>OZ010799.1:86551982-87751982 GCA_963932465.1 Maratus speciosus | reverse complement strand
ATTTTGAATATTTCTTGATTATTTTTAAGTTTGACATGGATATATAGTTTTATTTTTTAATTTTTTAAAAACTCATTGATAGTAATATGGTATTGATGCAAAAATAAATATAGAGAACTGCCAGTAAAATGATATTTGTTACAAAAGTTGGGTATCGATCATGCTCCTGTTGAAACAATCGATAAAATTTTCCCGTTGTTATTTGAAAGGGTATAAGAAGATATCGGAACTGAGGATTTATTTCTTTCAATGAAAAAGTTGCGGTTTAAATAGGAAAAAGAAATCTGAAGATTTTTAAAAAATTCTGTTATTGTTGGAATTCTTATATTATTTTTAAGGAAATTATTTTGTTTCCGAGAAAACTTTAAATTTATTTCTTCGTCAGATTAACTAAACTTTATAAGATAATTTAAAATATTCTTCATGAAAACTACTAAAATATACAATATACTTTATAAATTCAAATATAAATTTAAAATAAAATCACAAGACGAAACGCAATTTTTCTCCTTGATTCGAACATAAAATATACAATATGAACTTTTAAAAGCTCACTGTTTTACTTAATAGGCGACTAAAATAATAAAAGAGACATTCAAGATAAAAATATACATATATAATTTTAAATTAATTTATCAACAGTGAAATTACGCTCGAAATTATTGAATATATAATGAGTGATTTATCGCATTACTAACGAAGCGTAGAACCAACAATGTGAAAAATGTTCAAGCCGGCACACATATGTTGGTAAGGCTGCAACTGCAGCACAAGATGAAATGGTCTTCATGAGCACACAATCCTGCGGAGAAACATGAGACAAAAACAGAACACCCATGACCCAGCATCGGTGAACTCATATATAACTTTTAATTAATTTATCACCAGTGTGGGTGATGCTGAGCCAGGCAACGTCCTCGTGGCTTAAATGGTAGTGAACTTGGAGCGCTGTTTCCAAGGGTTCAGGGTTCGATTCCCGGCTTGGACGTTTTTAACATTGTTGGTTCTACGCTTCGTTAGCAATGTGATAAATCACATATTATATATTTAAAAATATACATTTTATTTAATCTTACTACTTTCGGGCTGTATATCCCGAGCCCATCATCAGATAATATTTTAATAACTAATTGCTGTTTATATATACAAATACGTCACTTCATTTTGAAATGAGAGAGTCAATAAAATGCTTCAGTTAATATATATTATTTTCTCGACTTAAGTTCAATCCAAGAGACTGCTACTTCTACTGTCAACTCTAATAATTATTTGCTCTCTCAATTTCAAAACGGCGTGACGTACAGTGGAACCTCCCTGTGCGACTACCTCCATTAAGCGACCACCTCTCTGAACGACCATTTTTTCATGGAACAAAATTTATTCCCATAGGCTCAATACTAATTTTACCTCTATTCAGAGACCATCCCAGTTGAACTCCCTACATGAGCGACCCATTTTTTTGAAGAAAATGAAACAAATTCCGTTTTTTCCTGGTCGCTTGAAGAAGATTTTATTAGAAAAATAATTCCCGAAGGCGCTTTATTTATTAAACTTCTAAACTAAGTTTAGAATTTTTATTTATTCCGGTAACTGTTAAGTGTTTAAACTCCTTTGTGCCTTTTTAGTCAATGAATTTAACTCTGGTGACAATTTAAGAATGACTGTCAATAAACTCCACTGCTCTATTCTGTCAGGAAATTCTCAAAGAAATAGATAAATTAATGCAATCGTCATTATTTGTTCCCGTCCAAAAAAAGTTGTATTTACTGAACTTTGAAAGGACTTGGAAATAAAAGTTATAAAAGGTAAAACCGTAAAATCAAAGCAAACATCAATGTATTCATTTTTTAAATTCTGCAGTAATTAACTTATGTAATTATCTTTTGTTTTGATACTGAAATTTTCATATTTTTTCCTAATGTGAAAAATAAATATTAGTAACATTCATTGTTACCATTTTTCAAGAATTAAAATCTTGATTTAAACATGACCTCCATTAAGAGACCACCTCTCGGAGCGACCAATTTTTATTGGAACGGAATGTGGTCGCTTTAGGGAGGCTTTACTTTATTTGTATAAATAAACAGCAATTAGTTATTAAAATATTCTCTAATGATGGACTTGAGAAATACATTCTGAAAGTACTAAGAACTTTTAAATAAAATGTATATTTTTAACTTGTAACATCTCTTTTATTATTTAGTCCTTTTTTAAAGTGAAACAGCGAGCTTTATAAAGTTCATATTGTATATTAAAATTTAAAACTTTAATATAAGACATATGATCCTCTCGATTACTTCGAAATCGTGTCTGTCTGTGCGTATGTGTGTGTGTCTGTGTGTGGTGTTGGGAAGGGGGGGGGGGTTATACATGTAGGAAAAAACGTACAACTTCTAAGTGAATTATATAAACTCAATGGAGTATAAACATTCTCTAGCTATAATAGATTCGCGGCCTACGATAATGAATGAGATTATTGATAGAATTTTGCGCCTGAGAACTTGGTTAGGTTTTCAAGTAAGACTTACGTAGCTGACTGCATTTAATAAGAGAAATTAAAAATACTATTGTATTTGCGATACAAAATCGTCAGATGGCTATTCCTTTATTTCTTTTAATCCACTGTGTAATTATTTTACAGTCATCTTTATGTACTTCATGTCTCAAAATATGTCTGTTATTGTCCTCACACTCAAAGTGTAATCTTGATTGTGGCCAAGGTCGTATTGTTTACTTAAATCTCACATGTACACGTCACGTGATCAAAATAGTTTATATCTCAATAGATAATTTATTTATGAAAAAATGGAAAAATAGCTTCGATTCCAAATTGTTTCCAGAGTCAGGCTTGTCAATTTTATACCTTTATGTTTAAAAATGAGTCCGTGATTATGTCAGAAATATTCGCACTTGTTGAGCTGTGAGCTTGAGAACAGCCTCAAGGCTGTGTTTTGAGCTGAAATATTGAAAAGATACTTGTTACAAAAGTTGGAATATCGATCTTGTGCGTATTGAAAAATACGATAAGTTTTTTTTCTTTGATATTTGAACGATATCCGAATGGTACAGGCAGTGATGATTTATTATGTTTCAATAAACTGACTGTGGTTTAAGTTGTAGAGAAAATCAAATATTTCGAAACATTTTACAGTAATAAAGTTCAAGCAGTATTTTTAGGAAGAATATTCTACTGTTGAAATGATCGAAAATTTTAAATTTACTTTTTGTGAAAATTTTCAGCTTAATAATTTGTAAAACACTTTAATATTTTCTTCGTGGAAATCGCCTTCGGAAATTGTTGTTCTTTGTTGTCTTTAATAAATCCTTCTCATTTAAAGCTTTTCATCTGCGTAATTAAATTTATACATTCAACTGTAACAAAAAAAAAACTATTTTTTTATGTTTATGTTAATGTTGTTAATTTATATACTTGTCTGTATAACATGTTTGTTCAACATGAAACTGTCTATATATTAATTGATAGCATGAGAAAAAACTATATTCCAGGTTGAAAAACTGATTGTTATACTTTAAAAACTACTCGAAAACGTTTCCAAAAATCAATGATAGCAAAATACTTTCTTTTTATAAATACTTTTTTAAATCTGAAAAATACTCGTATATTCATTTCTGATGTTTTTAATGATAAAAATGCTTTTCGGAATAATTGATAGCTCAGCAATTCAACTGTAACAAAAATATATATATTTTTTAATTTTTATGTTAATGTTGTTATTTTATTATGCTTGTCTGTAAAACATGTTTGTTCAACATGAAACTGTCTATATATTAATTGATAGCATAAAAAAAAAACTATATTCCAGGTTGAAAAACTGATTGTTATACTTTAAAAACTACTCGGAAACGTTTCCAAAAATCAATAGTAGCAAAATACTTTCTTTTTATAAATTATTTTTTAAATCTGAAAAATATATTCATTTCTGATGTTTTTAATGATAAAGAACGGTTTTCGGAATAATTGACATCTCAGCAGAAGTCACGCAATATTTTTCAGTCCGCGGTTATAATATATTTTCGTATATTAAAAAGCATGTCTTCTTTACGATGTAGATGCTACCTTTCATACAGATATTAAGATTTCTAGCGATAATTTGAATTTATGGTAGACAGCCCAAGTTAATATAATTTATTGTATAACAATCTTACTTAATTGATGATATTTATCCAACACTTTCTAGTCTTTATCAAAATCTCTGTTTCATACTGAGTAATATTCCTTCTGGCATGTTGATAAAGGAAAGATACGGCCATGGGTTGGCGAAATCACTGTTTTAGATGCCACTATTTCCAAAAAATAATTTTCGAGATAAATTTCTATTGTAAATCTGATGAATTCTACCACGAAGTTTATTATTTGGAAACAGTGTCATCGATGTGTAAAATGTGACACCGCCACCTATACAATAATGGAAAATCTCATCAGCCGCTACTCTCTGCTAAAATTTATCATATAAAAATGCAGGCAACAATTCACTGGAAATAATGCCTACTATTAAATGCTATACACAAAGCATGTTTTCGGTGTCGTCTATTAAAAACTATCTCGATTATTTTTCATTTTTTAATTGAAAACAATCATTTTTGCACTTTCAATTCCTTTGCTCAATTCAACCAGGAAATGTTGCAGTTTTTGCATTTTTACATAATAATTTTTACTATTTAAAGTATTTTGTGATTAATTATATTTATTTTTAGAACTGTACTAATATGATTTCGGATAATCCAATGTCTTACTTAACCCGTTTATGCCTAGCGTCCCATTTTTGTTTTAATAAATTTATATAATTTTCTTCTCCTTTATAACTTGAAAATTGTATGAAAAAATTATCTATAAATGCCTTTATCTGTTACCGAGAGATGACAGCATAAGATTGAAATTTATTTGCTTATACGAAGACTTTTTTCGGTGTTCATAGATTTTTCATTTTTGAAGATGACGATATGTAAAAAGCGAATTTATTTGTATTTTTTCTATTAAGGTTCCAAATAAATAAGTCATAATCTTAACTTTTAGACTTCTCTGAAATACGTCTTTTTTTTAATTGTGAAATTATATCTTCAAGCCTATTTTTTTATGCATTTTTGTAACTTATAAAATATAGAGTGTTAGGCACAAATGGGTACATATTTTTATTATCCATTTAGGTGACAGTTATTTATGTAAAGTCCTTTTCAAGATGATTATGAAACAAATTGTTTTTAAGGAGGTCCGGAAAACAAAAGTCTTCAATTTTTTTTTTTTTTGCCGTTTTCTGCTTAAAATGATGTTTAAATCATGTTTCTATCTTAATTAGAACATGAAATATTAATTTTTTCGTTTTGGTTTGTTTTCAAAATCTGCCTTTCAAGCTATGGTTGTCAAGGAAACGCGTTCTTGTGAAATTGCGTTTTTCTTCATGATAGGTTTTTTCACCATTTCGCATATTTAAATTCTTATAACTCGAGAACCGTTAAAGATACAGGGTTGAAACTCGGAACATATCTTTTTCAATCATTTTACTTTACTTTTGAGCCAGAATATTTGAAAAAAAAAATATTTACTTTTGAAAATATGATTTTTTTTTAAAAGTTGCACCACTTTTTTTTGTAATTTTTTCGTTAAATATTTTTAATTTTTTTAAAAATTAATATTTTTTTAAATGCTGGCTCTAAATTAAAAAATACATATTTCTGTTTATTTAAATGAAAAATAATTTAAATTCTACAAATAATATTTCGAGTTATAACGATTTTAAGTTATACCACTTTTTTCATAAATTTTAAATTTAAAACATTTTTTAAAAAGCTATGAGAAGTTTTATCATTTGATTTTGTTTACAAATGATATGGTTAACCATCACAAAAAAATTCAAAATTTTAACTCAATAAAAATTTTTTTTTTTTTGAAAATGTGTCCCGGACCCTCTTAAGACTCAAATACGGTTGGTTGGTTGTATATTGTTTAATGGCACAAAATCCCATAAGGGACATGCTGCGCCAAACAAGAATAGACTAAAAACATAATAATAAAGAGCATCAGAAAAGCAATCTGGATAGGGGTCCCATCCAGATGCAGTCAGAAAAGTGTAGATAGGGAAGAAAATTAAAAACTAAACAAGCGGGCTCAAATACGATTATTCTTAGTTTATTGTTACTATTACTTATAATGTTATTAGTCTCTGTAAATAAATAAATACATTTTTTTAGTAGTTAATAAAAATACTAATTATAGTATACAATATACAATTTAAAAGCTTATTTTATATAAATTTCGACAAAAAATATAATTATGCATATTATAGTATTATTAATATGACGCATATCACCATACTTAGTACGTTTCATTTTATCATATAATTTCAAAAATATTTTAGCGTATTTTTTTTTTAGTATTTTTTCACTTCATTTTACAACATTTTAAAGTGACTTAACCAAACAATTTGAGAAAACAAAAATTCAAACACAAATGGGTTGATAGAATTACTTAATAAAAAAAGATTATTCTAATAATGAAGGCGTTACTCAACAGTCGTAATTCTTCTAACACATATACATTAAAACTAAGGGTGAATGTCACGAAATGTGAGATTTCGAAAATAAAATTTTTGAAAATTTAAATCGTTTCATAGCTTCTGATTCTTTTTAAAATGTTTTCTGAGCAGCCGAATAAAGGAATATATACACGTAAAATTGTTAAAGTTTGAAGAGCTTAAGTTCATTTTTATGTAATTATAATAATATGTCATTTTCTTGGCATATGTATGACAGGATAATGACCGCCAGGACAATGACAATTTCATTCTAAAACATTTTTCACATTTTTTTTTTAAATCTAACTTTTTTATTTCGTTTAAAGGAGCATGTTTCCTCTATAGTACCTCAAATTCAGTGCAATGTTCAATTTCATTTGTAAATTATTGAAGCCAGGAAAATGACATAATAAAAGTCTACTCATTACACAATTTTTACAAAGCCTTTAAACACATTATTTTCAAAGAAATATCTAAAATATCTTGCTGGTAGCAATGATTTTACTACTTCTCACTTGAACTTTGTCAAGAACAAGAAGAATTAGCCAGCAGCGCCATCTTTATACCCCATAAAGAACTAAAATGAGCAGGTCAGGAAAATGACATTCATTTTCAGTGACAGTCATATTTTAATTATGGAAAATTATTTGTAAAATACAGAACTTGTTACCTTCCCCATATACGTGTTATATATGGTATAATTAATAATTAGAAATTAAAAAAACTATAAAAAGATATTTGTACAGTATAGCAGAAATCCTTTTACTTTGTACACATCACTGAGTGACATGCCAGGAAAATGACAATCTGAAAGTTTAAGTATTTTAATTACTTTATTTTTGTGTTATTATGAATATAATATGTCTTGAAAATACTTCTAAGAATATTTTTTATTAGAATGTAAATGAGAAAATTTCATTATCTAACATTTAATAGACATTTTATTGTACGGACTGCAATTTTCGTATTTTGTGATATTGCCCCCTAAATACACATCTATAATCAAGCCAATAGTATTAAATGCAGAAATAACTACTGCTTCGTACAATTGCGGATGCTATTAAAACGATATTTGTTACAAATATTGAGTATTGATCACGTGTTGTTGAAACAATCGATAAAATGTTTCTGTTTCTTTTTCAAAGATCATAAAAATAAATTGAAACTATAGCTTTATTCAGTTTCAATAAAGGATTGCGGTTTTGAGAGAAGGGATTTAAAGAAACGTCCATTGTGATAAAATCTGGTCATAAAGAATTTTTCGAGATTGTAGAAATGTTAGTGAAGTAAAGATTCAGACAACAATGTATAAATATACAAGGTATAGCCGAATTCGAAGGAACAAATTCATAAGGTTGATAGTAGGCATCAAGACAATGAAAAACTACCCTAGTACATGGGGTCACAAGGCACGTATTTAATCAAAAATACAAGGTGTTAACACAATTTGCATAACTACAGACATACAGACATTAAAATTTTATTAAAAACAATTAAAATATAGTTAAAAATATATATAAACGTTTCGGCTATTTTCATAGCCCTCATCAGTAAACGAGCAGTGTCACAAAACAGCAAGAGCCACAGCAAACGAAAAAACATATAACAAACATATATTTTAACTATATTTTAATTGTTTTTAATAAAATTTTAATGTGTGTATGTCTGTAGTTATGCAAATTGTGTTAATTATTAAGGAATCCAGACGTAATTATGTATGTATTTTTAAATACAAGGTGTTCTATCCAATGTGGGCTGACAGTAATAACTTTCAGAAATCTGAAGCATATTATAATAGAACTTTTAATAGATATTCTCATCTTTGTTGTAAATGTCATAATATCAGGGCTGTCATAGGCGACTGTTTTTGTATTAAATTCGCAGCGCTATTTAAAAAAAAAAAAAAAAAAAAAAAAAAAAAAAACAGATTTTGTTGTATATTCCTCTTCCTGAACAGGTGAGCAGCTTTGAGTGGTTTCCTAGTTGAGATCAGCTTAACGCCGTCTATAAATTGTCTTATATTGGGATAAGTATAACTGTAGTTTAAAACTACTTAAAAGAAAAATTAAGAAAGTTAAAGAAAAAATAAAGATTAAAAATAATGAAATACTAGGTTGAGCGAAAAGTTCTGGGAAATTTGTGAAACTTGCGTTGTTACGCGCAAATTAACAACGAAAGCACCAAGGACTATTCTTACAAGTAGAGACCATCATAGTCCACGACTTTCTGCCCTAGTTCTGCCATATTCAGTGTTTGCTGGTACCACCATGGCGGCTCCTTGGAATCGAAAAACTCTTGACATGCCTCTTCAACTTCATTAAAGAATTCAAATTGAAGGCCCTTGAAAAAGTGTTGTATTGATCGAAAAAAGCCATAATCGGATGGAGCCACTCTGAACTGTACCACTAGTATTCTTATATACGATGCAAATTCTGGTAACTGTTAGATTAAAAATTAAATTAAGTTAAAACTTAAGTCAAGTAAGTTAAATGATAAAAATCTTAATAAATGGTATAGCTGTAGTTGTAAAACTACTATATAAAAAGAAAAAGAAAAAGAGATAAAAGTTAGCACTATTCAGAGTTACTCTCACAAAGCTTGGGTAGGAAAAGCTGAAAAGGAGACAGCAGAAGCTACATTAAGGGGGTCCGGTACACATTTTCAAAACATTTTTATTTATTGAGTTAAACTTTTGAAATTTTTTGTGATGGTTAACCATATGATTTGTAAACAAAATCGCATGATAAAACTTCTCATAATTTTTTTAAATTAATATTTTAAATTTAAAATTTATGAAAAAAGTGGTATAACTTAAAATCGTTATAACTCGAAATATTATTTATATAATTTCAATTTTTTTTTCATTTAAATAAACAGAAATATATAAATTTTAATTTAGAGCCAGCATTTTAAAAAATATTAACTTTAAAAAAATTAAAAATATTTAACGAAAAAATTACAAAAAAAGTGGTGCAACTTTAAAAAAAAAATCATATTTTGAAAAATAAATATTTTTTTCAAATATGATGGCTCAAAAGTAAAGTAAAATAATTGAAAAGATATGTTCCGAGTTTCAACCGTGTATCTTTAACGGTTCTCGAGTTATAAGAATTTAAATATGAGAAATGGTGAAAAAACCTATCATGAAGAAAAACGCAATTTCACAAGAACTCGTTTCCTTGACAACCATAGCTTGCAAGGCAGATTTTGAAAACAAACCAAAACGCAAAAATTAATATTCCCTGTTCTAATTAAGATTTAAACATCATTTTAAGCAGAAAACGGCAGAGAAATTTTTTATCCAATAAAAAAAAAAAAAAAAAAATGAAAATTTGAAGATTTTTGTGTCCCGGGCCCCCTTAACAAAAAAGGCACTAATCAGGGCGATACATTTCTTCCCTTATATATTTCAATATAGAGAAGATATATAGAAAAAAATGTATCGCCTGATTAGTGCCTTTTTTGTATGTTCTCGAACAGTTATGTCAGTAATCTTTCTTTTGAAAAAGTGGTGTGAGGTAGAATTAAAAAATAGTCTCCTGTGGCAGCTCTGTAATATCAAAAAGAAGCCTTAGAAGTTTCCATTATACGCGCCAGCAGTATGCTCTTGACGCTCCACATTTTGGACTGCGATTAACAGTTCATACAGTATCATTGATTGGTTGAGCACCCTGTTTTTCTAGAACTTTTCGTGATGGTATCACATTTCACACAAAACAAGGTACATATCGTTGCATTTTCATTGCAATGTTCTTATTTTTCTCGAAATTATTACCGTCAACTCAAGTTCAGTTAGGATGAAACAATCTGTATTTGTGACTAAATAAGTGGTTTACGACACCATGTTCTATGGCAATTGTTATCCTCTTGAAGCTTTTTATCACCCCTTTGTTGGTCAAATTCGGCATCACCTTGCATAAATTTATTCATTCATTTCACTTAGTAGCCGAAAAGTAGGATAGTTAAATTCTAATTTTCCATATTTTTTTTTTTATCTGCTATGAACTCCATGGGTAAAAAATGCGTGGTCGAAATTAAATTTAGGGAAGAGACGTGGTGAAAGCTTGCGTTAGAAGGGAGAAATTAATAGCGTAAATAAATCTGCTTTAACGCGATTGAAAATTTAAACATAGCAGAAACTATGACCATGAATCTATAAATCATTTTATTAACTGAATTATTTCACCTTGAGCTTTAGTATACTCTAAGTTAAAATATTCTGAAAATATTTTCTGGTATATGATGCATGAATCTAATTTAGAAATAAGAAAGGAAATGGGAAAAAACAATGGAAAGGAGCAATTAATAACTTAGATAAACCTCATATTTTGAGATCGAAAGCTTATGAATTGCAGCTACTGAATTTTTGCAGCTTGTGCTTTGGCATACTGTATTTTAAATTGTCATGAGAGCATTTCCTTGTATAATGTATAAACCTAATAACAATATAAGAGAACCATTAACAGCGTGCATAAAACTGCCTTTTTGAGATCCAAAGCTTATGAATTGCAGCAACTGAACTTTTCAGCTTGTGCTTTGGCATACTGTATTTTAAATTGTCCTGAGAGCATTTTCTTGTATGATGTATAAACCTAATAACAAATTAAGACAGCAATTAACAGCGTGGATAAAACTGTCTTTTTGAGATCCAAGGCTTATGAATTGCAGTTACTGAATTATTACCAACTTCAGCTTTCGTATACTCTACTTTAAATTATTCTTAGGGATTTTTTTTTGTATGATGTATGAGCTTAATTTAGAAATGAGAAAGCAAATGGGGAAAATCAGTGGACGGGAGCAATTAACAGCTTAGATAAACCTGCAATTTTGAGATCGAAAGCTCATGAATTGCAGCTAGTGCATTATTGCAGCTTGTGCTTTGGTATACTCTATTTTAAATTATTCTAAGAATGTATTAACATAATAACAATGGGAGATAGCAATTAACAGCTTGGATAAAACTACCTTTTTGAGATCAAAAGTTTACGAATTGAAACTACTGAATTATTATCAATTTGAGCTTTCGTATACTCCATTTTAAATTATTTTCAGAGCATTCTCTCGTATGACGTATGACCCTAATTTAGAAATGCGAAAAGAATATGGTGAAAAGCAATGGAAGGGATCAATTAATAGCGTAGATAAACCTTTTTGAGATCAAAAGACTATTAAATGCAGCTACTGAATTATTGCCAGCTTGATCTTTAATATACTCTATTTTAAATTATTTCTGAGCATTTTCTTACTTGATGTATGAACCGAATTTAGAAGTGTGAGAACGATACAATGAAAAACAATGGAATCAATTAGTAGCTTAAATATGAGAGATAATCTTGACCAATGATTCCTAAATACTGAACCGAGCTAAATTATTACTCCTTATCAAATTATTGTAGTTTGAATTTTAGTATATTAGGTAGAATTCGTAAGAAATACTGCCTATTACATTATCCCCTATGTTGGAATTTCTGAAAATGTTTTGAGGATCTATGCCGATCATGACCCCTAGAGCAAAAAAACCACGCCCAGTTCAAAATTTTCTCTCTCTCTCTCTCTCTGTCTCTCTCTCTATATATATCACTTATTATGGACACGATAACTTCCATAATTCTACACAAACCTCTTCTACACTGATACATAAAATCAAGGGACAGAAAATCTCGGTCAGGTTCGTTAATAGGCAAAATCAGACCAAGGGGGTGGAAATAGGGAGAGGTTTTGTGAAAGATGAAAAAACCCCATAACGTCTTAATTATAATACATATCAAATCAGTAAAGGTTTTATTACTTCTAGGAAAAGAGCCAAAAATTTATACTTGGCAGATTTTTAATAAAATTAAAAAAGGGCTCAAAGAGCAAAAAAATAGGGCTTTTGTGGAGATAAAAACTCATAACTTCGTCGATTCTCAAGATATCAAATCCACTTAAATTTATTATAAATCTTTTTAATATTATCTACAACTTCTATATTGACAAGTTTTTGATAGGACCAACTCTCCAAAAACTAAATAAAAAATATATAGGTTGGAGAAAAAAATATCGTATTAACATGATTCTGATAAAATCAGCTCTTGCAGAAAAGTGAAATTAAAAACTCGTCAAAAGCGGCTAGATAAAATTGTTAAACTGAGTTTATCACTATCTTGATTTAGTTTTTGTTGGTGAAATTAGTACTTAACTTCGAAATCGGAGGAGCCGGCATGGATTTCTTTTATTTATAAACTATTCTTAGAAATTTTTTCTTGTGCGATATTCTTTTTTACCTCAAAATAAAGCCCCGATTGCATTACTTAATTTATTTTATGTTTGGGGATTTATATTTATTATTAAAATTCTGATACCGTGATCACGAATAATCTAAAGTCTCACTTAACCCTTTGTATCACCGCGTTGCCCATCATTAACATACCCAAATGGCAATGTTACTTGTGCAGGGGCATTAAAAGACGATTTTAGCTATTGTTGCTATCTCCCATCACAGCAGTTAATATAATTGTTAATAGAATTCTCAACAGACGGCAATAACGAGTCGATTTTTGATGCTAAAGTTCTATTTATCATTTAAACTTTTTCGCATCGTTATTGCTAAAATGAACTTCGCAAATTTTGTAAAATTAAAAAAGCTTGAGACGTCCAAAAAATAGATTTTTGACAAAGATACGTTCGTATACTTTAAAATTTTCTATTAGAAAACTGACGATATTTATGTATGTAATATTCTGTTTGTAGCAGATGTGAAAAAAGTATATTTTTGTCAATAACTTTTAACACTTTCCAACGTAGTTAAAAAGTGTTTATGAATTCGGTTTGTCTGTCCATCTGTCTGTTTGTCCGTGCTCCAACTCGCGTAAATATAATCCGATTGCCATGAAATTGATATAGGTTATTGAGTATTACTATGGCATGTTCGGTATTCAAAGTGAAGTATGTAGCATTTTCGGTTCAAATACAGGGCCTTTCAAAAGAAATCCATTACATTATGGTCCAGGGAGAAAAATCGTTTGCCGTGTATTTTAATATAATTAGAGTATTTTAAACATATTGAAATTGATATACTTACTACAGACTATGACGTGCATAAAACTTATCGTTGAATTCGAGCGACGCACAAAAGAATTTGGCTATAGAAGAAAATGAACAATAATTGAACTATTGAAGCCTATGACCAATGACTGCTGGAAGTGCGTTTTCAGTTGTGGTATGCGTTTTTAAATGTAACTATTTTTAAAATATTACTTTGTGTGTATAGATTCTACAGATCATATACAGCGTCGCACAAAAGGTCTCAACATACGATTTTTGGCGGAAATTACTGAGTGGAAATTTTCAACTTTGCTATGCGTTTAACTCAACTAACTTTTAGCATACTATGTAGTATGCATACATTCTAGATCATATACAGGGCTGCACAAACAACTCGTGTATTTTAATGACTATTCATGGTAATAGCAGAAATCGGATTCTCAAATGCGCTATGCATTTTCCAAATTGTTCATGTAGACATCAACTTTCACCTTCGCAAACTGTGAAGTTTTGTTATAATATTCTGGAAGTGTTGGAAAGTGTTTCATAATCTATGCTGCACGCATGATTTTTCGTTCTTGTTTATTTTCGAGTTCTATTTTTTTTACATGCTTAAAATTTTGTATTCCAACATCTGAGTAAATATTTTTCAAATTGAAGTTGTAGAATCGTAAAGGGTTAATATAAAATGTCTATATCAGAAATCAGAGCAAGGTTCCATCATATATTGGATATGTTTATAGCATACATAATATTAATACTGAATACACATGAACAATCAAGCCAATATTCTATACAGATATAGCTTCAAACAATTGCAGATGCTACTGAAATGATATTTGTTACAAATATTGAATATCGATCACGTACTGTTGAAGCAATCGATAAAATTTCTCCATTGCTATTTGAAATAGAATAAAAACAAATCGAAACTGTGGCTTTATTCTATTTCAATAAAAAAGTTGTGGTTTAGAGAGAAGGAATTTTAAAAGGATCATAGGGATAAATTCTAGTCATAAAGCGTTTTTCGTTGCTATAAAATGTCAGTAAAATAAGGTTAAAACATTGATATATAATCAGAAGGAGACGTGTATTTCATTAATCCAGTCTTCTGAAATTATGTTGTAATTTACTACCACAAATAATTATTTGATTGTTTTATTTTAAATGTTTAATTATCAGAATTTAGTGATGATTTCATATCTGTTATCCTTTTTTCTTATGTGTTTCTATTGTCATGTGTGTTTGTTCTTATATTTCTCAAGTGTCCACACTAGTCAAGCGACGATACTTGCATATCAACGTTAATCAATTGGAGGACTTCTTTGGGAATTTCTCGTTTCCATTTCAACATTTTGAAATGATTTTTTTCTTCATGTGATATCTGAGGTCCGTTTTAGCAAAACAAACTTAAAATTTTGAAGAATCACCCCTTTTCACTCTTGACAACTTCCAAATGCAGCATTTTTCGCTTCCATTATCACTTTTGCGCATCAGGGGGAAAAAAAGGGAAGTAAATTTATGAAAAAAAGTAAAGTAAATTTATAAGTAAAAGTAATGTAAAAGTAAGTAAAAGTAAGGAAGTAAAAGGACCATTGTGTGTGTCGCGAGGCTAACGAAAAAGACAGGTCACCGCGGTGCATTCCAAGTATCTTTTTTTAGAGACCGCTGAGTCACGTGATTCTCGAATGCACCAATGCAGGTGTACGAAAAGTGCATCCCGTTACTCTAGCGGTCTCTAAAAAAAGACACGTAGGATGTACCGCAGTAGCCTGTCTTTTTCGTTACCCTCGGTGTGTCGGCTCCGATATACAAAATTCTGAAATAAAATGTTTTAATAAAGATATCGAATGATTCCTGTGTTGTATTTGTTACATTTTAAATGTTGCAATTAAAAATAATGTTTAAGAATATGTGCGGGATATTTAAGTGTTGAAATTTCAGCCAAAGTTTCACTAATTATCTGCTTATAAAAATAATTAATGATTATAAACAAATGCGCATCTTCAGCTCTTATATAAACCGCATCTGCAGCATCTCCCCGTTATTCCCAACCGCAATTATATCAAGACAGTTTTTATTGATAATCTCTGCGTAAACTTTTTCCATTTTAGCAAATTTTAGATTTTAAAAAACCGCCCTTATTCACTCCTGACAACGACCAAACGCAGCAGTTTTCGTTTCCATTATCACTCCTGTGGAACACACATGAAACAACGGAATAAATATTAAGAAGTACCACTGGTGTGTTTTTGTGTGAGTGTGTATTTGTATGTTTGCACCGAGAAAGGGAATTCTCAAATTAAATGTCTTAATGAGT
Source organism: Maratus speciosus (assembly GCA_963932465.1). NCBI lineage: Eukaryota > Metazoa > Arthropoda > Arachnida > Araneae > Salticidae > Maratus > Maratus speciosus. Next base: position 87,736,109 of record OZ010799.1, on the reverse strand, counting down.
TTATCAAATGACTCTGCGTTGTTACATTTTAAAGGCAGCAAATAAAAACAAAATGCAAGAACATGTACCGAATATTTATCTAAGTGTTTAAATTGTAGGCAAAATTTCATCAATTATCCAATATTGAATTATAAAAATCCGCATCTTCATACCAATTACAAAATGCAGATCTACAGCATTCCTCCGTTATTAGCAACCAGAGGTATATCAACGTAGTTTTTATTCATAAACTCTGCGTTTATGACAGAGTCTTCTATTTTAGCAAAGCGTATTTAAGATTTTGAAGAACCACTCCTATTCACTCTTGACAACTACCAAATGCATCAGTTTTCGCTTCCATTATCGCTTTTGCGAATCAGAGAGAAGAAAAGGAATAAATATTAAGAAGTACCAGCGTGTGTGTTTTCGTGGGAGTGTGCATGTGTATGGTATTCCCAAATTAAATATCTTAATAAGTTTATCAAACGATTCTGCGTTGTTACATTTTAAATGCTACAAATAAAAATAACATTTAAGGCTATATACTGAATATTCATTTAAGTGTTTAAATTGTAAGCAAAATTTCATTAATTATCCAATATTGAATTATAAAAATCCGCATCTTTATGCCTTAACATAAGCTGCATCTGCAGCATTCGTCTGTTATTCCCAACTGCAATTATAATAATCTACGCTTATATCTACGCAGTTTTTATTGATAAACTCTACGTTTTCGAAAAATTCTTCCATTTTAGCAAATTTTAGATTTTAAAGAACCACCTCATTCACTTCTGACGACTACCAAACGCAGCAGTTTTCGCTTCCATTATCGCTTTTGCGGATCAGAAAGGAAAAAAGGGAATAAAAATTAAAAAGTGCCCATTGCTGCCGAGATAAGGCAGAAAATGTGCCTATTCCATTCACGCTTGAAGTACGCTGTTGACTTTGTGCATACGGCTGAGTTGGGTGCCCGAAAAGTTGAGGGTCGTTTCATAAACACTGGGATGAGTGCACGTGCCGGAAAAATTGATAATCGTCTGTGTGGTGATGGTGGCAAGTTCTGGACCATCAGCGACAGAGGGGAGGAATATATGAAAAGGGTTTAATCTCGAAGGTGCAGCAAGGGAGGTACACGGTTCTTGCATTTTGAGATGATAGTGTGAAGAGGGGTTTTGGATGTGGGGGTTTTAAAAGAGGGTTTGGATTTAGCATCATCCTCTGGGATTCGTTCATCATTCAGAATTATGATGCTTCAGGGTTAGATTGGTAAAGAAAATATTGTCATTTAGAGATAACGGAGTGTATTTTGAGCAAATATATTTTACTTTTTCTATCTTGTTGGTAACAGAATACCGCTATGAAAATAAAGTAAATTTTGCTATTGATGTGTGCAATTTTAATTAGATAAGGTTTCATCAGATAATTGTTTTAAAATGCAAATGTTATTATGTCGCTGGTATTTCATATTTTTTGTGTAAACTTTTCAACACTTTTTTTAAAATGTTGCACAATGTTAGAAATAATAATAAGAAATGAGATTAAAATTAACTGCAGTAAGTATGCGAATAAATTATATTTATTGCTTTAATTATATTGGTAGAAATGTTATATGAATCCAGTAAAGTCACAGAGATGTGAATTAGCCTTGTTGTCCGATGAGGGGATTTTTATTTAAAAATATACCATTTTTCCTAATATTAATATTAGCTTTATTTAAGCTGTTGTTAAACAACGTAGATATTACAATTCGGGTATAATAGTGATAGATATAATTACTAAAAAATGTCCCGAAACGGCAATACTGTAAGTCACAAATTATGAAAATTGACAGTTTTTGAAGATATATAGGCTATTAATAAAAAATTCAGTACAAGTCACAGTTTAAAAATACACTGCATATCGATCGCACCAAAATATATACTCCAATACAAGAAATCATTATATATCTCTTTTTTTTTCTTTGTAAATCCTTCCTTTTTTAATATTTAAGAAAATGCAACTTAAGCCCCACCGATTTCAAGCTCTCCATAAATGAAGAGCGATTTAATAAACGCTGAAATTCTGAAGTAAGCTATAAAAGCGAATTTAAATATGTATTAACCCTTTCGAGGGCAGTGTCCTTAAAAAAGGACACCTAATTTTAATTCCAAAACTGACAAACGGCAGCAAAAATATTTAATTACAATTTTCCTTTTATAAAGTATGTGAAAATAAGCAAGTTCGTGTTTTCTAATAAATTCGTTTATAAATTCTGGTGTCAGTCCATTATTCCATCAGTTTATAAAGAGAATTACTACGCGCCGGAAAGGGTTAATACATGGAAAGAGATTTTTTTTTTTAATGATTATCAACATACAAAAAGCGAATCAAAAGTGAAATGATTAGTATAGTGCATATAAATGTGTGAAGTATTTACCCTTAAATGCATAATGATGCATCTCTGCATTACCTTTTATTTAATTCTTAGCAGCCAGTATATTTATATAGAAATATTAATCCTGTAAAAATTACAAGAATTTAAATTTAAAAATCTATCTTAAAATTTCTGGTGTCTAATCTTTAATATAAGAGTAAAAAGCATAATTCTAAAAAAATAATTTATGCATTTAAGCATACTTGCCAACCACCCGCTTTTTTTCGAATGAAAAAGCAGACTTTCAACCAGAAAATTTATTAAATTAATATTACTTGCTTCTATGTGGAAGTCATTTGAAACATAACTGAATGAATTTTTTAAAAAAAATTTCTGGTTTAAAGTATTTCTTGATTTTAAAAAATCGGGAGCTTAGCAAGTATGATTTAAGGCTTACGTTTTATAAAATAAAAAATTATAGAAAATAAGGTATTTAGATTAATACTTATTAAAATATTTACTAATTCGCAATATTTTAGTTTTTACTTGTATTGCAGATGTGCAACATCAGAAAAGGTTGATATATTATACAAAAAAATTATATCTGATTTTTTTCATTATTTTTCCTGTGTTATAAACCTTTCTGAGAATCATCTATAATTTTTTCGAAACAAAATAAAAGATCATGCATTTAAGGGTTAATTAACGCATTTCAGGAGCAAGATACTTATGTCGGTAAAATGTCAAAAGGTTTCAATGACTCTTGGATTTACGGACAAATTTATATGAAAGCAAGTAAAAGATTTTCGTCGTGTACATTATAAAAGGCACAACTTAATTCCAAAATGGTGGTGCCGATGTGGCATTTGGGAATTGAAATTCAGTGGTATACATAATATTTTAAGGGATTAATGAGAGAATATAGCTATATTCGTAGGAGCCAATTTTTATTGTCTAAATGTGTTGTTTTGAACTGGGTACCAATATTTTCAACAGAAAATTTCACCCTAACTAATCTCAAAATTTCAGCAATTAAATAATACAAAAAAAAGTTTGTCAGAAAAAGTGGTGCCAAAACAATAATAATTGGACACAACACATTTAGAGAAGAAAAACTGCTTGTCGTGAATATATTAGTTCGTTGAAGGTTAATATGCTTATAATAATTAAAATACGCATGGAGAATTGATTCTAAAAATAAAAGAATCCTCTACGAGAATTTCCCTAAGGATCAAAATAAAACAAAACAAAAGTAAAAGTAAAGAGATAAATAAATAAATAAATAAACGTCCCTCGACTGCAAGTGCAAGATAGTAATGTAAAGATTAATATTAAGCGATGTCACTTAACAAACAGATTCGAGATTAAGCATATGCAAATACTCTAATTTTCCCTCTCCTGACTCTATACAAGCAAAACGTATCATAAAATGAATGTATGTGTAAAAATAATTCTTTCAAGAAGTTAGACGATTCATCACAGAGTTTTTCTTAATCACTAACAAGCCTAAAAAGAAAAGTAAGACAAACAAACCAAAAATAACGTGCTTCACCTGTATAATGACAAGAAAGAAGTGAATATTATTAAGGTTAGCCACAAATTTCTGCACATTTAATTGGATTTTTTTTTATTTTGTTTTTATACTACCACAAGCTGTAGAGTACATTGGGCACTGGAGCAATAATACCATTACATTTTTATACAGAAGTCTTCTAAAAGTAAATATTATATGGAATTATAAATTGGGAAATATACTAGAATGAACACAGTTCGAGAGAGTAAAAAATAATATGAATTCAAGAACATCTGCTGCCATCTAAAAACTGTATGAATAATTGCATTACAATTACCTAAATGTTATTTAATATGCGAGTCAAATAACTAAGAAAACGATAAAAGAAATATAAATAAACATAAAAAAATAATTTACAAAACCCGCTATCTCTGTCTCACATAAATAAGTAAAAAATATTCTAAAATTTACTTATTTTTTCGGAGCTTCTTCCGCAGTGAACAAAGAAAAGAAATCTGACACAGAATCTTATAACAGACAATTTCACCTGACAACAGTTAATGCTTCATTAAACATGGTAGCATTCGGCCATAGGATACTAGATTTTGAACAAAACTGTATTTTTTCATCTCTTTGAGTGAAGGCCGGGAAGGAATAAGAAACGTGAAGTCTTTTCTTTTTAGGTAGGTACTGTACTTTCTTGACCAAAAAATGTTTGCTAGACATTTCCTGATCAATGATGTACCCTTCTATTGATCTGAACACAAATTGAGAAACAAGTAGCCCTTAGGAATTCTCTTTGAAGTTGCAATTGACCCTCTTTTGAAACTGCTTGCCTGGGGCTTTTTTTTTCTTTTTTTGCAAAAAAAGATTTTCGGACGGATTTTTACCAAAAGCCGCTTATCATATAAGAATATAGAATAGATCCTGATTTTTAGACCTCAAAAGCAGCTGCTCACACGCTATTTACTATTATAGTTTTCAAATAAATAAAGGACAACGCAAAGATAGAATCGTGATCTTATAAAAAATGCGTGATTTTTAAATTCTGAAATAGGAGAAGGAAAGAAAAAGAAGGAGAAAAAAAACATGTATGCTTGAAAATTTGTTTCCGTCTAATAGAAGAACTTTCATATGCAATATTAAGTCTAATTTTAACGAATAAATAAATATATATTTTCAACATTAAGGGAAGAACTGGGAAGGCCTATCTCCGCCATATTAAATTCACCAACTTTGTGTACCTTTTTCGCAGAAATGGTGAAAGATAGAGGTCTAGATTTTTTAGAGTAGTTAGAATAACATATTTTATAGAATGAAGGGAACGAATATTTTTTCCAACTGGATTAAGTCACATTCGAGGATGGAGTAGCACAGTTGACGTTTATTCCAACAGAGCGAAAAATGTCCAGACCAGGAATCGAACCTGGATACTTGGCGTGCCGTGCCAATGCCTTACCCGTTAGGCTATCCAGACGATACCTGGCTGACATAATTCACTCTTATCTGATGGACTTGGCTACGAACTGTAGCGTTAGTATCGTCCGGATAGCCTAAGGCCAAGTATCCAGGTTCGATTCCTGGTCTGGACATTTTTCGCTCTGTTGGAATAAACGTCAACTGTGCAACTCCATCCTCGAATATGATTTAATCCAGTTGGAAAAAATATTCATTCCCTTCATTATGACCTAATACATGGTATACAGCAGTTTCCGTGTTAAAACACACTTTCATCATGTAAAAAATGCTATAGTTATAGCTCGGATGAATGAAACTAGCGCTGCAGTTCACAGCCAAGTCCAACAAATAAGAGTGAATTATGACAGACAGGTATCGTCCGGATAGCCTAACAGGTAAGGCATTGGCACGGCACGACAAGTATCCAGTTTCGATTCCTGGTCTGCACATTTTCCGCTCTGTTGGAATAAACGTCAACTGCGCTACTCCGTCCTCGAATATATTTGACAAACTTTAACAGACCATTTTCTTTCAAAGTGAAACTGAAAAATTATTATTACATTTTTATTGAAAATCATATTTAAATTAGCATTTTAACTGCAAAAAAATAAATAATTATCAGCAAATCATCAAACCACTGCGTTAAAGAATGAGAAAATGTCATTCTCACTACCATAAAAAATCTAGACATCTATTTCTCACCGTCTCTGAGAAAAAGGTACATAAAGTTGATTAATTTAACATGGCGGAGATAGGGCTTCCCTGGTCCCTTTAAAAATATTCAAAATCATAATAAAACGCCAGGGAAAGTATTTCAACGATATCTAACAACAATCGCAATTGGCGATAAATCATTTAAAATATTTTAATATTAATTTTTAAACATTTTCTGTTTGAACGACTTCAAAGAAAGGAGGTTATATACAATTCTACAATACATGCACTCAAACTTTAAATTTTGAAAGATGGAGTTGCTTTGAAATCTATAGCCACACACATATATAAATATTACATTATAATAAATAAATAAACATATATATAAATTTGGAGGAAGGTTATATCTAAAATGTTAATTTGTTGATGACTTGAATAACTAGACGTTGCAATAACAACATATGAACTTTAATACAATTCTATAAAAATAATTTTACATCACTTCGTTGAAAGTTTCTTCAAATACCTTACATTTCTCTTTTAAAACCTATAATACACTTTATTGGAATCACATTTTATTTTATTTTACATTATATTACATTTTCCTGCTTAACTAGAGGTAACCTCCATGGCCGTTCACAGATAGGTTTTTCATCCGCCAATATTATTTTCATCTTTAGCCTAGTATCTTTTGTTTTATTCGGTTTGTATGATTCTATTAATTCTCGTATTTTTTCTCTGTTAGTTAAATTTGTAATATGATTCAAATCCACCTCAGCATTTTTGCAGTTGATATTAACCATATCTTCCCAACCTCGATTATCGTTGTCTATATTTTATGTGGCTACTTCATCTGTTTTGGAAGGGACTTCATTAATTTTAATGTATCATACTGGTACTGTATTGTCATCTATTATTCTAACAACATCTTCCACTATTTTTACCGTCAAGCCTTCGACTGCTTTTCTAACTTTCATAATCATAGTCAGTTTCTTCTACCACATAAAATTTATCCTGTATTTCTATACCATATACATAAACTTTATGCAAGAAAAACCCGTTGGCTTAATTTCTTTTCCACCTATGCCCGATATAGATATATTGAGGTTGGTTAACTTTGGCACGTTTATTACAGTATTATAGCTTGAATTGGCGATTGCAATATCACTCCCTGTATCGATTATTATGTTTGTTTTTATTCCTTGAATATCCAGCAGTCTTCCTTTCTTACAATTTAACGTATCCACATTAACTACTTTTCTTTGCGTGTTTTGGCTCCGATCTTGGTATTTCGCTTCGCGCCTATTTTGAGTACGTTGCGGGTTATAGTTTGAATATTTTTGTTGTGTTTTACTTCCCATGGTACATTTCTTACTCACGTAACCAGGTCTGCCACAACAAAAACATATTATATGCGCCTCGTTTGTTCCGTGATTCACATTGTGTCTATTGTTAACTTGGCGCCTTTTCGAATTGGCGTAGTCAGCCACTCTCGATCGTTTATCCTCAAAACTCCCGCTTGTATTCCTTACTGATTGTTTATTGAAAACCCTTCGAGCGGAATCGTAAATATCTAATTTGTTAACTAAGTCGTCTATCTTTTTTATTACCAACAATTCTTCTGCAAAATGTGTCTTTGTTTACGCAGGTAAATTGTGCCTAATTTGATTAACTGCAATTAATTCCGATAATTCCTCAAAGTTATCTATTTGAAGACCGTCAATCCATTGTTTGAAGTACACCTTGATCTCATAAGCGAAATCGCGCCAATTAGCCGATGGCTCTTTTTTGAGTGAGAAAAATTTCAGCCTAAACTCTTCTGGCGATAGTTTGTAGCGTTTTAAAAGAATATTTGTTATGTAATCATAATCATGCATTTCGGGTTCACTTTCCCTGGTTATTAAATAATCACATCAAATGGCATTAGGTTAATTAAATAGTTGATCCAATCTTTTTTTAAATGCCCGTTTGCGCCATTTGCCTTTCATGCATAGCCAAGTATAAACTGATATATTCGTACTATCATATTTTGTTAATAATCTAAGCAATTCATATTGCTTACCTGGATTTGTCCTTGGGTTCACATCGATGTGTTGTCTTGAATTTTCCTATAACTGCATTTTTTAAATCTCAAAATCTCTTTTGTGATCTTTTTCTTCTAATTCTATTCTCCATTTTCTCTCTTCCATTTCCAGTTTCTTTTCTTCGATCTGCAATTGCAATTTCTTTTCTTCCAGTTCCGATAGCGCTTGTGCCTGTAATTTCTTCTCTTCAAGCTCAGCTTTTTCTTTTCTAGCCTTCCCTTCCAGCTTAGCTTTTTTCTTTTCTAGCCTTCTCTTCAAACTCAGCTCTTTCTAGCTCTTTTCTAGCTGTCATAATTACTCCTAAGCGGTCCCTTATAAAATCTTCGTCGTAATAATCCTCCCAGCTTTTAATTAGCTTTATTAGTACAGGGATTGTTGGTTTTTCTGGTGGTTCAATCCTGAATTCCTCGCAAAGTATTTATTATATCAATTCTCTTGGCCTTGTTTAGGGTTCTCATATTTTTTTCAATATTGTACATAAATAAATACGATCACAGTTTTTACGCTTGTCTTGCTAATTCACAATGCAACCTTTGGCACTGGCGATTTACAACAGTTTCGTTTTGATTCATATTTGACTACTTATTCCGCTGCTAGTTGCATAAGATTCCGATTATTTATTCCACTACTAGTTGCTTAATATAACCGCATCGAGCCCGCAAATTTGTAGGACGGTTATATGTAAAATGTTAAGGGGTCTCAGGACTCTTAAAGCTTTAAAATTTTCGAAATTTTAATTTTTTTAGATGTTAAACTCCTATCTTTTCTGAACATTTTGATAGAATTGTTTCCTTGAAATTTCTATTAGAACAGAAGTTATGGCTTTTACATTTACACACGTTCAATAGCTGAGGCGTCGTTTCGGAAACCTTGAAGCCATTTTTCTCCAAATGACGTTTTTGGGCATAACGTGCACGATATCTCAAAATATCACGATACTTATGAATATTTTTTCATGAAATTTTCAAAACATATGTTTCATGTTAGTCTGTATAAACTGAACCTAAAATTTCCTTTTTATTGTTTTAAACAATATTTTTTTAGGTGATTATACTGTTGAAATTTTCTTAATTTTGCCTTAGCTAAATACAACTTTGTATTAAAAATATAAAAAACCTTTAAATACAAATTTATTTAGGTTCAGGGAATTATTACAATCTGAAGTATAAGTAGGCACCAAAATTTTCATTCTAGTTGCAATACTTGTTATTTAATCGTGCGCGTAAGCTGTTATGCCGATGTTTTGCTCGTCAAATGTCTAACAGTTTGGAGCTCCCTGTAAATACTAATTCTGCATCTTATAATTTTTTAAATATATGAAATGAAAGAACATACGTATGTATTTTATTCCAATTAAAATTGTGTCTTAAAATCAAATACGTTTTGAGATATTAAATGTTGAGAATGTTCTCTTTTTTTTCATTTTTTCCAATTTTAAGAGTCCTGAGACCCCTTAATGAGTTGATGACTTGAATAACTAGACGTTGCAATAACAACACATGAACTTTAATAAAATTCTATTGAAATAATTTTACACCACTCCGTTGATAGCTTCTTCAAATACCTTACGTTTCTCACTTAAAACCTATAATACACTTTCTTTCGAACAATCCGATTAGGCCTAACAGTGCATTTCTTGGCATTTCATATGCCGATGCTTCATGAACAATATAATTTAATAGACAGAATCTTTTCTAATTTTGAATATCTCCAAACCTTGATCTCGTGATCGTGAATTTTCATAACTCATGCTTTCAAATCATGGATAATAATAATACCAGAACGTCAGTTAATTTGCTGATCATGCACGACATAAAGAAAATAAACGATGCTTAATTTCAAATCCTTCATATATATTGTAGTATAATGTATAAACAGATGCGTGGAAATCCAATAAGTCTCTGTGTGTGTGGGGGGGGGGGGGGGAGGGGAGCGAGTTGCAGTTTGAATTTGGCAGATATTTATTTTGAAATGTATGAAGAGAAAGTTTATACAAAGATATAATAGGTGGTAGCTATATAGATGATTTATTATTGGTACAATTTAAAGGTGCAGATGCGAATTTTAACTTCAGTTATTGTCAGAAATTATTGTTAAAATTAAGAGACTCAAACTAATGTTGATTATTGGGATGTTAATATCGAAATTAAAGGAAGTAATCTGAGTTTATAATAAAAGAGATGACTTCATTTTAAAAATAATAAAGATTTTAGATTTTAGTTCTAACATTCATATTTCAATTTTTAGAAATACATGTTTGAATGATATTAAACATATTGACAGGCAGCATTTTTCATAAGTATAATCAAGCTTTACCCCAGCTTTATTCAGTGCCCGTTTTGAGTAATTTGATTCATATGGTTTTATGAAGAATTTGAGTTTTCGAAAAGCACTAAAGTCATTTTTTGAATCGAGGGATTGTTTATCCGTTAGGGATTGAGAAGATAGTGATCTCGATTTTAGGTAGCTTTCATTACAAAAAGCTACCTATTGCAGCCGTTCGGAGGAAAGCGATTTCAAAAAATTTTGGTATATTTTCATCGATCATGACCCCCAGACCCCGAAACCACCCTCCGTTCAAAAGTTGATATATATATATATATATATATATATATATATATATATATATATATATATATATATATATATCCATATATATATATATATATCTGACTTTTGTCATACTGTAACTCTCGAATTTATGAACCGATTTGGATGTAATTCGGTATGTACATAGTACATACCAATGTCTCGACCGAGTTCGTTGGCCAGCTTCATCCGCCATTTTGTTTCAAAATGGCGGCCATTTAAAATTTTTAAAAAAAATTTAAATTTTAAATGTGGTACCAAAAAATTGAAAACGGAAAAATATTTTTTTCTTATGTATTTGACCTTTATACAAAGATTCTGGAGAAGTTTTTGTTTCGTCTATATCTTAAAAAATGGTGGAGTTATAGCGTTTTGAATTTCTAGCGTGGGTGACATTTTGAAACGTCCTGATATTTGTCACGCGATAACAGGCGTATTTATGAACCGATTTATATGTTACTTGGTCTGCACATAGTACATACCAATGTCTCGACCGAGTTCGTTGGCCAGCTTCATTCGCCATCTTGTTTCAAAAGGGTTGCCATTAAAAAAAATTAAATTTAAAATGAGGTATTAAAAAATTGGAAAATGAAAAAGATTTTTTTATCTATTTGGCCTTGATACAAAGATTCCGGAGCAGATTTTGTTTCTGAAAATTTGTTGTTTTGTTTATATCTTAAAAAATGGTTAAATTATAGCACTTTGAATTTCTAGTATGGCTAACATTTTGAAACGATCTTGTATTTGTCACGCGATAACACACGTATTCGCCTATTTCCATGTAAGAAGGTATGTTGATAGTATACATCAGCATCTCAGCCAAATATAAGTTACTTTAAATAAAAGCAGCTTGGATAAAGATGACTAATTTCCCGAAATTCTCATTCATAATGATTTAGTATTGATAAAAATTAGTATTGAATCTCCTATATTCGGTTTCCACTAAATTGAGTTTCGTGTGTTTGAATAATATAAGTTGGCTTTTTTAAAATAAGGAATTTGAAAGCTACCTCTTCCTCCCGGCACTGGCCGGAAGGACTTTTTGATTTTCCATTGTATAATACAGACTAGAGTTCATTTGTTATTTAATTTTTTGCACTTCGAAAATTAAAAAAAAAATTTGAAATTTTTAAATTTATATATCTTTTATTTTGGGCAAAAATTAAATTTTAAACAAAACTTTCTGTGTATATTATGGTTTTAATTTTAAAGTATGTGTGTTACGATTCTGTTTTCTTCAAATATTATTCTCTATATGCATAATTTAGAGTTTTATCACGCGCGAAGCACTTAATGATTTTAATTCACTCATAAACGAGATGAATTTTTCAATTTAAAATTCAAATACTAATTTTGTATGAGCAATATTTATTTTTCTGGATTATATAGTTAAGAATACATACACTATATACGGCCAAAAGTGAACGGTCACTTGCGATTTTAGACGTTTAGTTAAATATCTAGAAAAATACATGAGGAATTACCCTGAAACTGCAAGTGTGTAAACTGTATAGTATAGGTCATATATTTCCGCGAAGATTTTTTCATGAAACCCCATTGGGGACCGTCAACAAATTGAAAAAAACGAATATCTTTTGGATAACCCTGTAAAAACTAATGTGGCAAAGGCGTTCAAACTCGAGATTATTAAAAAGTGGCTTATTGTAATATACTGTGTTCATTTTTATGAGGATAGCATGTATACTCGAAGAGAAATTAAGGTTTTTATAAAAACAGTCCCAAATTTCGCCAAGTTTTTTGCTTATAATTTGCAGAGTTCTTATAATAAACAAAAAGTTCTTTTTCGAAAATATGACTAACAACATTGTACACAACACTCTGCAATCAGAATTAAAAAATAATAAAAATTGGATGAAAAATGAGTAGGTTTAGTAAAAATCTTTTCACTGCGTATGCGGGAATGCAATCAAATTATAATGTGCATAATGTATTAGCTAAGTATATAGAGCAACTTTTGTGAAAGCCTCAAAATCATAGCTTGAAAATTCTGAAAATTATCGTCGATAGAATAAGCTCGAAATCCGTCGTTCCTAAAAAGAAGCAAAAAGATGCGGGGTTGTATCAAATATCTGTTGATTAGTGCCAAGATAGCGTACACAATATTGCGCGTACTACTATATCTACTAAAAAACAACTTTTCAAAAGTAAAAAAAAAGCCAAGCAAAAAAAAAAAAAGAAAAGAAAAAAGGGGAAAGTTGTGGCTAAAAAATAGTGTGATATCAAATTTCCAAGCTAATATTATGGTACTTATTTAACATTTTTTATTAAAAATTTACCATATGTAAGTCGAGTACCTAAGTATGCGTTGATAGAAAGCCTTTTCTCCTTTACTAAATACATCATAACGTGTTTCTGAAAATTAATTTTTTTTAATTATGCATGATGGGCTTGGCGGCCATTTTTCCATATTTTACCCAATTTTCTAAGCACACAAGTACATTGTTAAGATCGGAAATTCGAAATTGTTGCTAAAGCAAACATTTTTTGCTTTTAATTTATAGAAATGAGTGCCTAGAAATTTGTGTCTTAAAATAAAGTTGAAGTAACTTCAGGTTTTATCTTATGATTCTATTTTTTCGGAGGGGGTTAATTAATTAGTTAAAGCAGTAAAAATCAATTTGTTTTTTTTTCTTCAAAATAAAAGACTTTCTTAATTTATCTGTCTGTAGCCAAAACTAGAAGTTCAAATTCTTAATAATGCAAACATATTACGAGCTTGTCTGCTTAGAAATTTGTGTAAAATATGGAAAGATGGCCGCCAAGCCCATCATGCATAATTAAAAAAAAATTAATTTTCAGAAACACGTTATGATGTATTTAGTAAAGGAGAAAAGGCTTTCTATCAACGCATACTTAGGTACTCGACTTACATATGGTAAATTTTTAATAAAAAATGTTAAATAAGTACCATAATATTAGCTTGGAAATTTGATATCACACTATTTTTTAGCCACAACTTTCCCCTTTTTTCTTTTCTTTTTTTTTTTTTTTTTTTGCTTGTCTTTTTTTTTACTTTTGAAAAGTTGTTTTTTAGTAGATATCAGTTCTTTTTTTAAAACAGATTATATATAATTGAAATAATTCTACTCGCTAAAATTAGTCCTTGTATAGCCTTTATAAGTAGGGAACAAACACAATAGTATACACTTTGTTTACCTATCATTCATTTTTTAGAGTAATTAATAATTTAAAAGTAAGGAAAGTCAATTTCTTCTTTCAAAGTATCAGTCTTTCTCAATTTATATCGCCTTAAAATTTTCTATGAAGGATGAAAATTTAGTAAAAATCAAATAGAGTCAAAATAAAATATATATTTACAGTTAGTCTGTCAGTTAATTGTTTGTTCTAACTTTTTTTTGCTGACGGTTTTGCAAAATAAATTTATCTTTACAAATACCTACGGAAAATCCGAGAATGAAGACCCGCAGGCATCTAAAGAATCGAAGATCTGTCTAAAGAAGTAAATCTAGCAATTCTAGACATGATGATGAAACATTTTTGATAAAAAAAATCTAAAAATTTAAAGATATAAACTGTACATATAACTTCATCTTCATTTAGATTGTGTTATAGAGAAGAAAGAATAAATATGTAATTTTACTCAAGTCTGTTTATCCATACCTATTTGCATAAATGTGAGAATATAATTTCGTATAAAAATTCCCGTAAATTGATTATATTTAATAGTCTATTATTAAAGCCGCATAAACATTAGAATAAAATTTTTTTGCAGTTGAAAATTGCCTGAAATCTATAGTCTTATCGTTCGTCAAATTTGTTATATGTCTTTTTTTTAATACCCATACACCTTTTCTAAACTCTGACCAAAGATCACAGAAATACTGAAATTATCCAAATACTTATACCTTTCTATCGTATTTCTTTTTTTGAGTGGGGGGAGGGGTGAGGAAGGGCGCTTAAGAACTTCGTTTTGTTCTTAGAATTCTGAATTAATCATTGAAAAGATCTGCCTACGTAAGTCTTGTTGCAGAATTTTCATTAGTTAAGAGTTGCATCAACTTATACATCATGTGAATATATTAAATTACTTTTGTAAAATACTAGATGGGAGCCATTGATATTTTCAGAGCATTTGCCTACATTTTAAACTTAAATTATTTACAACTATTCATTAATTTTCTATACGAATTAAAGAAGTCGTTGTTTCCATGGCAACTGTGCCTTTCACTATTGCTTGTTTGTTTGTTTGTTTTATTGAACACATATATATCAGATCACGTGAGGATCACGGCGGGATTTGAACCCGCCCCCACCTACGTTCTCAAGCGATTAGCGGCGTGGTGTCTTATCCACTCAGCCACGGTGGGCCAATATTGCTTTAACTAATACCTAGATACTCAAATTTAACCAGCTGCGCTTAGAATCATGCTCATGACAGAGTACATTTATATGTAAGAGTGGTGACACATATGCACAAGTCGTGTACTCATATTCAAGTTTTTGTCCAAAGTACAGTAACTCAGTTTTCATTAATAGACGTGGAAGATTTCGATTAAACTAAACAAAAAAGTTTAAAAACATTGGCTTTCTGATTTGATTTTATTCAAAATCGTCTTAACCAACCAAAGTTAATGTCCGGGATCCAGAGTGTTTACTGCAAACATAAAAAAAGTTTTCTAAAATGCAGGCTTCTGATTGAGCAATCTCATCGCGCTAATAGCGTGAAATCTATCTTGATCCCGGTCTATTCAACGTCCTTTAAATATTCGAGAAAGCCTTGACAAGTCAGGAAAATATCACACAATGCAGGCAAAACAAAGAAGAAAAATCATTCATTGGCTCGTTCATATCCACGAGCCAATGAATGATTTTGTTCCTTTGCTTTGCCTGCTTTGTGTGATGTTTTTGTGACGCGTGTCAAGACTTTCTCAAATATTTAAGGGGCGTTTGTTTATTTCACCACCATGAAGCTATGAAAGGAGAGGAGCAGACATGTCAATCTTCCCGTGTGAAAAACTACATAAAGAAAACGAGTTCTTTCCTCCTCTTCTGCCCTTTTCTCTCTTGATTTTGACCGATAGCAGCCCATTTAGCAGTCTCCATAGCAAGATGCAGCTATATATGGCGGACGCAAGGGGGAGGGTGTTAGCGTGACCAATGACATAATAGGCCAGTTTATGACGTTTAAAAGTCACACGGAGTTGGATCATCTTTACACGATGATTAGTACAAAGCGGTGCGCCGATTTTTTTTGTGTCCATTGCCGTGTACAGATAATCAACTCCACACTTAGGAACAGCTTCAAATGACGTCATCTACTTCGAGGCAAACGGAAAAGGACAGGCTACCGCGGCGCTACAGCGTCTAGAATATATAGTGTCGAAATCCAATCAGTCGATCACAGCGATATCTGCAGGATATTTCCCAAAACTCCAAGACAATTTGGTCTAGACGCTGTAACATTTTTTTAAAACGTTTTATTAACTTACATTTGACCTGTGTGCTTGGCGTCAAACCCGCTGTAATAATACGATGTTTACTTTGAAATTTGAAAATATATAGCAGATGTCGCTGCGATAATCTCCCTGGATTTCAGCGTCAGTGCACATTTAAGGGATACACTTTTTAGCCGTTCTTGGATAGCAAATTTCCACATTATGTATTCTAGACGCTGTAGCGGTGCATTACACATGTCTCTTTCTTCTTTAAAAAATATCCTGCAGATGTCGATGCAAATGACTGTTTGGAATTCGACATCGTTGTACATTTAAGGGATTCAATACTTTCGCGCTTTTTTAAGTATTGCTGGGATAGTCGATTTCTACAACATATAATCTAGTCGCTATAACGGAACTATAGTTTCTAGAAGATATAGTTTAAAAATCGGCTTATTAAAAAAGTGCTAAAAATTGTATCCCATAAATGTTGAACGAGGCTGAACGACGAATGTCGATTACAGCGACATATGGTAATTCCAACATAACTATTTCAAAAGAAAATGTTTCGCTCAGAGAAGATCTAGAAAATGTTGCTCCTATCGACATTTGTCATTCAGTATTTTTCAATATTTATGGGATTCAATTTTTAGCACTTTTTAAAGAATTACTGGAATAGCCGGTTTCCACACTGTGACCGTGATCTAGGTAGATTTTTCTGTGTTATCGTAACGAGATTGACCAATCAGAAGCCAGAATTTTTGCTAACTTTTCACTGTTTGCAAAATTGTACCTGGATACCGGCCTATATTTCTAGACGCTATAACTGAGCTCAGGAATAGTACAGAAAGCAAACTCTGTATTTTGATACATTAAGGCCGGGATCTAATTCGGAACAAGTGTGTCTCTATAACGAAGTAGCGACATACGGCCAATAAATGTTTATTGCTAAAAGTGATAAAAACAAATCGTTACAATTCTTTACGAGCATGCCATTATCGCCAGGTTAATGCATGCTGAATTATTTCCATAGTGTAATAGAGATCGTCCATGCGCGTATCTTCTAATGGAGGATATTCCAAATATGGGTTCGAGGCTGAAAAAGTCACGTGGTACCGGTAATTTACCCAAAGAATTTCTAACTGATAGAAGGGAAACAGGAAACTAGACTGTTAAAAATATCGTGAAAAATTACCTCGGTTCTTACAGGTTCTCTATTTTCTGACCAATGAGAACGCTACATAAACGCCTATGAAGCGTTCTCATTGGTCAGAATACAGATAGCCTTTAAAAACAGAGGCAATTTTTCACGATATTTTTAACAGTGTACTACTGCTTTCTTCCATGAACTGTTTCCTTGGCTAGCTGGGATTTACATTACGTAGACGGAGCCTTCCCTTCTTTACGCTAGACGTTCATGCCTTGACCATGTGATCATAACGTAGATTGAATATCCTCTATTCAAGAAATCGGACTGCCGTACTTTCGACAAAAGCTTGAAATGAGCATGTCTCCTGTGCATATATCACCACTCTTATGTATAAAGGCTCTCTGTTATGGTGTTGTTTCTGATACAGCGCCTAGAATACCTAGTGTGGAAATATGCTATCCAAACAGTTCTAAAAATTTGTATCCCTTAAATGTGCGACGATACTGCTAAAATTTCAAGTGTCGATCGCAGCGACATCTGTGGGATTTTCGTATTACTATTATTACATTGTATAGACTAGCAATTTCTTGCAGTTGTAGAAAATATCCTGCGGATGCCGCTGCGATCTGCATATTACAGCAGTATCATTGCACATTTAAGGGATACAATATTTTAGCGCTTTTTTAAGTATTACAGGGTTAGCCGATTTCAACACTATATATTCTAGGCGCTATAGTTTCTGAGCGCTGTTGGTTTAATTTCGATATTCGTGTTTTAGAGTGAGCAATAGAGAAAAGTACTAAAACTATTGAAACAACAACTTCTTTAATATTGAAATGTATAGCAAAGGAGTTCAGAATCAATGCCTTAAATAGTTTCGAATACGCACTGTTGTTATGACATCAATACCCTTCCTGGATGTGGAAATGCAAGATTGTGTTCAACATAATTGGCCGCAATCTAGATAGATTTTTCGCTGTTAGCGAAACGAGATTCATTAATCAGAAGCTTGCACTTTTGCGAACTTTTCGCTGTTTGCAGCAATGCAGGCTATTGATTGGTGAATCTCGTTTCGCTAACAGCGAAAAATCCATCTGGATCCCAGCCTAAATTTCTGTAAACATTGCACTTCATCCATGGCACTAAGAAAATGACTCAAAACTTTTATGACATAGGCCGGGATCCAGAAGCAGCAAAAATTCTCAAACATTCTGGCTTCTGATTGGTCAAACTCATTTCGCTAACAGCGAAAAATCTATCTGGATCTCGGCCATAGTTTTCTTCGATGAAATCAATGCAAAAGGATAATATAAAAAAATTTAAAAGACTTCTAAAATGATTTGGCGGGTTTATCGCTGTTTGGCATAATTTATAAACTTTAAAATTAATTAACAGTTTTTCGCTAGTTAAGAATATAAAATTTGTGTTTTTAAAGCTGAATTTTACAAAAGCACGTAGATTGAGTAAATATCTGTCCAAAAATGCAATCCTTATTTTTTTATGTCCATTATTTAAGTCTCTACCTTGATTGAACCATAAATTGTGACGAAGAAAATAAATCGATCATTTTCAATATCTCGACGTTATTTTAAAAAATCTATATCTCTGTTTATAATTAATTTATGAGGATGCATTTGGTCTCAAATTGAAGATATTTTCCATTAGGTCATTCTGGTTTTGGCTTTATTTTTCTGTGATGATTGGTTCTTTTGATATGGGAAATTTTACGCTGGCATGTTTGGTTGATTTTACATGGAGAAGTTGTCATCAGTATAATAAGCAGTTACGGTGTCTTGCGTTTTATTCTTGGCGTTTGTTTGTTTGGCGAGGTTAGCATTTTTTTTCAGCTTGGCTTGGCAGAACGACCGTCCTGCTTGATTTGGATGCACCCACTCATCTTTTTGCTTCCTTTTGGGAAGAACGGATTTCGAACTTATTCTATCGACGATAATTTTCAGAATTTTCAAGCTATGATTTTGAGACTTTCACAAAAGCTGCTATATAAAGTTAGCTATACATTATGCACATTATATTTCGATTTCATTCGCGCATGCGCAGTAAAACGTTTTTTAGTAAACATGCTCATTTTTCATCCAATTATTATTATTTTTTAATTCTGATTGCAGAGTGTTGTGCACAATGTTGTTTGTCATATTTTCTGAAAAGAACTTTTTTTTTATATTAAGAACTCTGCAAATTATAAGCAAAACACTTTGCGAAATTTGGAACTGTTTTTATTAAAACCTTAATTTCTCTACGAGTATACATGCTATCCTCATGAAAATTAACACATTATATTACAATAAGCTACTTATTAATAATAGCTCGAGTTTGAACGCTTTTGCTACATTACTATTTACAGGGTTATCCAAAAGTTATTCGTTCTTTTTCAATTTGTTGGTGGTCCCCTATGGGGTTTGCAGAAAAAAATCTTCCCGGAAATATATGACCTATACTATACTGTTTACACACCAGCAGTTTCAGGTTAATTCCTCATGTATTTTTCCAGATATTTAACAAAACGTCTAAAACCGCAAGTGATAGGTCACCTTTGACCATATAGTGTACTTTAGGCATAAAGTGAAAAAATCTTAATTACATATTATTTGAGTTTGGTATTTGAAAAAGGAGATGTTTTTTTATCGTTTCGACAAACTCAAAGGTCCTATGCCCCCTTAAAAATAATGGTTTTTACATATATTCTTTAACCCTTTAAAGCCCTATTTTATCTCCTTGTAAAAATAATTGAAGATCTACCTTGCTTACGGAAACCTGTAAAAATCGGAACTGTTTTCTATCCACCTGCGATTCAATCTTTACAGGTTTTAGTGTATTTATAAAAAGTTTTCACAATTAAAATCATTGCTTCCAGAAACCGATTATTTAAGCTTTACTAATTATTCTTAGATTTCCATATATAAAGCAAAATAAGATAACACGAAACTTAATATGTAAAAAATCCCCCAAAAAGCAAACAATGGAAGACAATATCTTTATGATTCAATAAATCCGCCGTCAACAAGGCATTAATAACCACTTCAAACACATAATAATAGCAAGAACAAGCGAAAAATGCGTTTATATGACGCTAACATTTTCTCACATCACCCAATAAAAGTCAGGAGCTAGCGTTTTTGCGCTTTCGTACTTTCTGCATGATAAGGATGAGTAGAAATATAAAAAATATAAAGATCCATAATAATGCATTGTTATGAGCTATTAAGTAATTATATAGTTAAAATTCATAGTTTATATACTAATGTTATGGATGTTTAGGCTATTTTTAGATGCGTTTGTAATTATATAAATATGTAGCATCTATCCTCGTCGTCTGGTCGGTCCGTCTGTGTTGCTGTCTTACATAACAGCGCTAAAACTAACCGACCGAATAGTTTGAAATTTAACCTATGTAATCGTTGCAAAATTTTTTCAAGTCATTTAAAATTTTATAAAATCGAATCAAAATTTAAAAAGATATGAATAAGTTTTCTTCATTCTATTAAATCATATCATACGTCATTAATTCAATGATATCCCATGACAGGTAAGGATTCTAGGCTGCCGTGATAATTTACGTCCTATTTAAGATGGAGTAATATTATTCCGTATTACTGAATATTATATATATAATCATAATAAATTTTGTACTCATGCATTTTTCATAAGAGTGCAACAGCTATTGCACTAAGATCTGGATATTTATAAAGCTAGTTATAGTACGAACATACTTCATTTGGACCGTTTGACTTCCACTAACTCATTTTTCCACGCAGTTGATTGAAATTCAGAGACATTATTATTTAAGTGGTTACGAATCGAATAGTGTGTTTTATTTTCTTGCAAAACAGGAGGTGGATTATAAATGTCCTCGGGTTAACCATTTAATTGTTTTTCCCGAACCGAGTTCAGGCAATGGGAGTTTGCTTGCACTGAAAAAAAAATGAAGTACTAAAAAATGAGAAAATCGATGTACTCATATCGAATAAAGTATGTTTGAATAAAAAATAAACCTATCCTTTCTCAATTTTGATCCATCACATGTTATCAAACCCAAACAAAACGATAACTGTTACCCTGTAATGGTTTATTTCCTTTATGACGGCATAAAAGATGTTTATTAATGTAAATATTAAATTATGCACAGTATTTTAAAATAATTTAAAAGTGTTTGCAAATAATGCTCTTGTCCTAAAAATATTCGATTTGGATATCTTGCTAATAATTTCGCTATGTTTAAAAAAAAATAATCAATTAAACATTTCTTGTTAATAATCGGGAACGGAAAATAAATATCAGTACATTTTTACTTTAATTTGTAGGTTCAGGGGACAGTACATAACTATTCATATTTGAACACAACCATGGAATAAAAAATGAGTACATGTGAAAAAATAAAACATATTATTTATTGCGTATTTATTGATTTATTATTTTAACTTTTTATAAATGAATTTAGCATTCTATTTATTTATTTGCTGGGTGCATGTGTTTCTCAATTTTGAATATATTTGGATCGGAGCTATTTTGAATATGTGATGTATTTAAAATTGAGTACTTTTTACTCAATTTTGAGTACTCATTTTTTTCAGCGTACCTCGTAAATAAAAACTTTTGGATACCACTAACTTATACCTATATTTTTTGGTTTATTAGTTAGCAGATATTACTCGATTACTTAAGGCAAATATTTCAGTATGTAAATTGTGGTGTTTTTGATTTATGGTGTCCAAAATAATGACACAGTTAAGGGGTTAACAATTACTCGTAATACTCGTAAATATAATAAAAATCACAGAGAATTATAAATAACTAAACTAATTCTACTATTAATTGCTCTAATTATTTCGGAACTGAAATACACAGTCCAACTCGGTTAATACGAAAAAGCAAGAAAATTATGAAAGTCCTGAAATAACAGGTTAATAAACAATTATTAGGCTTCGATGTATCCAGTCCAAAAGTGTCGCTTTTATGCTCTTTGGTTCGGAATTTTGGTTGCAGACATCTAAGGGATGGGCGCCCAAATTCAAGGGTTGCTTAGAAATGCGATGCTTACATGTCCTTTTAAAATGCTCACAATTTAACGAACATATACCTTTTTCAATCCTTACGATGGAACCGGATTGTCATTTATTTTTGACACTGTGGTAGCGAATTGTGAATTATTAAACTTTTATTTACTGATGGTACTTATAAGTACCAATAAAATAACTTGTAATAAAATTAATTTAATGCCTCGTTTAGTAGTAATACAGTTTAGAATGAGTTATAGATGCATTAATTTATCTTGTTCCAAAAGCACCTTTGCAGCTTTTTAGCTATATCTTGGCGTTGGGGGTAGGGGAGGGGGGGATTTTTCAATTCGGAAATATTTCTATTGTAAGAACATTATATTTGTACATTTCCTAATTCTACAAAATACTAAGAAACATATTTAAAATAAAAGATTTGAGTGGGGTTATAAATATTACACAAAATCCCTATAAATTCAAATTATAATTTATCCTTCTAAATCCTTGAATCCATCTAAATTTTTTAAATGGTTATGTAAATCTTCTAATGTAGTTTCAAAAATTCACGAAAAATGCTTTAGAAGATACAATTTTCATGAATTCGTAACTCAGTACATAAAGGGTTAACATGTATGAGATAGAAGAAAGTTTTGAGATTGGCACATGCGGCTAGTTAAAAGTATGTTAATATAACTTTCTAACTATACATAGTTCCAAATACTTTAATTTCATTCCAAAGCTATATATCTTATTAGAATATTAAAACAATAACCCATTGAAGAAGGAAAGTTAAATATACTGGTTTTCAAAAACTAAGAAAAAACAACAAAAATAGCGATTACTCAAAATGTTCCATGTAGATTTTAATAAAACTGAGACACAATATACAACACATAGTAAGGTATAAAACAACATTAAAAGAAATTATCAGACGATTGTGGTGTTTCACAAATTAGCACAATTATAAAATAAACAAAATACATGTGTCAATTTGGTAAAGGAAAAGTATCTTTAATATAATTTATCACACATACAGCGATGTGTGATACTGTCAATTATGCGATCGATAACTTTGCTGGGAAATGCGAGCCATAGCTCTTGTAAAGCAGTTGTATGCGTTGCAAGGGTCTGAAGAGGGGGATGGAGAACAGCAACACATCCCCCTAAAGCATCCCAAACATGCTCGGTGGGTTTCAAGTCCGATGATCGAGCTAGCCATTGCATGCGCTAAATTGTTTGGTGCTGAAGATAATCTTCCACGATGCGATCCCTATGCGGTCTAGTGTTGTCATCCTGTAACAGAAAATCATTACCAATTGCGCCGGCATAAGGGCGCACATAAGCATCAAGAATGTCATCTCTATAGTCGTGAGCATTCACAGTTCCACGTGGAAAGACATGGAGGTCTGTACATCCGCCCAAAGAGATACCATCACCAACACAGACATTGCTTCCTCTGTATGAATCTCTTTCACGAATGTTTGATGGATGATAGAGTGTTCCCTGTTCTCCCCAAATCAAACAACGCCTACTATCGCTTTGGAGGCTAAACCGGGACTCATCCGTGAAGGAACACGCCTCCACTGAATAGCCGTCCAGTGGACATGTTGACATGCCCAACTTAAACGTTCCCCCCGGTGACGTGAAGTTAGTGACACACAAATGGCTGGCTACCTCGAGTATAGACAACCTACATGAACCCTTCTACGCAATGTAGACGTTGATACCAAGCTTCCAGTGGCTGCAGCAAGGGAGGCTGTAAGATAAGAGGGGTTGCTGTTTGATTCCCTCGTATACATAACCGTAAATATTGGTCAACGGTGCTTGTCGCAGCACTTGCCCGTCTTTGGCTGACCCTTCTGGAGGCCGAACCAGTGGTTTGAAATTGTTGCCAAAGCATATAAACAACAGAAGGACTGACATTTAGCCATTTGACCATCTTAAAGAGAAAATTAAGGGAGCGGTGAGTAATTTTGACAATGGCGTTAGCCAAGACGTCTGACCCAGTCAATGAAAAAATATTTAGATGTAAAATGAAAGATCCTACCTTTGTTTTCTGTACTTGCAGCAGTGATTCGATTTTATAGAGCTGAAAACATTATGTTTTATTCGAGTAAATGAACTTAATCAAGATTAACTTGAATGGAACTAAAGAATCTTCCGAGACTTGTCTTCGGGATGATACATTCCTTTATTGGTACTTGATTACTATTAAATAAAGAAATAAA
Source organism: Maratus speciosus (assembly GCA_963932465.1). Taxonomy (NCBI): domain Eukaryota; kingdom Metazoa; phylum Arthropoda; class Arachnida; order Araneae; family Salticidae; genus Maratus; species Maratus speciosus. Next base: position 87,711,672 of record OZ010799.1, on the reverse strand, counting down.
ACAGGTTAAAATGTATATAACATAATACTCGATGATTCCGATGGTCTTTAACAGGATTTGTAGGTTGGTATGCTGCATATTTTAAAACGGGACATTGCCCATTCACAAACAATAGGATTTCAGCAGCAAGCTGTAAAAGGTTCATCCTTCATTACATATTCGACGTAGACTAAAAGTTTGGTGTTACATATCTGTTAAAAAGGGTTGAACAACAGTTCTTTTAATTAATCAGCAAATTCACAGTTTAAAGGTTTCAATGGATTGTTTGCAGTAAATAGAGTCGCCATCTATCATCACAGAAATTAAATAGGGCTCCGTCTTGAAGGAAAAGCTTTAGTGCTAACATCTATCGGCATATTTGAAGACTGAACTGTTCGCAGTTTATTTGTTTAGAATGCTGGTCACTTACACATGATTTCACAAACGTTTTCTTGAGTATTGATTAAATATGGATACATATTTCACAGGTATATATATTGATTGAATGTGTATGTAATTGCACACCTCACTTTCACAAACATATTTCTGGATTAAATAAATGTTAGTTGTGTGGATTCCTCACGCAAAATAGTTCGTCAGAAGGACGTATTTCAACATTCCTCCTTTTTGCGTGAAGAATCTATCCCATTGTCAGTTGAAGTTCTTTCCTTAGAAATTCAAATTGAGTTTTTGGAGGTGGCTTGGTGAGAATATCTGCAAGCATTTGCTTGGTTGGGCAATAAACAATTTTAATTATGCCACTTTCGTAATGGTGTCTGATATGATGGTATTTCACCTCAATGTGTTTAGTCTTGGTCTGTGCTTTTTCATTCTTAGTGAGTTTTATGGCGGACAAGTTGTACTCGTAGATTTCTATTGGTAATTATTGAGGCAATTCGAGATCGCTAAGTAGGTTTAATGACCACTTGATCTCATTCATAGCGGTTGACGCCGCAATGTATTCGGCTTCACTTGATGACAGTGCTACGCTGGATTGTTTTCTAGAAAGCCACGTTAGTGGGTTGTTCCCTTTTTAAATAGGTTGCCTGTGGTAGACTTCCTGTCTATCCTATCATTCGCCCAATCGGCGTCACTGTACACTGTAAGAATCGGTGGCTTCGACTTGTCAATAACGAATTTCATTTTTCTAGTAGTCATCAGGTATCTGATCAGTTTTTTTATGGCTTCCCAATCAACTTGTCTTGGCGACTCATTCCTCCTCCCCATGAGGTTAACTATCGCCGCGATGTCGGGTCTTGTTAGTGTCGCGATGTATAATAATCAGCCTATTGCTTGTCTGTACCTTGTGTTATCTTCCATTAGTTTTCCCTCTGGATTCAAATTAAAATATTTAGTGCGCATCGGCGTGTAGGTAGATTTGCTAAGGGTTAAGTTGAACTTTTCGGCTATTTCTATTATTTTTTGCTCCTGATCGAGTTGTAAATTACCGTTTTCTGTTTTTGTTATATTAATCCCTAAATACTGTGTTACATCTCCCAAGTTTTTGATTTCATATTCCCTGGACAATTGAGTATAAATCCCGTGCGTATCATCTTTATTACCTGCTACGAGAATATCGTCCACGTAGACGATAACATATGCGATTTCCCCGTTTTTGATTCTCTTAAACAGACATTGGTCCGATTCGCATTCTGTGAAATTTAAGTTCCTTAGGGATTGGTTAATCTTTAAATTCCACGCAATGGCGGCCTGTTTGAGGCCATAGATAGCTTTATTCAACTTACACATCTTTTCTTCCTCTCCTTTCTTTAAATACCCTTCCGGTTGATACATATGGACTTCCTCCTCAAGCGTGCCGTGTAGGAAGGCTGTTTTGACGTCAAGGTGCGTCACGTCTAAATTTTTGTAAACGGCTGCATTTAAAAATGCTCTCAATGTGGTATGTGATACAACGGGTGCATAAGTTTCGTCGTAATCAGATCCATATTTTTGTGAGTACCCCTTGGCCACTAACCTGGCCTTATACCTTTCTACAGTTCCATCGGCCCCTCTTTTAGCCTTAAATGTCCACCTTGACCCTATGACGCGCTTTCCCGGTATAGCTCTGATTAATTTCCATGTTTTGTTTTGATGTAGCAAATTCATTTCTTCATTTGTCGCTTCCAACCACTTATTTTTTATTTCTGTGTCCTCAATGTTTTGTAATTCGGTTCACGATTTAGGTTCCTCAATTTTACACAAATTTACAGTTATTCTAAAACGATTTGGAGGTACGCCTCTATTTTGCCTATGTGACCTTCTCGGTTCGAGATTATTTTCCATCGAGGTTTCAATTTGATCTTCGTTAGGATTCGTTAAGTCAATTTTGATGTTTTCCGCCGGTGTTGGAGCGTCATTTTTGTTTTCTACCATATCATTGACTTTCTCACATTTAGTACCATCTTCAATAAATTTTACGGTTCTTGAAATTATTATGTTGTTATTCCCCGTATGAATTCTGTATCCTTTGCTTCGAAAATCATATCCCATCATGACCCCCACAATTGCCTTTTCGTCAAATTTAGTTCTTTTTGATTTATCTACGTAGGCAAATGCCTTACACCCAAAAGTCTTAATGCTTGATAGGTCGGCCTTCCTATTATTCCACAATTCGTATAGTGAGGCGTGATTCATTTGCGTTCGTCGGCCGTCGGTTGGTTAAATATGTGGCTGTCATCACCGCTTCCCCCCAGAAATGCTTAGGCAATCTTGCATCTGACAGCATAGTACGTGCCATTTCAACGATTGTTCTCTTCTTTCTCTCAGAAACCCCGTTTTGGGGGCTACAGTACGGGGCACTCAACTGTCTTTCTATGCCGTTTTCGGCTAAGTAGTTTTCGAAACTCTCCTCAAGATATTCTTTGGCGTTATCTGACCTTATAGCTTTTATTACTTTCCCGAATTTATTTTTTGTTATGGCTACGTACTGCTTTAATTTCTCTACCGCTTCAGATTTATGCGCTAATAGATACGTCATAGTGAACCGACTGTAGTCGTCCGTAAACGTTATGAAATAACGCTTTCCTCCTGGAGTTTGTGTCTCCATAGGTCCACATATATCGGAATGTGCAAGCGAACATATTTCTTTGCTTCTATTTTTAGCTGATTTAGGATAGGGCAAAACCGAAAGTTTCCCCTCAATACACTTAGTGCAATATGTTTCATGCTTGCAGTTGTTTATGACTATTCCCTCAGCTAATTTATGATTTACTAGATATTTAATCGCGTCAAAATTTTTGTGGCCCAGTCTCCGGTGCCATTTGTATATACAGTTATCACTATTACATGAGGTTTGTGTACTTAAGGTGTAACCGTACTCATCTCTGGGATTTATTTCGTAGAGGTTGTTGTTTAGTTTAGCAGTTAAGATAGTGGTTTTATCTTTAACAAAAAAACATGTTTCCTTCTCAAAAATTACTTTTATATCATTATCTGTTGCCTTTTTTACTGATAAAAGGTTACTCTTTAATTCCGGGCAATACAGTACATCCTTGAGTGTTATACTATTTTTCAGATCTGTGTTTAGCGTTACGTCACCCAAACCTAGATAATTTAATCTTTTCCCGTTAGCTATTGTGATGTTACCAAAATTCCCTGGTGTAAATGTTGTGAAGTGCTCTTTTGTGGATGTTACATGTCTTGTACAGCCTGAATCAATAATATATGTGTTAGGGTTTCTTGTATGTGCTTCGTTAACTAGTGTGGATTCATTTTCAATTTTATTTTCAACTGGGGGAAGAGGAACATTTGAATCGTTTTTATCACTAGCTGTATTTATTTTGCTGTTGAAGCAAAAATTAGACAAGTGGTCTTTATTTTTTGGTTGATCTTTGTAGTTGGCGGTGTTGGATCTGTAACTACCGCTGTTGTTGTAGTTGGTGTTTCTGTTATATTCATTTTTATAATTACTCTTTTGCGAATTATATTTTTCTTTGTTTTTTAATTGAAAACACTCATTTCTATAATGACCAGAACGGGAACAGAAACTGCAATTTTTTTGTTTTTATAGTTTTTGTTTACTGTTTTGTATGCCGTGTCGACGGGGTGTAGGCTGGCGTTTCTACTCTCAATGTTGTATGCCGTTTGTTTCGTATGAGAACCGTTGATTTTGTTTTCTAAGCGATGAGAAAATTCGTCGATTAGTTTATTTTTAACAAATTCCAATCTGAGATCATCCTCATCCCTAGATTCAAGAGCAGTAATTAATGCTGCATAAGATGGAGGTAGCGAGCACAGTAAAATAGCAACAATATGTGACTCGCTTACCTCTTCGCCGATTCCTGACAGTTTTTGTCTAATAATTAAAATGTTATTTATATGCTCTATAATATTTCCCTCCTCATGCAATTTCTGGGAATAAAGTTTTCTAAGTAGAAAAAGTTTTGACGATAAATTTGCCCGCTGGTGTATGGACTTGAGTTTATCCCAAATCTCTTTGGGGATTCGAAGATTTCTAACATTGACGATCTGACTGTCTTAAATACAAAGGTTTATAATGGCTTTTGCCTTAGTGCTATTTTTTTGTGTATACAGCGTCTGGTGTAGCAGGTGGTTGTTCTAAACAATATTTAAAGAGGTCGTCTTTAGGGAGCAGGTTCTCTAACCTGAACGACCAATTTAAATAGTTGGTATCCTTCAGTTTTTCTATGCACGCTAAATCTTTATGGACTGCCATAATATTATTTATATATGATACCAATATACAGTTAATAATTAGGAAGTTTTATCTTTCCTTGATCTCCTATTTATGACATCAATATAATATACATGCAATTTATAATTATTTCTGATATTCAATTTGTTATGATACTATATAAATATTTCACATTTATATATGAGCATATTAATATATCATTTATCAATATTCATGAAAAAACTATATGTTTTTGTTTTATCAACATTCATAAAAAAAACTATTTTTTCTTTTTCTTCTGTATATCATAAAATTATATAGAATGCTCTTTTTATACCATTAAATAATATATATTCATTTTATATATTACTGGGTTTATTTATTTATCTATAACATCTCACGTCCCTTAATACATGCCCCGAGCTCATAATCTAAAGAGAAAATTAAGGGAGCGGTGAGTAATTTTGACAATGGCGTTAGCCAAAACGTCTGACCCAGTCAATGAAAAAATATTTAAATGTAAAATGAAAGATCCTACCTTTGTTTTCTGTACTTGCAGCAGTGATTCGATTTTATAGAGCTGAAAACATTATGTTTTATTCGAGTAAATGCACTTAATCAAGATTAACTTGAATGGAACTAAAGAATCTTCCGAGACTTGTATTCGGGATGATACATTCCTTTATTGGTACTTGATTACTATTAAATAAAGAAATAAAACAGGTTAAAATGTATATAACATAATACTCGATGATTCCGATGGTCTTTAACAGGATTTGTAGGTTGGTATGCTGCATATTTTAAAACGGGACATTGCCCATTCACAAACAATAGGATTTCAGCAGCGAGCTGAAAAAAGTTCATCCTTCATTACATATTCGAGGTAGACTAAAAGTTTGGGGTTACATATATGTTAAAAAGGGTTGAACAACAGTTCTTTTAATTAATCAGCAAATTCACAGTTTAAAGGTTTCAATGGATTGTTTGCAGTGAATAGAGTCGCCGTCTATCATCACAGAAATTAAATAGGGCTCCGTTTTGAAGGAAAAGCTGTAGTGCTGACATCTATCGGCATATTTGAAGACTGAACTGTTCGCAGCTTATTTGTTTAGAATGCTGTTCACTTACACATGATTTCACAAACGTTTTCTTGAGTATTGATTACATATGGATACATATTTCACAGGTATATATATTGATTGAATTTGTATGCAATTGCACTCCTCACTTTCACAAACATATTTCTGGATTAAATAAATGTTAGTTGTGTGGATTCCTCACGCAAAATAGTTCGTCAGAAGGACGTATTTCAACACATCTTTGTCTGACTTTGACCTGCTTCCAATCTTCCAATAGCTCTATATCGCAGTTCTGCGAACAAATGATACCTCGAGGTCGTACTAATCATTTGGCTATCTCAGTTTTCTTATCTCATAATCACAGAGACACCTGCAGCCATACTCTCTAGCATGCAGTTTTATGCTCCTCGTAGATGACGCAATCTTTTTGCAGCGCCACTAATTTGCCTTTTGTAATTTTATTCAGCATCTTTTAGTTAACAACATATGCAAATTTCACACGGATAGGTTTCTTTTTGAAAGAGATGTCGCTCTGTTAGTTATTTTTCCTTAATTTTTGGAAACCATTGTAGATGATACTGCAGAAATAACACATAAAAATATTTATTTCTTATCAATAAAGCACCAATACGCTTTGATGATGTATATAACATAACTTGTAATTTTTATTTGTGGAATTATGCCGAATAAAGGATTTTTTTTGTTTTTTATTCAGTATGTATCACTAACGTTAATAAGAACCAACCGGTGTTTATTGTTTATCCGCAGAACAATTGAATTTTTGTATCACTTTATTAACTAATATTAATTTTATTTTATATGTTTATTTTTTTTTTAAATAGAAAAAAAAAATAATGCACTACATTTAAATTTTTCATGATGAAATTGAAGCATTAACTAATCTTAAAATAGGCATTAAGTAAATATTATACCGAATTAGACTGAAGTAATTTAATATTTAATAAACAAACTTAATTCATGTAACATGCAAATTAATTAAAAATAAATCTGTTTTACTTTTTAAAATGTTATGTACGGTCGTGGAAAAAAAAAAGTAAACATCCCCTACTAACTCTGCAACAAACTATCGCAGAAGAAAGTTACTGGTATCAAACGATTGAAAATAAAGTTTTTTTTAAAAAAATTGATGTATATAATATTTGCTTAGGGAGTCATCTACAATTCTACATATCAAAATGAACTCAAACTTTTTTTTTCAGCAGCAATAACCAAGTTTCACACAATAAATAAATTCTATACCTTACAATTAGCCTAAATACAAATTTTCATCATATTCGTAAGATTAGTTTCAGAGAACTTGATTATTTTTAAATGAGCCTATTTTAGGGGCTGTATCCAAATTGAAGTTCGGTACACGATTGTTGCAATACTACAAATGACTAAGCTACTCCTGTTAATGTATTATTTCTTGACAGTATGACCACTGAGTAAAATATTTTTTTCCAAATTATGCTTTTCTGCACATCATAGACGGTCCCTTAAGGGTGTATTCCGATCCAAACTGCTTATTTTCTGATTCATTTTAAAATTCATTTTTGCTCTCAAACGCATCAAACTGGGAAATGCTCTTATTTAGAAACTATATAATGTGCCGTGCTTCTTAATGTTTTGATAAATTCAGAAAATACTGTAAAAAACGCTGTCAAAGTTGGCGTTTTGAACCGAATTTTCCGAAGCGGGCGATCTGGGAATGAAAAAAATTGGTCATACGGAGAAAATAATTGTTTAAAAATCAAATTCTAATTAATTGAGCTGAAAATGAAATCACACGGCATGTTAAACATGTCTTCAGAAATCACCCCAGCAAGTTTCATATTTTTACATTTAAAAATGAGTCTGAAAATGTCTCAGAAAATTTCGAGCTGTTGAAGGTGGAAAAATATTTTTTCGAATACACCCTTAAACCATCATTTTGAACTTTCTTTAATTATAATTCGAAAACTAGTTGAAAGAAAAATTTGAAATTGAGAATTCGCATAAAGTAGGACATAATAAATATATATGTATCAAAAAATTGCAGGTTGCTATTCATATTTTTTTCGAATATTAATTTCATAATTCATAATTCATATTATAAATTTTTTTAAATTACAAATTCAATGTATTTATGTTTTTTTTTTTTTTTTGTGTTATAACTCCACCAAAAATTATCTCTTTAGGTTTATAATTTCAGTAGATATTAATAAAAATATGATAATGTAATTTAACATTAGAAGCTCTAAATTTTGAACGTTTATAATTCAAAAACTTATTCAAATGACTTGAAATTTTGTTTCTAGGCATAGTTGGAACCAAGTATTTAAAATATATTGTCAAAATTGGGTGTTGCTGTCGGAAAAAAAGTGTGGTCTAGTTTTAATTTGTAGATGCCCCCTTTAAAAAATTTATATACATAATTTAAAGTAGACTTTATTTCCAATCGTTTAGTACTAGTAATTTTCTTAGATTAAAATTAGTTGCAGAGTTAGTAGGGGATGTTAACTTTTTTTTTCCACGACTGTACCATATAATAGAAAAATCTAAAAATCTCTAAATACATAAGAAAACCGATGAATAAAAATGCTATTACATTTTTCAATAAATATTTAATGAAATTTAAAAGGAATGTAGATTTTTAATTGAATATTCTTTTTGATTTTTATGCTAAGCATTAATTAGAATTAATTGACAGAGTAAAATTAATTAAAAATGAAAATGCTGAATACAAGCAAAGAATATTTAAATAATATTTACGGATATCATTTCTTGATTCATTCTTCATTTATGTCTCGATTTACAACATAAATAACATTTTAACAAAAGATCAAAGTCAGCAAAGAATATTAAAGCTTACAAATAAAAATCTGTTTTACACGGCTCAATAAATACGCCAAAAAGAGGACATTAATAACTACATCTAACAAACAATAACGGCTAAAAGCCAGGAAAAATGTGTTGGGATAAAGCTCACTTTCCTCCACATTTCCCTATAAATGTCAGAATTTTCCGGTCTTGCACCTAAGATCTTTCAACAAAATTAGCCACAAAAGAAATTCACCTAACCGTGTAATTTGAAAGAAGGTGTAAATCTCCAACAAACATTTGACGCTGAATAGTTGTTTCGGAGCCAATGTTTAATTTGAAGCTCCATCAAGTGAAAGAATGGAATATTGTAAATTGTTTAATGAATGGAGAATGCTTTGATTGAATATTTATGAAATTTGATTAAATGAATACATATTTTTCAAGGATTTATTTTGCTTATAGTTATTTAATGATTTTTTCTAGATATTGTTGAACCTTTTAACTTTTATACTAGTTTATTTAACCCATTTCCAACTAAAGCTGCGAAAATGCACTTTCTTTTCTTTTTCCACGTTAAAGAAGAAAATATTTAAATTGTTTAGTGAATGGAAAATTGATTGAATATTTAAGAAATTTCAACAATTGAAGACTTTTAGCATTTCGTTGGCTTCATAGTTGACAGCAACTAGGAATAGCTGTATTTCTAAAACTTAAGGAACCATAAAAGAGAATAAGGTCTAATAGTAGTCTAAACTTAATATTAAGTATAATTATAATAAAAGATAAAGAAGACTTTAGGATATGATTAAAAATATTTATATAGTTAAATTTATAATTCATAAAATATTCATGTAATATACGAAATAATTAAAAGTAAACCAATTTTACTTTAAGCAATATTATGTGCCATATAATTTTTAAAAAATTGTCAATCTATACGAAAACCCATGAAGAAAAATATCAATTAATTTTTAAATAAATATTTAATAAATTTTAAAAATGAATGTAATTTTTTAATAGAATATCCTTTTCAAATTGTATGCTAAATATTAAATCATTAAAACTAATTGACACAGTAAAATTAATCAAAAATGCTAAAGCACAAACAAAGAATATTTAAATAATATTTAACAATAAAGTTTCTTAATTCATCCTTCATTTATGTCTGATTTTACAACATAAATAGCATTTTAACGAAAGTTCGAAGTCAGCTAAGCATATTAAAGCTTACAAACAAAAATCTGTTTTATACGGCTCAATAAATACGCCAAAAAAAAATACATTAATAACCACATCTAACAAACAATAACGACTAAAAGCCAGGAAAAATGTGTTGGGATAAAGCTCACTTTCTTCCACATTTCCCTATAAATGTCTGAATTTTCCGGCTTTGCACCTAAGATCTTTCAACAAAATTAGCCACAAAAGAAATTCACCTAACCGTGTAATCTGAAAGAAGGTTTAAATCACCAACATACATTTGACGCTGATAGTTGTTTCGAAGCCAATGTTTAATCTGAAACTTTTTGAAGTAAAAGAAAAGAATATTGTAAATTGTAAATTATTTAACGAATGGAGAATGCTTTCATTGAATATTTATGAAATTTGATTAACCCGTTCAGGACCATGGGTGCATATATGCACACTCAAAAAGTGCTTAAAATGCTTGAGTTTGATACTAGTAAAAAAGTAAAGTAAAATTGATTTTGTTTAATTGCGACATTTTCGTGATTTTATAAAGTTATATCAAATAATTAACCAAAAAGGGTGCCAAACAAATAAAATTCGTGTAAAAGATTCTGGTTCTGAAAGTGTTAAATGAATAAATACTTTTCAAGGTTTTATTTTTTTAGAGTTATTTATTGATTTTCTCTAGATATTGTTGCATCTTTTCTCTTGTATACTTGATTATTTAAATATCTTTAACGGCCAAAAAATGCTTTAATTAAATATTTGGTAATTATTCTTAAAGATATGAAGTTGTTTATCTATGTTTTTGAAACTATTTTCACGTGCTGAAAATACTTGTCTGTTGAAGAATTTAGTAGACGACCATGCTTAGTTACATTTTCCGAAAATTTGTAGTATTTTATGTCTGTTTCTGAATCTAATTTATCGATCTCAAAACTCCGTCATTTGAATAATTGACAATTGGTGATTACAGATAAATTTATTTTGTTTAAAGTTATTTATCGCTTTTTTATAGATATTGCTGCATCTTTCCTTTTGTATAATAGTTTATTTTAAAATCGTTGATGGTCCAAAAATTCTTTAATTAAGTAGTTGGTAATTATTCTTAAAGATATGAAGTTGTTTGTCTATGTTTCTGAATCTATTTTAACGTTCTATAAAAATGTTCGAAAATTAAAGAATTAAAGGGGCGATCACGCTGTGTTACGTTTTCTCAAAAATCGTTTATTTTATGTCTGTGTTTCTGAATCTACTTTAATGATCTAAGTATGCCGTCATTGAATATTTGACAATTGTTGAGTATGGATAAATATTTTTCATGGATTCGTTTTGTTTATGATTATTTATTGCTTTGTCCTAGATTTTGTTGCATCTTTTCACTCGTATGCCAGTTTGTTAAAAAAAATCTTTGACCGTCAATAAATGCTTTAGTTAAATAGTTGGCAATTATTCTTAAAGATATAAAGCCCGTGTTTCTTAATCTATTTTAACGTTCTAAAAATACTTGGCAATTGAAGAATTTAGTAGACGATTTTAAATATTCTTAAAAATTGTTATATTTTATGTCTGTATTTCTGAATCTACTCTAACGATCTGAGTACGACTATTTATTGTTTTGTTCTGGATTTTGTTACATCTTTTCACTGGTATGCCAGTTTATATAAAAATCTTTGACGGCCAATAAATGCTTTAGTTAAATAGTTGGCAATTATTCTTAAAGATATGAAGCCTATAATTTTTCATCTATTTTAACGTTTTGAAAATACTTGGCAATTGGGGAATTTAGTAGACGATTTTAAATATTCTTAAAAATTGTTTTATTTTATGTTTGTATTTCTGAATCTACTCTAACGATCTGAGTACGCCTATTTATTGCTTTGTTCTAGATTTTGTTGCATCTTTTCACTGGTATGCCAGTTTATATAGAAATCTTTGACGGTCAATAAATGCTTTAGTTAAATAGTTGGCAATTATTCTTAAAGATATAAAGCCCGTGTTTCTTAATCTATTTTAACGTTCTAAAAATACTTGGCAATTGAAGAATTTAGTAGATGATTTTAAATTTTCTTAAAAAATGTTTTATTTTATGTCTGTATTTCTTAATCTACTCTAACGATCTGAGTACGCCTATTTATTGCTTTGTTCTGGATTTTGTTGCATCTTTTCACTGGTATGCCAGTTTATATAAAAATCTTTGACGGCCAATAAATGCTTTAGTTAAATAGTTGGCAATTATTCTTAAAGATATGAAGCCTGTGTTTCTTAATCTATTTTAACGTTCTAAAAATACTTGGCAATTGAAGAATTTAGTAGACGATTTTAAATATTCTTAAAAATTGTTTTATTTTATGTCTGTGTTTCTGAATCTACTCTGAAGATCCGAGTACGCCCATTTATTGCTTTGTCCTAGATTTTGTTGCATCTTTTTACTCGTATGCTAGTTTATTAAAAAAATCTTTGACCGTCAAAATAGGCTTTAGTTAAATAGTTGGCAATTATTTTTAAAGATATGAAGCCTATGATTTTTAATCTATTTTAACCTTCTGAAAATGCTTGGCAATTTAAGAATTTAGTAGATGATTTTAAATTTTCTTAAAAATTGTTTTATTTTATGTCTGTATTTCTGAATCTACTCTAACGATCTGAGTACGCCTATTTATTGCTTTGTTCTGGATTTTGTTGCATCTTTGCACTCGTATGCCAGTTTATATAAAAATCTTTGACGGTCAATAAATGCTTTCGTTAAATAGTTGGCAATTATTCTTAAAGATATGAAGCCTATGATCTATTTTAACATTCTGAAAATGCTTGGCAATTTAAGAATTTAGTACATGATTTTAAATTTTCTTAAAAATTGTTTTATTTTATGTATGTATTTCTGAATCTACTCTAACGATCCGAGTGCGCCTATTTATTGCTTTGTCCTAGATTTTGTTGCATCTTTTCACTCGTATGCCAGTTTATATAAAAATATTTGACGGTCAATAAATGCTTTAGTTAAATAGTTGGTAATTATTCTCAAAGATATGAAGCCTGTGTTTCTTAATCTATTTTAGCGTTCTAAAAATGCTTGGCAATTGAAGAATTTAGTAGACGATTTTAAATATTCTTAAAAATTGTTTTATTTCATCTCTGTGTTTCTGAATCTACTCTGAAGATCTGAGTACGCCCATTTATTGCTTTGTCCTAGATTTTGTTGCATCTTTTCACTCGTATGCCAGTTTATTAAAAAAATCTTTGACCGTCAAAAAATGCTTTAGTTAAATAGTTGGCAATTATTCTTAAAGATATGAAGTCTATGATTTTTAATCTATTTTAACATTCTAAAAATGCTTGGTAATTGAAAAATTTAGTAGACGATTTTAAATTTCTTAAAAATTGTTTTATTTTATGTGTGTGTTTCTGAATCTACTCTGGAGATCTGAGTGCGCCCATTTATTGCCTTGTCTTAGATTTTTTTGCATCTTTTCACTCGTATGCCAGTTTATTAAAAAAAATTTTGACCGTCAAAAAATGCTTTAGTTAAATAGTTGGCAGTTATTGTTAAAGATATGAAGCCTATGATTTTTAATCTATTTTAGCATTCTAAAAATGCTTGGTAATTGAAGAATTTAGTAGACGATTTTTAATTTCTTAAAAATTGTTTTACTTTATGTCTGCGTTTCTGAATCCAGGGTCCGATTAACCTTTGAAACCATTGGAAGCACACTGTCATTTCTGGGTCCCTTTCTTTCGAGAAGAGTCTTCTAAATTCAACATACATGCAAATTCAATTATGCTACAACTATTATTCCAAAGCGTGACTCCGTTGAGAACACATATATTTCTTTAAATATTTTTTTTTATGTTCTCATATATATATATATATATATATATATATATATATATACAAAAAATGGATACAATCAAGAATCAAGAAAAATATGCAAAAAGGATTTTTTATAGTATTAGCATAAAATGTAGGTTGGATAAAAAGGTGAATTCAGCACGTATGCACAACATAAAATATCGAAATTTTGAAATATTTCTTTCAATTTTGACAATATTTTAAATTATTAATATTTTATGTTGTGCATTAGGGTGGAGTAAAAAGGCACTTTTTTTTATTTGAATATTTCCTGACTCAACAAATGGTGCTGTTTGGTAAAAAAGACACTGCAAAAAAACGGCGCGCAATCACTCATCGTCTTCCGGTTCCTCACAGGGGTGAAGGAAATGCATGTTAACTCAAAAATTAAAAACATCAATTACTTTTATTTAATTTAAATGTTTACAATAGCTTTATTTTTTGACTTAAAAACAGTTCTAATTGTTAAAAAGAAACAGTAAAACATTTTACTATAATCATTCTTCAATTTTGGATTCCATATGAGGGTAAAAAAATTCAACTTTGGTGTCAAACGTTGGAAGTTCCTTTCGTGACTTGATTCCACTTCGAATGTACCCATCTCTGGCTTCTGCTACGGATGTTACCAATGATGTTTGTGTTACCAGTCGCACATGCCTCTCTACTGCTTGAGAGCGGAAAGGGAGCTTCTCTATTTGAAATTGTGAACCGTTTCTGATCATACTTGCTAATTTTTCGCCACTAAGGTTCATGGTAGCTGGTGGTTCCAGATTATTGTTTCAGTGAATTATCTCAAAATATTCCTCTGGTTCGAAATTTAAATTTGTAGGAATAAACTGGCGTATTTTCCAGAGAATTTTCTATTGTTCCGAAAAATTGGTGTGGGCCAGATGTATTTCCGCCAATCTTCTGGAAAGGGCGGCGAAGAAGTAGTTCATTAGTATACAATAAGCATACAAACCAGTGCAATTTATGGCCAACAAAGATTTCAAGCCGTCTAACTGCGCCATTTTTCTACCCAACGTTCACGTTCGTTACATTACAGTCAACGGCAACCAGTTTCAAAAGTATAATCCCTTTCTGTGTAACGAATTTTATTATGCTTCGTATAATATCCGCACTAGAGCCTGAATCTGGAATCACATGTCCTATATAAACAAAACCACAAGACAACAAGACAACAAGACAATATGCTTTTCCATAGCTATAGTCATATACAAGCTATTTCCATGCGAACTTGTCATGTCTGTCACATACTAGGATTTTTGGCGACCGGTATTTTAGAACGGAAAAAATGTGACTTATTTTATCGGAGATATCGCATCAATTGAATAAGGCGAAGCAAACTTTTCGAAAATAACGGTGGCCAACAAGCAAAGCGATTTTCAGCTATGTGACAGACAGACAAGTTCGCATGGAAATAGCCTATAAAGAACTTCCCTTCTTCCATTATAGTCGTGAACTTTCTTCCATCGGAGTAGATGCATACAAAGACTGTGTTATTTGTGTAGAATTAAACTGTGATCGTACCTTTTAACGTTCTCTCCTCAACTTACTCCTATCAATAACTTTAGATGGGGAATCTTTGGATACACTGTCTATATCACAAAGCACAGAAGATTCAATGATAGCAGCTGAACTATCTGGTACTCCTGTTCTATCACAAGCAATGGATATATTTGCCAGTGGTATTCTCATTTGGCCTGTCTTGGGGGTTAAGTGAATTTTATTATCAGTTGTTTTCCAACATTTGGCTTCATGACAAACGTGATCGTCATCATTTTCAGAAATATCTTCCAATTCTAAATCAGATCCTACGACGGCGTTTGCCTCTAAATCTATAATGTTTTTTTTAAGCATATCCTTTGAAGCAATTCCTTTGCTTTAGATTCCCGATTTTCCCTCATACATCGCCTTTCTCTTACACGATTCAGTTTTTGAGTTGCAGGAATGTCGATTGATTCTATTTCCATTTTTCTCACATGCCAATGGTATGCTAAAAAGTTTCGTTCCATACTTGGAAATTTTACGGAGCACTTGCATTGTTCGTAATTTAAACATTTGCATGCAGAAATATCAAACAAAGTACTGTTTGCTTGGTCAAAGAAATCTTTCCTAAATTTTTCAGCCCCCTTTAGACGTTTGGGTATTCTTTTAATAGTTTCGTACTTTTTATTGCAATTTCTAATAAGACGAATAACTTCTTGATGATTTATCACAGCCAAGGAGGCTTTCTTCCAAATTTTTTCAATGTCACAAGAAACAATTTTGCTGATACCTTTTACTGAAGGATTTTTTTTCCTTGCTTCCACAAAATATAATTTTTCATCCATAGGAAATGCTTCATTAAATCAGCAGTGGGTGTTTCTTTCAGCTATACTGAAGTTCCAAAAACACTACAAGAAGTTTCACTTCTAGTTGAGGTCATGTTTAAATTAAAAGTCTGTATTGTCCTATCCAAAAAAATATACAAATTAGTGTATACAAATTAGTGGTTGAAACAAAGACAAGCATCAAACAAATACAACAGTCGTTAAAATGAATCATTCTACACTTTAAACTGACGTGTCTCAAAAGGTCGCAAAAAATAGCTGTCATATTAGAATACGTGCTGCCATCTATTAGATTTTGCAGTATAAATTGGCTATTTATGTATGAAATGCCCTTTCTAGCAATGATCTCTGACAATAACATTTTAATAAAGCAATTTATTAATGAAAGCGTAATAAATTAATATTAATTTAAAAATTAATTAATTATTTTGATAAAAAGGCATAAAACTTTTTAAAAATTCAATTCAAATACTCACTTGATGTGTGGAACCTCAAGAAGGCAACATTCTGAGCTGAAATTTGGAGACAATTTGTTCCAGCCAGTTTCACACCATATAATAACTCAGGGAATGCAAATTTCGAGAAAAAGTTTTTTCTCTCCACTCTATTGGGCATATAAGCCAAATTAATAACATTCCTATTCAATATCTAAAAGAAGCATTAATCTACAATAATGGAGAAGCTGAAGAATTGCGATCATGGGGTTGAAAAATTAAAAATGTATTTATAGTCTAAAAGCCGACAGCACAAAAACCTATGTTATCAAGTACAAGAAAAAAACCTTTATTTTATGGAAGAGTAGCAGTAGGGGAATCTAATGATCCATGTCTGTCGGAAGTGAAGTGGTGCATAAGCCAAAAATTAATACCACTAGTAGAGGTGCCAAGTTCGCACTAATCTTCCGTAATGCGTGGATTAATTTAACCCAGTTTAACAACGTTTCGAACCAGAAAAATTATTTGATGAATCCTTATTTATTTAATTCCAATTTTCTACGTGGAACTTTTTTAATTTCATCTCTGAAAAAAAAATCTGGTGCGAAATGTATTAAACCAGGGTTAAATTAACCCACATATTACGGAGGATTAGTGACAACTTGGCACCTATGCACTAGTGGTTGACTCGTAGGTTTATCATTGTGTTTGTCCTACAAACAAAGATATGAAAACATGGGTGAATGGGAGCAGGAAAAGACAATGATAAACCTACGAGTCAACCACTGGTGGTATTAATTTTTGACTTATGCATCACTTCACTTCCAGCTGACATGGATCATTAGATTCCCCTACTTTTGCTCTTCCATCTAATAAAAGTTTTTTTTCTTGTACTTGATAACATAGGTTTTTGTGTTACCGGCTCTTGGACTATTAATTTTTTTTCAAAATTGTTTTATGTCTATCTTCTAAATCTGCTTTAACGATCTGAAAATTCTTTCGTTGAATAGTTGACGATTGACGATTTTAATGGAAGATCGTATTATGTTACATTTTCACAAACATTGTTTTATTTTACGTCTGTGTATGTCTCAATCTTCTGTAATAATCTGAAAATGGTTTCCATGAATAGTTGAGAATGGACTTGTTTAGCGAAAAATCGTGTTATAGAGATCTAAATGTATGTTCATTAAATAGTCTACCAATGAAGAATTTATAGGTTATATTAAATTTTCTAAAATTTAGTTTCCATTTTATGTCTGTATTTCTGAATCTACTTACGATCTGAAAAGCCATCATTGAATATTTGACAATTGACGAGTTTAGTGGAAGATCGTACTGCATTTTCACAAACATTGTTTTATTTTATGTCTACGTATGTCTCTGAATAGACTCTAACGATCTCAAAATGCTTTTCTTGAAAAGTTTGACAAGGTTGCACAAAAGATTTCCGATAATTTTCAAGCTGTGGTTGAGAATTGTTTAAATTATGTTTTAAACTGTGTTATGTATTTTCTAATCTGCTTATTTAGACATCATCCTTCACAATATTAAACGGTTTTGATGCATTATTTGAATGTGTTCGAAAGTGGATCCTGATTTATGCTTGACGCATGATTTTTCTTTCTTGTCATATAAATAGTTTATATGACTAGAAAATTATTATTTAAAGCCCCTCCAAAGGACACATACACATACGCACACACACAAACAATAAGTTCTATCCTTAATTGTGAAAAAAAAAGTATAAATAATCAGAACACAATATTAATGAATTTTTTTAAGACTATTCAACTTGAAACTTTATAAAGTGAACGAGACTAATATTATATGTGTATATATTTTTTAATTAACGGATTTTCTTCGATTGACCATTTTAGGAATTTTTAAATCATTTATGTGATTTATTTTCTTAATTTTGTGTTTATAAGATCTAAAGGATGTATTTTAACAAATATGAAAAAAATGTTAAAAAGTAGTATTTAATGTTTACGTTTTTTTACGTTGCTGATATTTTTTTAATACCGTAGTTGAAGATCCATAGCCGGAAAATGCCTTGATTAAAAATTAAGCGTTAATTAAACGAGTCATGCCGTTTTCTAATTCTTTATTTTATTAATTTTGTTTCTACTATAATATAGAACATAGAAAAAAACTGTATAAGTTTCCAACATAATTTATTTTTAAATACTGTTGCTATCTTAAAATTTTATATTAAATAAAAAGTATTTCATTATTTTTTTCTCTTTCTATTGTTTTTAATTTATCTTTTTTTTTTCTAAGACTGTTCTCAACTAACTGCTCTGTTCAACAAGCGCAAAACGTTTTGACAAATTCACAAATTCATTTTTTAACGGAAAGATATAAAATTGGAAATCCTGACCGTGGACGCGATTTGGAATCGAACTGCGTTTTCCATTTTTTTTAATAAATAAATGACATATTGAGTTATAAGCGATTTTGATCACGTGACAAAGACGTTTTACACCCTTTCTTGAGTGCTTATTCTTCTTTCGCGCGGAGATTCGGCTCAAACGCCCACTTTGACACTATTTTCTGAAAGATCTAATGCGTTAAAAAGAAACGAAAAAAAAAAACAGTTCTATTACTAGTTCCTGAAAAAAACACCTGCCAGTTTCATGCATTTACGAGCAAAAATATATTAAAACTTATGCCATTAAGCTGCCCTTTTGGATTCGAGAACAGCCTTAATTTTGTTTCTACTAGAATATAGAACATAGAAAAAGCTGAATACGTTGCCAACTTCATTTATTACTTTCTTCTATCTTTACAAAAGAAGAAAGTATTGGATTCATGAAAATTTTCGAATTCCGGTTTTCGACCGATTTACACGTTTTAGGGGTCAGAGAATCCGAAAAAGCGTAAATCACCTAACCGGTGGTACTGATATGCTCCATTTTTCAGGAAATATTACCGTGTATGAGATAGAACAAAGTTTTGGGATTGCCACATCCGACTAGTTTTTAAATATTGTTGTTATTTTAAAATTTTATATTAAATAAAAAAATATTTCATCATTTTTTTTCTCTTTTTGTTGTTTATCTTTTATTATTATTATTTATTATTTTCCCTTTTTTAACAATATATTATCCTCTTAAAAACGCTAAAAATAGAATATCTGAAATTTCGACAAAATATGACAGCCATCTAAACACACCAGAGATAATGACCATGAAACTGTTTTGCTATTCAATAAGTATACCAAAAAGTAGACATTAATAACCACATCTAACAAGCAATAAAGTCTAAAAGCTAGGAAATATGTTTTGGGATAAAGTTCTCTTTCCTCCAAATTTAACATATAAATATCAGAATTTTCCCGTCTCACACCTAAGATATTTCAACTATGCAATCAATAAAAAATACTATACATCAAACACCAAATACGAGTACAAAATTCTTAAAGGAAAAAAATGTTAACATTTCAAAATTCATAAACCTAAATAATTTTATAATGTTTTATTAATATTGATGCATAAATATTACAGCATATATTTCATTTAAACAAAAGTTCAAAGTCAACTAAATATATTAAAGCTTACATACAGAAATCTATTTATAGACATATAGCTTAATAAATACGTCAAACGGGAGAAATTAATAGTTACATCTAATAAACAATAATGGCTAAAATGTCGAAAATATGTATTGGGATAAACGTCACTTTCATCCACATTATCGTAAAAAATGTTAGAATTTTCTGGTATATATTTCAACAATACAATTAATAGAAAATTCTAAATGCAAAATACTAGCAGAGACTATCGCCATTAGCTTGCAACCATTACTTTTCAAGTAGTTTGGTATTTCCTCAGATACATAGATAAAAATCGTAATTTAGAACATTTTTAGAATGCTTTTTGCTCATTTTCACCTTTTAAATTTGGAATTTTTTAAAAACTGTTTTTAGAGAGAATTTATATCTTATAAGTATCTTCCATGAGAAGTTTTAAATTTCTATCTTTAACAATTGTATAGAAATCGTAATTTAGAACGTTTTTGGAATGCTTTTCGCGCATTTTCACCCTTTTAAATTTTGAATTTTTTCGACTGATCTTAAAGAGCATTTACACCTTATAAGTAAAAACCCTGCCAAATTTCAAGTTCCTAGCCACTTCAGTATCACAAAAAGCGTATTTTAAAACGTTTTTTGCTCCTGCAAACCCTTGGTGATAGTGGTATCCACATAAAATGTTGACTGTATTGGAGAAGGGACTGTCACCATCGATTTGCAACCATTACTTTTCAAATCGGCTTGGTAATTACTGAGATCCTACGAGAAATCGTAATTTAGAATACTTTTAGAACTCTTTCCTCGCATTTTCACCCCTTCTTAATTTCGATTTTTTTTTTAGAAATTCTTCTTAGACAGCATTTATATCTTATAAGTAACTAATACGCCAAATTTCAATTTTCTAGGCCCTTCAGTATTACAAAATTCGAATTTTTATAACGTCTTTAGCTCACAGGCAGAGCTAATATGCTCCCAAGTTCTGTATATACGTATGTACAGTGGGTGGCCAAATTAATAGTTACAATGCAATTTTTCTTACTTTTTTAAGTTCTACACTTAAAAACTGGCTTAGATTTGTAAAAAAAAAAAAAAAAAAAAAAAAAAAAAAATTCGCATGTCTTGGATTTAAATGGTGGGAATGTTGTCTTCATGTTTTAGTACTGACGTAACTGACAGCTGACATTTAACAGATGTCATTAATTCGGTAAGTATCTTAGTGTAAAACGTGCATTAGGGATGTTATCGAAAGACATGGTTTTCGATATTTTTATGGGGGATTCTGTTCGAATGTGTGCTAATTAGTGCATTGTGGATTTTAATTATCGTAATTCTCTATTTTTTGAAATGTCAGACTTTAACAACAGTTGTTAAAAATGAGGTAATGTAAAGATTTGTTTTCGGTGATAATTTCAGAGATCACTGCATTGTTGAAACATTTCTATTCATATACATACATCCGCTATGACTGTAAGTAGAATAAAATCTGAACTTGATAAAATCGCTTTCATAGGGAGCCAAGGTTATGGAAATTGTGGTTGTCAACGCTTCCCTATGCCTCGAGGTGAACGAAAAATCGGTTTCATTTGTCTTGAAAACAGACAAAAGGGCACAACAAAATTGACAAGAATCGTAAATTAAGCTGGCATTGCTATTCCTACCAGAACAACAAGTCGCGTGTTGCAAAATTGGGGTTTAAATGCCACAGGTTAGCCAAGAAACACAAACTGACTTCAGCGATGAAATTGAAGTGTTTGTCTCGAACCAAACAAGATCGGCACATAACCACTGAAGGCTGGGAAAATGTGAATAGAATAGTTTTTACCCGACTGAAAAGAAGGGTTATGTGTTTCACGCGTATCTGCATATGTGGATTTCTTTATACCCTCGAAACATCCCAACGGCTGGATGGATTTTTATGAATGAGGTCTCTATCGATTCGTCTTAATCTTTCGATTGTTATAGGATAGGTTTTGATTTTACAAATTCAAAATGGCGGCCGTAAAATAAAAAATGGCGGTAGAGACGAAAAAAATTTACGCACCCTATTGAGTGGCCTATCATTGGATAGGTCTTTCAAAATGAAGGCGATGTTTCATTGACCATTTTGCAGTCAGAAGCTCCGTTTAAATATTACACAACCTGGAAGTTGTGTACTTTGGATCGCTACCTTTACCGTAACTCTAACCTTCATAATAGACATCTATAGGCCTCATCAAAAGAGTGTTTGTAGATAGGGACTAATAATTAAACACAACTTAAAAGTCATCAATGCAAGTAAATAAAAAAAAAGGTAAGTAATATAAAAAATAGTTTCATATTGATGAGAAATAATTAATTAGTTCGGGTTTTTTTATTTTTTAAATTTAATATATTATTCTTTTTGTATTCTGTGTACAATACATATTTTAATTCCTCACAATACCCCTTTGAACCTAATTATGAAAATTTTCAGATTTGTTTCTCCTACGAGTTTCACATCGAAATAATTACAGACAAGTTTTCATTTGTTGACGCAGAAAAGTCGAAAAATGTCAACCGGGCTGTATTTCAGAGACATTCAAGCACTCACTTAAAGTCATGATATGGTCCGTCATCAGTGGAAGTGGTACAAAAAGTCTTTACAATGTGGATAGCGTGATGAATCGGGTTCAGTTTAAAAAAGTATTAGAAGGAAATTTGATTCCGCGACTAAAGGAATGGTTTCTCGATACCTTCAAATGTATTTTCATGCATGAACAGACGCCATTTCATAAAGCGAAGACAATAACAGAGTTCTTAACTAAGTAGAAAGTAAATATTTGCCATGGCCGGGCAATTCTCCGTATTTAAACCCGATCAAGAACGCCTGGGAGCTTCTAAATCAAAAAGTGTCAAAAGAAACACGAGAAGGAAAAGAAACTTGAAAGAAGTTTTGTTTAAGGTCTGGCAGCATGATGAGGAACGACAGAAAATCTTAAAAAAAATGTATACAGATCATGCCAAAAAGACTACAGGCCATTATCGACGCTAAGGCACATTTGGCGCAATATTGAGCATATTGTCTTGAAACATTTGCGCTAAGTTTTTTCGTAAAAATTTCTATTTAATGAACGAAATTTTGTTTTTATTTTTAAAACATCAGCATTCTATGCAAATATACCTGAAATAGCTTAACAATCCATCAGTAAACAAAAATATATAGCTTTAAGTTCATCAAAATGTAAATTTCAGGCGTGTAACTAATAATTTGGCCACCCGTATGTACATACGCATTTATTTATGTACGTAACGAGATAACTTTTGATAAAAAAATCCGATTTGCTTCAAATTTTATAAATAGTTTCATTCTGATAAGGCGCTTTCCTCATTAGTTTTTGGGGTTCATTGATTAAGTATAAATGGAGAAAAGATGGCTAATCCCGTCCCTTAATTTAGATAATTGGGTTTTTCATGCAGAATTATTCGATTTGCTTCAAATTTTGTATACCGGTTTATTCTGATAAGGCGCAACCCTGATTACATTTGGCTGTCCATTGGTTACGTATAAAGAAGGGGGAATAGGGGGCTAATCGCCCTCTTCATTTAGATAAATGGGTTTTTCAGGTATAATTACCCGATTTACTTCAAATTTGGTTAAACAGTTTATTCTCACAAGGCGCTTCCCTGATTAAATTTGGAGGTTCATTAGTTAAGTAAGAAGCGTAGGGGACGAAAGAAATAGCCTCACCCCTTAAATTAGATAAATGGGCATTTCATGGAGAATTATCCGATTTGCTTCAAATTTGTTATACCGGTTTTTCTGACAAGGCGCTTCCCTGATTAGATTTGGAAGTTCAGTGGTTAAGTATAAAAGGGGGGAAAGGGAGGGATACTCTTCCCTTAATTTATTTACCGTTTTGCTCAAAAAGAGTGAGTTCCATTTTGTGAATAACAGACATAAATAAGAGTATAATATGTATATTAGTATGAATAGCCTGTGAGCTCAATGGCGTCAGTTTAACTGGGCACTTTTCTTTTTATTTGCAACTACACCCCCTTTGTGGGTAGTAGTGGAATTCTCATAAAATATAGCCTGTGTTGGAATAGGGACTGTCTCCATCAAGTTGTCACCACTACTACTGGTTCGGTAGTTCCAGAGATTAACCTCAACAAACACACAAACAAACAAATAAATAAACGTTACTTCTTTATAATATTAGTATGAAATAACATGCTTAAAGGAAAAAAATAATAACGTTTCAACATTCTCCGTTTATTTATCAGCATAACATTATAGAATAATAACATTAGTGTATAAATATTACAGCAAAAATTATATTTTAGCAAAAGTACAAAGCCAGCTGAACATATTAAGGATCATGAATAAAAATCTGTTTTATAAATCTCAATAAATACGCCAAAACGAAGACATTAATAACCACATCTAACAAACAATAACGACTAAAAGCCAGGAAAAATGTGTCAGGATAAACCTCACTTTCCCCCACCTTACTCTATAAATGTCAGAATTTTCCGGTCTCGCACCTAACATCTTTCAACAACATTAGACACAAAAGAAATTGACCTAGCCGTGTAGTGTGAAAGAAGATTTAAATCATCACCAAGACGCTGAATAGTTGTTCTGGAGCCAGTGTTTAACTTGTAATTTTCTCAAGTGACGAAGAAGAATGTTTCAAAAATGTCTAACGGTTGGAGAATGCTTCGATTGCATTTCTGTTTAAGGAACTGTTGTCTGTGTTTATTTATTTAATTAATTACGTTATAATTAATATTTTTTAAAGAATTGTTTAGACTTTCAGGTTAACAGCGATCTTTTTCTTTAACCCTTTATGTACTGGATTATGAATTAATAAAAATTTTATCTTCTAAAGCGTTTTTTGCGAATTGTTTAAACTACATTAGAAGATTTACATAATCATTTAATAAATTTTAAAAGGATTGAAGGATTGAGAAGGATAAATTAAATTTGAATTTATAGGGATTTTGTGACTGATGATGCGAATTTTATAGTCCAAAAGTCTCGAAAATTGTACTGTTAAAATGTATAGTGAAATGTAAAATTTTCATATGTGTAACTATTTTATCTTACAATAACAACAATCAGAAATATTCTAAAATATTTTCTACTAATTATTAAAATATTACATTTTTATTATTTTTTCCCTATCTTCTGAAAAGAAGGTAAAAATTTGACAAATATACGATACCAAAATTTTAGTATCGTATCTGTAGAAATAGAAGAAGAAATTTAGAACAATATAGCAAAAAGAAAAAGATATTTCAAGTCTAATTACAGATCATAAATGAAAGCTAAGTTCAGTATGGAAAAGAACTTTCTTTAAAGCTGTTACTTTTATTTGGATTCATGTGCAAAAATTAATATTGTTTAAAGAAATACGATGGTAGTAATGTTCAGTAAAAATATTTTTTATTTCCTGGATTTACAATTAAAAGGTAATAATACCAGGGTATGTATTTAAATCTAAGAAAAATATTTCTAAAAATAATATTTTTATTATGAATGTTTGTGAATAAACAAACATGAAATCAGTCATAAATAACTAGCTAAAGAGTTTGCAGAAATGTTTCAGAATTTACAAGTGCAGAATATCAGCATAGGTAAAAAACGTGCAATTATCTTGTGCTGTTCACATTTGTTTTGTTTTTAAAATATATTTCGAAGACAATGCATTAATTAAAACTTTATTAATTTTTAATTTAATTTTATTAAAAAATTATTATGCTTTTCCAAAGCAACATAATTTCACAGAATGTCGGTTCATTACTGTACCATAAAATGATAAATTAAAAACCAAAATCCTGGTTCAACATTTCACGTCAAAGTGATAAAAAAAATAAAGGCACAAACTGTTTCAAGTTGGTATATGCTTTCCCTATAAAATTAGTTCATAGAAAAATATGAATCACGGCTCAACATTTCACCATAAAATTGGATTAGAAAAAACCCTGAATCGTGGTTCAACCTTTTACCAGAATATTGGATTAGAAAAACCCTAATCGTGGTTTTTACAAGTATAACAGTATTTGTAATAGCATGACTAAACTAGGGAAACCAAGCACCAATACATTGGTTGTAGCTGAATTTCAGCTAGATTTCATTAATTTCTTTGAGAAACATTGAACAGTGTCATTGAATTCAGCTGAAACAGCACAAAATAGGACCTTGTCCCTTTACGGACATGTGTTTACAGTAGTTGATGACGTGCTGTTACATTTTACAGCTCAAAACGCGTCCTACGAATTGCTTTGATGATGATTTATATTAAGTTTTATTATTTTAGTAGTATAATTGAATGTTCTCAGTAATTTTCCTTGTTATAACTTAATTTTATGCTTGTATAGAAATGCATTTTAAAATTTTGTGCTTTAATAAAAAGTATATAAACTGAAGCTTTTTCCGGACGCCTAGATCCAAGGAATACAAAAATAATGCCAACAGTGGGTGATACTACATGGAAGTTGGTACATTTTTAACACTTTCCAACAAAGTTGAAAAGTGTTTATGCATTCGGTTTGTTTGTCCATCTGTCCGTCTGGCCGTCAGTTCGTCTGTCCGTCTGTACGCGCTCTAACTCCCGTAAATATAATCAGATCGTTCTGAAATTTTGGATGTTAGTGACATCTACCATAGCACGAATCCTATTGCAAATGAAGTTTGTGGCAGGTTTAGTTCATTTACAGGGACAGTCAAATTTTTCCGTTACATTACGGCCTATGGGAAAAAATCGTTTAAAATGATTTTTAATGATGTTACATGTTTTCAAACATAATAAAATTGATATGTATTTATCAAGTTCACTAAAATATGCATTCCGTAGAATATGCGGTGCAAAGAATAAATATTATTCATTTACAGGGTCACACAAAAGAATTCCGTTACATAATGATATACAGGTGGAGGGAATTTTTTCCGGCGTATTTTATTTATGTTAAATTATTTCATGTATAATGAAATTGATATACGCCGCTGAGGTTCACTATAACTTATTTCATGTGTAATACGAAGTACATAGCATTTACAGGGACACACAAAAGATTCCAGATACCGATTTTTATTTGAAGTACTGTACGGTTGCGATGATTGCTGATGTAATGCATTTTTAATTATGTTATGTGCTTTTATGTTTCAGTATATTTATGCATTGTATACGGTGGGTATAAATGCTGTAATTCATATACAGGGCTACACAAAAGAATTCGTAATGGTTACTGGGTATGATTGAAAATTGCTTAAAGGTGGTTTTTAAAAGAGTTATGCATTTTTACGCAGAACTGCATTTTGTTTACTAAGAAATGTTTGTATAACATAGATGAAATTATATACAGGGTCACGCAAAGAATTGGATACATGGCCGTCTATAAATGATAATTTCTGGAAATGTGATTCCAGTAGTTTTAAGAGTGTTTTACTTTGAATTAAACTTTAGCTAAATCGTGGCGTGTAATAAAGGTACTTGGTTAACTACAGGGTTATACAAAAATATACAAGTATGTTTCCATCTATTAGTATAAATTGCTGAAAGAGAAATTTCAACCTGTTATTCGTTTTCTTGCTAAACAAAATTTCCCCATTATATAGCATATATATCAACCTACAGATCAAATACAGAGCTGTTCAAAAGAATTTGAATACATATTTGCTATAGATGGTAACTGCTGAAATCAGTTTTTCAAATGTTTTATGCGTTTTCTAAAATGGTTACTTAATTCTGTTATATACCTTATTTCCCTAAATAACTAAGTTTTGATTGAGCATTCAGGAAGTGTTGGAAAGTGTTTCATAATCTATGCTTAACGCATGATTTTTCTTACTTGTTTAATACGAGTCGACTCCTGTTTCAAGAATTACATTCATATTTGTAAAGCAGACAATGCCCAGCAGAGAAAGAAACAGTGGGCCATCACCTGGAAAAAAGATGGCAGCCAGCACTGCCATCAGCGGTAAAGTGCAATGGTGCCATTACCTAAACCAGTACAAAAGTGTCCGTGTGGAATGCAGCTGGCCAACAGCAGGCCAGCATTGGTATGCTATCACATTACTTCAATCAGACACTTTCCCTGCAGTGCTAGCACCTATCCCGATCCTATTCCTTTGCTGGCCCAGCACTTTTCCTTACAAAAATTTCTTATAGAATCTCTCTATTCTAAAATGTAACTACCACTGTCACCGCCACCGCCGCCGCCGTCGGTTTGAATTTTTTGTGACCGGAGGTCTTTCTTCGTTAATATTAAGAAAAATAATGCATACAAAAATATGAAAATCGGTAGTATTATACTGAATTGTTTGATAAACACGCTGATGCAGACAGTTTTCAAATCGAAGAATTATTTTAAGAGATATTTAATGCTAAAGTTGGACAAAATCGTTCCACTAAATAAGTTTTATAGGAACAAAAACTATTCATGGGTATTTAATCATTTTTAGATCATTTTATACGTTTGAAGTTCCCGGTGTGCAGACTGTATTTCTTTTTTTAATTTGACTCATTTTTTGAGGTTTTATTTCTATTTTAAATTCAAATTTTCAGCATTTCTAGAGATATTTTTTACATATTTTAGAAAGTGACATTAATTTAAACTGTTGCCAACTGTATAAACAGCGCAAACAATAATGTTTGCTTCAAATAAAATAAAAAAATATTTATGCGTGTAAATAAATTAAAAATTTCTCTACACAGATATATATAGACAAATATTATAAACAGAAAAAATAACATTTGGAATTAGAATTAAATAATTATGTACAAAAAGCAGGAACTTATTAAAAATTACGTCATAAAAACTATATCTACACGTGAATTTTAAGAGAGAAAGGAAATTGTAAAATAATAAATTCATTAACATGCGTTAGAAGTCTTAAATAGGAGAAATTACGTCATATTTACGTCACATTACAGTTATTACATAAAATGAACACAAAATAATATTGCAAAACATTTTAAATTTAGAAATTGCACTAGACATTTATTTGATATTTTGAGAGGATACTTTTCAACTATTTTTGTTGGCACAGTGCAAATAATATTTTATTTCTAACAAAAGTATTTTCACATGAATATTAAAAAGAGAAATAAAAGTTTGGTGAAAATTGCGTGAGATTAAAAACGATACATTAAAATGTCTTTCATTTATTTATTTATTTATTGAACAACAAACATACGACTTGTGTATTTGACATGAGAGCCAGATTAAAATGTCTTATTTAACAGAATTTTCTTTTCGCTTTGTTAAAAAATACCGGGAGACAAAGACTCTGTTTACTTAATTCATTTTATATTAGCTTATTTTGAAATGTTTAACTGGTTTTATTTAATCAAAGAGGAAAACAGCCATAGTATCTTTTAACAGCAGATGATTTTTCCTTAAACTTCACCAATCAAAGAGAAAAGAATATAAATCCGTTTATAGGGAGATCGCCACTGTTTTTTAAATTATAATTCAATCTTTCAAAATCTTTTTAAAGCCAATCAAATTAGCGTGCTTTTAGAAACTGCGGTGTCGGAACGGGGGTTGGCGAGCGTAGCTCATAGGGAGCCGAGCCCCTTGTATAATAAAAAAAAGTATTATGGCTCTTTTTTCTATAAGATAGTTTCACCAAGAGCTATAGAAATATCTGTAGAAGTGTCTACAATAGAAATGTCTATAGAAATATTTGAACATACAGAGGTTTACATGTAGTCACCCTCCCAAGTACTAACTGCGCTCGATGCTGTTTGGTTTTCGTGATCGGACATGAACAAGTACTTTCAGCTTATGCTACGACCGCTCATAGTTGTCAGGCTCTCATTATACTATTTCAAGTTTGTTTCTTTTGTGATTTACGTTCCCAATCATTAAACTGGTATAGAAATTATTGTATTGTATAGAAATCCTATATATTTTATACGCTTTTTTTATTATTGATTCTGACTGTGTAAATTATGAAAACCGAAATCCTTTGTGACTTAGTAAAACCAGAATTAAGGAGAAAAAAAAATTGGGTTGAAATAAAGAATTTAGTTATTTATTCATTTACTTAATTATTTTGTTGGTGACAGTGGTGCTATATTATTTACAGTTTAAAAAAAAAAAAAGCATCCCAGCTTAAATTGTGTTAATATAGTCATTTCCGATTTGTATTCAAATACTCAATGTCTTTAATATTCGCAACGCCACCTAGCGTAAGGGTTCCCAGCAATAATATTGCAAAAGTTCGTGCACTTCCATGTAGTGCTGGGCCATCGCATGAGATAAAACGGAAGCCCACCAAAATTTTATCTGATGATTTCCAACAGAAAAGTTGACTGAAGCTGTCCAGTAGTGGTCATGCAATGGTAGACCATTAGCCAGCACTTCTCCATCATTGCCAGCACATATCTTGCTGCTGGCCAGCAATTTCCTCTTTGCTGGGTGGTATCTCTCGCATATTTCTGGAGCAATTGAATGATAAAATAGCATTTGGTATTGCGTGGTTGTTATGTGTGTGTGTGTGTGTGTGTGTGTGTGTGTGTGTTTAGTTTAGGATTGTTCAAACGTGGGAAAAAATAAACATCCCCTACTAACTCTGCATCTAATTATAATAGAAGAAAGTTACTGGCACCAAACGATTGGAAATAAAGTCTAATTTTAAATGCTGTAGCTGTATATAAAACTCGCTTTGGTTACCATCTATAAATGAAAATTACACAAACTTTGTTTTTTTTCAATGACAACACTCAATTTTGACAACCTACGTATTTTAAATCTTCGGTTCAAACTATGAATAAAAACGCAATTTTAAGTCACTTTAATGATAAATTTTTGAATTATAAAAATTCAAAATTCAGAGCTTCTAATGATAAAATTATAGTTTCATATTTTTATTAATATCTCCTGAAATTATAATCCTATTGTGATAACTTTTTATGTGATTCTAATATTAAAAAACTCAAACAAATATATTGAGGTGTAAATTTCCAACTAGGCGAAAAATATCCAGAGCAGGATTCGAATCATGGATCTCTTGGCTGAAACCGCCAATGCTCTGCCATCGGAACTATCCCGGACGAATCTGGTGGATCTAATCTATCCAGCTAACGTTATTGATTTTAGCATCTAGCCTGATATCCGAATCAGCTCAGGAGAATAAATCGCAGGTAGTGGAACTCCAGAAAACGCTGGTTACATAATTACAATACATTAATTTTTTAAGTTACAATAATTTTTTTTTTTACTAGATCCGTCCGGGATAGCTCAGATTGCAGACCATTGGCGGCTTCAACCAAGCGATCCCTGGTTTGATACCTGGTGCGGATATCTTTCGCACAGTTAGAAATTCACATCTTATATGATTTATTTACTAATTACAATAATTGTGTTAATCTATTTTTATAATTAATCTGTTACAAATGCACTGAATTTGTAATTTAAAAATTTTATTATATGAATTATGAAATTAATATTCGAAAAAAATATGAATGCTGAAACATTTTGATTCATTTATATTTAAGTATAAAAAGAACTTCTTAAAACACCATAAAAAACTTTTAAATGCGCTAGGCCTTTCGAAAGATCTGAGTCTTTCTTCGTCAGGCGCAAAGAAGACGTGCTTCTACTATGAAAGCAGCAGCAAGACTGAAATGAGAGATAAGGGAAGGGAAAACAAGCTCAAGAAACAGCCAATAGGAAATTAGAAATCAACAGCCAATAGGAAAGCAGAAGACAACAGCCAATCACAGAAGAGTATAATCAAAACAGAAGAACACAGAATAAAAGGGGGGAAAGGAAGCAAGTTGGGAAAAAATATATCATAAAGGGAAAACACACACACATATTAAAATATGTGAACACATGAAATAAAAAATAAATAAATGAATAAAATATAAAAACAGACTAAGGTTAATTAATACAAAAAAATAAATTATATGGTAGTACTGAAAAGCTTTTTCCAAGCTGCAGAGAGCATTGTGGAATCAGATTTGTCATTAACAATAACCTCACGATTAAGATAAATAGCTAAATTTTCAAGAAAGTCCAATGCAGAGATACTACTGGCATTAAAGATAATTTTAGCATTTTGAAAATTAAAACTATGGCCAGAATACCAACAGTGCTTGGCAGTAGAAGATTTAGAAATTTCTTGATTGATTACATAACGAGAGTGTTCTTTTAAATGGATTTCAAGATTTCGTCCGTTTAAAAGAACACTCTCGTTATGTAATTAATCAAGAAATTTCTAAATCTTCTATTGCCAAGTATCTTGGGATTTTGGCCATATTTTTAATTTTTAAAATGCTAAAATTATCTTTAATGCGAATAGTATCTCTGAATTGGACTTTCTTGAAAATTTAGCTATTTATCTTAATCGTGAAGTTATTGTTAATGATAAATCTGATTCCACAATACTCTCTGAAGCTTGGAAAAACCGTTTCAGTACTACCGTATAATTTTTTTTGTATTAATTAACTTTAGTCTGTTTTTATATTTTATTCATTTATTTATTTTTTATTTCATTTGTTCACATATTTTAATATGTGTGTGTGTTTTCCCTTTATGATAATTTATTTTTAATTTTTTTTCCCAACTTGCTTCCTTTTCCCCCTTCTACTATGTGTTCTTCTGTTTTGATTATACTCTTCTGTGATTGGCTGTTGTCTTCTGCTTTCCTATTGGCTGTTGATTTCTAATTTCCTATTGGCTGTTTCTTCAGCTTGTTTCCCCTTCCCTTATCTCTCATTTCAGTCTTGCTGCTGCTTTCATAGTAGAAGCACGTCTTCTTTGCGCCTGACGAAGAAAGACTCAGATCTCTCGAAAGGCCTAGCGCATTTAAAAGTTTTTGATGGTGTTTTAAGAAGTTCTTTTTATACTTATTGATTCACACGAGTTCCAACTTATTTGCTTTTACATTTATATTTATTATGTCCTGCTTTATTCAAATTCTCAATTTCAAATTTTTCTTCCAAGTAATTTTCGAATTATAATTGAAAAATGCCAAAAGTGATGGTTTAAGGGTTCATCTATGATCTGCAGAAAAGCAAAATTTGAAAAAGGTATATTTTACTTATTTTATTGAAACATTGGGGCTGACAATATTCGAAACATATTAAGCGATTGAAATGGTCCTATTGGCAAGAAATAATACATTCATAGAAGTGACATAGTCATTCTGTAACACTTCAACAATCAAGTATCGATTTTCAATTTCGATACAGGTCCTAAAATATGCCCATTTTAAAATAATTACTTTCCCTGAAACTAATCGTACCGAATAATCATGAAAATTTAAATTTAGGCTAATTGAAGGGTGTAGAATTTATGGTGTTAAACTATTACTATTAAAAAAAGAAACAAAGTTTACTTTCATATTGATATATAGATCAAACTAAGCAAATTTTATACATATCTTTTAAAAGTAGACTTTATTTTCAATCGTTTGGTACCCGTAACTTTCTTCTACAATAATTTGTTGCAGAGTTAGTAGGGGTGTTTACTTTTTTTTCCACGACTGTACGTCCTAAAAATATGCAGGCATCAGAAAACAGTTAAAGATTTTTAAAATGCCAAAAAATTTTCCGAACTATGAAAGAATAAGCTAGTAAAAGAAATTATATATATTTGTTTATGTTAGTATAATTAGGATTTTGAAAAAAAAAATGAACAACACAGGCACATCAATGAATTCCCTTAGTTGCATTACATATTATGCTTGTGTTTTATAAAATAGATTTTGCAATAAGTTAGGCATCAATTACATTTCTTTTTATTACAGCATCAGCGGAATCCACTGGATGACTGGACAAGATATGGAGTTCGTCTACCTATGTTTCTTGGTTTGGGAATTCTTTTGACCACTTCATCGACAATAATTTTATCTTTCACGGGATTCGTTAATTCTGCTGCTATTCCCATAGCAGTAAGTTTGGCCTGCATTGGTGTATGGCTAATTGTAGAAGCTTTTTTTAAGGTAAGTATAAAAAAGAAATTATAACTACTATTGATCGGTTGAAAACTATTTATATATCAAGTCAAAGTATTACCAATTGGGCAGATTTTTTATTCAAATATATTCCACCATTTCCGAAAAGTAACATTCGCCTCATGTAATTTATTGTCAAATAAGGTGGCAATTAGTTTGTATTGCTATTTAGAAATAAT
Source organism: Maratus speciosus (assembly GCA_963932465.1). Lineage (NCBI taxonomy): Eukaryota > Metazoa > Arthropoda > Arachnida > Araneae > Salticidae > Maratus > Maratus speciosus. The sequence continues at coordinate 87,677,724 of OZ010799.1, read as the reverse complement.
GGTAGATTGCTAAATAAATCCATCCGAACTCCATTCGAATAACAACAAAGCCAGATAATCCAAAAGTAACCGAAAAATTAAAAATATAACTCGAAAAGTACAGACCAGGTCCCAGCTGACAAATTGTCCCGACTAAACTCTAAAAATAAATGTTCAAATTAGTCCCTTTTACATACATAAATATATAAATTTGTAAAAATAAACCTTTGTCATAAACTTCACACACTTTTCGTTCAAATTTACTTGTATTTATGTGTGTTATTTCGCTTAATGGAAGTGTTTAATTTGTTATCCTTTCAAAAACTCAAACAAGTGTGTAGAAAGACGGATTTACCCGAATTGGTGTGTTAATGTAATTTAAAAATTCCGAATATTACACAAATATATGTATGTGTTTCATGTTGCACCGAAATATGTGTAATAATATTACATAGATATATCGTAAGAACTGAATATTACACAGAAGTATACTCACAAATCCTACACACGTGTAGGAACATAATATTACATAGGCTTACGTGTAAGAATATTACGCAGAGATATATGCAAGAACAGAATATTACACAGAAATATGTGTACTTATATGAACACAATAAATATCGATATTTGAAAACTTGGCTTGTGTAATAGTAGCTGAATGATCAAGTTAATGGCTTAGAAAGTAGCTGACCGTGAGTTCAAGTCCCATTTCAGCAAGTATCTCTTGTTTTACTGTAGATTGAATAAAATAGTGAATTTCTCTTCTTGATGTAGATTATATTTCCAAACTTGTGACTGAAATTAACAGGGAAAAAAAATCCGACAAAATACAGAAACAATACCATCGCACGATTTTCATATATTACAAAATTTTATTTTACAGTGTATTTATTCAGATTATACAGATTCTATTTATAAATTATGAGTACATTTTTTGGGGCTTCAGAACCATTTAACAAAGAATTACATGCAGTAAATATAATTTAAGATGATTCTGTTTTTTGTAAATAAAGTTTACACTATTTTGTGGTGTAAAAACGAATCTACTCCAAAGAGAACAAACACACCAAGCACACGTGTTTGTCCTTCATACACATTTGTTTTGCGACATAATAATACTTATTTCAAAATTTACATCCCAAACTACAAGGTTATGTACTATGTACTCAAATTTCCATCTTTTTAACACTTCCCAATGAAGTTGAAAAGTGTTTATGACTTCGGTTTGTCTATCCTTCTCTCAGCACTAACTCTCGTAAATATTACCGGATTATCCTAAAATTTTTTAATGTTATTGACGTTTGCCATGGCACGATCCCTCATGACAGAAAATGGCGACGCGGCGTCTTACCCACCCCTTTGGGATAGATGCCGCACTGAGCTTGAGGGACAGATGCCGCAAAATATATTTTTGTTTTTCGGTTCAATAAATTCATCACTGCGATTTAAGTAGAACTTACATTTAAATGAACGTATATTAGCGCCTTCTGATACTTATCAAAATATTCTCAGCAACAGTGGTGGTTCACCAAGAATGAATAAGGAAAACGTAGGACGTTTACAATTCTCACCATCTAAACTATTAAACAATGGTAAAAAGGCCTATACAGCCAAGTAAGAGAAAGCAGAAGGTTGAAAATATTACAAGCACAGATTTTATAAACAAGAAAAAAGAAGAAGGAAATAAAAAGCAAAAGAAGCAAGAAAGCGTCAAAGAACGACAGCTTGGCGGAAGTAAAATGTGTAAAAAAAGGAAGGGAAAGGTAAACTTGAAAACACCTCACTTGAGGAAGAAACTGAAATGTGAGTCATCTTCCGACAGTGACGAAAGTATTCCTCTTATGGATTCTGAAGGCAGTATTGGATTGGAATTTGATGACTCTGAATGTGCTGAGTGTCTGGAGTCATATAAAGAAACAAAGTCTAAAGCGGTCTGGATTCAGTGCATAACATGCAATCGGTGGCTGCATGAAAGATGCTCACTTTACTCTTGCAACGGAAAGTGTGGTGATTGTGGACGAATAGAAATATGAAATAAAAAAAATGAGAAGAAAAGCCAAAAATAAAAAGACTATGGCCTAAAATGAATAGAACTAGTACTTAAGAGCAAACTACAAGGGTCGCCTGGATATAAACAAGCGGTTTATATCTTTTTTTTGTAATTATGCTGTCTATACTTTCCAGTTTTTTTTTTTTTTTTTTTTGGCCTTGAGTTTTATTTTTTGAGCTTGCACTTTATCAATTTCGTTAAACTTTTCACAATTTAATGATATATAATGTAAATTTAATGTTATTTATTTTCATTTTAAGTAGTTTGAGGGAAAAAAAATGTGATTAACTTGAAAAAAATAAACAGTATAGCTTTTTTCTCTATGCGGCATCTGTACTACACCCCATGCGGCATCTTACCCAGCACATAAAAAATGGTGTTAAAAAAGGACGTTTGGGAAAATAATTATGCCTGCTTTATTAAGAAGGGCTTTGACTTATTTAACATAGAAATTTGATTCTAAAGAGTTTGATTAATGATTTCTGGTACTTAGTTTGTTGTTTTTTGCTTTATTGTGTTTTTTAAAAGAAGAAAAGAAAAACTGCGGCATCTGTCCTCACTTTACTATATAATCGATACAGAATTTTGTCGAGTTATTTCAAATTTTATAATAAATTGAAGCAAAACTTAAAAAGATATTAATAAAAGTTTTCAACTGTTAACTCCTATCATACGTATAATAATGGCAACTAAATTACTCCATTTTTGTGAATATAAAGGAGAAAAGGGAAAATGGTGATTATTAGGTTTTTTATTGACGTCATATTCTCACTAAAATTGAAGAGACAAATTGTTTTAAAAATATATATTTTTTAAGAAATAAAAACATATTACTCCATATATAAGCTTCATGGATGCATTTATTCTACAGGAACAAAAATATTTTGCCGAAATCCTTATATCGCAGATTTTTTTTTTCAGTTTTACATTCAACTAAGGAGGAAGATTTAAACTGCCTGCATTTATGTGGACAATTATTGATCCCTATTCACTCGAATTGAATTTAAAGATCTTGATTAGATCAATGTCAGACGGGCGTCTTTTTTGCTGCTTTTTTCTTAAGTATTATCCCAGCAAAGAAAGAAACAGTGGGCCATTAGCTGGAAAAAAGATGGCAGCCAGCAGTTCTATCAGGGGTAAAGTGCAAGGGTGCCATTACTTAAACCTGTCGAAAAGTGTCCAAACCGAATGCAGCTGGCCCATCAGTGATGGGCAACAGCAGGCCAGCATTGGTATGCCATCCCATTACTTCAATCCGGCACTTTTCCTGCAGTGCTAGCACCTATCCCACTGCTATTCCTTTCCTGGCCCAGCACTTTCCCTTACAAAAATTTCTTATAGAATTCTATAAAACAAACAAAGTATTATATAATTATGTCTCTTTTTCTGTAAACTAGTGTCACTAAGAGCTGTAGAAGTGTCTATAATAGAAATGCCTATAGAGATATTTGAACTGCATGTGGTCACCCTCCCAAGTACTGACCGCGTTCGATGCTGCTTGATTTTCGTGATCGGACATGAACAAGTGCTTTCACCCTATGCTACGATTGCTCGTAGTTTTCAAGTTCTCATTACACTATTTCAAGTTTGTTTCTTTTGTGATTTACGTTCCCAATCATTAAACCGGTATAGAAAATATACTATTGTATAGAAATTCTATGTATTTTATAGGCTTTTTTTATTATTGATTCTGAATTGCGTAAATTATGGAAACCGAAATCCTTTGTAACCTAGTAAAACCAGATTTAAGGAGAGAAAAAAAAGTGCGTTGAAATAAAGAATTTCTTTATTTCTTTATTTACTTATTTATTTTGTTGGTGGCAGTGGTGCTATATTTTTTACAGTTAAAAAAATTAGCTTCACAGCTTAAATTGTGTTAAGATATTCATTTCAGATTTGTGTTCAAATACTCAATGTCTTCGATATTCGCAGCGCCACCTCGCGTAAGGGTTCCCAGAAATAATACTGCAAAAGTTCGTGCACTTCCATGTAGTGGTGGGCCACCGCATGAGATAAAATAGATGCCCACCAGAATTTGATCTGATGATTTCCAACAGCAAAGTTGACTGAAGCTGTCCAGCAGTGGTAGACCATCAGCCAGCACTTCTCCATCATTGCCAGCACCTATCTTGCCGCTGGCCAGCAATTTTCTCTTTGCTGGGTGATATCTCTCGCATATTTCTGGAGCAATTGAATGATAAAATAGCATTTGGTATTGCGTGGTTGTTATGTGTGTGTGTGTGTGTGTGTTTAGTTTAGGATTGTTCAGACGTTCAATGCTCCAACACAAACATTGTGAATAGATAATACTTAAGCAAAAAAGCAGCAAAAAAGACGTCCGTCTGACATTGGTCTTAGTCATTAGGTGCGTTCGTAATTATATAAACACGTAGCACCTAGAGTAGTCTTGTCCGTCTGTCCGCATATAACAGCGCAAAAACTACCCAACCGAATGGTTTGAAATTTAATATACATAATCTTGGCAGAATTTTGTCGAGTAATTTCAAATTTTATGAAAATCTAACCAAAACTTAAAAAGATATTAATAAAAGTTTTCTTCATTCTATTAAATCCTATCATACATAATTAATTCAATGATATCAATTATAGATAATGATTCTAAGTTACCATCGTGACTATGTCTTAATTAAGATATAGACCTATATTCCGTATTACTGAATTTAATATATAGAATCGTAATAAATTTTGTATTTATGAATTTTTCCAGAGAGTTCAACAGCTATTGCACCAAGATTTGAATATTTATAAAACTAGTTATAGTTCAAACGCACCTGATTTGTCACGTTTGGCGTACAATTTCCGGCTTGTTTTTTTACTTGTTTTTGTAGCGGTTAAATCGTTTCACAAAAGCGCTAATAGTAAAATCATTTATCGGGTAAAAATTATATATGCATTTCTTCTTGAAAAGCATTTATTTTAATTCAAAAAGTTAAAATATTACTTATAAGTATGTAAAAGTAAAGTCATTTAGTTCTGAAATTATTAACTTAATCTGAAAAAAAGAACAATATACTTTTGACAAAATTGTCCATAAAAAATTATGTAATCTGTTAAATGTAATTTTTGCAATGTTTCTTTTAAAGTATAATATAAATATGATTCCTTAATTGAAATTTAGTATTTAATAAAACTTATGCTTTAAGTTTTCTAAATCTAAAATAATATTGGATTGTTTTTTTCCACAGGAAATTGTAACATCTCATGCAATGTAAATGGTACACATTGGGTTACCACATATTGAATCGCTACGTCGCAATTAAATTTTTAATGTACGCTTTATGTTTTAAAAACAATCATAATATCATATATAGAAAGTTTTTTTTCCTTATTGGTCGAGAGACACGGAAATTTTTTTTAAATATGATCGTGAACTATGTGTCAAAAGTGCCGATATTTCAAAAATCGGATTTAAAATAAATGTGAAGAATAATAAATGGTTGCCATGAAAAATAAAAGTAAATAGTAATAGAAATAGTAATAGTAATAAAAATAAGTAAATAGTAAAGCAGTAAGCTTAGAAACAATAGCTTGAACTAAATAATGCTATAAAAAGTCATAAAAATCTTTATAGATTGACGACCGTTCTGTTCGACGAAGGTTCTCTGTTGCATAAACCAGATTATGCAGCAGAGACCCTTTACAGATCGATTTTAATAAAAGCAAAATAATTTATCCATCAAGATTTTATTTACCATCCATTATCAGGGAACTACTAGAGATATTTTTACGCAGCGAGAATATTTGCAATGATTCAGTGTCCGTTAAACCTAAAATTTGGAAAGAGATTATATGCAATTTTAGTAACAATAGTAAAAATTAGTCCACGCTCACAAATATCCGATTTCATTTTAGTTTATTTTATGTTTGCACTGTTTTTCATTATGCATGATGTCTCGTGACACTGTTTACCAAGTTATTGTTTTTTACATTTAGTGAAAGTATTTCTATCATGAATGAGTTTGAAAATGTCGCCGTTTGTGCGATGAAACGGTCATCAATCTAAATAAAGATATTTTATCACATTTTATAGCATTATTTAGCTTAATCGGTTTATAAATGATTATTATACGTGTTGTTATACAATAGCTTGAAGTATATTCTTTTCTAAACTAATTATACTTGCTTTATTGTATCTTCACATGTTTTTAAAATATTATTTCTATAATTATATTTCGTCATTATATATATATTCCAGGTTGATAGTGTAAAACGTGACGAAGCAGCCAAGTACTTTCAATCAAAGGCGATTCAAAATAAGTGGGAAGAAGAGATGAGGCAGGATAAAGAACTTTTGGAATCCTCTTGCAAAATACCATTAGAAGACATACTGGAGGAGTTCCATTTTCTGATGCAGGCTGTGAAACAGCAATGTGCCATATCTATGATCAATGAAGAACTAGCCAAAGAAGGAAAACAACCAGTTCCAGATGTAGTTCTCCCGGAGAAGTTTCCTAAACGTACTGCCAAAAGAAAATACTCCGGAAATATACCCTTCAACATAGAAAATACTTTGTGTTCATCTCCAGAAAAATGCTTTCAGAAATCGAGTAATGTTATCTTTAACTCAATGCCCAATATCTATGCTGTTGACAAAGTTATACAAAGAAATCCAATAGGAGATCTTACAATTTCGCCAAATTCATTTTATTGCAGTGGTAGAATAACTGAAGGAAAAATACAAAACGGTAAAGAATTCGCCAAAATTCCACAATCATTTAGGGCAATATCGAAACCCAGAAAATTTCGCAGCAGAAATTATACTTCTAAAACATTATCTCGATTATTTCCTCAAAAAATAAGTAATTTCCCGTCATTGTCTACTCCGAATTTGTGTTATGAAAGACTGTCGACAGAAGAAACGGCTTGTAAAAATATTCCAAATTATCAGTTTTTAAAAGATAAATTGGAAATGGACCTTGAGCCATAGAATTTTTTAAAAACGCAGTATTATGATGACAGTAGATAGTATAATAATTTTATAATAAATATAAGAGCTGTTTTTATATTACTCTAATTAAAGGTTTAATGCTTAATAAAATAAACTACTCTTCAAATACGCTTTTCATTCAAAAGACCATTTTATGTATATCCATATATAAATGTTTTCGGAAATAAAGTAATCCCAACAAAAAGTTTTCGGTAAAAAAAAAAGCGCCAAGTTCTCCTTAATGTTTCGGCCAGAAAAAGTAGTGATATCTGATGTTCGCACAAGTTAAAAGCCAAACATCCCAAATCTTTCATTGAAAATGGCTTCCTACAACTTGGCCGTTAATGCCTTCTACAGCGTTTCAAAATTAATGATTGGAAATTAAGCATTTATGAATTGTTTAAATATTAAAAGTAATATTAGAACGCAAAGAGGCAAATTCACATAAAGACATTATAACTACCATTCAGTTTCAACAAACATTAGTTTTGATTACCGATCATTTAGTCCCCTTGCGGTTTAATTGCCATTTTGTACGGTCTAAAGCTAAAGTCATTAACGTAAAACCCAAGAAATAAAACAAAATTTACTTACTTCAAATCTCGCAATATGTTACATTATATTTTATTGTATAATATTGAAATCTTGTATATTGACGAAAGAGATTTTTTTCGTTTGAACATTTATTATAGTTTGTTTGCAAACATTAAGAGGTATTCGATTTATAAACTGTTAAAAGTTGATATTAATTATGTTTTAGCAATTAGGGATATTATATCCTGAATACAAGTATTTTGTTATTTTTAACTTCTAAGCATTTAAATAGACTGAAGTTGTTTAAATGCTTTTTTCAAATGTGTATTTTATTTCTGTATTCTGTGTCACAAAATGCCTAAAATAATCAAAAAATGTAGTTGGCATGTAGCTCATTTGTACATATTTTAAAATTTGAAAAACTCTCACGAAGGCATTAACGGCCAAGTCACAGGAAGCCATTTTCAATGAAAGATTTGGGATGTTTGGCTTTTAACTTGTGCGAACATCAGATATCACTACTTTTTCTGGCCGAAACATTAAGGAGAACTTGGCGCTTTTTTTTTACCGAAAACTTTTTGTTGGGATATCACTACTTTTTGTATGTTTTTTCAAGTTCGTTATTCTAAACTATATTAATATGAAAAAACTTAAATTTCGGTACTTTTATGTTAGCCGGGAGCAAATCTCCTCATTAGCCTTTTGTTTTTTCGCCAACAGCAGTTTTCATTTTTTACATGTGTAAATTAGAAACAATGCTTTGATTTTCAAATAAAATATTTTGGTTTATGTTATTATTTCTTATTTATTTATTTATTTATTTCTATGTTTAATATTATATTAAATAAAATGAGGGAAATGCATCTATTTTAAAGGAGATGACTGAAAAGTATATATCTTTAAATGAAATGAATGCAATATGAACAATGGAGTTGGGAACAGTATTTGGCGATTTGCCACTTGCGCCTGGCTAACATAAAAATACCTAAATTTATTTTATTGAGCTTTACAAATTTATACTTTATTTCTTTTCATTTTAAAGTACTAGCCGCCTCTAGCAAGCAGTATTTACTGTATTACTTCCATGTTAAACGTTGCATAATGCTACTGTGATTCATAATTTAATTTACTTGCCCATTCTTTCGCCAATTCGGAAGCCTTTGATAGAGAAATCAAGAACTCTTTTTGATCATGGAAGCACATCATATATTTTGTGTTATGTATTTCATCTTTCGTGACAAATATCTCTTAACTCACTTATGCATGCTTCCTTAACAGTTACGATTCGTTCTCTAATGCGGAAATTTTTAATCCTATTAAGTAATCTTTTCTAATTGGGCTCACTGCCAATTGTTGTATTTTAACTGATACGACTGGGTACAAGTGAAATGGTTCTTATGAAATCCTTTGACAATATCTGTATTTGCATTAAACCATATTGATGCTAATATCTTTTTGTTTCACGTTAACCTTTTCAATAGACTCGATTACGGAAGAATAGAAGGTCTACCGGATCACTGCCATGATCCATTTGAAAATCTATCATTCTTCTCATCTGATCGTGTTGAAGAATTAGTCAATGTGGCATGGTTTTAAGATTTTAGCTAATTTTACTCGAAACCTGAAAACTAAAATGCGAGGAACCGGATTATAGAAGATAAGTTCTAACATACATATTGATTAACAGATTACATATTAAAGAATTATAATAATCATAAGAACTGGCAGTTTCAATGCTTTAATAGTTTCCGTAAATTCTCTTTATATAATACAGAAGTTTTAGCGGTGTAAAGGTTAACAACATAGTCACAGTAAGTATAATAACAGTACAATATAATATAATAACAATAGCAGAGGTTTTGGGCAGTGACGAAACTATTAGCACTTTGGAAATATTAGTACGTTATATCATTTAACTATTCAGATGATATGCGGAAAAATAAAAATAGACGGCTCGCATTAATAATTAACTCATTGAAAAATAGCCACTAGCGTCAAATATTCGCCAAGCTTGGCGACATTTAGCAAAGTTTCGCCAAATTTGGTAATATATTGTTTATTCTGACGTCATAATGATGCATATGTATTATGTATTACACACATACCTATAATATGTATGATGCAAATGTATTACGTATTATATGCATATGTATAATATGTATGATGCATATGCATAATTCATTAACATCACTAAAACGCACTTAAAGGAATAGTGTTTCATAAATAGTAGGGATAATTGCCAGATTGACTAGAGTACTATTGAGATTAGAATGCCGACATTTATAATAGACGTCTGTACACACCATCACCTCATCGAGTTTACAGCTGAAATTTTAGGATTAGTTAAAACTAGATTAGCATATTTAAATGCAGCTGGTCTGTTAAGTCATATCTTGGTAGAAACCATCTGAAGACCTAATTTTAGCAGTTAACTGATAGGTTTACTATTGTATTTTCCTGCATCCAAAAGTTTGGAAACATGCAGGAATGGGTGCAGGAAAACACAATGGAAAATCCACCAATTAACCCGGAAAATCGGGTCTGTAGGTGGTTTCCACAAAGATATGACTTGGCAGACCAGTTACATTTAAATACGCTAATCGATATTTAACTAATCCTAAAATTTCAGCCGTCAACTCGATGAGGTGATGATCTGTGCAGACGCCTCCCGGTCTTTAATAAAATTTGTTTTAAGGAAGTAAAAGATAGAAAGATGGACAGATAAACTGAAAGATTTGCTTTATTAAGATTTTTGTAAAAGCATATAAAAATTCATTCAGCTTGAAATCATGTAACACCTTTATAACTCAGGCTAATTTTCTGTAATCGGGTTTTGGTGACCAACATATCTTATCTATAACTATAATCTTTCTTTTACAGATTTAAAATTAACAATAAATTAACAGTAAATAGGCTAATAATACAATATAATAACATTAGCAGCGGACTTCGGACGCCGCATCTGTCGCACATCGTTAAAGACAGTTTATTAGTTACACATTTCATTTAATTAAAAGGAGATTTTTAAACTTTCATATGGAATTAGAATATTTTTCCACTATAGGGAGCTTGGCATTTTTTAAAAATTGAGATATGATGAAGATAATGAGATATGATGAGATATTAAGAAACTGAGATATGTTGCCAAATGATATAAACAACTACGAAAACAAACCTGATGAACTTTTGTGTTATTTATATGTATTTATATACACATAAACATTTTATTTATACATGAATAAAATATTATTTTTTATATACAGATTATTTATGTTGGTATATAAAAATAAATAAACGGGTTCCTTACATTAAATAAATTGTATACATATGGAAAAAATTGCTTGTGTATATGACACAGTAAATAGGTTGCCCGAAAATACGTTATTATCAAATTTCTTTTCTCGTCAAGGTTATTTTCTGTATTTCGCCAAGGCTACTATACCGAATTGCGGTTATATTTTGTTAAATGTTTTATTGTTTTAATATCGTAAATATATCATAACCTATACTGATTAAAATTTTTAGGTATATTCATTTTTTCTATTTAACAAACATCTTTGGAAAAGCATATATATAAAATGTTATTCTGTTTGAAATCACGTGACCGCCTTCAAAGCTCTGTAATCGAGTTTTGGCGACCAACATTGGCACAATTGAATGCGTAGGAACTGTTTACGGCCAAATGAACACCCCCTGTATGAAGGGTTTAGAGGCGGAAATTCTGTGTTTTCAGATTTTTCTGGTTAATTGTGCTACAAACCCAACTTACTTGTGAAATTTCATGATTCTACGACTTTTAGAAGTACCTTAGTTATTTGATGATGCGAAGTGAGTCAGTGCCAAAAAACGCGCTTTTTCGAAATTTAATATTTCGAAAACTACTAAATATAGAAACATGAAATCGTGGAACCTTAGTTCAGTTTGACCATACGAACATGTGTATAAAAGAAAAATTTCTATATCTCTCCCTAAAACGACGTTATGAGGGGGTGAAAAGTATGCCGAAATGGTTCAGGAAAAGGTAGCTTACGGCTTGTGCGAACTTGGCGGACGCACTTCCGTGCTCCCAGGTGTTATATTTAATGTTATGCCGAATAGCTATTCTGTTTAAAGTTATACAAATCAATATTGTCCACGATGGTGCATTTTCATCCGATAGATTTAACTTCTACAGGGACCATTTTTTCATGATAAGAGAAAAATGGCTTTTTTTACGATTTATTCATTTTATATTAATAGAAATTCACAAAATAAAACAAAAGAAAAACAAAAATGAGAAAAACAAAAATTAACACACACGAAAAAAGTCACGTCCACATTTATGGCCGCTGAGCATTAATGATAATTTATGAGTGAAATGATTTCTTATAAAATAAAAAACTAACTATACATTTCTTTCTTACATTTCTACACATTATTAAAACTTGATATATTTAATATATCTCATATTATTTTTTATCAAAAATTAACGATTTGTTTGAATAATCCAAAAACACTGGCTACTGAAAAATTACTTCACGCTTTTTTCTAGATCTCTAACTGTACATCACAAATAAAACTATCAATGCAGCCAAACCATAAAATTTTTACTTCTCTTGCTGAGGGATTTTGTAGTCAAAAAGCAAATTTCGGCTCTTTTTAATATTGACAGTGTGAGAATTCGACGATATCTCACATTGAAACTCTCAATTTACAAGGCAGAAGCCAGCATAGGGAAACTAATGTATTTTCAACTAGCCTCCAAATTTCTTCAGAGTCCTAGAAAATGTCGCTAAAGATGAAATAAATATCAATTTCAATCAATCTTTGCAGAGGACATTAGGTGAAAGGAACTGCTTTATTTAGCGAGAGAAATATTCCTTTGATATTTACGAGGGTCTCTTTTCCGTGGGAAACTAGATAGTTAAACCAGATATTGACCTGACGTCAGGTTCCTCACTGCAGCCTATAGAGAAAGGGCTTGTTCATGAGCTCATGGTCACGGATGGTGAGTGGCTAATGTGAGTGTCTCTTGTCCTAGACGGAAAAACAAAACTGATAAAAGGAGATGCAGGAGCATTCTCGGGAGTTCTTTGGTTTTTTCAGTTCTTTTTCGGAAGCTGAGGCTCCGAGTAGATTCTAGCCGTGTAGAGGAGAAATCTCTCACGGGCACAATAAAGCGGTAGCCAGGCGTGGCGGTAAAATTTTTCCACCCCGGAGAAAGAGACCAGAGGTCCCTAGACCTTGTTGGACATTCACTAAAAGGGCGACATTCCTGTCGCGTATCACCGACTCTCATCTTCGAGAATTGTGAAGTATAAATATATAGAGACATTCTCCCTGAAAGCTATTTGCCACTCGAGGACTGGACTTGATTCTACAAATACATTATTGACAGCTGAACTCGAACCCATTTATGAAGAATGTTGTACATATGACTTATTTAACCAAGAAAACCTTATTTAATTGTTTGTGATACAATAAAATATTTTTTCGATATGGATTAGACACGGCCGTTGAAGTAGCCCACTACCACACCACCTTACGACATCGGCTCCGTTACAACAGTAATTATAGAAAACTAAATATCCACATATGTAGCCAAGGGCGTGAAGAAGTTAACTATAATTGAAGTACACTTGAAAAAGTACAGAGTTCTTTAAAAGTACCGAAAAACTGAAACTTTTGCTTTGAAATTTATACCTCTAAAAAGTACCTGTTATTTCCCCATAAAATGAGAAATAGCTTCCAGCATTCATTATCTGCTCCAAATTTATGTTATGAAAGACTTACAAATAAGAGAAATAGCTTACATTAACATGAGCCATTTCTACTTCCGGAAATCTACTAAGTTACCGCATTTTGAAATTTCAATTTGAAATCATCGATCATACGATAAAGATTTATATATATATATATATATACAGAGTAACATAATAAAATAAATGTACATAACACTTAAATTGCTTTTTTTTTATTGTAATTAAACGCTATGTGCTCGTTAAAGTAAAAAAAAATCCCTGCCGGCTCGGGCCTACAGGCGGAGGTAGATTTCGATGTTAAGTACTAAATTCTCCAACAAAACTTAAATCAAGATTAGAGATAAAACCCAGTTTCTTCACAAAGAGCGAGCTGTAGGGAGCTAAACTTTTTGTGAAAATTGTAATATACACGAATACACACACACATATATATGGAATAGGTTTAAAAAATGGCTACAAAAAATTCAGAGAACCTTAAAGTGTTAAAATATGTTAATATTTCCATAGTCGGGTTTTTATCATGTTTTAATACGTTTCTTCAAACTTACATGGCGTTACATATTCACCTGCTGAGGCCCATTATATTTCCAATATGACGCAATATACATATTTTTTTAATTCGTCAAACTATTTATTTTGAGTTTTCATGCTGAAATCTTGCTCTAGGAAACTTATGACGTAATATTCAATTTGTTTTCAATTTGTCAAACTATTTAATATTACACGTGAAAATTTTGCAAAAGAAAAGTAATTGTTGTGGTGAGAATTTTATTATTTGTTTTTTTTTTAATTGTTGGCAACTGCTATAACGAAAAACTTTTATTTTTTTCCTGCCATTGTTGTGTAAGAGCTGGTTTTATCAGAATCATGTTAAGACAGTATTCAAAATTTTGAACCCTCCCAATTTCCACGCTCTTGGGCCGATTTCGCTCATTTTCAATCCCCGCCGAGATATTAGCCATCTCAAAGTTGTTGGCGAGTTTGAAGATGATTCGTGCATAATTGCGACTTTTATCGTGCGGACAAAATTTAGTACATACATACATCCATACACATATATATATATATATATATATAAACTTTTTAGGTGGGGGTGGTTTTGGGTTCCTGGGGTCCTATAATGAAAAGTTATGAAGGAATTTTTCAAAAGTCGCACCATGGTAACGACTGCAATAGGTAGTATTTCTTACGAAATCTACCTAAAAAAAAAAAATGCTGTAAATAGAGTAGGTGGGGGTAAAGATACGCATTGGCCGATTTAATATGAAGAAACATTTCTACAATCATGACCGCTAGGTGGTAGTTTGGTCTCAAGTGTAGTAGTTGCGTGTTCAAACCGTGTGAAAAAAGTAGCACTCCGTACCAAGAAAATGAGGTAAGTTATAATTTTCTCATTTTGATCTAATATTTTTTAATTTTCACTTTATTGTTTAGCTGACAATACTTCGAATTTTTACAAGTCCAAAAATTCAGTGGAGAACGGAAGCTTTATAGCTTCTAAATGCCGTATAGTTTACCTCGATCGCACTTGTTCAAACTTGTCAGTAGCCGGTTAAGTAAAATACTGCAGAATGGGGTAAAAGTACGCATCCGTCTTGGGGCAAAGATACGCATAAGTTTAAGATTCGGGGCTTTATCCTATCGTTTTAGCTAGATGCAATGCTTTCCACAATTACGTTGTGGAAAGTTTTATTTTTTATATAGTATAAAATATAATAGTTTCTTAACTAATATAAGGTAGTTAACTACCTTTTCTAGTTAAGTTTTTTTTCCAATTTAGAACGTAGGTATCTACCTACCTACTTTTAAAAATCAATATTCTTGTTTCATAAAACGATTTTGTTTTAAGTCTTAGCCCTTAACTCCTGTTATCTGTCTCGCATACCGCTGCTATATTCAGTTTTCATAGCTTAAACTATTGATGTTAGTTTAATTTTTATTCGTTTGGAAACTTAGTAGTATCACTAAAGACTTCTAAATGAGGATATTTTTATTATAATAGGCCTTTATATAAAGTTTAGCGCAAAAACAGTATCTTATGAGTCAGTCAACCCTTTTATTCATTCTACGATCAAAGGGTCTTTGGGACCGCTCACAGTATTTATGCAATAATTTTTGTCATAGTAGTTAGAGGTTAACTGCTATTTGCGATCTCAGACCCCTGTTTTTTTTTCCATGGTTTAACTTACAATTTTCAGTTTAACTATATATACTAGTGAAATTTACTAATGCTTTTGCATAACTCACTCGTTTTATTGGAAATGGGGCAAAACCCACAGTAATTGGGCAAAAATACGCCCTGTGTATCTTTGCCTCACGACTGCGTACTTTTACCCCAACCGATGGGGCAAAGATACGCAGAGAAATGTTTTTTTAAAAATTGCAATTTCTCGCTGAATTATAATTTGACAGAATGCTGATTGATGGTGACACTTGCCTAAGGTTCTAATCTTTTAATCACTCATTACATAAGTTTAGACCAATGTGTGCGTTTAAAATCAAAATATTGAAAGTGAGTATCTTTACCCCCTCCTACTCTACGTAGTCATCTTTAGAAATACGTTTGTCGAAATCAAGTAAGGTTATGTTTAAACATTCATGACCCGACGGTACTTTAAATTACTATTAAAATAACTTGTTATAAAATTCATTTAATATATCGATTAGTTGTAATATAGTACAGAATGAATTATAGATACTTCATCTTGTTCCATAAACATTATGGGTTGCAGAAACAAAAATATTTAAAAGGATGATTTATTTTGCCTTTGCATATTTTCAGCGTTCTTGATGCTGGAAGATGTGTGTGAAGGGGGTTGGTGGGGGGTGTGGTTCAGTACGGAAATATATATTTGGTTTAACAGACTTCAAGGGGTTTGTCTACGTTATTGTAGCTTCATTATTCAGTTTAATATTTTAGTGAAACTCTAGTTGGGCACAATAGAAAGTTTGTGGTAACTTATCCGCATTTTAAATGCCATTGTTTCCATATTGTTAGTTTTGAAGAGCTGTGGATTATTATAAATGAAAGTTTTCATTAATTTTGATGATCTGTAGATTCTTATAAATGAGAATTTTTGGACGTGTCCCTGTAAGAAACTAGACACGATGCAACCACTATTTTTAAAACATAGTACTTTGTGCATAAAAATTAAATTTCGTGGTAATTTGACTTTACCTCAAATAAAACGCATGCCCGTCACAAGACATTTCTAAACAAATGCTAAAATGAAAGTAGTTCTTTGTGCAAATTTCTCGTTTCAGTTTCACCATTCAATTCTTTTCGCGCAGGACATTCTAGGTTGAAAGCTAATGTTTGTACAGCCGTAGAAAAAAAAAGTAAACGCCCTCTACTAACTCTGCAACAAATTATCGTTGAAGAAAGTTAGTGGTACCAAACGATTGGAAATGAAGTTACTTTTAAATTATGTACAGTCATGGAAAACAAATAGTAAACACTACCTACTAACTCAACAAATTATTGTAGACGGAAGTTACTGGTACCGAACGATTTGAAACAAAGTCTACTTTTAAATGTATATAAATTTGCTTAGAGGTCATCTACATATTAAATCGAACCCAAACGTCATTTTTTTCAATAGCAATACCCAATTTTAACGAGATATTTCAAATCTTCGGTTCAAACTATGCCTAGACACCAAATTTCAAGTCATTTGAATGATAAAGTTTTGAATTATAAATATTCAAAATTAAGTGCTTGTAATGTTAAATTACATTTTCATATTTTTATTTATATCTCCTGAAATTATGCTCCTAATGTGCTAATTTTTTGGTGTAGCCATAATACTAATGTGCCCAAACATAAATACGCTGAATTTGCAATTTTTTTAATTTTATGATATGAATTATGAAATTAATATTCGAAAAAATTATGAATTCCAACCTACAATTTTTTGTGAAGGATTTAGATTTATTAAGTCCTGCTTTATCAAAATCCAAAATTTCACATTTTTCTTCCAAATAGTTTTCAAACTATGCTTAAAAAACGGCAAAATGGTGGTTTAAGGGGCCGTCTATGATAGAAGTGAGTAGATATTTTGAAATTTCTTCTGCTGCCTTGTTATCTAACAGGCTTCATTGACTGCTTAAGGTGCCTTGATTAAGCGGTTAACAATAGAGTTCCAAACTTCAATTTGGATACAGCCCTTAAAATACGCTTGTTTTAAAATAATTTCTCTGAAACTTATGGTACGAATTGCATAAAAATTTGTTTAGGCTAATTGAAGGGTGTAGAGTTCATTTATGCTGTCAGAATTGGGTATTGCCATTGAAAAAAATGAAGTTTGGATTCGTTTTAATATGTAGATGGCCCCCTAAGCAAATTTTATATGCATCATTTAAAAGTAGACTACTTCCAATCGTTCGGTACCCGTAACTTTCTTCTACGATAATTTGTTGCGGAGTTAGTACGGGGTGTTTACTTTTTTTTTCCCACTACTGTACAGTCGTGAGAAAAAAAAAGTAATCCCCCTCTACTAACTCCTCAAGTTATCGTAGACGAAAGTTAGTAGTACCGAACGATTGGAGATAAAGTCTACTTTTAAATGATGTATATAAACATTGCTTAGGGGTCCATATACATATTAAAACGAATCCAAACTTCATTTTTTTTTTCAATGGCGGTACACAAATTTAACGAGATATTTCAAATTTCGGTTCAAAATATGCCTAGAAACCAAATTTAAAGTCATTCGAATGATAATTTTTTGAATTGTACATTCAAAATTTAGTACTTCTAATGTTAAAGTACATTTTCATATTTTTATTTATATCTCCTGAAATTATGCTCCTAATGAGCTAATTTTTTTGTGTAGCAATACTAATATGCCCAAACATAAATACGTTCAATTTGCAATTTTTATCATTTTACGATATGAATTATGAAATTAATATTCAAAAAAATTATGAATTGCAACATACAATCTTTTTGATGAATTTAGGTTTATTAAGTCCTGCTTTATAGAAATCCAAAATTTCACATTTTTCTTCAAAGTAGTTTTCAAATTATGCTTAGAAAACGGCAAAATGAGGGTTTAGGGGGCCGTCTATGATAGAAGCGAGTAATTTTTTTTAAAATTTATTCTGCTATCCTGTAATCAAACCGGTTTCATTGACGCTTAAACGTGCCTTGATCAAGAAGGCGGCTCTCTCGGTTAACAATAGAGTTCGGAACTTCAATTTGGATACAGCCCTTAAAATACGATCGTTTTAAAATAATCTCAAACTTATGGCACGAATTGCATAAAAATTTGCTTATAGGCTAATTGAAAGGTGTAGAGTTCATTTATGCTGTCAGAATTGTGTACTGCTATCGAAAAAACAAAGTTATGGTTCGTTTTAATATGTAGATGGCCCCTTAAACAAATTTTATATACATCATTTAAAAGTAGACTATTTCCAATCGTTCGTACCAGTAACTTTCTTCTACGATAATTTGTTGAGAAGTTAGTAAGGGCTGTTTACTTTTTTCTTCCACGACTGTACATAAAATTTGTTTAGGAGGCCTATCTACATATCAACACGAACCCAATTTTTTTGTTCATTAGAAATACCGACGTTTAACACCATTAAAACGTTCTACACCCTTCAATTATTCTAAAAATAAATTTTAATGAAATTCGTACGATTAGTTTCAGATAAAGTATTTCAAAATGAGCATATTTTACAGGCTGTATCCAAATTGAAATTTGGTTCTCGATTGTTGAAATGCTACGGAATGACCATGTTAATTCTATTAATGTATTATTTCTTGCCAATATAACCCTTTCACTTAACATGTTTCTACTGTTGCCAGCCCAAAAGGTTCAATAAATGAGTAAAATAAGTTTTTTTTCAAATTATGCTCTCCGGCATATCAGGACCTTTAAACCATTTTGACGTTTCTAAGCATAATTCAAAAACTTGGAAGAATTTAAAATTGAGAATTCGCATAAAGCAGGCCATAATAAATCTCTCTATTCTAAAAAAAAGTAACTCCCGCTGTCACCGCCGCCGCCGCCGGTTTTGATTTTTTTGTGACCGGAGGCCTTTCTTCGTTAATATTAACAAAAATAATGCATACAAAAACATAAAAATCGGTGGTTTTATACAGAAATGTTTGATAAACACGCTGATGCAGACAGTTTTCAAATCGAAGAATTATTTTAAGAGTTATTTAATGCTAAAGTTGGACAAAATCGTTCCACTAAAAAAGTTTTATAGCAGCAAAAACTATACAGGGCAGTGTAATCATTTTTAGATCATTTTATGCGTTAGAATTTGCCGGAGTGCAGATTGCATTAATTTTTTTATTTTGACTTATTTTTTCAGGTTTTATTTCTATTTTAAATTCAAATTTTCAGCATTTCTAGAGATATTTTTTACAGATTTCAGAAAATTGTACTAATTTAAAATGTTGCCATCTGTATAAAAAGCGCAAGCAATAATGTTTGCTTAAAATTAAAAATTTATTTACACGTGACTATTATAAACAGTAAAAAAACTTTCAAATTAGTATTAAATAATTACGTATAAAAAGCAGGAACTTATTAAAAATTACGTCATAAAAAGTATACACGTGAATTTTATAGGAGAAAGGATATTGTAAAATAATAAATTCATTAATATGCGTTAGAAGTCTTAAATAGGACAAATTACGTCATATTTACGTCACATTATAGTTATTACATAAAATGAACACAAAATAATATTGCAAAAAAGTTTAAATTTAGAAATTGCGCTAGACATTTATTTGATATTTTGAAAATTAATTTAAAATGTCTCATTTAAAAGAACTTTCTTTTCGCTTTGTTAAAAAATACCAGGAGACAAAGACTCTCTTTACTTAATTCCTTTTATATTAGCTTATTTTGAAATGTTGTTACAGGTGTATACGTCATCAAGTTATTTTTATTTCGACGTTATGTTGTACGAATTTATTTGTTCTTTCGTTATTTAAAATAAAAATTATATCAATTTGTATAATTTGGCGAGTGGTTTGGCGATTTATAAATTTGGCGAAATTGGTCGACAGGATAATCAAGTAGTACCGCAGCGGATTTGGCGTTAAAATTCCCCAATCAAAGAGAAATGAATAGAAATTCGTTTATAGGGAGATCGCCACTGTTTTTTAAATTATAATTCAATCTTTCGAAATATCTTTAAAACAGATCAAATTAGCGTGCATTTAGAGTCTGCGGTGTCTGGACGGGGGTTGGCGAGCGTAGCTCGTAGGGGGCCGAGCCCCCTAGTATATCAAAAAAATTGTAACTTGAAATTATTTGTGTTTTTTTTTTTTTTTTTTTTTTTAACATTTCATAAATCAAAAAAAGCAAATATGATGTATTTATGTTTGCGTTTTTTAGCCTTATAACCACACAAAAAAGTATCACAGTAAGATTAAATTAGAAGAAAAATATTAAAATGTAATTTAATTAACATACTTAAGATACAAATAAATGTAAATACATTGCTTAAAAGGTGCGTCAAATATAAAATCCTTTAAAAACACATTAAAGTCATTTTAAAAACCATGTATTTACATTTTTGTATCTTATGCATGTTAATTATTAATCAAGGTGAATTTTGCACTGAAATTTTAACACTTTTTATTGAATGTAATTTAATATTAGAAGCTCTAAATTTTGAAGGTTTATAATACAAAAACTTATCCAAGTGACTTGAAATTTCATTTCTAAGCATAATTTGAATAGATGATTTAAAAATTTATCAAAATTAGGTATTGCCATTGAAAGAAACAGTTGTGTACGTTTGAATATGAACCACTAAGCAAATTTTATATACGAGAACCCCAGAAGCCAAGGGGTATAAGTGACAAAATTGAACAAAGTGCATAGAAGGCCTGGAAATATATTTCTTTACCTGAAAAGAAAAAAACATAAGTGATTTTCTAATTATGTGTTGTGTTTTAGAGATCAACCACTTTTGCCGAATAATTATAAATATTGATTAATTATAAATTAAAAGAAAATTGTACTCTACTTTTCACATTTATTGAAATAAGAGTTCAAAGACCACTGTGAAACAAGCAGCAGTTTCCTATTTCAATTCAGTCAATTATTGATGTTCAACTTTAACGTCAATTACCTTTGAACTGAATTTACTCCAAATTGAAATTTGTCACTTGTACCCCTTGGCTTCCGATGTCCTCATATCATTTAAAATTATTTCCAATCATTTATTACCAGTAACTTTCTTCTATTATAAATTAGTTGCAGAGTTAGTGTATTTACTTTTTTTTCCACAACTGTACTTCAGATTTCTGTAGCAATTTCCTTCAGACGAAGATCTCTCGTCTCAAAATTAAAGCTTACCTTACACATTAAACAGAAATAAAAGTGCAAAAAAATACCACCAGATACTAAATGGTTTGAAAATACCAAAATGAAAACAGGGAATTTGCCGAGAACGCTCTCATAGGTTTCACATTAGCTCACGAATGTATAACAATGAGTACAGGCTCTTAAATGTGTTGAGTCAGTCATGTCTATTTCCACCCTCCAATATTAAACCTATTGGTATGGAATGTTTTCGTAATTAAAATACCTCCTCAGAAATTAAAGTTTCTCTGTACTCTTAAGGCTGTTCTGCAGTCCAAGGGGGCAAATTTATGAGACAAGTTTTAATTTATTTTTTGTTCGGAAATGCACGAAACTAGCAGGTGTTCCTCAAACTAATTGAATTGTGTTTTCCATTTTTTGAAAACGTAATAGATCTTTCAGAAAATAGTGTCAAAGTGGGCGTTTTGAACCGAATTTCGGAGGGAAAGAATAACCACCAATCCAAGGTGAAAAAAGTCTGTCACGTGATCAAAATCTTATAATTCAATAGGTAATTTTACAAAAAATGTAAACAGATTCCAAATCGCTTCCATAGTCAGGCCTTCCAATTTTATATCTTTCCGTTAAAAAATGAATTTGTAAATGTGTCAACGTTTTGAGCTTGTCGAGCAGAACAGTTGAGACGCTTCAATTGACAAAATATAAAATGCTTAACTTAATATTTTGTTTTAAAACTTTAACGAAGTTTATGCAAGATTTTACCACTCCAAATAAAATTAAACATTTTAGAAATATTTTGGTAACCCTTAACTGTTGGTCTCGCAGACCGCAGCTTTATTCAGTTTTCATAGTTTAACTTTTACGTTTCATATTAACGCTAGATACTAGTGAAATTGTTTCATTTGGAGTTATAGTATTATCGATAGAGATTTCTGAATAGGTGAATTTTAATCATAACCATGTAAATAAATTTTAATACAGAAACAGTATCCCATGAGTGAACCGAACTTTCTACAGGATTCATGCTTCAATTAAGCATGTCTCAGAGCGCTCACGGTAGCTATGCGCCAATTTTTGTCATTGGTTACGGGTTACCTAAAAAAATCCTTTAAGATTCCAAACTATTCACAGGAAGAAACGTAATCACTAAGGTTAAGTCTATGGAAATGTTATTTTCAAATGTCTCGCTTGCATTTAAATGATTTTTTAAGCATAGCAGAGAGATAGGATAGCTAACCGAGCTAGTTTACTTTCTCGATTTTATTTATAATTTAATATTAAGATCGTTGCAGTTTCAGAACCAGTTCCAACCAGTTACGAAAGTGAAAGTAATTAAAAATTAAATCAAAACCGTAAAAGTAAAAACTAGCCCTGTTATAAATCGTTTCTCAGAAAGATCGTTCTCAACTATTCTATGCAAAATCTAACAAGGAGAGCGCCAACCTTGTTAATCACAGATTGATTATTTTATGTTGTAGGATAGTGACCACTCAGTGTCAGGTTTAACGGATTTTATCCAACGCTCCCTAGTTCTTGAGAAACCGGGGAGGGGGGGGGGGTCTAATAATAGTGCACAACTTAAATACTTACATTGCAGTCACAATGATAGGTTAGTCGTAGCTCAGTTGGTACGGCCTTCGCTGGCTGATCTGCGGGCCCGAGTTAGATACCCGAAAGCGCTACATTTGTTTCTCATTTTTTGTTTTATAAATATACTTATAATTTAATAATTTCAATTACAAAATTTTAATATACGTTTATTTATAATGTTAACAAACTTAAATTTATCATTTTTTATACTATTATTTTTCATCCTTTAAAGAGCTTTAAAAAGAAATTGGATCTATTATTGAATGATAAAAATTCCAAAATCTTGACAAAATCTGTTGTGGTGTCATCTAGTTATGATAAAATAAAAGAATATTCAAATAAAATAAAAATAGAAAAAATATAAAAGGTGAAAGCAAAATAATTGAAAGCGCAAGCATACGCATTACAAATTTAAAAATCTTTTAAGAGCAAAAAATCGCTCGTAATTTAATTCTGATACTAATTTAATATAATTACGCTTGTTACTTTAAAAACAGAATAGTATTATCGCATTGACTTCCTTTGTTAAAGCAATGCCTAAATCATGTTTCTTTAAAATCACGAAATGACAATTGCTCAATATCATTGCATCGATAAAGAATATGAAATACATTTTAAAAGTGATTTTTTTAAAATTAAGTTTTATGATGTTTTATACAACTATTTCGTTAAAAGTAAAATATTAAATAGGTTAAAATTATAATTGATATACAATATTATAAATTTTAACTGACAATGAAATAATTATACTTAAGTATATTTATAAAACAAAAAATGAGAAACAAATGTAGCGGATTTAGGTATTGAACCCGGGCCTGCGGATCAGCCGGCAAACGCCATACCAACTGAGCTACGACCGACCTGTCACTGCGGTTGCAAAGTAAGTATTTAAGTTGTGTACTAATATTAGACACCCCCGGTTTCCCAAGAACTAAGGAGCATTGGATAAAATCCGTTGAACCTGACACTAAGGGGTCTCTACCCTACAACATATTAAAATAATCAAAATCTGCGATTAACAAGGTTGGCCCTCTCCTTGTAAGAAATAAAAGATTACATCTAAGCGGAAATTTTTTATAATAACGCCTCCATAAGATTAACAGCGTTCTCGTTTCTTCGCGTGACCCTTTAGAATATATGGGGTGCGCTGCATCTTCATAACGATAGAATAAGCATTTTCCATAAGATTCAATTTCAGCGAGCTTGCCTGTTTCCAACTTATTTTATCAAAACTTGCCAACTTTGATTAGAAACTCTGGTCACTATAGAGGCTACACATTGTTATTTCCATATGTATTCCATTTTACGTTGTATTTTAACATTTCAATATTAGGATCAGTGGAGAGGCATAGATCAAGTCAGTGACAAAAGCGGCTGAAAGTTCCGCCTCCAACCAACGCCACTGATATTTCCGATGGCCTCAGCTGGTACATACAGTCTGTCAGAAGCTGGAAACTCAGTTTTCTGTCAATCTGAAAAACTAACGCTAATCCTATGAAAGAATTTACAAATTTATCGCTCTCATTTTAAATGTTTAAATTTTTTTTTGCATAGTTGTTACATATTTTTTTATGCACTTCAGTTACCGATTGCACTTTAAAAACCATTCTCCATGCCAGCGTCCATTTGTCCTAGCTTATCTATTAGTTTGATTTCCATTATAGCTTAAATTTTAGGCTCAATTTGTTTTTATTTGGAAAGTATTCATAACCATGTCAAAATGTTTTTAATCTTATCTATATCGAAATGTAAAAATCTTAACGTAATTTAAATTCTTAAATTTGAGGAATATGTAAACAAATTAAAACATCAATATATGAAGACAACTTTATTAAAATCATTTAATACTACAAATCAAACTTGTTTTAACAATTCTAAACCAAAGAATTTAAATTGCCAAACTTGAAATAGCATAATTTCACATATGGATTCAGAAGTTCATTATCACAATTTCAAAAAGCAATGTGCGAAATAAAAATACCAAATTTCCAGCTTAAGTGGATTTGAATATTCCAGTTGCACGAGCTAATTTAGGAACTAACAAAAATTATGCACTTCAGTTAGATTGCATTTTAAAAGCCATTCTCCACGCCAGCTTCCAATTTTCCTACCTTATCTATCAACTTTATTTCAGCCATCACGTCAGAAAACGAGTCCAAGAGCCCGACTACATCTTTTTTAAACTTTTCTGCTTTATCAACTAATTCCTTATGGTCACTTTGCTTGATCATTAAATATTCACTTTGGCCATTTTTGATGCTGGCTGCACTGGTACGAGTCGATGACATGCCATTTTGTATCCTAAAAGCGCGTTCTTGTTCAGAGGTCCAACTTTCTTCATCCAGGTTGTCTTGAACATTTCTCGTTACATTGGAAGATTGGATATTCCTGGATTCCCGCATTCTTTCGTATCTGGCGGGTATTCCAGGGAAAGCTTCCAAAATCTGAAATAAATATAAAAGTAAATGAATACAAAACTAGAGTTCAAAACATTTAATAAGCATTCAATGTTATTCTCAAAAGAGAAAAAAATCTCAATTTAACTGCAATGTTTCCGAAAATTCTGTGTCAATTCATTAATTTAGAGTTGGCACCAACTAGTGCCAGAACACTCAAGCAAGCTAATTTACTTTAAAATATGTGTTTCTTTAAACCTTACGGGCCAACACTAGTCACACGAAGAAGCGAGAACGCGAATATTAAGTCTACGGAAACGTTATTTTCCAAATCTTGTATTTAATAGTTTATTTTTTTGCATTGGATAGCAGAGTGATTATAACCGGGCTGTTTCACTTTTTAGATTTTTCTTTTTTTATTACTTTCACTTACAGAACGGGTCCGGAAAAAAACTGTTCCAATAAAAAACCCAACCAAAATCGAAAAAAGTAAAAACTAGCCCGACTAGAGATAGTCCTCAGCTATCCCATGCAAAATCATTTAAAATACTAAAATGCAAGAGATATTTGAAAACGTTTCCATAGAGAGTTTTAGTTTCTTCCGCTACTAGTGTAATTTAGGAGTTACTTTATTTGTTTCAAGATTTGGCACTTTCTACTGGTCTGTTGGTGAACTTATGTTACGTGTGATAAAATGCATTTAAGGGTGTTCTCAAATCCAAAAGGGCAACTTTCTGACATAAGTTTTAATTGATTTTTGTTCGAAAATGCATGAAACTAGCTGGTGTTCAGAAACTATGTAATTGAGATGTTTTTTTCTTCCACTTTTGCAAACGCAATATATCTTTCAGAAAATAGTGTCCAAGTGGGCGTTTTGAACCGAATTTCCGCGCGAAGGAAGAAAAAGCACCCAAGAGCGAGCGAAAAACGTGTTTGTCACGTGATCAAATTCGCTTATAACTCAATAGGCAATTGATTGATCAAAAAATGGAGAAACATAGTTCAATTCCGAATCGCTTCCATAACTAGGCTTTCCAATTTTATACCTTTCCGTTAAAAAATGAATTTGTAAATGTGTCAACGTTTTGAGGTTGTTGAGCAGAGCAGTTCAGAACAGTCTTAAGGGAAGAGCGAAATGCGCATTTGCGAAATTTAAGAGATTCTCATTTGAAAATACCAAGAAACATTAAGGGGGAGGGGGGGGGGGGTCCGGTAGAGTAGAGAAGAAAAAATAGTAAACATCTAACTCTTCAACTAATACAAGTTATTGGTACCAATCGATTGGAAATAAAGTCTACTTTTAAATGATGTATATAAAATTTTCTTAGGAGGCCTACAAATCAAAACCAGACCTAACTTACTTTTTTCAATGGCAACACCTAATTTTGAAAATATTAAATCTTCGGCTCAAACTATGCCTAGAAACTAAATTTCTACTTATTTGAATAAGATTTTGAATTCCAAACATTCAAAATTTACATCTAATGTTAAATTAGATTTTTATATTTTCATTAATATATCCGGAAATTATAATCCTAATGGCATAATTTTTGAGTGGTTATACTAAAAATCCCAAACAAATACATTAAATATAAAGTTTTAAAAATATGAATTATGAAATTAATATTCTAAAACAATATCAATTTCAACCTACATTTTGAGAGATTTATTTATTATGTCCTGCTTCATGACCCGACTGCCAAGAAGGGTTGTGTTTCACGCGTATCTGTATGTAGATTTCTTTATACCCTCGAAATATCCCAACGGCTGTATGGATTTTAATGAATGAGGTCTATCGATTCGTCTTAACCGTCCGATGGTTATAGGCTGGGTTTTGTTTTTATAAATTCAAAATGGTGGACGTAAACTATAAAATGGCGGTAGGGACGAAAAAATTTTACGCACCGATTGAGTGGCATATCATTGGATAGGTCTTTCAAAATGAAGACTTTCGTTTACTATTTTAGTCAGAAGCTTCGTTTAAATATTACACAACCTAGAAGTTGTGTAGGTACGATCTCTAGCTTTACTGCAACTTTAACCTTCATACACATCTATAGGCCTCTTCAAAACAGTGTTTATAGATAGGAACAAACAATTCAACACATCTTAATCTTCAATACAAGTAAATAAAATATAAAAAATAGTTTCACATTGACGAGAAATAATTAGTTCACTTTTTACGCAGTCTGGTTTTTTTATTTTAAGTTTAATATATTATCGTTTTTACATTTATTCAAATTCTCAATTTCAAATTTCTATCATGTAGTTTTCGAATTTAACGTCAAAATGGTTTAAAGAGCCGTCTATAATGTGCAGCAAAGCATAATTTCTAAAAATACATTTTACTCATTTTATCTAAATATTAGGGTTGTCAGTCCAAACATTAAGCGAGTGAAATGGTAATATTTGTAAAAAATACATCAATAGAAGGGGCAGTCATTTTATAGTATTTCATCAATCTAGTACCAAATTTCAATTTGGATATAGCCACGAAAATAGGCTCGTTTTAAAATACTTTCTCCGAAACTAATCTTACACGAGATTCATGAAAATTTGAATTTATGCTAATTGAAAGGTGCAGAATTTATGGATGTCAAACTTCGGTATTACTATTAAAAAAACAGTTTGGGTTCGTTTTTAATTGTAGATCGCCCCTAAGCAAATTTTATATACATTTTAAAGTAGACTATTTCCGATAGTTTGGTACCTGCAACTTTCTTCTACGATATTTTGTTGCAGAGTTAGCAGGGGGTGTGTACTTTTTTTCCAAGACTACTTTTTAAACTGTCAAATTACGTAAATGTGATCATAATATGGATTGCAATAACTCCACATCTGATTAACTCTTGTATATGAAATTTTAAACTCTTAACCCTTTATGTACTGAATAATGAATTCATGAAAATTTTATCTTCTGAATCATTTTTCGTGAATTTAGAACATTAGAAGATTTAGATAATCGCTTCATAAATTTTAGAAGGATTGAAGGATTTATTAAATTTGAATTTATAGAGATTTTGTGCAATATTTATAACCCCACTTAAATCTTTATTTTCAATATTTTTCTTAATATTTTATAGAATTAGGAAATGTACAAATATGTTACAAAAGAAATAATTCCGAATTGAAAAATCCCTCCCCAACACCAAAAAAGCTGAAAAGATGCAAAGGCAAAAAAATTACTTAAAATTACGTTTTGCGAGACCAATGCTTTTGGAACAAGATAAGTAATGCACCTATAACTCATTCTAAACTATTGCTACTAAGCGATGTATTAAATTAATTTTATAAAAAGTTATTTTAATGGTACTTATAAGTACCGTCTGTAGATAAAGGGTTAAAGAGATATTACGGGAACGTAAGGGAATGGCGCTCATTTAAGGAAAAACATGAATAGCTAGTCAAATTTAGACAAAAAAAAAAATCAACATTTTATTAACGAAGTATAACTCTAAAGCATAAGGAACAGTTTGCAATCAACTAATTTGCATAGAAGTTTGAGGGTTTTTTATCGTTTTATTTAAATAACCATCGATTGAGCGGTAATGCACGAGGAAGCAGGACGTTTCGGTCCCGACACTTCGGCCCCGAGACATTTCGGCCCCGAGACATTTCGGCCCCGAGACATTTCGGCCCCGAGACATTTCGGCCCCGAGACATTTCGGCCCCGAGACATTTCGGCCCCGAGACATTTCGGCCCCGAGACATTTCGGCCCCGAGACATTTCGGCCCCGAGACATTTCGGCCCCGAGACATTTCGGCCCCGAGACATTTCGGCCCCGAGACATTTCGGCCCCGAGACATTTCGGCCCCGAGACATTTCGGCCCCGAGACATTTCGGCCCCGAGACATTTCGGCCCCGAGACATTTCGGCCCCGAGACATTTCGGCCCCGAGACATTTCGGTCCCGAGACATTTCGGTCCCTTCTCCAGCAAGCTGAAATTTTGTGCACTTGAAATAGGTGACAATTTTATAGGGACATTGTAGAGTTTTTTAAATAAAGGCCTCAAAATTTTAGTAAACACACACAAATATCGTATGGTAATCATTTTAAAAAACAAGGGGGGGGGGGGATTGACATTTTCTATATTTTAGCGTATCATAAGTATAAGGGTCTGATAAATTAAGACATTTATAACTCGATCTATAATTATCGCAAAACACTCATATTTTGTATGGTAAACGTAATCTTTATAAAAAGGGACATTATCAAATTTTTTAACTGAACTCCCTAAATTTTAGTATAACTCGAATATAAGGACTCGAAATTATAACACAGATCAAAATTGTCGAAGCCCACACAAATTTCCTATGATAATCATAATCGTTTTATAAGGCAGGAGGGGGGGGGGGGGGGGGCTCTGTTGACTTTTTATATATTTTAGTGTATCTAAAGTATAAGGTCCTGATAAATTAAAACATTTATAACTAACTCTGTAATTATCGTAATCACACTCATATTTTGTACGGTAAACGTAATCTTTAAAAAAGGAGGTACATTATAAGATTTTTTAACTGAACCCTTGAAATTTTAGTATAACCGAATATAAGGGCCCGAAAACCGGAAACACTTATAACTCGCAATCAAATTGTAGCACCCCATGCAAATTTTATATGGTAGAAGTAGTTGTTTTCAGGAGTGGAGGAAGGGAGAGTTCTGTGGATTCTTTATAGAAGCTCCTCACATTTTAGTCTATCATAAATATAAAGTCCAGACAATTTAAAAATATTTATAAGTCGAGCTTTAATTTTCATATGCAAACGCCCATGCCAAAATGCACATATTCAATTGTATATAATTTGCTCACTATGTGATTAATAATGAAAAATCTGCAAATATTTTTACAAATCTTTATTTTATCCTATTATTTAATGGCGCATCAATTTTAAATGTATTGCATTTTACATATTTTTTAAAAAGGGGGTTCTTAACATGGAATTGTGATAAAGACACATTATTTCTTAAATTCTGCACCGGAACAGACTAGAACTTTATATTTTATTTTAATAATTATTTTAATTTACTATTTTTTGAAAAACTATTTAAAAGTTTGCATTAATTTTTACATGTAACAATAATATTACCACTATTTCTACCGGTGTCGAATGGCAAGTTTTAAAATATTTTTTATTTTGAACCACTTCACCGTTTGCCCCGAGATAACTCGGGGATAAAAGCACTTTTTCCCCATACCTGTCGACGGTGAAGTGGTTTGCAACAATCACAAATCCTTTTTAATATATTTAAGACTTTTATATGCTTATTACATTAAAAAACTACGAGCACATAAACATAAATCAAAATTTTAAAATTTCTATCGTCATAAAATATTCTTTTCGTATTTAAAATTAATTCTGTATTTCAAATATTTCTTTGTTATTTATTTGACTTACATACTTAGAATTAAAGCAGCCTACATGTTTTAATATGACAAATAAAAAATAAAAATGAAAATACAAAAAAATAACATAAAATCTCAAAATAGTAATGTATAGTGAATCACATTTACGTAAAATTTCATTTTAAATTAAGAAATTTTATAAATATATCACAATGAAGAAATTTGGAAATTTAGAAAACATATTTGGCTTTTCTTGATATCTACATGTTATTCATTCAAAAGTATATTATACATATATATATATATATATATATATATATATATATATATATATATATATATATATATATATATATATATATGTCAAGTGTAGATGTCCTGGCTTCCCCCATTTGATTATGCTAAATAAAGATCCAGATAGAAGAATTATTCTACTCGCGCTCTCTTTGTTCTAGTCAGCCGGCGCTTTTTTGTGGCCACACGGTATTTTTTATCTTTAATGGCTTAAAAAAACCGGGACGACATGCAGTGGCGTAGCCAGGATTTCGTTTCGGGGGGGGGGGGGGGGTCCAGAATTTTCCCTTCATGTTATATATATAGTAAAACCTGTCAAGATGAAATTGTAAATATTGGTGAAAATTTCCGTTTTACACAGGTTTCCGTGTTATTTGGTGTATTTGTATAGTATTCTTTTCCGTAGCACTATGGAACATTTAGTTTAAGACAGAACTCCGTTATAGGCAGGTTCCATTTTTAAAAGTTGTGTATTTATATAAATATACTTATTTATATCATATGAATAGAATAAAACTTGTCAAAATAGTAATTGTCTATAACAGAATCCTGTCTTTAACGTAAGCGTTACATGGTCTTAATATGAATTGCGATACAATTAAATTTGCTGAAAACCTGTCTGAAAAGGGATTTTCACCCTTCTTTAGTGAAGCGTAGTGAAACCTGTGAAAGCGGAATCTTTCTATAACGGAATCCTGTCTCAAACGGAAGAGTTTCAGAATCCCTGCGAAACGAACAATAGATCTTATTGAGGTAGTGTATCTTAGAAGTATAATTAATTACACTTCTTTACATGGAAGCCTGTCTAAAATGGAGCTTTTTACCAGTCCTTGGAATCTTGTCTTGACTGTGTATATATGATAGAAGTATTTCGAGTAACTTTAAGAATTTAGGTATATCCTTATTTAATTTCTTAATTTAAAAAAAAAAAGCATGGATAAAAAATATAAGGCCAATCTCTATAACTGCAACTAATAATACATTCAAGTTACATTAATATTTACCAGTGAAAAAGATTCACTTATGATGTAAAAAGCTGATTGCATACTGAAGAGTTAAATTTAATTAACCCATTCGCTGTCATTCACGAGTATACTCGTGGCTTTAATTTATTGATTACTTTGTCACCACTATTTTAGAATTAAAAAAAATGCCTCATTTATTGGCAGAAATTTCGCTGTATTAGTAAAGCGAAATTTATCTTTTTGAATTTGTGCTGGCAAACGACCTTCAACAAAAAATTTGAAAATTCTTAGTTTTGGCAGCGAATGGGTTAAATCAAGTTTCATATTACATAACATTTGCCTACAATAAAGTTAGGGCCAAGTGGTTAAGTGTAAAACAGCAATTTTCATGTTTAATTTCTTGCCATTGAATTAAGAATTTGTGCTGTAATAGATATTGGATAATGATTTTACATAAGTGTCAATCGCATGAGCCGTTCATGCGATCCGCCGCGCTCCCCATGGAAATTTTTGAGGTAACCCAGATAGCATGAACATTAGCAGAAAGTTTGATTTTTTCTGATATTATCTTGCCGTGACAAATTTGAATTGAGAAATTCGCAGCAAATCTCCCGCAAGGTATACCATCACCCACTTGCATGAGTAGTTTGTTGTGAAACTGATGGCAAGACTGTCTTTAATTCACGAAAGTGACGAAAGCAAAAAATCCCTCTGTTGAGAGACTCAACAACAATGAGAATCAGCATATACGCAGAAATTGCAGAAAATTTATTCGGTAGGCACCGTTTTTTCTAAACGCTATACTTATTAAATACCAAAAAATGCTCGAAATGAAAAGTACAAATATTACCTAAACTTGTTTATGGTGATAAAACCTATGCATGCGCCTTCTGAACGGCGCTTTCGCATCAATAGACCTGATCAGTTCTATTGACCCCTTCGAAGGGGTTAAACTTATAGTGTGATATGGAAAGATTACTACTTTGCAGTAAGTTTGCAGTATTTTTGATTACTTGTTTGCCGTTAGTTTGCAATAAATTTGGTACAGCATGAATTTAACTTGCACGACAAGTTGAAAACACTCATAGTTATATTGTTAAGTAAAAAAAAATTCAAAAATTAAATTGTTTTTATTAAATGTATTTATCAATTCAAAATTATTTTAATTATTAATTGTTTAGATAACTAATTTATTAATTGCTTGTTTAAAAACTATTACATGAACTATATAATAGTTTTTATAGGGTAAATGCAAATATATATTTTTTTAATTTTCGGTTATTATAACGTTATTAACTTCATTAGGATATATAAAAGTGATAAGGGTTCCGAAGATAAACATGTTGTTTATTCATTTATTAGTTAGCTTATAATATTATTTTTTCTCTTTAATTATAATTAATAATTTCTTACTTTTTGCGAATTGTAAATTATAACTGTACTTAAAAAATTAAAATCTGCATAATATCACCTAACACTGTTAAAAGGTATTTTTACGTATTTGTACAATGTTGTATTATTATTATTATTATTATATTTAATTAATTAATTAATTATTACTTAGACTTTATGTTTTTGACTGTTTTTTCAAAAAATTCCTATATTTTCTATTTAATGTATCCTTAATTTATTAACATTATTAATATACATTACATTTTTTTACTTTAAAATAAACTCAATACATAATACATTTTATATTCAATTTATCATATAGTAGTTATAAACTGAAATTTATCTTTTACATGTTTATTTTATATTTAAAGTCACCGAAATTTAAAACTATTGATATAATTAATAATAAAACTAAAATAAAAAATTATTAATTTTTTTCTGGGAAAGTGGGGAAAAAAAGGGTAATATTAAAAATCAATAAATAAACGACAAATACAAACAAGTTGGAAATTGCTCGTCAAACGTGGCAAATGAGGTGCGTTCGTACTATAACTAGTTTTATAATTATTTTTTGCACCCCATATTGTAGTGAATATATATATATTTTTTTTTTGCACTTCATGAGTGCATTGCCTGTGACATCATTAAAATGCACTTGCAATAATTTTTTCCCATTCCCCGTAATGTAACGCAAAACTTTTGACTGTCTCTGTAATTAAACTATACACCGATTTTCATAAAATTTCAAATGGCTCGACAAAATTTTTTAACAATTATATATTTAAAATTTCAGACCACTCGGAAGGCTGTAACATCATTAAAATGCACTTGCAATAATTTTTTCCCATTGGCCGTAATGTAACGGAAATTTTTTGACTGTCCCTGTAATTAAATTATACATCCGATTTTCATAAAATTTGAAATGGCTCGACAAAATTTAGCAACAATTATATATTTAAAATTTCAGACCATTAGGAAGGCTGTAACATCATTAAAATGCACTTGCAATAATTTTTCCCATTGGCCGCAATGTAAAGAAAAACTTTTGACAGTCCCTGTAATTAAACTATGCCTCCGATATCCATAAAATTTGAAATGGCTCGACAAAATTATGCAACAATGATATATTTAAAATTTCAGACCATTCGGTTGGGTTGTTTTTGCTCTGTTATATGCGGACAGACAGACGGGCAGACGGACGGACTGAACGACGACTATAGGTGCTACGTATTTATATAATTACGAACGCACCTAAACACCTTAGTTTCGTCAGTTAAAAATTGAAAATAAAATTAATTAAAATAATACTTACACTATTACATAAAATAAAAAATAATCATCTTATTACAAAGAAATAGGCCCAGTTTCAATAAAATTAGTTCACAAAAATCGTCTGCAATGGGTAAGAAGACTTAAAAATGCAACCAATAATTATTTTTTTAAAAAAATGAAGCGGTGGGTGGAGTTTTCTGACAACAAAATATTTTTCCTGGCACACCTAATTACCAAATCACTATTGTTTTCCCAATGTTTATAATGGTAAAGTAACTTATGAAAACAAAATTATAACTTTGTATTATAAAAGTAATAAGAAAAATTAAATATTTTTGCTTCAATAAATATATCTCATTTCTGAATTATTAAAGGAGAGGATGTAGAAGAATGATTTGAGGAAATATTTACCTACAATAGCTTATAAGTGTCCAATTGAATTATTGAAGACATTTATTATTAATCTAATTGTAAGAAGGAGAAAAAATAACAGTTTTTTAAATTATTTAATTAATGATGATAATTTAAAGGTTCTAAAAAACGTATGAAAACAACCAAAAAATCATCTATGGCAGTTTATAGTATATATAAAATACCTAATATTAATAACAAATAATAAAGTAAAAAATCCATTTTGTTAAATAATAATAATAATAAAAAAAGACTATGTCCCCTGTAAAATTATATCACATTGTTCAATCAAACAAATTTTCAGCTCGCTGTGATTTCATTATCACGAGTTATAAAAGTTTAAATTTATCGGACTGTTATATTCAGCTTTTTTTTAATTTGGGGGGTGGGGGTGTTAAAAAAATTTAAAAATGTCCCAAATAATGTTTAAATTACAGCGTTTGGCGGCCCACGACAATTAGAATACGAGTTATAAGGTGGTGGGCACCGAAATGGCCAGGGACCGAAATGGCCAGGGACCGAAGTGTCGTGTACCCAATGCACGACATGGTAGGTTAATTGCGCTCAGAGTTTGAATACAACATTTAAGTAAGACAAAAGTCGCATGTAGTTGTGTGGCTGTTCACACCACTGCAAACTTTTTGCGACCACTTTACACAGTGTCACACATATAGTAGGCTACTTTTAGGTAGATTTCGTATGAAATACTACCTATTGGGATCGTTCCTATGTTGGAATTTCTGAAAAATTTTTGCAGATCTACACCGATCATGACCCCTAGAGCACAAAACCACCCTCAGTAAAAAACTTTCTATCTATCTATCTATCTATATCACTTTCTTCTGGACACGATAACTTTCGTAATTCTTCACCAATCTCTTCCAAACTGATACATAAAATCAATGGGCATAAAATCTCGGTCAAGTTCGTTAATGGGCAAAATCGGACCAAGGGGACGGAAATAGGGAGGGGTTTTGTGAAAACAGAAAAGCCCCCATAACTTCTTAATTTTTGTACATATCAAATCAGTTTAAAGTTTTTATTACTTTTAAAAATAGGGCCAAAAATTTATGTATCACAGATTTTTGATAAAGTTAAAAATGGGCTCAAGGGGCGCAAAAAATAGGGTTTTTGGGAGAAAAAAATTCATAACTTCGTCAATTCTCAAGATATCAAGTTCAATTAATTTTATAAATCTCCTTAACATTATCTAAAACTTTTATATTCACAAGTTTTTGATAGGACCAATTCGTACCGCAAAAAAAATTAAAAACGAAAACAAAAAGGAGGTTTGAAGAAGAAAAAAATCCATAACTCCGTCAATTCAAAAGATATAAAATCCCCATGAATTTATCATATCTTCTTAATATTGTCTACAACATCTATATAGACAAGTTTTGGATAGGACCAATTCTTAGAGCAAAAACAAATTAAAAATACATACCGGTTGAAGTAAAAAATGATCTTAGTAAGGGTGTAGTCAAATCCAAACTGCTTATTTTCTGACTCATTTTACAATTCATTTTTGCTCTCAAAGGCTTCCAATTGGTACGTTTTCTTACTCAAACTATATAATGTACCGTAATGGTCGATTTTCTGATAGGGGCAGAATATATTTTTTTAAATGCTGTTAAAAAGGGCATTTTGAACGAAATTTACCGAAGCGGATTGTGTTGGAAAAATCATTGTATTAAGGATGCGCTTAAATCCAAACTGCTTATTTTCTGACTGGTTTTTAAATTCATTTTTGCTCTCAAACGCATTTAATTGGTAGATTCGCTTATTCAGAAACTATATAATGTACCGTAATAATCGATTTTTAGATAGAGGAAGAATATATTTCAAAAAATGATGTTAAAGTGGACATTTTGAACGGAATTTCCCGAAGCGATTGCGTTAGAAACGAAAAATATTGTCCTTCTGAGAAAATTGTTTATATATCAAGTTTTAATTAATTGAACAAAAAATAAAAACACAGGTCGCTTATAAATCTCTTCAAAAATCACGTCAGCAAGTTTCATATTTTTTTTTTTTATTAAAAATGAATCTGGAATTATGCCAGAAAATTTCGAGTTGTTGAGCATGGAAAAGTATTTTTTTTAATACCGCCCTAACATGATTCTGATAAAACCAGCTATTGTATGAAAATGAAATAAAAACTCATCAAGAGCAGCCAGATAAAATAGTTAGTGGATTTATCTATAATCATGATTTAGTTTTTGTTTGTGAAATTAGTATATTTGACTTCGAAATCTACCTCTGCCTGTAGGCCGGGCCGGCAGGGATTTTTTTGTATTTAGTTTTTGTCACCACTTTTTTCAAACCGTAAAATTCTTGTTTAATGACATTAAGGCGAAAACGGGAATTTTACCATTTCAAAAAAGTGGTGTCAATAAATTTGAATTTTAAAAAGTTGCCCACTGGCTGGGTTGGGTTGATTTTTGGCGGCCAATTATCTACTCGAAGGATATAGGCCCAGGGG
This sequence comes from Maratus speciosus, assembly GCA_963932465.1. NCBI lineage: Eukaryota > Metazoa > Arthropoda > Arachnida > Araneae > Salticidae > Maratus > Maratus speciosus. Next base: position 87,640,024 of record OZ010799.1, on the reverse strand, counting down.
GAGTGCCCTTCGTGGGGGTCTAAGGGAACCTAACCAGTATTTACGCATGGAAATCCATGGTTCGTAGAAAACTACGAAAACTCCGAACGATTAGGCCTACGGGCACGATTGGGTTAGAATCCAGCACCTCCCGTCTACCAGCTTTGAGAGCAGAACCTCTCGGCCTCTGGTGGGGCGTTGCCTACTGGCAACACTTCTGGATACCAGGCGAGCGCCATTACCCGTTATCGCCATTTTGGGTTTTAATGCATAATAATTGTAACAACGCACTACAAAAATAAAAGCATGAAAGTACAGTTAAATGTATATATTTTGTAAACAATGAGTCAATATTTGAAAATAAGAGTACACTTACTTTCAAGTTGTAGATTTTTATAATAAAACAATTTCAAAACTAATAACGTGAGGACAAAAATACTTTCCTCCCGACGGGCACGATAACCTTACTGGGAACTTAAGATAAAGTTAGCTAGGTGTCGGTACCGATCGCACGTTTTCAATTCTATTCTGTTCTGTTTAGAGATATTGGGTGAGCGGGATTGCACTTCTGAGCGTCATTACTTTCCCCTAACAACTAATGCTCTGAAAGACAGACTAGAGTCATAAATTTAATATCTCAAATTTAATTTTTTAAATAAATGAATTCTCTGTATGCCTTACGTAAAAGATCTATTGAGTTGTTAAATAAGACTTAACACATTCCAAAATATTCAAAAGTTTATTAGTTGTTTGCCGGACCGTCTGTCCACGCTCTAATTTACGTATACTCCAATTTTCATGAAATTTATATATGTTAATGTTTACCATGACACGTTCGGTGTTGAATATGAAGTATAGCATTAATAGTTCATTTACAAGGGTACAAAAAAATTCCATTCCATTATGGTCCATTTGGGGGAGGGGGAGGGATGTAGTGTATTTTAATGTCAACCCCTTGGGGACGAGCGGCCGGTATTCGTGCCACATAAGATGCTCAGAATCGGGGATTATTTTCACCAGTAAATTTTTATTGTAAATTTTGCCTTATTTAATCGGAGCATTTTCAGATTCAATTAGGCAAATATTTACGTTTTAAAAAGCCGATGATTGAAGATTAAAAAATCCGTAAAAGACGTTCGTCCTTAAGGGTTTAAGCAATTTCAAATGCATGTAAATATTAATCTGAATTTCACCGAAAGATTACTACTATAGAATTAGACATTCATATCATTTATCGTTCATTTATAGGAACACAAAAAATTTCTTACAGTACTATCTTTGTGAAATAATTGTTGGAAAAGTTTAATTTCGGTATGCTCTTAAATTAAACAAATTTTTTGTATGTTACTTGGGTATAAATTTTATATCGCGTAAAGAGAGCTAGATAAAGGAATTCACGCATCATTGTTATTAGCAGAAATTTCTGAAGGGGAATGTAACTATGGTATTTTAAAACTAAATTTTTGCATGCATGAAGTTTATAGATACAAATCTCATACAGAGATGCCCCAATGAATTCTGATAATTTTTCGACTGTAGATGGGTTGCTGAAATTCTGTTTCCAAATAGTTTAATAACATACATATATTTCAACTTAAATGATGAAATATTGTATTCTGAATATTTTGGAAAGCGTCAATATGCTTGACGTTGTTACATCTCTACGACTATTTAGTAGTTGTTTGAAATGACCTACACTAGAATAAAAAATTAGTTCGAGAATATATAAAAATTTCTATTTAACACTGAAGGCTTCTCAAATCTAAAAAGGCAACTTTGACAAACATTTTTGTTCGGAAATGCACGAAACTAGTATGTGTTCAGAAACTAATGTAAATCTGTTTCATTGGTTTTTTTTTTGAAAACTCAATATATCTTACAGAAAATAGTATCTGAGTGGGCGTTTTGAACCGAATTTCCGCGCGAAAGAATATTCACTCAAAGAGGTGAAAAACGAGTTTGTCACGGGATCAAAATCTCATAACTCAAGAGGTAATTTATAGAAAACTTTAAAACAATTAGATTCCAAATCGCTTCCATAGTCAGGCCTTCCAAACGTTTTGCGCTTGTTCAGAAGAACTTTAAGGCCGTTCTCAAGTGCTCTGCTCAACAAGAGCAAAAAGTTTCGACATTTATAAATTAATTTTTTAACGGAAAGAAAATTTGAAAGCCCGGCTAAGGAAGCGAATTGAAATCTGTTTTCCATTTTTTGATAAATTTTTATATGCGATTTTGATCACGTGACAAAGATTTGTTTCACTCTTGAGTGGTTATTCTTTTGCACGGAAATTCGGTTCAGAACGCCCATTTTGACACTATTTTCTGAAAGATCTATTGAGATTGCAAAAAAACAGTTCAATTACATACTTTCTGAACACCTGCTAGTTTCATGCATTTCTGAACAAAAAACTTGTCATAATGTTGCCCTTTTGGATTTGAGAACAGCATAACAATATAAATACTATACTTACACTATAGCAAAAACACGAGAAAGCTCCAATAATGCCAGCCAGGATAGCTGTTACCAGCCCGAGATATTCACAAAAGTCTGGAACTTTACCCTCGTGAGCCAAGTTGTAAAGGATAAATCCAGCTAATGCAATGATAAAGCAAGTCAGGAAGGTTATTCCATGGACATATTTAGAACAAAGGCAGGAAGAACTTTCCTATATAAAGAAAATGTGTACATTAGTAAAAGTCACTGGAGTAGACGGGGGAGGGCTGCTGGAAAAGCCCCAATCTCTATTTTTGTGAAGAAACAAGTACCGAGATAATGTAAATAAGAGAAAGTGTTTTTACCCTCTGACAGTCTAGTTAAAGTAAAATTGTAATTCTGTATTTTGTTTTTAATTTTAAAGATTATTTTGACATGTAAAAAACAATTAAGAAAATAAATGTAATCCTTGGGCGTATTAATAATGGTTCGCTGTACTGCAAATGCATTAAATCAATAGAAATATATTTCTTTAAATGGTACTTTCATTGCAGTGAAACATGGAGCTTGGTAACCGGCTTGTCCGTGAGAGTGTTAATGACTTGCATATTTGCAATTTTATACAGGAATTATTTTAATCCGTTTTCATTATATTTCACTTCAAATATAAACAGTATTTTTTTAGTTCGAAATTTAATTTACTAACACTACTTACCATTATTTTTTTTTTTTAGTTTTCTTAAATAACCTAGAGGTTAATGTAGGTTTAAGGAGCAGCTTCACTGCACCTTCCCCCTCCCAAATCACGAAATTCCATGTTAGCACAGGGGAAAACTAAGAGGAGCGATTACTCATTACCTATATTTAAATATATACGGTTTCCGATATCACAAAGTAGATGTTAGATGCCGATGTGCTTTTTTGGAAATTTTCCATAAATTTTAAGTACTTTTAAGATAAAATTTCATCCAATGGAAATTTCAAAGTTTAAGGATTTTTTAAATACCTAGAAATTATGGAGTAAATTTTTAAAAACGCACATCGGCATCTAGCGTCTGCTTTGTGATTTGGGAAAACCATATTTTAATAATTATACTCCGTGAGTAATCGTGAATCGAAGTTTTCCCATTGGTTAACATGGGATTTCGCGATTGAAGGTGTATCAGTAAAGTGGCCCCTTAAGTTTGAAGTCTCTTTTAAACAATACAGATCATTTCCCATTCCAGATGTATAGAATCCATTCCTTATATCTACGGGCCTAATAAGATAAAGAAATATTTTGAAAATAGATTCCCCCCCCCCCCCCCAAAAAAAAAAAAGATATTCCCTCGTATGACCATGGTGGTAGTTTTATATTTGAGGCAGAGGCCAAAACTTTACAATATAGATCATTCTTATATCATATTTTAACGTCTTAATGCATCACTGTTTTTACGAAATTAAAACTTAAATTAGGAATATCGTTCCAAACATTTTTTAGCATCCCTCAATGGTTCTGAAAGCTTCACAAATGCGTTCTTTAAGTTCTGAACACTTTTTGGCATTGGTGGTGCATAAACAATGTCTGACACTGCCAGAACTTAAAGAATGCATTTGTGCAGAATTCAGAATCATTGACAGAGTGATGCTACAAAATGTTTGGGACGAACTGGATTACAGATTGTACGTATGCCGTGTAACAAGAGGGTCACACATCGAACATTTGTAACTGAAAAAAAGCTTGGTATATTTCTCTTTAAATTCATGTATCACTTATATGTGCAGTAGTTTTGAAAATATGATTTTTTTAAATCGGGTTTATCATTTGTAATAGCCCTGTATTTTTAAATACTATAAATTCTCAGTTAAAATTGAAATTCATTCTTAAAACAAGTGGCGTAATGTCCCAATTACCGAATATAAAAAAGCAAGAACGAAGTGAAAATTATCGAGCATACGGTAGTTGATAATAGCTTCGATAATCGCAGCTAATATTAAACCAATTAGAGTTCTTTTCGAATTTCTATTTTTTTTTTTTGGTTGGGGGGGGGGGGGAATGGGTGTCTGGTCTTATCGCGTATCGTTGCACTTTTAATTCTGAAAGATTTTTGAAGGATACTTTCTATTTTGAAACCAATTTAAATAAGTTCTCTGAAGAATCTGCAACCAAAATGGAAAAGTAAAGATCTGTAACACATCGACAGATATCCTTTAAAATATTGAAATGAAAGCTACGAATTTATGAAGTCGCCATCGGTTTAGCCCGTAACCGGAGTGACAAATATTGTCGCATAACTAACGTGAGCGGTCTGTCAGACCGCTTTATCTAAAGATGAATAAAATGCTACATTAACTCTTAAAATACTATTTCTGTACTAAATTTCACGTAAAGGACTATATTTAAAATTCCGCTGTTCAAAAGCCTAGTAAAAGGACTCCAAATAAAACAAAATTTAGCCAGTATCTATTGTTATTAAAAATGCAGCGGTCTGCGTGACGCTAACAGCGGTTACGGGTTAATACAAGTTTGGGAGTGTTGCAGCGGAACTAGCTTACATTATGAGTTATTTCTTCTACGATAACCTCTGTAGGAAAGACTGAGGAAATTTTATAACACATTAAATGCTCAATATAAATTTTCTACAAAGCACCATTTGCACAATTTTTCTACTTTATAAACAAAAAATGAATTTAACCTTGTGTTATTTGACGAGCATTTTTCGTCATGAGGTGCAAAAGATTCATAGAAACAAGTTGGGTTATAGGTTCACAAAAACTTTGTCCGCGGCATTGCATTCGCCTCAATGTCCATGAGACTTCAATTTAACGTTTGCATTTTAGACAACAGTACAACTACATTAACACTCCGAAGGTCGGTACTCGTAGAATCGCATAGAAATTCGCTATGTATCAGATAAATGTCACAAATTTTCATGAAAAGCAGAATAATTTTTCATTGTATAGCATAATACGATTGTAAGTGCATTTTTAAATACATTTAACCCTTTAGTACGCCGCTTTGCATATATGCAAACAGTGTTTTGAATTTAATAGATTTTATTCGTATATACCGAATTCACACCAGAAAATTAAAATAACAATATTTGCTTTAATAACATTCAGTTTTTAAATAAAGTGAAATTAAAAATTGGAGCTTTCTAGTGTAGAGTCCGATTCTCTGAACTACAATTTCTAGAACGTATTCTATCATGGGAATTAAAGGGTTAAAAAGGTTTTATAAAATTATTTAAAATAAGGTATTTGGAGACACTTCTTAAAATATTTACTAATTTCCATTATTTTAGCGTAAAACAGCCACACGACAGTAGTTTACTTGTATCGCAGATGTGCAACAGAAGAAAAGATTGACGTATATGAAAAATGTATCTGATTTTTCTCATTTTTTTCTGTATAATAAACCTTTCAGAGAATCTTAATTTTTTTGAAAAAAAATCAAGCATTTAAGGGTTAAAGGAATATTTCAGTTAAAAAAAATTTAGTCAAGAAATACAACTGAAAAAACATTGTATCTCATTAGATCGTGAGTGACCTTCCCAGAGTTAACCAAGGAGAAAGGCCTTCAAAAAACTCAGTAGAAAGATTTCCGAGTTTAAGCAGTACTACTTTTATTTTTTCTATATGTTCCAACATTAAAATTCGACTTATGATATTGCTTGCATTATACGCGTAGAATGCTATTGTAGGTAAAACAGATTTAACCCTTTACCTACTAATATAGGTACCAGTAAAATAACTTTTTGCAAAATTCATTTAATACATCGATTAGTTGTAATACTGTTTAGAATGAGTAATAGATACATTATCTTGTTCCAAAAGCATCATTGGTTACACTAAAAATATTTTAAAAAAGGATTTCTTTTACCTTTGCATCTTTTCAGCTTTCTTGGCGTTGGAGGGGGGGGGGGGGTTCAATTCGAAAATATTTATATTAACATTTGTACATTTCCTAATTCTACAAAATGGTAAGAAAATTATTCATATTAAAAGATTTGAGTGGGGTTATATGTATTGCACAAAATCCCTATAAATTCAAATTAATCCTAAATCTTTCAATATTAAAATTTATTAAATGATTATGTAAATATTTTAATGTAGTTTAAACAATTCACGAAAATGTTTTAGAAGATAAAATTTTCAAGATTTTCTTAGTTGAAATTTTCCTTAATTCAGAACATAAAGGGTTAAACTACTGTTTATTTGAAGAAGGTAGAGTATAAGAAGCTTGAAAATAGTTATCAGAAGTTAAACGCAAATATGAGAAAACCATTGTTATTAAAAACTAGTTTCGAGATGGAACATAATTGTCATTAAAAAGAACACTAAATACAATAGTCATTAACCAGTACATAATGAACTCCAACAGCGTTTAGATATTTGAAATATCGTTAACATTGCTGTTTAAAGGATAAAAATAGCATACCATTCATTTTTAAAAGGTAGAGACGTTAATCTAAAAAAATTAGTGCTGTTGATACAGCAGAGAAAATACTTTAAGTTAAATGTAAATTTTTGCAAAATATTCTTAGAAAATTAACAAAATTATGAGATTTACACTTTAAATTTATAAAACATTTTAAATTGGAGACATTTATGAGTTATATTGAAACAATTTGCATTATTCAAGCATCGGAAAAAGTCAAATCTTAAAAAAGTTCATTTAAAATTCACCTCTCATTCATGAATTTTTAAACGGATGGAAAATATATTGCACTTAATAGATATAAAATGGGTTAGGGTAAAGTACCCAGTGTATGATAATCTAAGCTGTGCACTTCAAAATTTAACGATAACTTTGCTCTTCAACTTAAAAAAGTAAGGACTCCCTTAGATTTTTTTTATAGTACAGTTTTGAAAAAAAACAATGTTATGTAAAAAAATTCAAAATGCCACATCAATATACCCAGTTTGATATTCTGTACCCAGTGTTTAAATGCTGTTTCTAATGTTTGATAGGCATTTTAATATGTCAATTATCACACACTTTCAAAATAACCATTTAAAAAGTAAATGATTATATTTAGGTTACACAATTAAAGGGAACTTTAAAACAAAAAAAATTCTGAATCTTTCCTTGAACTATTCAAACAATACACAAGTCTATACCCAAATTTGGGTTTCTTAGGCGGCATCCTTAAAAAAAAAAAAATTTAGTTGCCCCTACAGATTGGGTTTAGCAGTGTATACGGGCTAAGACAGGGCGTTTGCAGCTTAACTTAAAGGATCCTGAATTTATTTTAAAATTACAAAAAAGCCTGGAGGTACAGTTAACATTTATGATTATCTTTCATCTAAGTTTTTATTACCCAATAATTTTCTATTAATTGAAAAATAGTTCCAAAAACTCTTGAAATCCGAAAATTTCCTATGAGCCCTGGCCGGCCTACCAAGAAACGAAATTGTTATTTCGTCTTAATACTTTATCAGAAACTGCTCAAAATTCTTAACGGTAAAATTAGAGGTCTCAATCCCTGGAAAATTGTAAAACATTTGTTTCATAATTATCAAACACTAGATAACTAAAGTTTTCTAAACCAGTAATCGAAAGTACCATCTCTGTTTTCAGGTTAGGGTTAGAAGCCAGAAACTTTGACCATAAGAAAATTAAAACTCTACACAATAGCAAAAATATATATTACAATTCATCAGACATAAGTAAAATTACATAAATACATTTAATACAATTAAAAAGCAAACGTTGTGAGCTAAATTTTAGCCCCTCATCAGTTTTAGCCCCTCAACAAAACATTCAAATGACAGTAAACTATATATCATGTTTACAGTTAAAAATTATTAGCAGTTAAAATTTCTTTAAAACAACTTTAATAAAACAATTTTAAAACAATTGTTTAAAAATTTTATACTTTAACTGCTAATAATTTTTAACTGTAAACATGATAGTTTTCTGTCATTTGAATGTTTTGTTGCACTGATGAGGGGCTAAAATTTAGCTCACAACGTTTGCTTTTTTAATTGTATTAAATGTATTTATGTAATTTTACTTGTATGTCCGATGAATTGTAATTATATTTTTTATTTTTAACTCGTATATCGGACGTTAAACAATGATTATTTATTCTACACAATAGTATTTCGCATTCTTGCCCAGTTATTAAAATATCAAGGATGAAAACAGATAAAACTTACCTCTGATTTCTTATAACTGACTGGAATCTCCAGACTAACTGTTCAGCAAATTAATTCCAAAACAATTTCTTAAAGAACAACAAAACTTAGTTGTAGAGTAGGTGGGGGCAAATATACGCACGTTCCATACATTTTCATTTTTAACACACACATTGGTCTAAACTTATGCAATGAGTGATTAAAATGTTAGATTTGAACCTTAGGCAAGTGCTAACAGCAACAGACATTCTGTCAAATTATAATTCTGAGAGAAATTTCAATTAAAAAAAACATTGCTCTGCGTATCTTTGCCCCATCGGTTGGGGTAAAAGTGCGCAGTCGTGGGGCAAAGATACGTAGTGCGTATTTTTGCCCGCTTACTGTGAGTTTTTGCCCCATTTCCAATAAAACAAATGAGTTATGCAAAAGCATTAGTAAATTTCACTGAAAATTGTAAGTTAAACCACGAAAAAAAGGAAAAAAACAGGGGGTCTGCGAGATCGCAAATAGCAGTTAACTTCAAACAACTGACAAAAAATTGTTACATAAATACTGTGAGCGGTCTTAAAGACCGCTTGATCGTAGAATGAATAAAAGGGTTGACTGACTCATAAGATACTGTTTCTGCGCTAAACTTTATGTAAAAGCCTATTATAATAAAAGTTCTCATTTAGAAGTCTTAAGCGATACTATTAAGTTTCCGAACGAATCAAAATTAAACTAACATCAATAGTTAAATTGAAAATTACAGATTAAGCTATGAAAAATGAATATAGCAGCAGTCTGAGACCGTTAACAGGAGTTAAGGGTTAATACTTTAAAACAATCGTTTTATGAAACAATATTGATTTTTTAAAGTAGGTAGGTAGATACCTACGTTCTATATTTAAAAAAAAACTTAATTAGAAAAAGGAAAATGTAGTTAACTAGCTTATATTAGTTAAGTAGCTATTATATTTTATACAATATAAAACTTACCACAACGTAATTGTGAAAAGCTTTGCATTTAGGTAAAACGATAAGGCAAAACCTCGAATCAAACTTGCGCGTATCTTTGCCCCAAGACGGATGCATACTTTTACCCCATTTTGCAGTATTTTACTTAACCGGCTATCTCGATCGCATTTGTTTAAACTTTTAGGTAAACTATACGGCATTTAGAAGCTATAGAGCTTCCGTTCTCCAATGATTTTTTTGATTTGTAAAAATTCGAAGTATTGTTAGCTAAACAATAAAGTGAAATTTAAAAAATATTAGATCAAAATTCGAAAATTTAAACTTCCCTCATTTTCTTGGCACGAAGTGCTACTTTTTTCATAAGCTTTGAACACACAACTACTACACATGAGACCAAACTACTACCTAGCGGTCATGATTGTAGAAATGTTTCTTCATATTAAATCAGGCAGTGCGTATCTTTGCCCCCACCTACTCTATATGAAGAAAAATGCATGAACTGTCACATGGAATGTAGGATGAGATTCCATGGTCTGCAAACATTAAGTAATTTTGTTGAAAATTAAACACTGGGTGACTATCAAACACTGGATACTTTCCCCTATATACATTGTACAACAAAACTAAATAAAATAATTTCGAACACTTTACATACTCATTTAGGTTAAAATAATTTTAACGACGTTTAATCATTAGAACGATTATATTAACCCACCAGATCAGCACATCAACTACTCTGAAGTATTTTCTTTTGATATTTTACTTGTACAATGTAGTTTTTAGTTGTACATTGTGCATATTTTAAAAATACTTAATTTTAAATGGATTTTTTTTATTTTAACATTAGTCACAATAAGGGGAATTGGGGATTCAAGAAACATGGTTTAACATTTTCACTTGGATAAAAAAGTTTAACAAAATTATGCTGAGAAATAAAACTATACGAATTATCGTTCGAAGAACAAAAATATACAAAAATTTAATAGTCATTAAAGAGTTACGGATGGCCCGGATTTACATAATGTTTGACAACTTACTAGAGCATATATAAATTATCTTTAACTTTTGGTAAATGTAAATATGAATTTTTAATAATGACAGACATTTAAGTTCATTTCCCGATTAACTAATTACAGAATTTATCAGAGAAATTTATTGTGTTCGATTTTTAAACGAAAAATAGTTTGAAAACTTACATTTTCACTAGTGACGACTAGAATGGGATTCGTTCCTAAAAATTCTCTGCGTTCTACGCTTTCAGGTTGCTGGCGAAATTCGTCAGAGTTTTCAAAAGGTTCGTTTGCTGGTATGTCTGAAGACGATATGTAAAAGAGCTTGTTTCTGTCCTGCAAAAGAGCCTGTCTGCGTTCTTCTGGACTAATATCAGATCCATCTTTATTCTCGTACTGAGTGGCTGTACTAGTGGAAGGTATTGGTTTTTTATTAGAATCTTGTTCTGCATCGGATTCTAATATTTCTTCTACACCAGGTGTTTTAACTGCAGTTCCATGAACTTTACATTTTGTTTTCTTTTCTTCTACATCATCTGAACCGGAATCTTCCCGATCACTCGCTTCGGTTATCTGTATGCTGGGTAGTGGAAGTGCATCGGCAGTTTTATCTGCTACTTTTTCATAGCAGTTTGCCATATTAAGAGCAGTAACGAAAGAGCGCTCTAAATCTTTCAAAGAAATACTCTTCACAATCCCACTGATATCGGGTTCAGTGGAGGAATGTTTGGCAGCTTCGCCACCTGGAACAAAGCTCTGAACATCACTTGACGCAGTACCAGCGACAGTGTTCTGTGAAATTTTTTCAACAAAGTAAGCTACTCGTTCTTCCACTGCTTTAGTAATTTGGGCATCGGTAGGAGATCCGGAACCCTCTTGAGAACTGGATAGTACTTCAATCTCAACACCAGCTGCAGAGTTTGAAGGTTGCGCGGGAGGATTCATTGGTTGTATAGGCTTAGCTTTAACAGCAGTAGCGATATCATTTGTTAAATTGGATGACTGCAAACCTACACAAGAGAGGCAAGATACATTCTTGTCTTTTACTTCTTGAGCAGCAGTAGCGATATCGGTAGTAAAGTTAGAAGAGTGCAAACCTACACAATAAACACAAGAGACATTCTCCAATTGCTGAACAGCTGTAGGGATATCAGTAGCAGCGTCAAGAGACTGAAGTTCCCCCTGCGCGCCATTTTCTATAAGCGTAGTTTGGTTAGTATCACAGTCTTTATTTGCAGAATCGGAGCTCAGAGAGACATTTTTTTCACTTTGAAGAGAAGATTTATTATCCGATTCAGCAAAACATTGTAAAGGAGTATCGTTACTTTCAAATACTTTAGAATTATTTTCAGTGACAGAACCAAAATCTCCGCTCCTTTCAAACTTTTCAGCCAAACTTGAAACGCTCACGGAAGTTTTAAATTTTACAGGAGAAGAATTCTGAGAATCTGGAGAGCAAAAAACAGAGGTATTTCCATCGGGGCTAACTGCTGACGAATCCATTTTTATTCAGCTCAATTCAAGCTAAATAATAGATAATTCTGAGAAATAAAAGCAGCACAACCTTATTTCTCTCAAATTTATAACTTACTGAAGAAATCTAAAACAGTTAACTTTACAAATTAGGGTTTAAACCGGTATTTAGCTATATCGTTGCTAAAGGGAAATTGAATTAATGTGTCGCTATTCATCTATTTTTTTTTTTTTTTCAGTTTCGTAACTACACAAATTTTAAGTCAGGGATCCACATAGAGTTTTTTTTTTATTTTTTTATTAAATAAAATAGACCAGTAATGAACCTCTATTTTGCGAAATTTTCGAGAAGTACGAAAATCTCGCTAATGTCCTGACTTCTGATTAATAAATTTCGTTTCGAAAATAGCTTAAAATTTATACTATAGCAGCTAGAATACACACTGTTAAAAATATCGTGAAAAGTTACCTCTGTTTTTAAAGGCTATCTATTTTCTGACCAATGAGAACGATCCAAAGGCTTTTATTTAGCGTTCTCATTGGTCAGAAAATAGATAGCCTTTATAAACACAGGTAATTTTTCATGATATTTTTAACAGTGCATAGTGTTGAAATCGGCTACCCCTGTAATACTTAAAAAAGCGCTAAAATATTGCATCCCTTAAATGTGCAATGACACTGCTGCAATATGCAGATCGCAGCGACATCTGCAGGATATTTTCTAAACCTGCAAGATATTGCTTGTCTATACAATGTAATCCGAAAATCCCGCAGATGTCGCTGCAATCGACACTTGTGATTTTAGCAGTATCGCCGCATATTTAAGGGATACAAATTTTTAGCACTGTTTGGATAGCATATTTCCACACTAGGTATTCTAGACGCTGTATTTATACGTATCCTTGCCTTCCTTTTGTACTACGGGAGCCTGTTTTGTTTACCGTAAATTTAAGCAAACTAATATTAGATTTCCTGTGTGCTAAATGAATAAACTTTGACAGCTTAAGCAGACAGTAATTTAGAACTTCGATAAAGTAGGAGCAGGCGTCTAATTAAGATAACCGAAATGACCGATCTGATCGGTTATTGCACCTCAATTCTGGAAAGTTGCGAACCGGAAAACCGACAAATTGTGACTTTAGCTAATACTACAGCGTCTAGAATACCTAGTGTGGAAATATGCTATCCAAACAGTGCTAAAAATTTGTATCCCTTAAATGTGCGAAGAAGCTGCTAAAATCCCAAGTGTCGATCGCAGTGACATCTGCGGGATTTTCCTATAGCTAGTATTACATTGTATGGACTAGCAATATCTTGCAGTTGTAGAAAATATCCTGTAGATGTCGCTGCGATCTGTATATTGCAGCAGCATCGTTGCATATTTAAGGGATACAATATTTTAGCGCTTTTTTAAATATTAGAGGGATAGCTGATTTCCACACTATATATTCTAGGCGCTATACTAATACCATCATTTTTACCGGATACGGGATCAGGATACGATACGAAAAGGTATCTTTGCTGACGTCAAAATCCGCCAGCTATTCGTTTCGTACCTCCCCAAAATCTAGCTGCAATTAATCGATGAAATCTGTCATTTCGGTTAGTTCTCCTGGACTCGTCCTACACTGTTAAAAATATCATGACATATTACCTCTGTTTTTAACAAAGATTAAGGACCAAGATGGGACATTTACGGCAAAATCTGTAATGGCAACAGTATTAGCGTCACTATCGACAAGGGGAAAGAAATAACAAACCTCCAAAATTTACCTATGTTGAAGAAATATGTTTACCCTCTATTCTTTGAATATCTATTCGTTCCTAAAACGATGCAGGTGTCAGACGATATTCTACTCATGCTGGCTTTATTTGCTTTATTTATTTAGCTGCTTTTTTTTACCGTACTTGTATTGTTCATTTTTAACTTACAAAATGATAATTAGACTAATAATATAAAAGAAAACCGCCAGAAAATTCTGTTAAGAATGTAAATATGTAAGTTTATAAGATTAAATTGTAAAAAATCAAATTCAGGTATTGTGTCAATTTATTCATATCGAATAAAATTTTATTGAGTGTAATGTCAGTACCTCTATTTATTTTTAACTTTTAGATTTATACAATTCTAAAGATTTGTCGAAAGGAATTTTTCCCTATCTGTAATATTATTGTTATTTCTTATATGTTAATATTATAAATATTAATGAATTGATTGTACGTTATTTACATTAAAAACAATATTTTTATTTTATCTGTAAGGAAGTGAAAATGCATACATTTAAAAAGTTTATTGTAACGATTGTTTAATACGTTAAACTTCATAAATTAATAAAACACGGGCTATAAAAATTTTCCTATCAAAGGGGAATAATTTTGAAATTTCTGGGACTTGTAGAGTGCAATATTTCGTATATTTTTATATTACACCATTGCTTTTGATATATAGCATTCAAGACGAAATTTTTACCTAGTTTTTCGTTGAACATAAAACCGTTCACTAATCATGTAAAAAAAAAAAAAAAAAAAAAATATATATATATATATATATATATATATATATATATATATATATCGGTGCATGAACATAGAATAGATATTAGATATATAAAATAGAATGTCTATTCTATGTTCATGTATCGGTGTGGTGTAAGATTCTATCGAATACGTAAACATGCAACATTAAAAAAAGAAAGATGACAATATGTAGATACTCAATAATAAGCATACTACAAGGATGGGGAGTTTCTTCCCCATTGTCAATAAGGGCGCTACGATCGCAATCGCATTACCATTACGCTCTATGGGAATGTCCGATCTTGGATGTTAATCTATGGTTTTTAAAGGCTATCGATTTTCTTATCAAAGATCCATACGTGTTTATGTAGCGTTCTCATTGGTCAGAAAATAGATAGCCTTTAAAAGCAGAGGCAATTTTTCACGATATTTTTAACAGTGTAGATTAACCTATTTTTGCGAAATTCTTACAAATTGAAAAAGTTATTCGCCGGGATCCAGATAGATTTTGCACTGTTAGCGAAATGAGATTGACCATTCAGAAAATTTGCTCACTTAAAATAGCGAAAAGTTCGGAAAAATGCAGGCTTCTGACTGGTCAATCTCTTTTCGCTAACAGCGTAAAATCCACCTGGATACCGGCCATAACTTTATTAATTCTTGAACGGTTAAAACAATTTCACAAAATTGCGAAGAAACCTATTTATCCTCTCTTTATCCCAGATGGCCAATATCATGATACGTTTACGAGATTTAAAACTTCAGAACCTGTTGTTCCTGCTGTTCTATTGCGTAAATATGTTGCCTACTCGATGTTAACGAAAAGAAAGGCTACCGCGGTACGTTACACGTGTCTGGATTTTAAGACCGCTTGAGTCACGTGATGCTCTAATACACGAATGCGGGTGTACGAAAGGAGCATCACATGACTGTGGCTATCTAATACAAAAGGTAGTGCGGCAGCCTGTCCTTTTCGTTAGCCTCGTTGCCTTTTAATATGAAGTAAATCTACGTTTTGATAACTATAGATTTCACGAAATGCGATAAGATATTATGGTACCAACATGTTCGTATTCACCGTTAACTTCAATCAAAAAAACTCGGTTGAACGCTCAAGAGAAATTCACGAATAACGTGATTGGACCTGATTGCTGCGTAAGAACAATCAGATTAATGATGAATACCATATTATCATTCTAGGTTGAGGTACGCGGCGAATACTGCAGCGTCTAGAATAAATTGTGTAGAAATAAATTTTCTAAACAGTGCTAAACATTTTAATCCCTTAATTGTGTATCGATGTTGACATTCGAAGAGCCGATCGCAGTGACATCTGCGAGATAATTTCATTGTTCAGTTTAAAGGCAGTGTTAAAAATCTGTATCTTTTGCTGCTTAGTCACTCCACCATATTTATTGAAAACGGTTACTTGACTATACTATGGAGCATTCGCATTGGTTAGAATAGAGACATTCCATAAAAGTGGTAGAGTGTCTATGCAGTTAAAACTGCAGATTTTTTACAGTGCATCGTATTATTATGTCTAGAATAGCAATTGTCTTCCAGTTTTAGAAAATATTCTGAAGATGTCTCTGCGATCGACTCTTTGGATTTCAGCATCATTGGATATTTAAGGGTTTCAATATTTTAGCACTTTTTTAAGTATTGCTGGTATAGCCAGTTTCCACACTATTTATTTTAGAAGCTGTATTGAAAACAAGAACAAGTATATTCCACCCTAAATTTATATTTGCTGAGATGCATTCAAATAAAGAAAGCAAATGTTACGCATAAAGACAAAATTGTTTATGCTTGCAACTGCAACATAATTTGTCCAAGTTTAAGGATAAAAAACAAATCATATCAGATCCAGATTGATTTCCAGCTGTGTAAGTTATTGTAATATTATTGTTAAACTGAGTAAAAATAATAAGTAAATTATGCACTTGGATCACGTCTTCCAGCTTTGTAATTTACTAACTTACCACTGTTTCTACAATGTTATGGATAAAATTTCAAGTATAAACTGAAATTTGAATAAACATTCATAATCGTAAACGGCTTTATTTCTGATTTATTTTTTATTTTTATTTATTTATTGAATACATACATCTGATTTGTGTACTTGAAATCAAAGACCACTTATAAGTCATCGTCAATATACAAGGGCGAGATGGCATAAGGAAATTTACAATACAAGAGAAATACATCCGGGAGCTCCGCAAAGAGTGTGCAATGGAGCCAGTGGGAACTGAACCCACAGCCGACCTACACTGTTAAAAATATCGTGAAAAATTACCTCTGTTTTCAAAGGCTATCTATTTTCTGAGCAATGAGAACGCTCCATAGGCGTTTAAGTAGCGTTCTCATTGCTCAGAAAATAGATAACTTTTATAAGTAGAGGTAATTTTTAATGTTATTTTTAACAGTGTAGGCTATCAAGCGATTAGAAGCGTGGTGCCTTAACCACTCAGCCACGGTAGTCCCACTTCTGATTTTTAAAATGCTCTAATTTCAGTAAATTTTCAAATCAATTTATTTAAATTTAATCTTTACATAAACATTTTAAGTTTATCGCATGTAAAATTTCATTTGTTATTAGTTCGATAGTCTCACAAATTAGAAATTCTTTTGATAAATTTATTTTGTACAATATCAATAAGGCTTCAACCTCAGAAATTGTGTATCTAGTTATCGAAGATAATAAATGGACAAAATTTTCATGACATGAGCAATGATCCAGATAGATTTTTTACTATTTTCGAAATTGGATTGACCAATCAGAAGCCTGCAGTTTTGCGAACTTTTATTTGTTTTCAAAAATGCAGGCTTCAGATTGGTCGATCTAATTTCTCCAACAGCGATATCTGGATACCGGCCACATTGTCTTGCAAAATTTTCTAAAAAAGCGAAAAATAGGACTTCTGACTCGTTGAGCACAAATCAGCGGAATGCTTTCACCAGTGAAACAAAATCACGTCACACATGATTGGTCAATCTGGTTTCGAAAATAATATAAAATCTACCTGGATCTCGACCCTGTGATTATCGGTGAAAACGTTCTTTCCGTATCGATCATACTGACGATATTTAAAATCATATTTTATGTGCTTTTAAAATAAATTAGGATATACTTATATAAGAGAAAAATTACATACGGTTAATATAATGGAGGATATTCCATAGACGTCACGATCATGTGGTCAAGGTAAAGAACTTCTAGCGTAAAGAAGTAAAGACTCCATAGACGTAATGTAAATCCCCGTCAGCCAATAAAACAGTTCATGGGGTAAAGCGGTAGTAGCTTCCCTTCTGACCAGTTTGAACTTCTTGGGGTATAGCGGTAGTAGCTTCCCTTCTGATCAGTTTGAACTTCTTGGGGTAAATGGAGGATATTCCATCTCCGTTTTGATCACGTGGCCAAGGTAAAAACTGCTAACGTAAAAAAGGGAAGGCTCCGTAGAGGTGTAATGTAAATCCTCGCTAGCCAATGAAACAGTTCATGAGGCAAAGCAGTAGTACCTTCCCTTCTTATCAGTTTGACGTTCTTTGCGTAAATTACCGGTATCACGTGACTTTTTTCAGCCTCGAACCCATATTTGGAATATCCTCCATTACCGGAACCATGTGACTGAATCCAGCCTCAAACCCAGATTTGGAATACAGTCCATTCCATTAATGGACTATATTCCAAATCAGGGTTCGAGGCTGAAAAAAGTCACGTGGTAAAAGGAATTTACACGAAGAACTTCTAACTGATAAGACGAGAAGCTACTACTGCTACAGTGACTAGAATAAATAGTGTGGAAATCTGCTATTCACACAGCGCTAAAAAATTGTATCCCTTAAATGTGCAATGATGCTGAAATAGCTGATCGCAGAGACTTCTGCAGTATATTTTCAAATTTCAATGTAAACATCGCATTGTTAACAGTACAGCGCCTAGAAGATATAGTGTGGAAAACGGCTACAAAATAGTGCTAAAAAATTGAATCCCATAAATGTACAACGATGCTGAATAACAAGATGTCGATCGTAGCGCGATCGTAGTGATTTAAAAACGATAGTCATTCTAAAAGAGACTCTTTAACCTATTTCACGTCATTCTTTAACTAAATTAGCTTATAACAGACCAAAATATCTTATATTTATAGTTTCCGATATTTAACATTCTATAATTTTTGAAAACACAGTGCTTATATTGAAAAGAGTTACGAGATGGCGCTCGTATCAGCATATTGCCGCTGAGCATTGTTGGAGATTTATGGGATACAAGTTTTTAGCACTTTTTAAAGCATTATAGGAATAGACGTTCTCCACACTGTATCTTCTAGGCGCTGTAATGGAGGATATTCCATTTTCGTTTTATTCACGTGATCAAGGTAAAAACTTCTAGCATGAAGAATGGAACTCTCCGTAGACGTGTAATGTAAATCCCCGCTAGCCAATGAAACAGCTCATGAGGCAAAGCAGTAGTATCTTCCCTTCTTATCAGTTACAAGTTCCTTGGGTAAATTACCGGTATCACGTGACTTTTTTCAGCCTCGAACCCATATTTGGAATATCCTCTATTAACAGCGTCTATACCAAATATTCTTGGAGTTTTAGAAAATATCCTACAGATGTCGCTGCGATCGACTCTTTGAATTTCAGCATCGTTTGACATTTAAGGGATCCAATATAGCAGCACTTTTTCAGGTATTACAGGGATAGTCGATTTCCACACTATACATTCTAGACGCTATACTTCTGCTTTCCGCATAAACCGTTACACTGGCTTTCGGGAATTTACATTGCATCTCCGAGTTTTCCCTTCTTTACGCTAGAAGTTTTTGCCTTGACCACGTGATCATGCCGTAGCTGGAATATCCTCCATTGAGAGTAGAGCGCCTTTTTGTACAAAAGTGACGACATATGCACAAGTCACATTGACAGATTGAAGGTTTTGTCCAATTTACTGCAATCTAGATTCCAGAACTTGACTACAGCATCTAGAATACATAGTGTGGAAATATGCTACCCAAACAATGCTAAAAATTTGTATCCTTTAAATGTGCGACGATACTGCTGAAATCCAGAGAGTCGATCGCAGCGACATCTGCAGGAGTTTCGTATTACATTGTATAGACTAGCAATATCTTGCATTTTTAGAAAATATCCTGCAGATGTCGCTGCGATCTGTATATTGCAGCAGCATCGTTGCGCATTTAAGGGATACAATATTTTAGCGCTTTTTTAAGGACTACATTTGCCTGGATGACCTCGATTAGACAAGTGATACAAGTTGGTTCATCGTGGCTGAGTGGATAAGACACCATCCCGCTAATCGCTTGAGAGCGTACACTGTTAAAAATATGCAGCAATTGCTGCATACTCACTCCAACACTTTTATAGAAAGTTTTTGTTCTGACCAATGAGAATGCCCCATATATAGTCAAGTTGCAGTTTCCTATAAAAGCGATGGAGTGACGATGCAGCAAATGCCCCAGATTTTTAACTGTGTAGGTGGGTGCGGGTTCGAATCCCGCCGGTTCCGTTGCACAAACTTTGTAGAGCCCCCAGGATGTAATTCTCTGGTGTTGTAAATTTCCTTGAGCTATCCCGTCCCTGTATATCGGCAATGACTTATAAGCGGGCCCTAGTGTCAAGCACAGAAGTCTGATGTATGTGTTCAATAAAATAAATAAACAAACAAGTGATACAAGGGGGCCTCGGTGGCCGAGCGGTTAGGACACCGCGCTGCCAGCCGCCAAGCACTGAGAGCGGCAGAGGTCTGCGAGTTCGACTCTCGCTGGCTCCATTGCACACTCTTTGTGGAGCTCCCGGATGTAATTTCTCTGTGTTGTAAATTTCATTGCGCTATCTCGTCCCTGTATATTCACGATGACTTATAAGCGGACCTAGCTGTCAAGCACACAAGTCAGATGTATGTGTAAACAAATAATAATAAAAGTGATACAAGTCAACAAAAAGTTTCACAATAATGGCAAGATCGTCAAGATACTTAGTGATTCATTTTTGTCGAATTATTCTTGTCCAATCAAACTGTATTGTCCGTATCTCGATATAGGGAAGTTTCAATCAGCTGATCATCTTTTCATCCACCAAACACAACTGACTGGTTGACCTCCAACCATAACCGCAATTTTCTCAGCTACCAATCACAACTGCCCTTCAATGCCTGTTTGACCAAATTATAACGCCATATGAAACTACTTCGAGGCTAACAAAAAGACAGGCTACCGCGGTGGGTCCGATTCTTCTTTTTTTACAGACCGCTGAATTCACGTGATGCTCGAATGCATCAATGAAGGTGTGCGAAAAGAGCATCACGTGACTCCAGCGGTCTGTAAAAAAAGAAGAATCGGACCCACCGCGGTAGCCTGTCTTTCTCGTTATCCTCAAAACTACCCCGAGGTTAACGAGAAAGACAGGCTACCGCGGTGCATTTCACGAATATTTTTTTGAGACTGTTGGAGTCACATGATGCTCGAATGCACCAATGAAGGTGCGCGAAAAGAGCACCGCGTCACTCTAGCGGTCTGTAAAAAAATAGACGTGGGATGCACCGCGGAAGCCTGTCTTTCTTGTTAGGCTTGAAACTACGCTTTACTTACAGGATCCCTAACAGTGTGGCTCATCTTAGGGAGTCTAGATATGAGAGAAGCGACATACGGGGTATATACATTTGATTGATTGAAACGATTCTGGACAAAAGCTGATTGCCAAACATCATCGAAATCCTGTCATTATCGCCAAGCTAATGCTTGTTAACTTGTCTCACTCGTATAATGGAACTCTTGCAGCCGAATATTGTCAACGCGCCCTAGATATCTGAGAAATCCTTGACTCGCGTCACGAAAACATCACACAAAGAAGGTAAAACAAAGACAAAAAATCATTCATTGGCCCGTGTCCACGAGCCAATGAATGATTTTTCTTCTTTGTTTTCCCTGCTTTGTGTGACGTTTTCATGACAGGTGCCAAGTCTTTCTCGAATATCTCAGGGGCGTTGATATCGTTAAATTCTGAAACAGAAAATTGATAGGTTTATTATATTTTTGACAACGCGAATGTCTAAGCACAGTCTTTGCATCGCATGTTGCCACTCTCATATCGAGGCGCGCTAGCTCATATGTGCATTAAAAAAACATCACAATGGAGGATATTCCAAACATGGGTTCGAGGCTGTAAAAAGTCACGTGATACTGGTAATTTACCCAAGAAACTTCTAACTGCTGAGAAGGGAAGATACTACTGCTTTGCCTCATGAACTGTTTCATTGGCTAGGAGGAATTTACATTACACGTCTACGGAGCCTTCCCTTCTTTACGCCAGAAGTTTTTACCTTGACCACGTGATCAAAACGGAGATGGAATATCCCCCATTCTGTTCTTTCTGGCGGCCACGTGATAAAAAAGTCTTGTTTCAAAAAATTCTCGAGCTCCCATGTGATCAAAGTCGGCTTAATAACAGCCGAGATCGGAGGAGTACCGTGACCTGTTTCTTTCACTGCTGCACTCATGTGTACATACTGTGCAACTGCTAGTACCCCCTACTTTCATTCTATCCAGAGAGTCTCTGAACTCATGGGCCAAACTGTAAGGGAAGAAATAGTACAAATCATAGAGAAGAAATAGGGTGGAGAGTGCTTTGGTAATCGTAAAGTGGAACCAACATAATAGTCACGTGTTTACAATAGTCACGTGACTTTTACCGCCAATGGCTAGCATATGTTTGCGAAAGGAAAATAAACAAAATACCGTATCGTTAAATTAAAGTGAGATCTTCTTTCACTAATTTAAAACAGATTTTAAGTTGCTTTGTTTTACTTCGCTTATATTTTTGCACTACTTCACATGCATAATGTGGATGCTGAGTATTTTTAATTTTTTTTTTTCACGACCGGCAATAATTTTCAAATTGCCAAGCAAGCGATAACGAGCGAAATCTGGAAACCTTTACATGAGTAGGGCCGGTCATGTTGATGCCGCTTTTCAAGGAAATTCTCTACGGAAAGCACACTCTACCCCTATTTCTTCTCTATGGTACAAATAAGGTAGCAATTTTAGTGCAGGAATGTGGAGTCGGAGAAAAGTGTTGATTCCAGACAAGAAATGCGGAGGAAATTAAAACAAACGTTTTATTGACATAAAAATTACAGTAAAAGCTGAAATGATCCACTATCAACATTGATACACGCCTGGCAGCGTCTAGAAAGTGATTGCTGAAATCTTTTAAAGATTTTAGGTGTCTCGTTACAGCGCCTAGAATAAATAGTGTTGAAATCTGCTATCCAAACAGCGCTAAAATATTTGTATCCCTTAAATGTGCAATGATGCTGAAATCCAAAGAACTGATCGCAGCGAAATCTGTGGTATATTTTCAAATTTCAATGTAAATATCGTATTATTACAGCGTCTAGATAAAATCGTCTTGGAGTTTTAGAAACTATCCCGCAGATGTCAATGACATCGACTTTTTGGATTTCAGCATCGTTTTACATTTAAGGGATCCAATATTTTAGCCCTTTTTTTTAAGAATGGAGGATATTCCATCTGCGTCAAAATCTCGTGGTCGAGGCTAACGAGAAAGACAGGCTACCGCTGTGAGTCCGATTCTTCGTTTTTTACAGGCCGCTGGAGTCACGTGATGCTCTTTTCGCACACCTTCATTGGTGCATTCAAAAATCACGTCACTCCAGCGGTAAGTAAAAAAAGAAGAATCGGACCCACCGCGGTAGCCTGTCTTTTTCGTTAGCCACGCTCGTGGTCAAGGCAAAAACATCTAGCGTAAAGAAGGGAAGACTACGTAAACGAAATGTAAATCCCCGCTAGCCAATGAAACAGTTCATGGAGGAAAGCAGTAGTAGATTGATCTCGTTTCTGTTACAAGTTCTTTGTGTAAATGGAGGATATTCCAAATATGGTTTTCGAGGCTGAAAAAAGTCACGTGATACCGGAAATTGAGGATATTCCAAATATGGGTTCGAGGCTGAAAAAAGTCACGTGATACCGGTAATTTACCAAAGGAACTTCTAACTGATAAGAAGGGAAGATACTGCTTTGCCTCATGAACTATTTCATTGGCTAGCGGGGATTCACATTACACGTCTACGGAGCTTTCCCTTCTTTACGCTAGGAGTTTTTACCTTGACCACGTGATCAAAACGGAGATGGAATATCCTCCATTACCGGAACAACGTGACTTTTTTCAACCTCGAACCCATATTAGGAATATAGCCCATCACTGTGATTACAGCGCCTAGAAGATACAGTGGTGGAAAACGGCTATTCCTATAATGCTTTAAAAAGTGCTAAAAACTTGTATCCCATAAATCTCCAACAATGCTCAGCGGCAATATGCTGATACGAGCGCCATCTCGTAACTCTTTTCAATATAAACACTGTGTTTTCAAAAATTATAGAATGTTAAATATCGGAAACTATAAATATAAGATATTTTGGTCTGTTATAAGCTAATTTAGTTAAGGAATGACGTGAAGTAGGTTAAAGAGTCTCTTTTAGAATGTCTATCGTTTTTAAATCAGGACGATGGCGCTACGATCGACATCTTGTTATTCAGCATCGTTGTACATTTATGGGATTCAATTTTTTAGCACTATTTTGTAGCCGTTTTCCACACTGTATCTTCTAGGCGCTGTAACTGTGATAGCCGATTTCCACACTTTATATTCTAGACGCTATACCGTGTTAAAAATCTGCAGGTTTTGCTGCATAGTCACTCCACCGCTTTTATAAAATATCTCCATTTTGACCAATGAGAAAGTTCAAAATATAGTCAAATAAAGTTTTCCTATAAAAGCGGTGGAATGACTCTGCAGCAAAAATTACAGATTTTTAACCGTGTAGTCTCGTCTAGGAGAACCAATTAACTCTGATGAGGACATCATTGCAAGATTTTTAGCCGTTACTGTAATTGTTCATCAGACAACTTATAGTTTCATCAGTGTAGTTTTAAAACATAATTCTCGTGTTAATAATTACTCTTAACCGCTTGCAGCGGTCTCACAGACCTCTGCCTTTTTCAATTTTCACAGTTGAAATAAGCAATATGAATACTAAATTCACTATATATATCTTTACTTAATAGCTGCTAAAATATATAAATGTTAAAACATTTTAAAAACAATCCAGTCCAAACAATCCAAATCCTTGGTATATTATAGAATAGACGTTCTGTCCTATAATATACCAAGGATTTGGTTTAACCCTTAACTGCTGTTAGCGGTCTCACAGACCGATGCTTTATTCAATTTTTACTGTTTAACGTGTATTTTCAAGTTTAACTTTAGATGCTATTGAAATTTTGTTTCGTTTGGGTCTCTAATATTATCTCTAGATACTTTTGAATTGTTGAATTTTAATTATTATAGTCCCCAGAAAAAGTTTAATACAGAAACAGTTTCGTATGAGTTAATCGAGCTTTTTATTCTTTTTTCAATTGAGCGGTCTCACAGACCACTCACAGTAGTTACGTGACAATTTTTTTCACAGCAGTTAAGGGTTAACATATTAGGTGTAACTGGTGAATTTGGTTTTGAATAACCATTTTCCTCCTCCCTTTCCCTCCCTCTCACCCCTTTCTTTTTCAGGTTAGCTACTCTATTTCTTTCCTTCCTACCCTCCTGTTTGTGGTTCTTTGGTTTCGCTCTCTGTATTTAACCAGCAGTTGTCTTTCAGCATGCAGTGATTTTCCCTAATGAAGACTAATGTTTTAGTCGAAAGCGCTTGGATTTTAACATCATATGACTCCAATGTTTTAACATCTTGATTGTTTTTAAAACGTTTTAACATTTATGCATTTTAGCACCTATTAAGTAAAGATATATATTGTGAATATTAATATTGCTTATTTATTTTATTAAGGTGAATCTGTCGTTCAACTTGAAATATAGCTTTTCTATATTTATTTTATTTTACAGTTTAACTTGTAACTTTCAGTTTAACTTTTAACTGCTATGACAGAAATTGCCACTTAACTACTGTGAAGCAGTCTGCGAGACCGTTCCATCGAAAGATGAATAAAAGGCGCGATTAACTCCTGGGATGGAGTTTTTTACTAAACTTTATGAACAGGACTGTTATAATTAAAATTCATCAATTCAAAAGTGTACGGTAATAGCACTAAAGTTCCAAACGAAACAAAATTTCTACAGTGTCTGTAGCTAAACCGTAAGTTACAAGTCAGACTATAAAGATTGTAAAAAACAGCGGTCTGCGAGACCGGTAACATCAGTTAAAGGTTACATAACATCGGTTAAAGGTTATGTATAGATACTAGTGAAAATGTATTTCATTTCGAGCCTTATTACTATTGCTAGAGACTGCTAAATAGTTGAATTTTAATCGTTCTGTATGTAAAGTTTAGTACAAAAACTGTATCCCATCAGATAATCGAGCCATTTATTCATCCTTCGTTTAAAGGGTCTCAGAGACCGCCTCACAGTAATTACGCGACAATTTTTGTCACAGCAGTTAAGGGTTAAAAATAATACCAACTACTTTAAAATGTTAATACTGTTCTCAACTGCTATGCTCAACAAGCGCAAAATGTTTTGACAAATTTACAAATTCATTTTTTAACGGAAAGGTATAAAATTGGAAAGCCTGGCTATGAAAGCGATTTGGAATTGAACTGATTTTTCCATTTTTTGATCAATTAATTACCTATTGAGTTATAAACGAATTTGATCCCGTGAAAAACATTTTTCGCTCGCTCTTGAGTACTTTTTCTTCCTTTGCAAGGAAATTCGGGTCAAAATACCCACTTTGATACTATTTTCTGAAAGATCTATTGCGTTTGCAAAAATTTGGAAAAAACAGCTCAATGACAGTTTCTGAACAACACCACCGGCTAGTTTCATGCATTTTTGAACAAAAATAAATTAAAACTTATGTCAGAAAGTTGTTCTTTTGGATTTGAGAACACTCTTAATGATATGGGAGAATTTAGCTGTTTAAACTACGACTACTTCACAAAATTATTCTATATTATTTATTAATGTAAACTAACATTCCATTCTATACCAAGAATTAGAATAATCGTAATGCCACTAAGTTAATAAACGGAAAGAAGGTGTTTCTTGGCTGTTTATTAAAATTTACACAAGAATTTTGAATGGTTTACGTAAAAATTTTCGTATTCACACAAACCGTAAAGAAGTTTCGGTACATTTTGAAATTTTTCTGCAATTTATGCAACAGGCAATAATTCGGCTTTTATTCGCACTTTTATTTGGATGAATATTTTAGTAATGATTGATCCGTTCAATGCACAAATCAATATCAAATGAAAATGTTCAGTATAAACAGTTGAAGTTATTGAACTATATAAATGTTGTATCTATATAATATTTTTTCTCGGGATATTTTGATTGAACTCATTAATTTTCGTTTAATCAAGGGTAACTTTTTATCACTGTATAAATATGTAGAAATTTTTCAATGTTCCTTTGTTTTAACCTTTAACCCCTTCGGGACGAGCGTCTTTTACGAAATTTTTAATCTTTTGTCACCGTTTTTTAAAAATAGAAATTTGTGTCTTCTTGAATCGAGAAAATGCGCTGATTAAATAAGGCTAATTTTACAGTAAAATTTTACTTGTGAGGAAAAAGAAAGATTCTGAGCGCTTCATGCGGCACGTATACGTGTCGCTCGTCCCCAAGGACTGAACTGATGTTACCGGTCTCACAGACCGCTACTTTTTTTATTTTTTATAGTTTAACTTGTAACTATCAGTTTAACTACAAACACTACTGAAATTTTGTTTCGTTTGGAACTTTAGTACTTTCCCAGAGTCTTTTGAATAAGTGAATTTTAATTATAACACTCCTGTTCAAAAAGTTTAGTGCAAAAACACCATCCTATGAGACAATCTCGCCAATCGTTTTATTCGTCTTTCAATGCAACGGTCTCACAGACCGCTTCACACTAGTTATGCGACAATTTCTGTCACATCAGTTAAAGGTTAAAAAATGCCACTTAAAATGGAGTTAGTCTTCTAAACGCCTCAATTCATGTGTTCATAAACACAATGTATGTCTTCGGGTAGGACTTTTATTGGGAAAATGTCCCGAGATATTGATCTCGTTTAAACTATAACTGGCGTCGTGAGACTTTGAGCCGAAATAACACTCACTCTAATGTAGTAATATAACAGATTAAAAAAATTTATACAAAAACAGAGTGCTAAATCTGCCATTATTTTAGTACCAGCATATCAATCAAAATATTCACTTTATTTGATGACGGAAATTCTGCGATAAATAAAAACAACGATTACTATTTTTAAATAGTTGTATGAAATACAATTTGGACAGTGGTAAATATTTTTACGAGAAAAAATAATTCTGTCCTTCATGCGTAATGGTAAAATGATTTAGTTAAAACCTGTTACACCTCGTAAGATTGTTCACTAATTTCTCAAAACTAATTCTGCGATTACATTATGGCGTAACACCCCCCCCCCCCCCCACACACACACACAGGTCTACGACGTCTCAGAGGGACAGGTTTTTAAACCAATGAGCGTATTTCAATGATTGTTTACACGTCGCTCATTGGTTGGGTCTTATGATTTAACGCCTGGAATGCCAATGCCAAGGACGATAACACCGTAATGTAATCTTAACTTTGCATTCTCGGCTGGAAATAAGAATAATACAGATGGTGTAATGTTTAGAACTGTGAAAATATGTTTTTTATTATGGTTGTTATTAAATTTTAGACTTTAACTCTAATTTACGTACTAATTTACGCACAACTTTTTGTATTTACTGAAACCGTGAATAGAAGAATGGAATTGAATTTAAGTACAGTTTAACAGTGGGAGAAAGAGAAGTTTGCAGTCGCGGATAAATATTTCGCTAATAATATTGATCTAAAAGCGAAAATTTAAAAATAATATTTTCTGTCTGAGATCTTATTAGTTTCGACAACAAAGTTTTAAACCACGGTTCTTTTGTTTGTGGTAAAAAGCCATACCATCAACTTAAAATTTTTTTAAGGGAAATGAGTGAATTTAACAACATAATTCCTTAACAAAATTATTTGTGGACTTCTCTACGTTAAAGAACTTTCCATTCTTGGACAAGAATTAGAATAATGGTGAAAAGTAGTTCGTAACTGTAAATAGCTGTTATATGTTGTTTATTAAATTTTACACAATAATTCAGCATAGTGAACATACAACATTTCATAGTCTCTGAAACTGAAGAGGGGGATTAAATTTTAATTATTTAGAAATAAATATTGTTCTAATGTTATTTGTATTTATCTAAAAGTTTTAAAAGCCAATTGGGCCCGTCGTGGCTGAGCGGTTAAAGCACCACACCACTAATTGCTTGAGAGCGTAAGTACAGCGTCTAGAATACCTAGTGTGTAAATATGCTATTCAAACAACGCTAAAAATTTGTATCCCTTAAATATGCGACGATACTGCTAAAATCCCAAGTGTCGATCGCAGCGACATCTGCAGGATTTTTGTATTACATTGTATAGACCAGCAACATCTTGCAGTTGAAGAAAATATCCTGCAGATGTCGCTGCGATTTGTATATTTCAGCAGCATCGTTGCACATTTAAGGGATACAATATTTTAGCACTTTTTTAAGTATTACAGGGATAGCCAATTTCCACACTATATATTCTAGGCGCTATAGCGTAGGTGCGCCGACTCCCGCGGACTCCATTGCACACTCTTTGTGAAGCTCTCGGTTGCGATCGTTTGGTGGAGTAAATTTCCTTGAGGCTATTTCCTCCTCATCCTTATATATTGATGATGACTTATAAGCGGACACCTGATGTTAAGCATACACATGTATGTGTTCAATAAATAAAGATAATTATGTTACTTATAGTTAAAATACATATGACATACCTAAAAATATTTTAAATGAAATAAGTAAATTTAGCCACCTAAGAATATCACACAAATTAAGGAAACTTTTCTAAACTATTCATTTGGAGTCGAAAATTACAATAATTGTGATGCGACAAAGTTTGTAAATGTAAGGGGCAACGTTTCAATGTTTATTAAATTTTAGACAATAACTCAGCATAAGTTGCATAAAGCCGTTCAGATTCATGCAAACTGTAAATAAAATAATTAAATTTATAAAAGAATGAAGCTTTTACGCAGATATCTATATCGCTATTATTCTCAATTAAAGGGGTTCTTGAATTCCCTAGTCAACAACGCGAAATGCAAAACATAATCTAGACATTTTCTCATGATATCTTATGATTCCCATTCTTTAAATAAGGTTTCTCTGTGCAGGGATAAATATAAATATACAGAAGAATATACGACACAGCAATTTTCATAAAAGTTGTCGAATGTTTGTCTCTTATCGTAAATTTTAGAAAAAGAAAATTTGGATCTGTTATAATACAAACCTAGTTTTATTACTTTAGCTTCCATACGGTTAAGAAAGTATCATTAAAATTATCAAGAAGAACGTAAAATTATGCGTTAATAAGATTATGAAACATTTTTCAACGCATTCGGACTACTATAATAAAACTCCATAGCTTAACGTGAAAAACGATGTCTAAGTAATAATTTGTAAAACATAACACGTTTTAAAACACAGTTTCAACAAAAGTTGAAAAAATAACTGAAAATTTTGTACATCCCTGTATATGAACTATAGATTTATCATATAATTCACAATATGCTAAAATTTAGAACAATTAGGGAAAGTATAGCGCAGCTGAAAATTCCCCGTCAGCAATTTCTGTCAATAAACGGAAATGTACT
Source organism: Maratus speciosus (assembly GCA_963932465.1). Taxonomy (NCBI): domain Eukaryota; kingdom Metazoa; phylum Arthropoda; class Arachnida; order Araneae; family Salticidae; genus Maratus; species Maratus speciosus. The sequence goes on along the minus strand of OZ010799.1, from coordinate 87,609,748 downwards.
TCAGATGTCTTGTGCAGCCTGGTGTATGATTTATAGAATTTATACACACTAAATAGTATGCAATTTTTATAATTTAAAAAAGGGTTCCACAAATGAAAATGCACTTCCATCAATTATTTTCATAGTGAGAAATATAACTGATTTATTTTGTGTGCCCCTGTATATGAAAGATGAATGCTATGCACATCATATTCAATAGACCGCACCTCGGAGATATATATCAATTTAAATACTTTTGAAATAGCGAAGCATGAACAAAATACACCACAAAAAATTTTCTCCATAGACCGTAATGTGACAATTCTTTTTAGTGTCCCTGTAAATCATCGATAAATGCTATCCGTACATTATTCTATAGCAATCATCTTGTAGTGCACCTCATAAATATGTATATAAATGTCAAACTGTTTGAAGTTATGAAACATAGTTAAAAACCACCGCAAACGATTTTTCCCCCATAGGCCGTAAAGTAATGAAATTCTTTTGAATGTCCCTGTAACGAAATTATGACTGCTGCACGCTACATTTTGCATTACCTGACATCTAATAGTGAATATCAATAAGATTTTTCAATTTCATGGCGATGCGACTATACTGACATCAAAAATAATTTTGGCCAGATAGAATCGATAAATCATCCACCGTGCAATGTCCGTATTTTAACGGATTTTTTTTTTTTTTTTTTTTTTTTACAGTGTATAGTTCTTTGAGCATTTTCTATGTACTCCAAGTGAGGAATATGACTTCCAGAGTTTGGGATGGGACACCTTGTATTTTATTTTATATTTATACCGTCCTCAGCAAAAGTTTAGACACTGGTGATATTTGAACTTTAAATGAAAAATACGAACACTTGGGCTATACAAATGGCTGTACTTATTTTTAAACATATTTTTAACATTTTAGGACGGAAATAACGGTTTTAACGTCGGATTTTATTTAATTTAACTGAAAAATGTGAAATTTGCTTATTGCAAAAGTTTAGACACTTTCGTGATTTTTTGGCAACTGTTCACAGAAAAACGCAAATTTCAAACTTTTGACGCCACATGCATGAAGTATTTAAGTGCACCTCTCAATAGCATTGATTAGTGAAGATGATGCAAGCTAGAAATTTTCAGTCAGATGAAGTAATTGTAGAATGGAAGCTGAAATCGAAAGGGAAGACTTGCAGAAATTTTATCTGTTTTGAATCGTCCAAAGAAGTCTGTCTATCAAGTACTCTCTAAGGTTGGCTCTTTCAAAGCAAAACATAGTTCTGGAAGGCCTGGCGTGGCCAGAAAACGAGATGGTAGAAGGATCCATAAACTGTCATCTAGACAAATGATTGCTATTCGCATTAAAAGTGAGTCGGAACTTTCTGTGTCAACGGATAATTTCGTAGAGGAATAAAAGAAAGATGCAAATTAGTTTTCATGAAAATGATAAAACAACCAGCCTTGAAATCTCACAACAAATTGACAAGAATACAATGGGCTCGCAAAGATATGTCATATGAACCAAAGTGGTGTACTGTGACATTCAGTGACGAAAAAAAAGCTGAATTTGGATGACCCAGTATAGGGTGGAATACTATTGGCATGACTTGCGTAAAAAGCCTCGGGCTTTCTTTCGTCGTCAACCTGGAGGTGACTCTTTAATGATTTGGACCTCACTTTGTTTTAATGCTCAAGTATCTCTGGAGATCCTCAATGGTTGCCATGCAGCGTAATACTACATACATACATTGGAAAACAATTTACAGCCATTTCGTGAACTTTTAGCTGTTCCAAAGTATGCATTTGTGTAAGATAATGCGTCCATTCATGTTGCATGCAAGACAAAAGTTGATTTAACTCTCAAAATATTACTGTTCTCAGCTGGCCCGCGTGTAGCCCTGATCTGAATCCAATCGAAAACGTTTGTGGCATCATATCTCATAAGGTTTACGCAATTTTTTGACAGTACTCCTCTGTTAGTGAACGTCGAACGGCTGTTGAACGTGTTTGGTACGAAATAGACTCCCAAGTGATGCAGGATTTAGTTTCCTCACACAGTTTAGCTTCCTAATCACATTTGTACTAATTGCACACAATGTAGGTGTAGTTAGATTTTAATTTATGGTTATTTTTCTGTAAATAGACAGATTGTCTATACTTTTGCCACCATGTTAATTGTTTTTTTTGTCATTATTATGTAAAAGGTATAATTTAAACTATTGTTTGCGAATAAAGTGTCAGTCCCCAGTAATAGGTGACAGTTGAGTTACAACAATTCCTTACATACTTCGCAGTACAGAAGCATAATAGATCATTGTCTAAACTTTTGCTGAGTACTGTACAGCGATAAATAACTGCATAATCATTTTCTTTCTAACTGAAAAGGATTTTGTAGCCGAAAGAATAGTTTAACTGTTTATTTACTCAGATTTTCATTACTTTTAATTTAATTTCTAATTAAAATCATTAAATCAAATTGGAAGCTTTTCTTCTACAGTAAAATGAAGTTTAAAATTGCACGTCAAACGTGACAAATGAGGTGCGTTCCTACTGTAACTAGTTTTATGAATATTTTTTGCACCACATATTGTACTGAATGTATACTTTAGTACACTCCATAAGTGCATATCAATTTCATTCTGTTCGAACGGCTGTAACATCATTAAAATGCACTTGAAATATTTTTTCGCCATTGTACTAATTGGCCGCAATGTAACGGGAAACTTTTGACTGTCCCCGTAATTAAACTATGCATCCGATTTTTATAGAATTGGAAATGACTCGACAAAATTTTGCAATAATTATATATTTAAAATTTCAGACTATTCGGTTGGGTAGTTTTTGCTCTTATATGCAGACCGACGGACAAAACGACGACCATAGGTGCTACGTATTTATATAATTATGAACGTACATAAAAAGGGTACAGTTCTTGCGATTTTTTTCTGTTTCCAGCAGAGACATGGAATCAGCTTTGCCACACCATAAAGTATATTTGGCATGCATCATTGTTTAATTACAGAATAAAGTAAAGTCTTGAATTTAACTAGATTTTAAAATCTTAAAAAGTCCTAAGAAATTTAATTAATACAAAGTGGTGGTCAACATTATAAAAAGTCTCTAAACACACAATTCTAAAGACTTGCGACTTCCTTAACAAAAAGTTCGCTTAATCTGTTAGAAGGATTGCGATTTCAAGATTTAAGGCTGCTAGTCACTCACCTTCAGAATTCCCCTCTATAATGTTAAATCTATGGGCATATAATGCCTTCGTATATTTAAAAAATCGCCCCTGAAAATTTACATTTCACTCCATTTTAGGCGCGTTCGTAATTGAAGAGCTAAGTGGAAGAACATGTTAAGTAACAAAAACTACATTTGGAGAAATTTGATGTGAAAGTTTTTGTTGTCAATTTTACTGATTTATTTTCTGTTTGATACCATGTGTTTAAAATATTAATAGGTGTGGTACTGAACTCTCAAAAAAACTTGATCAGATTTAATTTTTAAATATTAAAAAATAATATTTGCATTATTAAATATTAAAAATCAATGAATAATGTCTTAAATCTTCAAGGCTAAATAGAAATTTGGTATTTTAGCTTTACCATGCGATAGAATACCTGATAACACCTTCGTCCAAAAGATAAAATAATTTTTAAGAAAATGTAGCATAGCATGTTCTTCCACTCAGCTCTTCAATTATATAATTACGTAGCATTTATAGTCGTTATCTGGTCAGTCCGCCTCTCCAGCGGCGATCGGCCTCTTTTCGTCCGCAGCCCTTTATTCTTCCACTTATTCCGACTCTTTTGCGGAAGCTAGGTTCTTAGGTCCCCAGCCACGTCCCTAGTAAAAGACTAGCGAAAGCCAGGTTGAAAAAAAAATAAATTGAAACCGGACAAATTTAAAAGGGAAATTGATTAAAGACACCGAAAAGAGGTAAGGGAGGGCCTGGGGCGATGAAGCTACCGAACGACTCCTGCTGCTTTTAGCTTATTATTAGCGGAGAAACAGTGAAAAAACTACCCAGCCAAATGGTTTGAAATTTAACATATGTGGGGTTCACAAACATAGTAGACGAAGCCCATTTTGAAAAATAATGCGAGAGTCCATCTAGAAGATGCATAAAATCTGTTTTATCCACTTTCACAGTGAACAACCAAGTCTGTTTTCACATACTTTCTCATCTATGTCATCTGTTTACAGACTTGGTTTAACGTGGGAGTGGATAAAACAGATTTTGTGCACCTTCTAAATGGACCATCATTTTATTTCAAAAGGGATTTGGTCTACTATGGTTCTGAGCCCCTCATAATTGTTGCAGGATTTTGTCATTTCAAATTTTATGAAAATCGAATCAAAACTTAAAAAGGTATTAATAAAAGTTTTCTCCATTCTATTAAATTCTATCGTAAGCAATTCAATGATAGGTAATGACTTTAGGTTGCCATGGTGATTTAGTACAATTTAAGATTGAGTTATAGTATTTCCGTATTACAGAATTTAATATACAGGGTTTCCGGGGTAAGTTATGGCTTATTACAGAACTACCCATTAGAACATAATAGACTTCACCTCCGTGGTTTAGAAACTCCTCCGAGATTTTAAAACATTGAACAAAACAAAAAACAAACTGTGGATGAGTGTTAAAAGTATATCGTAGAAGCAATGTCTAATAACTCCTGATATGCTACAAAACATTTGGGGGGGAACAATTACCGTTTAGACGTTGTCGTACTACTGAAGGTGCACACATCGAAGTCTATCGATATTAAAACTTTGCGAGATGCTATTTTTATTTAGATAATTTGTTTAATTATAAATTGGTAGCTGCGTAAAAATAAGCCATAACTTTTGGATACTTTTATCCCGATACCCTGTATATAGATATAAAATCGTAATAATTTCATTATTCTATATAGTAATGCAACAGCTATTGCACCAAGATCTGAATATTTATAAAATTTGCTGTATGCGATCGAATTTACTATTAAATTATTTGTTTCATTTTATAACTTAAAAAAATCCCTGCCGTCCCGGCCTACAGGCAGAGGTAGATTTCGAAGTTAAGTACATTAATTGCACCAAAAACAACTAAATCTTGAGTAGATATAAATACACTTTAACAGTTTTATCTGACCGCTTGTGACGAGTTTTCATTTCATTTTTATATAATAGCTGGTTTTATCAGAATCATGTTAAGGCGGTATTAAAAAAAAATACTTTTACATGCTCAACAACTCGAAATTTTCTGGCACATTTTCAGATTAATTTTTAATGGAAAAAATACGAAAATTGCTGACGTGATTTTTGAAAAGATTTATAAGCGACATGTGTTTATTTTTCTTTTCATTAAATGAAACTTGATTAATAAACAATTATTTTCTCAGTAGGGCAATATTTTTCGTTTCTAACACAATCGTTTCGAGAAATTCTGTTCAAAATGCCCACTTTGACATTTTTTGAAATATATTCTGCCTCTATCAAAAAATAGATCATTACGGTGCATTATATAGTTTCTGAAGAAGAGAATCTATCAGTTGGACGCGTTTGAGAGCAGGAATTAATTTTAAAATGAGTAAGAAAATAAGCAGTTTGCATTTGAATACATTCTTAATAAGATGATTTTTTTCTTCAACCGGTATGTATTTTTAATTTGTTTTTGCTGTAAGAATTGATCCTATCAAAAGACAATATTAAGAAGATATGATAAATTCATGCGGATTTTATATCTTGTGAATTGACGGAGTTATGGAAATTTTTCTTCTTCACCCCCCCCCCCCTTTTTTTATGTTTTCGTTTTTAATTTTTTTTTGCGGTACGAATTGGTCCTATCAAAAACTAGTAAATATAAAAGTTGTAGATAATATTAAGGAGATGTATAATAAAATTAATTGGATTTGATATCTTGAGAATTGACGAAGCTATGCTTTTTTTCCCTCCAAAAACCCTATTTTTTGCGCCCCTTGAGCCCATTTTTAATTTTATAAAAAATCTGTGATACATACATTTTTGGTCCTATTTTTAGAAGTAATAAAAACTTTAAACTGATTTGATATGTACAAAAATTAAGAAGTTATGGGGTTTTCGGTTTTTCAAACCCCTCCCTATTTCCATCCCCTTGGTCCGATTTTGCCCATTAACGAACTTTTCCGAGATTTTACGTCCCTTGATTTTATGTATCAGTTTGGAAGAGATTGGTGAAGAATTGTGGAAGTTATCGTGTCCAGAAGAAAGTGATACATAAGTTTTTTTACTGAGGGTGGTTTTGGGTTCTAGGGGTCATGATCGGTGTAGATCTGCAAATATTTTTCAGAAATTCGAACATAGGAACGACGCCAATAGGTAGTATTTCATACGAAATCTACCTAAAATGACTTAAATTTATATATCAATCTTTTTAATTAGTTAATATACAACTAGTAAAAAACTGAATTTGCATTAAAATCCACATGGTAGACTTCATTATTTAGAACTTAGCATCTTACCTTAGCATCTACACAACAACCGTCGCGTATACGTGACTCAAAGTGCTAAGAATCCTTAATTATTTAACAGTAATTTTTAATCAAAAATTTCACATTTAATCCAAAGCATTTCTGCTATTAGGTAAAAATTTTAAAAACTGGTGAAAACAGATTAAAAATTCGGTAAAGGACGCTCCTCTTGAAGCAGTTAATAAACCAACATTCCGAAACTGATGCAGTTTTCATGTATAATTCAGAAACATTAAAAATTGCAATAGAAATTAAAATGCATGGTACATTTAAAAAATATATTAGACTGAAAAATTTGTCTTAGAAATATGCATTTAATATACGGGGTGTTTCTAAATGAATATCGGGGTTTTAACGCTTGCTAGTATTTATTACATAAAAAACTTTAAATAATTAATACATAAAATGAAAGAGTAATTCAAACAGTTTTACCTACAAGCTTACATCTGTTCAATGTGAGCACCTTTCGTCACACATCAAGTCGATAGCTCTGTTCTTCCCAAACGTTGATTAGTGTTTGTGGGGTCATTGCTTCAATGGCCAGCTGGTACTGGCGGCACATACACACGATCCTTTATGAGCACACACAGGTAGAAATCGCATGGCTTCAGATCGGGTGAGCACCTGAACGGAAATTATTTACTAATCAAGTTTGGGGAGAACTGAGCTATCGACTTTATGTGTTCCGTGTTACGAAAGGTGCTCGCATTGAATACTTATAAGCTTGTATGCAAAACTGTTAGAGTTTCTCTTTCATTTTATGTATTAATTTTAATTTTCATGTAATAATTACTACAAAGCGTTTAATCCCGATATTCATTTAGAAACACCCCGTACATTAATGCTATTTTCATAATTGATATAACATGGTTGCCAACTTTTTGGATTAAAAAAAAAAATATATACCAGAAATCGTACCAGATTTTTTTTTTTCCATGAAATATGTTTGTGGTTACAAATTATTAATTAAAGTTCTAGTTTCATTTGAGTTGAATAAATCGAAAAAGTTGGCAGATATAATAAAAATACTAAAACACTTTTTGCCAAGTATATGGAAATTTATTGATATCAACTTTTAACAAACAAAATTAAAAACGGAAACAATCATTACATATTTATGCTCGTATTAAATTTCCTCTAGTTATTTAATTTTTGGTTTTCCAGCAGCTAATACAAATTAGCTTTGTCATATCATAAAACATTATCCAGATAGAACTTATTGGCTATTAAAATACACAAAATAAAGTTCAAACCCAAACAATTTAGCATTAACGCTAAATATTGACATTTAACTTTATATTAAAAAGTATTTACAAGTATAAAACACTTATCATGCACTGCTTTAAAACAGTTTCATTTTATAAAATATCAACCTTAGCAAATAAAATTGTCTTTAGCATTCAGTAAAAAGTTCCCATTGAAATTGTCAGAAGACTTCTGAATTTCAGCCACTGAATGTATAACTCAGGATCTTATACTTTGTTAGTTTCATTAAATAACCCTCTTGAAGAGGATGGTGCCTGTACACATACGTTAGGCTGACTTGGCGATGAATTAGTGAAGAATAAAAGATATTGATTGCTATCAGATCGACTGGCATTTCTTCGATTAGTCCCATTTCTTTCAGCCTGTGCCTGGGAACTAAGCCAAAACTGTAAATAAAATAACTAGTATAAATAACCAACTAGTTAACATAACCTACATTTTATGAATTAAGAAACAGTGTTAGCTTATATTCCTTAAGTACAAGCATAGGGAAAAAAATAACTTTATACAACTTTGGCTTTAAGAGAGAAACAGTGGCAGCACTTCCATTGGCGCACATGAGCACGTGAACCTCCAAAGAAATTTGAAAGAATAATTTAACAAATTAACCTTTAACTGATGTTATTAGTCTCGCAGACTGCTTCTTTTTTCAGTTTTTATAGTTTAACTTCAAACACTACCGAAATTTTGTTTCAGTTTGAACTTTAGTACTATCAACAGACTTTTGAATGGATGAATGTTAATTATAACAGTCCTGTACAAAAAGTTTAGTACAAAAACACCATCCTGTGAGTTAATCGCGCCTTTTATTCATCTTTCGATGGAGTGGTCTCACAGACCGCTTCACAGTAGTTATGTAACAATTTCAGTCACATCAGTTAAAGGTTAAATTAAATAATTAAAATAATTTTTTTTCGATCTTCACTCATCCTCCCCCCTTCCACGTTTTTAGATATGTCCATAATAAAAATCGTTAGTGAAGAAAATTCGAAAGTTTAAGGCCGCTCGCCCAGTGTTCTCTTGATCGCACATGCGAGAGGAGAAATGCCCTTCAAACTCAGCTTATGAGGACGGAAACGGAAGACAAGTCAGGGCAAAGCCTTGTTCAGAACGTTCCGCTCGCACAACCTCTAACGTGCGGTACCATGCATTTTTGGCAAAAATATTCTTGTTCGTTTCACTTTTCCTGCGATTTCAATATTAAGTTAGATGGGTTTTTGACCAGCTGTTTATCTGCCTGTTTATATTGTTCTTACTTTTATTAGTATGTGCAGGATAGTTTCAGTTAGAATGGGAGCTAGTAAAATCAATATTTCGGAACTAAAGAAACGGAAATAAAGATTGAAATTCAATTGCGTAAGCCAGCATCTTTTCTAAATATTTTCCGAATGACGGAAATTAAAACTAGAGATTTCAAAAGAGAATTTAGTCCTGCTTTATAAAACAAATGTCAATTTGTGGATGTGAATTAACAACAAACAGGCTGTTTTGTTTTAAATGTATTTTATTAATTACAAGATTTCTATCTATGTATGCATTTATATATTAGTTGCAATTTTAAACTTGGGAAAGCAAAACAAAGTGGTGAATTCACAGGATGCCTTGGGGGAGAGATACCCCGTGAAAGAATACCTCATTAAACCCTTCCTCCGCCCCCACCTAAATCCCTATCCTCCTTCCCGGAACAGCAAAATTATATCCAGAGAAAAATTCTGAATTAAATACTGCAAAAATGTATTTTAACCTATGTTTTACGTCCTACCTGCAAATTTTATTTTTGTATTTATATTGAGATTGTTAACGCCCGCCCTTTAACTCATTAAAGCCGGTTGGCAAGAAAATTTGCCACGTAAGCCGAACAAAACTTTTACATTTGAATACCAGTATTTTAGTTTGGAAATTCACATTATCTAATCTCAGATTTTGGGCGATTAAATAATTCAAAATTACAATGTGGAAAAAACTGATGTCGAAGAATTAAAAGATGTGTAAAAAGAAGCTCGTCCTTAATGGGTGAAATAATCCACGAGCCGCCACTGGAGGAATATCGCAAACTTATTCGTAAAGTGGTTCAACTCATAAATTAGAAAAATAAACTACTTTAAACATGAAAATAAATATTACTCTTTATAAGGAATCCGATATCAATCCAAAACTTTCATAGCCAGGAGCGTTGAGTATCTTACTCTTATAGTCATTTAAAAAAGATTTGACAAAATTTAAGAAATGGTAAATAACTACAATAAAATTTTGTAATAGAAATAAAGGTCGCCCTCTTTATTTTTATTTTTTCGGTGGAGGGAAGGGGGGGGGGTTGCAAAAGAGTGTCCCACTTTAATCCCACAACAGATTTTTGCTCATAACTAACAATAAGCGTATTTTAAAGAAATTGTCACCAGACTTTCCTTGATGTATGTAAATTTCAATGGCATTACAAAAATGCTAAAAGTGTACTGTAATTCGTCCGGTTTTAAACCGCAAAAGTGTTTCGTATACTCTTTGAGAGAGTTAGTAAAACAGATGATCATTTACAAAAATCATTACAGATAAATTGAGGTATGTATACCTAAAATATTTTTTATTAGATTAAATTAACATAATTAGAAAGTCATTCTGTGTCGTAGTTGAATTAATTACATTTTATTTTATAAGGAAATAAAGTTTTGGTCAGAGGCACAAAGAGCCAGCTTGTGCAACACGTATAATTATGTATATTTAATAAACGGGTATAATTTAAAATTATGTATATGTATGTATTAACTAGCAAAAGCCACGCTGTGTTTGGATTCGCAAAGCATTATTTAATATGATAAATATTTGAAAGTAACAATATTTTTTATAATATTTTTGCATCTTTATTAAGCAAAAACGTTATTTTATGTTTTGGCGCATTTTAATTTTATAGAAATGTAAATTCAACCAAATAACTAAGGATTTCCTCGGAATTTTTTTATTTATGATATAATATTATAATATAATTATGGTATAAATAAATATATTTTCGAAGCAAAATTTTACAAAATATTTATATAACGAATTTAACAATTTTATTTGTTTACAATTCTTTTGTTGCTACTTTACAATATATATATATATATATATAATTCTTTTAAAATACGTAAGTATCGTCTATGTAAATGATTTCACATAAGAATAAATTGTGTATTTGAATTCTTAACACTGAAAAATACTTTTATAAATGAATGTAAATAATTGAATTTTCACAAATTTTAATTCTTTAAAAATGCTATAATTTTCATAAAAAAGGGATTTTAAAAATTTCATAAAAGAAATCGCGAAACTAATTAATCATGATTCTATCTATAATGACTAACTCCATGATTTATTTTTTCTTCTGAAAATATAAGTGTTTCATTTTTTATTTTCAAAAATGCGTCCGTAATGGAAAAACATGTAAAATATTAAAATAATCTTTTTAAGGTTATTCTGTAAAAAAAAATTGTGCAAATCTACAGATCATAATTTATTTTTATGTTTAATTTCAAGCCAAAATACTGAATAGTTTTTTTGCAAAGTGTACCACAAAATGTAATTTGTGTAGCCTAGTAGAGGATTCGGTTCGCTCATCCTAATTACTTTAAAAAATTGGACATTTTCGTTTTCGGCCGAAAATAGTAAGATTACTGAAATTCGGCTTACGTTTGGGTTTCAGTCTTAAAATCTCGTTTCAGTCGATCCTTGATAATTAGTATAAACAAATTGAGATTAAGGAATTACATACGTTCTCCAGAATTGACATTCTGGGTTTGTTTTTTTTTTGGGGGGGGGGGGGGTGGAAGGGGGGGGGGGTGGAAGGGAATAAAAACTAATAATCCCACGTTGTTTTTTATTGCTACAGGTATTTTAAAATAAATTGTTAAATTTCATCACAGATTGCATCAGAAACCTGCAGCCGCGTTGACCTGTATCAAAATATCCGGGCTCGATGGCAGCATCATAATTCCTGTAGAAACAAATTATTAAAATCTCAGTTTCTGCTTGTAAAAATAAGGTTGTAGCTAAACACCCTATTGTGCCTTAATATCATCGTCTCAGAACAACAGTGGGACATCTAGTAATAATCGAAAATGAGATGTCTGACTTACTGATATGAAAAACTGCATCTAGTGGAACAGTAAGGAATTTTTATAAAACACATCTGAGATATAGTATTAAACATATCCTTGTTTCAGAAGTTGTTCCACTAGATGCAAACACAGTTATACATAGCAGTAAGTCGGATCTCATTTTTAACATTTTCCAACAAAGTCGAAAAGTGTTTATGATTTCGGTTTGTCTGTCCGTCTGCTCGCGTTCTAACTCTCGTAAATATACTCCGATTGCCCTGAAATTTTTGGATGTTATTATGGTTCACCATAGCACGATCACTATTTCAAATGAAGTTTGTAGCATGTTTAGTTCATTTACCGGGATAGTTTCCGTTACATTACGGCGGATGGGGAAAAATCATTTCAAATGATTTTTAATGATGTTACACGCTTTCAAACATAAAATAATGGATATGCATTTATGAAGTGCACTAAAATAAGCTTTCTGAAAAATATACGATGGAAAGAATACTTATTGGTCATTTACAGGGCCACACAAAAGAATTCCATTACATGATGATATAAAAGGTTGATTGTTTGTGGCGTATTTTAATTATGTTAAACTATTTCACATATAATGAAATTGATATACGTCGCTGAGGTTTACTATAAGTTATTTCATGCATAATAAGAAGTGAATAGCATTTACAGGGACACACAAAATATTTCAGATATTGTATTGTGTCCGAAGTACTGTACATAAGCGATGATTGCTGAAAATGCATTTTTAATTATGATATGCGTTTTTATGTTTCACTATACTTATGCATACTATACGGTGTGTATATGTGCTATAGTTTATATACAGGACTACACAAAAGAATTCGTAAGGTTACTGAGTATGATCGTAAATTGCTTAACCCTCTAGTGCATACTGTTGCCAATTGGCAATAAATTAAATTTTATCTCCTTATCGTTACCTCTTGATAACTTTATGCATTCATTTTCACCCTATACTTATGTTTAGTACATTAAAAATACCATAGGTGACAATAGTTGTTTATCAGTAACAAAAGGGAAATTTTGATGCCTTCCATTTTCCTAGCCATAGATGGATTTCTAACACAAAAAATATTTATAATGCAGAATTTCATTTGAAAAAAAATTTATTTTTCAAAAGAATATGCTTTTAAAAGTGATTTTAAATTTTCCGTAAGGTTTTTTGCAACAAATATTGTATGCATGCAAATATACTTTTGTTGCCGTTTGGCAACACCATGAATTGAGTTCCGCTTTTATTTACATTTTTAGGTAGATTTCGTAAGAAATACTACCTATTGCAGTCGTTACCATGGTGCGACTTTTGAAAAATTCCTTCATAACTTTTCATTACATGACCCCAGGAACCCAAAACCACCCCCACCTAAAAAGTTTATATATATATATATGTATGTATGTACTAAATTTTGTCCGCACGATAAAAGTCGCAATTATGCACGGAACGTCTTCAAACTCGCCAACAACTTTAAGATGGCTAATTTCTCGGCGGGGATTGAAAATGAGCAAAATCGGTCCAAGGGAATGGGAATGGGGAAGGTTAAAAATTTTGAATACCGTCTTAACATGATTCTGATAAAACCAGCTTTTACACAACAATGGCAGGAAAAAATAAATATTTTTCGTTATAGCTGTTGCCAACAATTAAAAAAAAGCAATAAAAATTGTCACCACAACAATTGCTTTTGTAATGCAATGTTTTCACGTGAAAAATTAAATTAGATGAACAATTTGACGAATTGAAAACAAATTGAATATTACGTCATAAGTTTTCTAGAGCAAGATTTCTGCATGAAAATTCAAAATGAAATAAATAGTTTGACGAATTAAAAAAAACAACAAAATATTGCGTCATATAGAAAATATAATGAACCACAGCAGGTGAAGATGTAACGTCATGTGAGTTTGAAGAAACGTATTAAAACATGATAAAAACCCGAGTATGGAAATATTAACATGTTTTAACACTTTGAGGTTCTCTGAATTTGATTTAACAATTTTTAAACCTATTCCATATACATGCGTGTGTGTATTTTCATAAAATGTTTAGCTCCCTAGAGCTCATTCTTAGTGAAGGAACTGGGTTTATCTTTAATCTTGATTTAAGTTTTGCTGGTGAATTTAGTACTTAACTTCGAAATCTACCTCCGCCTGTAGGCCCGAGCCGGCAGGGATTTTTAGTATTCTGTTCAATGAATTTGTTGATTGTTTCATCTTGCTTTTTGTCTATGTTTTAATAAAAAAAAAAAAAAAAATTCCGATAGAGCCTCATTATGTTCAGCATATTTTAAAGCAAAGATACTAAAAAAAAATATTAACAGAAGAAATTTGGATTGGATTGTCTATTGAAAGTGACATTTCTTACAATGACAGGGATGACGATCCACTTTTTGATCCAAACCTTCTGTACAAAAGCGGTTCAGACACTTATGATGAGACTGATTTACAAGCAGATAAATCAGCTAATGAAATTGACTAGAATTTTGATGCAAACGTTGGGGTAGTGAATATTTCAGCTACATCAAAACAAAAGCAGCCAGGTAAACGTAAACATAAAGTGAAAGCTTAAAACTCTTCAGCCAGATCCTTCTTGGATAAAGATTTATTGGGGATGTTTATCTGCCTGAAAGTGTTATCACTAAAAACCCCAGAAATTGTTTTTAATTTTTCCACCCAGTACGTTTTGAGCATATCTTGCAACAAACACGCCTGTATCGTGTTTTAAAATATGTTCAAAAGTCACTCAATATATTCTCGAAAGATATAAAAAAGTATCTAACGATTTGTAACTTGAGTAGCGAGGCAAACTTTAAAATCATAGGATTGGTCACCAGGTAGTCGCACTATGATCTTGAATACATTTGAAAGTGTACGGTATACGACAATTTTTCCATCTGAACGATAATACATTGTCTAATGGGAAAGATAAGTTATTCAAATTGAGACCAATAGTCTGTACCCTGTATGGAAATTCTTATCCATTCTCATCAAAACATCTCTGTGTTTATGAGCAAATAAGTGCGCTAAAGGCTCGTCACTATATGAAGTAGTATATCCACCCCCCCACCCCCCCCCCACCACCAAAAAAACGCAGAAATGTGGTTTTAAATTGTTATTTTTCGCAGGAGTATCAAGATTTGCGTACAATTTTGATATTTATTGCAAAAAAAAATACAACCAGTCTGCCAGGTGGACATGACTTGGAGGTTAGTGTTTGATTCAATGCTAAATTAACTCATCCAGTCGTTGAACCTGTAAATCATGAACTGCATTTCTATAACTAATAAACATCCGTGAACATAATGACACTTAAAATCAAAAGTAATTTCGTGCCTTGGAATATTAAGAAAAAACAGAACCCCGTGCTGCAAAATGCCACCTGGCAATTAATAGAAAAAAGACCAGATAAATATCGTAGAATATTAGAATACGCTTAATGCATGGGGTTGCTATTTGACAACTATTTAAAAAAATCCAAAATACGGAAAAAATGCAAGAGTGATAATTTTTTTTGTATTTTTTCCTTTGATGTATGCCCATTAAGGAATCATATATATTATTTTTACAGAAAAAATAAAAAATCATGCACTAGAGGGTTAATGGTGGTTTTTAAAGGAGTTATGCATTTTTACGCTGAACTACATTTAGTTTACTAAGAAATGTTTGTAGAATATAGATAAAATGATATACAGGTTCACGCAAAGAATTGGCTACATAAACGTCTATGATAATATCTGGAAACGTCATTTCAGTAATTTTCAGTGTTAGTTTATATTAAACTAAGCTAAATAGTGGGGTATAATAAAGGTACTATTGGTTATGGTCAGTAACTGCTGAAAACAATTTGTAAATTTTTTTATGCGTTTTCTAAAAGATTTAATTAGTTATCTTATTTACCATATTTCCCTAAATAAGAAGTTTTCTTAAACCTTTCAGAAGTTGCTGGAAAGTGTTTTATAATCTATGCTTAACGCATGATTTTTCTTTCTTGTTTTATTATTACTAGATGTCCCACTGTTGCTTTTGGTGACGATATGCTCATTCGAAATGCTTTTGTTACACCTACGAGCCTCTTTCGTCGCTTGTTCCGCTTTGATTCTAGCATGCCTCAGACGGTTGGCGTCCTCCTTTGCATTCCATTACTTATAATATCTGCATGCAAATTTCTTCACCATCATTATATGCTGAAGAAGCAATATCGATTGATATTTGAATAATAGATTTCCGTGTGTGACTTTTGGACAAAATCTCTAAGTTTTAGCATTCAAACAGTATTTAGCGTTAATAAGGGAGTAGAATCTGTAAATTGGCTCAATACATTCTCACAAATATAACAAACAGCAACGAAAGTATGTACTTATGAGTTTCTAACTGAACGCTATAGCTGGCTTTATATTGTTTGGCAAGGTCGGTTTTATCGATCGTACGTGCCCTCACATTTTTGTTCATATCTTTCTTAATTAAAATACCACTTTAAACTTCTTGCCCATAACTCTGCACACTAAGGATTTAATTTCCGTCAAACGAAAATTTAAGCTGAGAACATATGTAACCCCTTAAATCCAATATTGAAATTTGATACTTTTTTTAAACCTTTAACTGATGTTACTGGTCTCACAGACCGCTATTTTTTTTCTATTTTTATAGTTCAACTTTTAAATTTAGTTTAACTACAAACAGTACCAAAATTTTGTTCCGTTTGGAACATTAATACTATCACCGGAGACATTTGAACAGATGAATTTTATAAGAGTCCTGTACAAAAAGTTAAATACAAAAACACTATCATGAGTTAATCTCACTTGTTATTCATCTTTCCATAGAACGGTCTGACAGACCGCTTCACAGTAGTTATGAGACAATTTGTGTCACATCACTTAAAGGTTAATTCTATCCTTCTATAAATGTAATTAGGAAAACTTTTATCCTATTAATTTTATACTTACCAGCATAAGAGAATAGGCCGCTATCAGTAGTCCTGACACACCCACAAAACAAGCACAGATAATCCATGGTCCAGATTCAGAAAATGATAATGTGAAGGCACCGTAAAATCCAGCAAAAGACATAGCTACTCCAAGGAAAAGCAGGATGCTTTTAGTCATTTGCCATTCCCTCCATACTTCAGTGAGCAATCGCGTCTGAAATAACATACGAGTATTAAACCTTTATATACTGACGGTACTTATAATTACCATTAAAATAACTTGTTATAAAATTCATTTAATACATCGTTTAGTTGTAATACAGTTTAAAATGATTTATAGATACATTATCTTGTTCCAAAAGCATTATTGGTTACACAAAACAAATATATTTTTTAAAAAGATGATTTCTTTTGCCTTTGCATCTTTTCAACGTTCTTGGCGTTGGGGGGAGGGGGGGGGTGGAATTTTTCAATTCGGATATATTGCTATATTTCTTTTGTAAGAACATTATATTTGAACATTTCCTAATTCTACAAAGTACTAAGAAAAATATTTGAAATAAAAGATTTGAGTGGAGTTAAGTATTGCACAAAATCCCTATAATTCAAATTTAATCCTAAATCCTTCAATCCTAATATCCTAAAATTTATTAAATGATTATGTAAATCTTCTTTATTAGTTTAAATAATTCACGAACAATGCATTAGAAGATTAAATTTTCATGAAATCATAATTCAGTACATAAAGGGTTCAACTGTTCTCCAAGTCGAAAATAGACGCAGTTAATAACTAGGCAAATATGAAACACAACATTGCTTCTTCACGGCTTTGTTTTGAGAGTAGTTCGTAAACCGAAAATAATCTCTCGCAAAAGTGTTGGTTAACTGATCTGTTCGTATACCGAACAGTTCGTTAACCGATCAGCCACTATATTTGAAACTGGCTGTAGTATGACGTTTTAACACTTTGCGGTCGTAATAATTTACACATAGGTGTCATACTGTCAGAATTAATTTCCGTTGAACGAACAGTAATACATAATATGCAAGATTGATGGAAAAATCAAATTTATTAATTATTTTTTAAACTTTAGATATATGTAATAACACATTTAAAATCAAAATTTATAACTTATGTTACTAAAAAAGTTACTAAATACATGAAAAATGTCTCTTTAAAAACATTAAAAAATCGTTGAAGATGCTAAAACTTTATATCCAAGCGCTTTGAACTGTTTCAAACAGTCATCGGAGGAAATTTCTGAGGTAAATAACTTAAGTAGATTAAATCAAATTTTGATTTTAAATATTTTATACAATATCAAGGGATGTTCCATGATGGGATACAATATGATGTTCCAGAAATTATAGTTAAACTATATTTTTATATCTAACTAGGGGGCTCTCCCCCCTACAAGCTACGCTCGCCAACCCCCGTTCAGACACCACAGAATCTAAAAGCACGCTAATATGATCGGTATTAAAAATATTAGAGAAGATTGTATTATAATGAAAAAACCTATAGCGATCTCCCTGTAAACGGGTTTCCATTCAATTCCCTTTGATTGCGAAAATTTAAGGCCGAAGCAGTTGCTGTTAAGACATCCAATGGTTGTTTTCGTGTTTTATTAAAAAAGACCAGTTAAACATTTGGAAGGAAGCTAAAATAAAATGAACTTAGTAAACAGAGTCTTTGCCTCCCGGTATTTTTTAACAGCGTTATAAAAGGATTGACATAATACGATTTTCTACAATTACTACAATTTACTGCTTTAACCCTTTCAAGGCGGTGGTTCATTTTTGGACCACTTAATTTTAATTCTTAAATGCCACATTCACACCAAAATATTGGGATAAAAATTCTCCTTTTATTAAGTAAGTGAACAAAACCATTTCCGTATTTCTAAGTTTGTAAATTCTGGTGTCATTCACTGATTTCAACATTTTACGAATAGAAGTATTTTGCCCCTGAAAGGGTTAAACGCATATTAATGCATTTATTATTTTAAAGTTTCCTTTCTCTTTTTTAATATTCATGCGTAAATACAATTTTCAAAACATAATTTTCAATATTTTCCCGCTTTTAACACTTACTCATTTAAGAGTAATTTTAAAGTTTTTTTTTTAAATATTTAATAGTCACGTGTAAATAAATTTTTAATCTATACGAAATATTCTCTGCGCTGTTTTTACAATTGGAAACAATCTCTATAATAATAGCCTAAGTCATGTGACTATTATCAACAGTTCCGGGCGGATCCCTTCGCTTTTTATATTCCAGGCGGCCATTTTGGTACTTTAATATTAGCCAGCCACAGGCGGTAAGACGCTAAATATTCTATCGCCAGCATTTCACTTACATTATAATAGCCCAAGTCATGTAATTGCCACAAACAATTACAACACTTCGCTTTTCATAAGAAAGGTTTCATTTTGATTAAAGAATCAAAGTTTATTTTTGCGAATAAAACTACATAAAAGTTGCCATGATCGCAAAGAATTCTTAGTACTTATGTTAATCAGGTGCAAATCTCGCCAATAGCTTTTTTTTAAACTCGCCAGTTAGCATTTTATTTTTCGAGTGGTAAATTAAAACGGTACTACTTGGTTATCCCATCGACCAAAAATCTATCCCCAGACTAAGATTAAATGCCAATAATGGTTAATCGTAAATGTCACATTCATATGACTAATTTGGTGAGTTGTTTGGCGATTTATATAATTTGGCGAAATTGTTCGACGGGAGAAGTAATAACATTAAAACGTTGCTTTGAATTTGAAATTAAATGTCAGGAGTTTTGCGTTATTTAATCGGGTTTGGCGCGAATTTTTTTACGACAATTTGGCGAAAATCTCGTTTTCGAATAGCAGTTACATTATTTTTAAATTATTTTCTATTATTTTTTAAATGAAATAACAATGAAAAAAATTAATAACTATAGAACAAAATTTATAACTTTTAAATAAAAAGAAAATAAATGTAAATAAACGTTTATTAATAAATAAGCAACAATAGCCGGGTTACCATGGCAAGCAAAATAACGCCAATTTGGCGCCATTTATGTATCCCAGTGCGTATATTACATCTGCACATAATATTTTTCTTTTCGTTTCGTTTAAAAAAAAAAAAAAAAAAAAGAAAAAAAGAAGTGAAGGCCATTAATTTTAAACTTTTCAGTTTTAAAAGAAAAAAAAAAGGGGGGGGGGGCACTGTTCTTAGCATACATTTAAGGGAGGCCAAACTGGTTGCCAAATTAGTTTAAAATAATAACCTTTGCTAAAATATGAAAAAAATAATGTGTTATGATTAAAATTTGAGTTGCCATCATTAGAAAAAAGTATCTAAAATTAGAAAAAAAATAATATTTCGAAAACTAATTCGAATTTAAAAATTCTAATACCAGTTTTTAGATCTGCGGATCAATACCGATTTTTGATGTTAATTTCATCGCAAAGTATTCCATATTTTAGGAGAAATCGCCGTGAAACATAATCAGTTGTTTAATCAGTCGTTTCATAGACTCGTTTCATAAATTCGTTACATTTCAGCCGTTTCATATATCGGTTTCATAAATTCGTTACATTAGGATTTTATATATAGGGTAGATATAACACATTTTATGTAAAAATTATATTTTACAGTTCTCCATCCTGTGGTATCTTTCAAAGCTATCGCCAACAGGCCGACTAATTTTTCTGTTTGAACATATAGAAGAACATCTTATCTTTTATAAACTACTTTCAATTTCACAGTACACTTCTTACGGCAACTTTCTTTTTGCAATTCTAGAGTATTACTTTAAAAAATATTTTAAGAAGCGAAAAAGCCTAATTACGTTTGAACACAATTTGTAAAACATTTCGAATTCTACTTGTCTCCGAGCTTATCGACTTAAAATATAAGATCAGTATGGCTCTTTTCTGTAGTGGCTAGCAGACATACGTCTAGAACGGTAAAAAAAACTGGTGGCTCAGAGCAGCTGGAACAGTAAAAAAGCTTTGGCGGCTGAGAATAGATATATGGCCACAAAGGGCTAAAAGGCCGGCT
Source organism: Maratus speciosus (assembly GCA_963932465.1). Lineage (NCBI taxonomy): Eukaryota > Metazoa > Arthropoda > Arachnida > Araneae > Salticidae > Maratus > Maratus speciosus. The sequence continues at coordinate 87,588,923 of OZ010799.1, read as the reverse complement.
AACTTTTTCAGTTCCTTACCAAATCTATGTTTAACAATACATTCCGTGCAAACAATTACACTAAACTTACCAATATCTATAAAATTCATATTGGATTGGCAAGAAAGTCTTGCAACACACAGCACTTTGAAAAAAAAAATTATTTTAGCAACAATAGATTATTCAGTAATGTAGGCTCCCCTAACATATAACATCTTACCGCAATTGTTCATCGTCTACACTTTAATTTTCCCCCGGACGTTGGTTCGACTCCAAGAGATAGGGGTGAATGGGGATGAATGGGACAGTAGGTTTTTCTCTTTACGATTTTTCTATCATTTTCATTTACCATTTTCCTTCCAAAGGCTGAGAATACAAACTCTCCAGAGAAGTTACGTCCGATCTCTATTGCATCTGCCTTCCTGAGGCAATTTCACAAAATATTAAATGGTCGACTTATAAATATTATTCCAATCTCTGACCAGCAGTTTGGTTTCCGATCAATGGACGGCATTGCCCGTGAGATTGACCAGCTTGATTCCATTTTCCATAACTTAAAAACCTTTCATAACTCTTGCTCTGCCGCATTCATTGACCTCAGAAAGGCTTTTGACTCCATCTCTTTTGATGCAATCTATATGGCGTTGCAGCATCTTGGAGTCCCTCAGTCATTTCTCATTATATTCAATTTGTATATAGTAATGCTCGTACATTTGTTTTATAAAGGCATGTTTTCCAGATCTGTTTTGCCGAAGAGGGGTGTTCGCCAAGGTGACCCCCCTCTCGTCGACTTTATTCCTTATTGTTTTTGACTTTGTTCTTCGGGCTCTCCCTGACCGCCTTGGTGCAGTCTTGTGAGAGTGTTAGAATTTGTCACATTTCTCACACTGATGATCTTTTACTTCTGGCTAGGGACGCCAGATGTCTTCAAGACTTGTTGAATATTCTTTTCCATCTCTTACCCATCACAGGTCTGTGTATAAACAGTGAAAAGTCTTTCACGTTTTCGTAGATTGCCTACAAGAGACAAAAGAAAATTTATGATTACGATGCGAGGTTTTGTGTGGGGTCTTGCCAGCTGAGACCGCTCGCTTTTGATGAGTGTTTTACCTACCTTGGTATCTCTTTGACCCCGAATGGGAGGATTTTCAAACCACCTCCGGTTGGCTCTGATCTCAAGACGTTGCAGTCTGCTTATTTAAAGCCGCAGCAGAAAATGTACCTTCTCCGCCATATGCTCCTGCCGAGATATTATCACCAGCTTGTGCTTGGTAAGCTGTATGCGGGAAACCTCAAGAAGATCGACTTGAAGGTGCGCAGGTTTGTTCGGGAGGTTCTCTACCTTCCGCATGATGTCCCATCGAGTGCTTTTCAAGCTCGCGTGAAAGATGGCGGAATGGGACTGCCATGCATGAGGTGGATTGTTCCTGTAATGTCCCTGCGACGTCTCTCCGCAGATCGGGAGAGAATCCTTCGGCTCATGACTGCCCCTGATGGCAGTCGCTTAACATCTAGAGCCAGGGTTGATTCCTTCTTTAAGAGGGACCTGCATAACCGATGCGATGGGACTGGCCTACAGCAATGTGGTGCCGACCCTGCCGCGTCGGCTTGGCTTTATGACGGCACTTCCGTCATGTCCGGTAGGGACTATATTGCTGCGATTTAGGTCCGGTACAAGTGTTTATACACAAGAGCTAGGGCGGCCCGTGGACGCGATGCTGAGAAGCTTTGCTCACGTGGCTGCTGTGTACCCGAAACCCTGAATCATGTTCCTCAGCAATGCTTCCTTAAAAACTATTTAAGGTTAAGAAGACAATTTTTAAAAGCCTATTTCGTCGGTATTCGACATCTACTTTCTGATGGTCAAAACCCTATTTCGATCACTATATTAGATAATGAGTAATTGCGCTTTTAAGTTTTCCCATAGCTTCACATTGAATTTAGCGATCGCGAAGTTCCAGTAAAGCTGCCCTTAATCCAGATTACTAATCCTTTGTAAATTTTTACGACATGATATTGGAACATGGCTGTTATATATCAGCTAAACATTCACATTATACCTCTTTCCACGCTTTTCAGTTGATAAATTTAATGTCCAGATAAAAGATTATTGCAATAATTTGATCATAGCATGTATAAAATAAACTAGGGTAGATGTGTCAGTAATGGACACCCTTAAGGAATTTCTTTTAAAATTATTTCTTTATTAATAGTTAATTATTATATTCCAGTTTTTTTCAATATTATATTAAGCTATCAGCAATATTTAACCATTCTTAGTCTTATTTCCCAATATGAATTGAAATTTAATTTCAAACAAATATATCAAAACACCCAAAGGCCCAGTAATGGACACCCCATAAAAAGTAATAAACATAATTGCTTTTATGACTGTATTTAGAACCAGAATTTAATGAATATATAAACTAAACAAAATTGTTATTTTCAAATAAATTTAAACTATTATGATAACAGTAATTAATAAAATATTTGTGATAATCATTTACTGTTTGCATCAATTATTGTAATTATCAGAAGATCGATATTTTAATTATTTTAAATGGATAGTTTAAAATAGTAAATATCTGGCAATTACAGCTATCAAATTATTGAAACTGGGGGATTTAAAAAGTAATTAAAAAAAATGGAATATTGGTGTAGTTTTGTCTCACTATTTTTAACAATCTTCCAGAGACTACTTGATATATCATTTATAATAATTAATATTACAAATATGAAAGAAATGATCTTGTGAGTTGAATATTTTAAATACTAAATAAAATAATTTCAAAATAAAACTGTAGAACTGATGTTTGAGGCCACTGATCGGCAGATTTACTAGTTTCGTGAATGTTACCTATAACTTTCATTAATATTACATATTTTTCTCTTGTTGGAGATGAATAAAGAAACATTTAAGATAGAAGATAGATTTTTAATAGCTTCTGTAACTTAATTGTTTTTATTTAAACGGAGAGGGATTAACCCGGGAGAACTCGCTAGTGAGAATGCCCAATTGCTTTTCTTTTACTTTACGTTCATATAATATCAACTTTTTTTGGTTGGCTTAGTACTTTTATTCACAAAATAGATAAAATAATTGTAAAACATTTTGAAATTTTAATTAAAATGAAAAATGATTTAAATAAGAGTCTTAAAAAAGTACGACTGTGAGAGAAAATCTCATGCAGCGAGTTCTCCCGGGTTAAGCCCTATGAGCCCCTCTTTGACTGTGCGCTCTTGAACAATATTTTCTGCTTCCCGGCTGGTTTGATTGCCAGATTGTAAAATATTCAAGGTACATATCCTTCTATACATAAAAAGCTTTGATTTGGAAATGGACCAATGAAAATCTGCGTAGATAGTCCCGGCAGATCGGCATCCAATTTGAATGCTTAAGCATGGCCTTTTTCTTCGTTAATATTAAAAAAAAACTTGCATACAAAAACATGAAAATCGGTAGTATTATAGAGAAATGTTTAATAAACACGCTGATGCAGACAGTTTTTTAATCGAAGAATTATTTTAAGAGATATTTTCTATTCTATTTTAAATTCAAATTTTCAGCATTTCGAGATATATTTTTTACATAATTTAGAAAATTGTATTAATTTAAACTGTTGCCAACTGTATAAACAGCGCAAACAATGTTTGCTTCAAATTATAAATTTATTTTACACGTGACTATTATAAACAGAAAATATAAAAAGCAGGAAGTCATTGAAAATTACGTCATAAAAACTATACGTGAATTTTAAAAGAGAAAGAATATTGTAAAGTAATAAAGTCATTAACATGCGTTAGAAGTCTTAAATAGGAGAATTTACGTCACATTACACTTATTACGTAAAATGAACAAAAAATATTGCAAAACAGTTTAAATTTAAAAATTGCGCGAGACATTTATTTGATATTTTAAGATCATAATATTTCATTTCTAACAAAAGTATTTTTACGTGAATATTAAAAAGAGAAAGAAAACTTTGGTGAAATTTACGTCATTTTATAACTGTCAGATTCAAATTATAATTTAATCTTCCGAAATCTTTTTAAAGCCGATCAAATTAGCGTACTGTTAGAGTCTGCTGTGTCAGAAGCGTGGTTGACGAGCGTAGCTCGTAGGGGGCAGAGCCCCCTAGTACATAAAAAAGAATAAAATATTGAAATTTCATTAATCACATAAAATAACTTAAAAGCAGTTATTTATAAAAGTTTTGGTGTTTACATTTTGGTAAGTATAATTTAAAAATTAAATTTGATTATTTAAGTTTGCAGTTAAGTCAAAATATTTCATTCTCTATAAACATTACAGAGATTGCATTTTTAGCAATGTCTACATGGGGTGTCCATTACTAGAAAATGATTAATTAACCATCCCAGTAATGGACACACACCCTCTTAAAACCTTAAAAATAAATGAAACTTTGTAAATGGCCGTTAGTATATAAAATCTTAAGTTTTCTATTGCTACTCAAACAAAAACATTCAAATTTAGCAAGAAAATAAATTAACTAAACGAATAAACTAAACGCCTCTTCATTAAGATTTTTACAGAAAACCGGCAAAACTTTGAAACATTTTCTGCTTCCTGATTGGTTTGGTTAAAAGTGTCAGCAATAACCCAGTTTTATAAAACATGCAAAGGGGAATTATAGAAAAAATAATTAAACCTAAATATTTATTAGTTATTTTTTATGAGCCTAAAATATCAAGGGGTGTCCGTTAATGGAAGAGTGTTCATTACTGGCACACCTACCCTATATTCAGATAAAAAGTTAAAAATTCGCCATGTCGTCAAAGTTACGAAGAATTAGTAATTGACTATTTGCTTTACATTCTGATTTTACCAAGTTCACATCATAAAAGTATTCTACAAGCCACTAATCGCTTACCACCATAAAATTTGCGTCCACTTATTCTAATCAAACTTTAAGAAAAACACAAACATCAACTTTTTAATCGAAAATACGATCAGCAGTAATTATAAAAAATGAATAAGTTTTATGAGAATTAAATGGTACAATTATAAAATATCTAGGTCGCCAATACAGGGCTCACAAATTGTCCGCCAACTGAATACCAATGTTTTTTTAACAGAAAATTTTATAGTAGTTTTCTATAACATTTGCGCTAAATTTAACCTCCGAAGGTGATTTCTGAAAAACTTACAAGAAATATCTAAAATGAAATTTTTTCTAAGGAAATACGGATATTAAAAAAGCGGACCATTTGGTAGCCTAGCCAATATAAGTACTTTCTACTGACTTGAATCAAATCTTTCATTAAACTATTAATTATATTAGTAGTAATCACTGAGTTTATGTAATCTACGAAAAAGAGTTGTTTATTTTTTCTGATAAAACATAATTTAAACAAAGTGATACAAAGTTAATGTATGAAATTTTATTGTGTAGATACTTAAAAAGGAGTAAAAATACTCACGCAGTCAGCTGTATCAAAAATAGTTGCCATAATAAAATGTAAGTTTTACGATGTGTCTCGCACTTGTCTTGCAGGATTTGAGACAGTCAAATTGATGTTTCTTTTTTAAAAATGTGATAAACTCTTAGTATTGGGACGAGTATCTAAATATCAAACTGTAAACCACATTCAGAAAAATCCAACTAACACTCCTCAGTAAAACATGCCCATTTAGCAATAAAATCAATCAACCAACCTGAATCTAAACACAAGACCAAATGGAGGATATTCCATCTGCTGTTTGATCACGTGATCAAGGTAAAAACGTCTAGCTTAAAAGAAGGGAAGGCTCCGTAGACGTCTAATGTAAATCCCCGCTAGCCAATGAAAGAGTTCATCAGACAAAGCAGTTGCATCTTTCCTTCTTATCGGTTAGAAGTTCCTTGGGTAAATTACCGGTATCACGTGACTTTTTTCAGCCTCGAACCCATATTTCAAATATCCTCCATTGGTTGAAACAAGACTTTTTTTATCACGTGGCCGCCAGAAAGAACAGAATGGAGGATATTCCATCTCCGTTTTGATCACGTGGTCAAGGTAAAAACTTCTAGCGTAAAGAAGGGAAGACTCCGTAGACGTGTAATGTAAATCCCCCCTAGCCAATAAAACAGTTCATGAGGCAAAGCAGTAGTATCTTCCCTTCTCATCAATTAGAAGTTTGTTGGGTAAATTACCGGTATCACGTCACTTTTTACAGCCTCGAACCCATCTTTGGAATATCGTCCATTGTGAACACTATCGACACAACTATGATGTCAAAAAGTGGCATCATTACTGTTGCAAGCGAGGCTAACGAGAAAGACAGGCTACCGCGGTGGGTCCGATTCTTTTTTTTTTACAGATCGCTGGAGTCACGTGATGCCCTTTTCGCACACCTTGCTGGTGCATTCGAGCATGACGTGACTCCAGCGGTCTGTAAAAAAAGAAGAATCGGACCCACCGCGGTAGCCTGTCTTTCTCGTTAGCCTCGTTATAGTGCCTAGAAGATACAGTGTGGAAAACGCCTATTCCTATAATGCTTTAAAAAGTGCTAAAAACTTGTATCCCATAAATCTCCAACAATGCTCAGCGGCAATATGCTGATACGAGCGCCATCTCGTAACTCTTTTCAATATAAACACTGTGTTTTCAAAAATTATAGAATGTTAAATATCGGAAACTATAAATATAAGATATTTTGGTCTGTTATAAGCTAATTTAGTTAAGGAATGACGTGAAATAGGTTAAAGAGTCTCTTTTAGAATGACTATCGTTTTTGAATCACTACGATGGCGCTACGATCGGCATCTTATTATCCAGCATCGTTGTACATTTATGGGATTCAATTTTTTAGCACTATTTTGTAGCCGTTTTCCACACTTTATCTTCTAGGCACTGTAGCCTCGTGATGCAAGCGAGGCTAACGCAAAAAAGGAAGGCTACCACGATTATAGCACCTAGAATATATATTTCTTTATAGAGTTTTATTTTGATAGGTAGCAATACCAGTAATTTTGTAAATGTCTTAAATATGATCTTCCTGTGCTTCTTTTTAGTCTTCAGGGGTGAGCTACTGTTAAAATATAGACACAACCTCATTTTAAGTTAACTTTTCTATTCCGCCATTTTTTTTTCTTGAAAGAATTTTAAGGTAATGATAGAGTGAAATATTAATTTAGTAAACTGACGCCTATAGGCTGTTCTGAGATGGAGTAAGGTTAAAGAGAAAACAGATAAGACAAATATAGTTAAATAGTTCGGCCATTTTGTTTCCCAATGCAATTATGGCCATTTTGTCTCTGGTTAATGGAATTAAGTAAAAAGTAAATCATAATAGAAAACTTTAGAGGTGAATGACCATTTTAGGTCACAAGGATAATGTTGAGGGCTTATGTAAAGAAAACCTAAATATTACTGTTATAAACTCTGCCATTTTGTTTTGTTTAATCTTAATTAATTAATTAATTTTCCTATGTAAATAAAAATATCAATTAAAAAAAAAAAAATTCAAACCCCCACAAATAATACCTTAAAATGTAGGTAATTAAAAAAAAAATCCGGACTGAAAATTACCAAATCTATGAGCTACGAGGCACGTTCATTAAGTTTTGTCTGGTTTTATTGAAAAACGTAAGTTATAGGATTAACCCACATAAATAATACCTCATTTTAAAGGTCATGGAAAATGCGGACTGGATTTCAAAACAACTAAGCCCTATGAGGCATGTCCATAAAGTCTCGGGCCTTTTTATACAAAAAAAAAAATTAAAAGCTTAATAACTCAGTAAATTACAGCACTTTTAATATGAGGTCGAGACTTAGGAAAGTCACCTTATATGAGAACTTTTCACGAGGAGTCTGAATATGCAATTGTTTTTTTGCTAACTTAAAGGGGAGCCTTATTAAGGGGATCAGCAAGTTTATATACTTTTCTAACTTTTTTTCGTTATTGGAATCATCTAGTTACATCATTTTAAACAAGTACATTCAGTTTTACCAATATCGGCGTTGGTACCTGAAAGGGTTAACAATGGCTGTTTTTTACCTAATTATCTTAGACCATCCATGTGATCTATCAAACTGAAGGTCCTTACGAGCTTGACCTGCCCCGCCCCCCCCTACCCCTCACTTAAATTTCCGAAAAAGCACGAAATTTCTCTAGATTTTTGAACAAAAAGTTGATTATTTAATAAGGAACTTATAATCAAGCTTACATCATTAGAATGGACCATGTGACTGTCCAAGGTGGGTGATCTTCAACAGGCGCTGCACGGCCCTTTCACATGAATAGAGGTAAGTAAATTTTAAATTTGAATACTGCATATAATTGTACAAATGGCACCTGACCACCAACTCCTCAACTAAATAAACTCTCTAACGCTTTGGGCTCTGCTATAAATTCAGACAGTTTCAGAAATCTCAGAAATTTGAAATTGTAGGCAGTGCTAAGGTGGTCTAGTCTATAACAAAGAGTGACCATAAAATTATGAATTCACTGTAGTATGCTGCAATAATTCTCGTCAGTAAGGTGCGAGTAGCGACTTGTAAAGGAACAAATTGTATATATGTTGTAATTAATTATTTAAACAAATTGCACCAATCATAATGCTTTGTATATACTGTATATATATTGTTCATTTATTATATTCTATTATTATATTCATTATTATTACTTATTTTGTCATCATTATAATCAAACTGTATAAAATAACAAATATTACAACATAGCAGCTATGAGCTATATTATTGAATTATATTACTGAATTAGTCTGGTCGGTCTCAGGCTGACACGTGACCGTGTGCATGGAAGTCGTGGCAACATGTACCCCATTTTCTTTTTACTATTTAGCATTAATTTTTTCTATCATTTATTTATTTATTTTTTAAATTTATTTTAATATTCTAAATTGCCCAATATTCCAAATTGTTTTTTCTTAGTTATTTTCAATGGTCTAGACCATTGGTTTTTGCTTTATCTTTCCTAACTACCTTTCTTTCAATGATATATGGTGGGCGGCTGGTGATTCCTCAACCTGCTTTCTAATAATAGTATTTAAATAGCAACTATATCCTTAAAGTTTATATATATATATTTCCGTCTCAAGAATCTAATTCTTAGGGATAGAAATTTTCATTAAGTTGGTCCGCTGAGGAAAGTAGACTAACACGTGCTTATATCTGTTGAAGAAAAACAAAGAAGCTTCATTATGTCCGAGAAAAATTTCGGTAGCTCCCTGCCACCATCAAGAGGGAGGCTACTGTATAAATACAAAGATGTGCAAAAATATGACGTTAGTATTTTTCAACTGTACGATTTGGTGGAAAGGTTTTATCAACGTAAGGCGTCAGGCAGCGATAAAGAAGCCAGAAATTATCAAAATGCCCTGGAGCAGAAAATCAAGTTGATGTCCAACAAATCAGATATTCTTACAGTAGATGACAAAGATGAAAACCAGACAGATAAAGATAGTGAAACTTTTGATGAAGAGGACCCACTGCTTAGAGGTCTCACTCAGATCGCAGATCTCTATAAAAAGAAACAAACAGACAAAAAAGATACCCTACAAAAATTGAAGAATGACTTCCACGAGGAATTAAGACATAGATTTATTACACACGAATATAACTTATTGAGTAAAGAAATAGAAAATTCAAAAATCAACAAACTAGAAGATTCTGATACTGGAAAGAATACCTCAAATTCCTTGATAGAGGAAGAAGACGTGATATTGGAATCTACACCAAGCATGATCCACACACTTAGGACGGACAGTTACTCTGCAAGAAAGAAAATAAACCAGCTAGAGGATAAACATAAGAAATCAGAAAAGGAATTAAAAATCAAAACAAGAAAATTAGAAGAGCTAGACCAACAAATAAAGAAAAAGAAAGAAGAATTGGAAACAAAGGAGCAAGAATTGCTTCTCATAAAGGAACAAATAGAGGAGTATTTAAACGAACTAAAGCAATATGAAGATAAAAGGAAATCAGACGAATCAACACAAACAGAGGATTCACAAAATGAGTACTCTTTAGTTTCTGCAGGGAGTGATGACGAAGAAAACGAGGAATTAGACAATTCGAAACAAGAAATAACAAGTGGACACAAATTACTCGAAAAAGAGTTCATTAGACATGCACGTAAAACTTGGAATGACAAAGACGTAACAAATTTTCTAAGAGTCTACAAGAAACAAAACAGTACCTCACCGAAACAACAATCAACTCTTCAGCTAGACATGCAGAAAATAACAATAGAAGTAACGGCAACAATTAAAACAATATTCTCAATCACACAGGACCTCACTGAAACCTTAAACAGTTATCATGATAAAATCCTAAATGAATTAGAAACAGTACGAAATTCGAAGAATAAGTTCACATCGTTCCAGACATACCAGGAACAATATAAATTCGAAACGCAAGGGAAACTTCATAAACTACAACAATACTGTGAAAAACAAACAGAAACCTTACAGTCTATCTATTACGAATCTCAAGAGAACCAAACTGAACAGTTAAGGAAACATCTGTTAGAAAACATGGAGAAGCAGTTTAAAGATCAAACTAAAAAATTAGATGAAATAATAAAAGCATTACACCCTCAAAATGAAAGGTCACGTCAAGAACCAATGATGCAAACAAAAAAAATTAAAAAACTCATTCTGATACCGAACGAGAATATGGAAATTTCACAAGTCTCAAAAATAATACGAGAAGAGGCTAAAAAATCAGACAAACCTCCAGAAATCAAAAATATAAGAAAAACCACGAATAATAATATAGAGCTAAAATCCTCAGAAAAAGAAATAGACACAATATCTAAGTTACTAGAAAATAAACAAGACAACTTTACAATCATACATCCGGAAGAAAGAACGATGAAAATATTACTACTGAAAATAAATAAAGACATCACTAAAGAAGAGTTAGAAGATGAATTAACTAAAAGAAAATATTTAGAAACGTTTACCATACTTAAATCAATAGAAATTCTGAAAACATCGTACAACAATTGGGTAGTCGAAGCGCCAGCAGCCGACTGTAGGAAAATGGTAAAAATGGGTAAAGTAAAACTCTTTTATGAAGTCTTTAGAGTTGAATTTTATATCAGAGTAATGCGATGCACAAACTGTCAAGAACTTAATAACCATGTCAAATCACAGTGCGAATTTCGGACAAGGTGTGCCAAGTGCTCGGAGAAACATGAAACTAATGGATGCGAAGACAAAGTAACAAAATGTATAAATTGTATAAGATACAATAAAAACGAAGTCAATCACCCAGCGTATTCACCACAATGTCCCATTTTCCAATATGAAAAAGACAAAAGACTGAAAGAATACTACAAATCCAAAGAAATCTTTCCGAATATGAAGACTCTAACAAGAGAAAACAAAGACGAAATTGAAAAAATGTCAAGAAGAAACTATAAGAGAGAAGACCAACATATTGGAAACCAACCTTCTGAAAACAGAATTAGAGGAAATAGATATGAAAATGACAATAAATATGACAACAATTATACAAAAAGTAAAGAATATACAAATAACAGATATGGAAGAAGTGATATTCAGATAAAATATAAAGAGGATGAAGTAAAGGATAGATACGGAGAAACAAGAACTATAACAATGCGAACCTTCGAAAACTCGAACAGAAAGAACCATAATTATACATATCCAAAATATACAAGGGAGGCTTTGCCTCCCAGTCGCCGATAGAGACACTTATAATCAAAACCAAGCTTCATCATCACAATCAACGTACTTCTTTGGTGGTACACCATTACATCAACAAGATATAAAAGTAACCCAAATAAACTTAAATAATTGTCGTGCAGCAAATTTTCAATTAATTAAATACATGAACCAGAACAATATTGACATAGCACTAATCCAGGACTACCATAGAAGCAAAAACTCTTTTACTGGTCTCCCAATTTCTTGGGCTTTATATCAATCAACATTAAAAACAGCGGGAATATTGATCGCCAACACCTTATTTGTACATAATAAGATTCTGCAAACAGATAATAGTGTATTTATAAATGTAACAACGAAGTTAGAAAATTTTAAATTTGCTTCGCAATACTCAAAGCCGAAAGGAGATCTAGCTAAAGATTTTGAGGACTGGTCAAATATCATTCACAATTGTACTAATCTAGTATTAGGAGGCGACTTTAATGTCAATCTGAGGGCCTGGGGTTACAGCAGAAATAACGCAAAAGGTGAAATCCTACTAGATTATCTTGCAAATAGAGATCTAACAATAGTGAATGACCCACAAGCAGAAAAAACTTTTCTCTTGGGAAAGAAGAAAGGTAACAATGATCTTACATTATGTGGATTAAGTACGAAGGACTTACTCGACTCTTGGGCAGTAGAAGTGGACTTTCTATCATTAAGTGATCACAGATACATAAACTTCACATTGAAATTAGAACCTCTCTTACGAAATCTGTACAGATTTAAAACCAAATATGAAACTTTTAAAAAATTCAACAAAGAATTTGATAAAAAAGAAGAAGAATTATGGACAACACTTCAAGAAACATCAACTCCTGAGGAGTTAGATACATGGGTAAACAACTTCCAAATACAAATGGAAAATTTAATGAATTTGACACTTAAAAAGAAAAATCAACTAGTTGGATGTGCCAATCCCAAAACTTTCTTCTATCTTATACATCTTAATATTTCAAAACCTAGTTACACATGTTAATACTTCAATATTATTAGTTCAATACTATACCAACTTTAATTTTCATCTTAAATTTCTGCTCATCAATTAAACGGACTAAAAACGAGTTAATCTATATCATGATATTTGTTAAAATTATTAATTTTTCCTTATTCTGTCGTTATCAGCTGTTTGCGAATAGCCGGCATAGCAGGAAGCGAGTTCCCGCCGCTGCATGAGCCGCCGATGCACAATAGAACTACGAAAAATCAAGAAAAGTATATAAAAATCGCTAGCACGGAGCCCCTTTACCGCGCAATATTTCCAAATTCAAGGAGAACCTGTTGGCCAAAGCCAAAAACAAGCACAAACATTTTGGTTCAATTGTATGCATAATTTTATACGCTGTTCGATGGTACAGTAATGAAAATGGCACAGAGATCGGAATTATAGCGCCCCCTTCTTTCGGAATTTTTTCAAGTTCAGGGAGGACTTGTTTGTCATAGCCAGAAACATGCACAAAAAATTTGGTTCAATTATATGGATAACTTCATACACTTTTCGATGGTACAATAATGAAAATGGTACAGACATCGCAATTATAGTGCCCCCTTCCGGCAGAATTTTTCCAAATTCAGGGAGGACCTTCGTGACATGACCAAAAATAAACACATAAAATTTGGCTCAATTCTATGCATAACTTCATACACTTTTCGGCGGTACAATATTCAAAATGGCACAAAAATTGTACAAAAATCGCTATTACAGCGCCCTCTAAGAGCGATTTTTTTACAAATTAAGGGAGGACCTCCTTGCCATAGCCAAGAACTTAAAAATTTTTTTTTTGTTCAATTCTATGCATAACTTCATACACTTTTCGATGGTGCAATATTCAAAATCGAACAAAAATCGCTATTACAGCGCCCCCTAACGGCGAATTTTTTGCAAATTCTTGGAGGACCTGCTTGCCATATCCAAAAACTTAAAATAAAAATTTGGTTTAATTCTATGCATAACTTCATACACTTTTGGACGGTACAATATTCAAAATCGCACAAAAATCGCTATTACAGCGCCCCCTACCGGTGAATTTATTCCAAATTTAGGGAGGATCTGCTTGCCATAGCCAAAAACTTAAAATAAAAATTTGGTTCAATTCTATGCATAACTTCATACACTTTTCGATGGTACAATATTCAAAATCGCACAAAAAACGCATTTACAGCGCCCTCTACCGGCGAATTTTTTCGAAATTCAGGGAGGACCTGCTTGTCATATCCAAAAACTTAAACTAAAAATTTGGTTCAATTCTATGCATAACTCCATACACTTTTGGATGGTACAATATTCAAAATCGCACAAAACCTGTTATATCAGCGCCCCCTACCGGCGAATTTTTTCCAAATTCCGGGAGGACCTGCTTGCCATAGCCAAAAACTTATAATAAAATTTTGGTTTAATTCTATACATAACTTCATACACTTTTTGATGGTACAATGGCGACAGACAGACGGACAGACGGACACACAGACAGACAGACATTTTCTATAAACATGTTTTTTGGAATCTCTGACCCCTAAAACATGCAAATCCGTCGAAAACCGGAAGTCGAAAAAAATTTCGATTACAATACTTTCTTCTATTGAAGATAGAAGAAAGTAAAAAAGAGACCTAAATATCAAATGGTACACAGACAAACTCAAAATTGAGCGTAGTAGACTTAACGCACTACATAAACGATTTCGAAGAGACTTAGAAAATCAACAGTACAGGAAAGAATATAAAAAAGCATTGGCTGAATACAAACTACATATCAAGAAAGCTAAACAAGACTCATGGTATTCATTCTGTCAACAAACCACAAGTGTATATGGCACAGCTTTCAAAATAATGAAGGGAAAATACCTAAAAAATACCGATTTAATCCACACAACACTAGAGACATCAGCAACAGAGGACTCATTTCTTGATATACAACAAAATCTAATCTGTCATCATTTTGGGAATCCAGATACAGAGCAAATCCACTCGAGAATAAATCGGGACCCTATTACAAATGAAGATTTTGACAAGATTAAAATCAATATGAGGGAACTCAAATATGTTATCAGCCAACAAAATCCTTAAAAAGCACCAGGGTATGATAGAATTGACATAAAAATAATAAAGAATCTAACTAAACGATATCCAAAACTGATGCTACTCCTTTACAATAAATGTCTTCAGATTGGCCATTTTCCAACGGCGTGGAAGAAAGGTGTAGTTATATTCTTTCGAAAGAAAAATAAAGACCCAAGAATTCCAAAGTCATACAGACCAATAACCTTACTCCCAATGATGGGTAAAGTGTTAGAAAGAGTCATAAAAATTCGTACACAAACTTATCTAGAAAACAGAAATCTCTTAGCAAACCAGCAACATGGCTTCAGAGAGAAGAGAAGCACACTAACGGCATTACAATCAGTAAAAGATCAAATAATGGAACTTCTCCAGCAAAATAAATATGTAGGACTAATATCATTTGATATTCAAGGAGCTTTTGATTCAATAGATTGGAATATGATCTCGGAACTAATTGAAAATTCAGAACTACCTAGATATTTAAAAAAATTACTCATAAACTATATAAGTGAAAGATTTATTGGAGCAAACAATTTTGATTTCATTCAGTGGATTCGCAGTTTCAAGGGATGCCCGCAGGGTTCATGTTTAGGCCCGCTTCTATGGTTAATAGTGGCAGATTTCATTATTAAGGAACTACTTAAAAAATTTCCTGAACTAGTAGTCTATGCAGATGACTTCGTGGTCTTAGTAAAGGGAAATACAAGAACTGGCTTGGAAAAAGATGCTAACGATAAGATCCGAAGTTTTGAAGAAATTTGTAACAGGCTAAACCTGAACATCTCACAAGAAAAAACAAAAGCCACACTCTTTGGAAGAAATCTATTAAATAACAGACATCCAATTTTTAAATTAAAAAATAAAACAATTAAAATTGAAAAATCACTACCATACTTAGGAATTATCTTTGACCAAAAATTAAAATTTCAAATTCACTTAGAAGACTTAAAGGCAAGAATATCTCAGTTCGTGACCAGCTTCAAATTTCTGGGAAATTACCAGAAAGGAATTAATCCAAAAATAAAAAAGATGTGGTACACGACGGTAGTGGAAAGACAAATGTTGTATGCACATGAAATTTGGTTCCCTAATTTAAACAGTCGTGGTATTAGAACATTAAAGACAATACAAAGAATGAGTTTAATGAGTGTCATCAAAACCTACAGAAGTATCTCACATGAAGCATTAAATGTTTTAACAGGCATACCACCGATCATTACGAAAATCCAGAATGAATTCATGGCATACCAGACAAAAATGGGAAAAAGAAATTTAATAATTCAATCAATGAAAATAAATAAGGATAATTTAATGTTGAAGGAAAGTACGTTTGATTTTCCGGATTACTACAAAATCAATAACCTGAATATAATAGAAGAAATAACGGAGTCACAGATTCGTAACAACAAATTAAAGATATATACAGATGGCTCTTTAATGGAGCAGGGGACATCATGTGCCTTTACAGTAATGTTAAACGATGCTTTTATCCATGATAGTGCTGCACGGCTAAATCCTCATAATTCAATCTATCAGGCAGAGCTTAAAGCAATATTAAATTCTATAGAATGGTTTTCAACCTCCAGATTCACATCAGTTCTTATATTGACAGACAGCAGATCTTCATTAGATGCCCTCAAAATTATTTTCCCAAGAAATATAATCATAAGACAGATTTATACAGAAATTCAAAAAATCCCGCAAAAATTAATAAATATAGCACGGACAAAAGCTCATATAGGAACTGTTGGGAACGAACGTACACCTTGGCTAAAAACGCAATTAAACACGACCACTACGATGAAATTCAATATATACCATACCCAGATTCAATAATAAAAAATTATATACGGGAGAAAATTATCCTTGACTGGCAAGACATCTGGAAACACTCAGAAAAAGGACGTGATACATACAAAACTCTAGATAAAGTAAACAAAGAATTTATCTGCATTTCAAGATCGTCAGTCTATTATATTAGTGGCCATGGCAGTTTTCCTGCATTTCTACATAAAATCGGCAAATTAAATTCGGACATGTGCTCCTGCACCAAAGCTAGAGGAACAGTACAACATTATATTTTTGGACATTGCTCTCTTTTACCTAATCATTTCAAATTCAATAAAAGCAAAACCTTAAGGAAAAACTTCCAAAAAATTTTACTGGATCCAGCAAACTTTTCAGCGCTAAATGAAAACTACAATATTCTCAATAAACATTATTCCTTCATAAAAAAGATTTTATAAACAGTGTCATAGAATATTATAGAAAATAATAAAATGCCTTAAACAACCAAGATTATTCAGAAAATAGTTAAGTAATATCTTGATTTGCAAAAAGACTAAATTTCTGAACTTTGACAAAATCGTCAAATCTTTAAATTTTAAAACTGTGAAAAATGAAGTATGTCTAAAAACTGTGAAATATGTTTTCAAATCTTCAAACTGTGAAATATGTCTTAAAATTGTAAAATATGTCTTCAAACAGAAAGCTGTAGTGCCTTGCTCAGTAAAATAATGCCCAAGAACAAAGAAATATAATATCTTTGATCCAAAATAGTGAAATATATGACTAAATCTTCAAACTGTGATCTAAATCCTCAAACTGTGAATTAAATCTTCAAATTTATAGTGCTCTGGATTGTAAAATAATGCCTACGAACTATGAAATATAATCCTTAGATCTGTAAAATATAATGATTCAAAATTTTGAAACAAACTTTATGAACTGTGAAATACAAAGACTTTCGAATTTAGAACTCTAAAATTAATAATAATCAATGATCTATATCTCAAATTTGTTTAACAGGTCATCACTCAGGAACATAATTAAATTCAGCAAGTTTAATATCTAATTTAAATATTTTTCAAATTTTCAAATTCTTGCATTGATTTAATTATCTGTTTTATCCTAAATGGTTTACTTATTTAGTTGTATTAAGAATTTATTAAGATTTATCAAAACTTCTATGACTTTTTAAGATTTAATGCTAATCTCCTTGATGAATTAGTTTTTTAAATTTCAAATCTTAAATTTCAGGCTTCAAGATTTCAAGCTTTGAAGCTATTTCTATTAAACTTTAAATAAATCATATTCTTTCTACTCACAAGTAGTTTTCACAATAACTGATTGATGATCTGTAATATCCATACATAAAAGATCCAAAGTTTCAAAACATTGTTTAATTTGGGTTCGCCCAGCTTATGCAACATTTGGTATCTCTTGTGAGAAGATTGTACTACATCCTAAGTGAAATTTCAAAAAAGAGGGGGTCTTCCATCCTGCTGAGGCCTCTGGGCCCGCTCCGGTGTCTGGGGGTTTCGTGGGATGGGGGATATGTGTTTTTTTCCCCTCGTGGACATTTAGCTCCTATACCGCAAGGTTGGCTGTCCACGAGTGGGTGATTTCTGTGTAAATTGCCCAACAGGTGCGACTGCTATGCTGAACTTTACGCAATTTCCTCAATTGCTCTATCTCAAAAACTAACGCAAGGATTTTCATCAAACTTCAATTTCAATTAGAAGTTTACATAAGTTGTTGCTGATTAGATTTTGGTGTAAATCACCTAACCAGTGGCTCTGCTATGCTGCATATTTCAGGAAGTATTAACATGTATGTGATTGAAGAAAGTTTTGGGATTGCAACATCCGACTGGATTTTTAATATTACTTGGTGTGTATAAATTCTATAGACCCTATACAGGGCTGCACAAAAGAATTAGTGTGCATTTTCGGTCATTGAGTAATACAGTTCGAGGAATTTTCAACAGTGGTATGCAGTTTTTAACTGAACGAAATTTTAGCATTCTACGAACTGTACATACAAATTATCATATACAGGACTGACGGGGGGGGGGGGGGGGATTGCATATTTTTCCAACTGCAGATGGAAGTTGCTGAAATTGGGTTTTCAAATGTATTACGGCCCCACCAGTGGCTGAGAGGTTCTGCTCTCGAAGCTGGTAGACGGGAGGTGCTGGGTTCGAACCCAATCGCGCCCGTCGGCCTAACCGTTTCGGAGTTTTCGTGGTTTTCTTCGAACCGTGGATTTCCATGCGTTAATACGGATTAGGTTCCCTTAGAAAGACCTCCACGGAAGGCACTCCCCCTAGGGCCTATATCCCTCGTGTAGGTAATTGGCCGTCAACAATCAACCCAACCCAAATGTATTACGGACTTTCAAAATTGTTTACTTGGATATCATCATTCTACTTATTAAATGTAGAAATTTCGTTTCAGTAGTCTGAATAGAACTTGTATACGCTCTTAATTGAAACATCGCGTGTTCTGAAATATGCTACAGGTGTTCTTTATTTCTTCATAACATTATCATATACAGGACTAAGAAAAAAAATTGTATATTTTCCCAACAGTACATGGCAGTTGTTGAAATTGGGTTTTCAAATGGATTACGCACTCTCCAAATTGTTTACTTGTATATCATCTTTTTACTTAACGGAGAAATTTTGTTTCAGTAGTCTGAATACGTTGGAAGGTGTTTCATAATCTATGCTTGACGAAGATTTATCTAGTTTAATTAGTTGGCACCAAATAAACCGATTTCTTTTAATTAAATGAAAGCTTTTCTATCCCTCCCAGTTTTTAATCGCTAGTTTTTGAGAAGTAAAAAATTCGTTTTTCAAAACAATATAACCTTTTTATTTAATCGCGAACCTATAATCAAAATTTTACAATCCGTCATTTTGTTATATATAGAAATATTTTTAAAAATACTACCGGTCAGTCACTAGATAATTACGTATTTTTAACATGCTTTTTTAGGTGCATTCGTAATTATATAAATACGTAGCGCCTATAGTCGTCGACTGGTCAGTCTCTCTGTCCGACTATTTGCACATAACAGCGCAAAACTACCCAACTGAATGTTTCGAAATTTAGCATATATAATCGTTGCAGAATTTTATAGAGTCATTTCAAATTTCATGAAAATCTAATCAAAAACTTAAAACGATATTAACACAAATTTCTTAATTGTATTAAATCCTATCATACGTAATTCAATTGTATTTCATGACAGGTAATGATTCTAGGTTGTTATGGTGATGACGTTCTATTTAAGATGGAATCCTATTATTTCCATACTAGTGAATTTAATATATATACACAATCGTAATAAATTTTGTATTCATGCATTTTTGCATAATAGCACAACATCTAGTGATATCCAAAAGGCGAATTTTCAAATAGAACTAGTTTTTTTTTTAACCCTCTAACTGCTTATTTGCTATTGCAACGGGCAAAAAATATGTAGAAAAAGTTTAAATAATATGTAATTTCTGAAGCAATTTTGTTTTAAAAATTCCATAAGTCAAAGGGTAAAAATGCGAATGATTACACTGCATATTTTAAATACATGATGATCTCAAATATGTAATAATGGATAACATACTGGTCGATTAGACATTGGTCGAGTGGATTGTGAAAACATAAAGAAGTCAGGGGACCAATGCTAAAAATCTCAGCTTTTAATGGAAACAAAAAAAAAACAGTATTTCTATCCGATTCCTATATGTGAAAAATACTATAAAAGGTTTCTTGTTATTCAAACTCAAGAACTATGTGCTCTTAATTGAAACATCACGTGTTGTGAAATATGCTACAGGTGTTCTTTTATTTCATCATAACAAATGTATCCAAATTTCATTAAAAGCAGAGTTTACGAGTTATAAATAGGTGTAGAATGTTTTATTTAGAAGATTTATATTTTTCAGCTTTTGATTTTCAGTTGTACAATCTACTTTCAACACGTGGAGATGGGGGGCGCATCTCATCCAGTAGAAACAATAAATTGTACCACTATTCATATGTTTGTAAATATGCACGATATCGCATCCTTGCTTCAAAAGTGTCAACTCAAAAACTGGATTTTTTGAGTTATCGCTACCATTCTACTTTGTTTTTACGCCTCTTCCAATCACTTAAAGTAACAAATAGCACACTGAAAATCTAGCCACCAGGTAGCAGATGTGTTTTCAAGATAGCCATTGACCCTCTTCCACAGTTCGGACATAGTTTTTTCGCATTTCCTGAAAAACTAAGTTTGTGTTATGCCACTTTTGAAGACAGGAATTGAAATTGACCAAGTCTACGACCGCTTTTATAATATTTCACAGTATTTTGCACTTTCCATAAAGAAGTATTTTTCAGAAAATGCTCCAATTAGGAGGATTTTTTTTCCAGAATTTCCGGAGGTGACAGCGCAAGATATTTTCTCAGTGCGATATTTTCTCACTAAAGTAATAACGATGCGTTAACGTTTACGTGATACACATGTGTGATAGTGATACTCAAATAATTTATGATTGATTCCATTCCAAGTTAAATAAAATAAGCAATCACAGCATAAATAGCATTACATTTTTCAGAGCAGAGGACTATTTTAAAATATTTTCTAAGAAAGGAGATGAAACATCCGGCCGCCTTCATAAAAAAACAGGAGGTTCTATAAATATTCTCTCAACAATGCAAAAATTTCAAACATATTTTCTGACTCATTTTTAAAGGTAAAGCAAATTATTCAAGTGAACTGAAATTCTTTTTTTCATTTTCTGTTTAATTAATTACATCTTCAGTTCAAAGAGATTTTTGCCTCAGAAGAGCCGTCTTTTTCACCTTTCTTGCGCTGTATACGTCCAGAAATTCTGAAGGAAAAAAACCCTCCTAATTTGAGCATTTTCTGAAAAATCCTTTACCGAAATTGCAAAATACTGTGATTACATACAGTGTCTCCCAAAAGTGTTTGTAAACTTGGGAATTTCAATGACATTGTGCTCAAGCCATTAATTAAAATTAATATTTCATAATGGGTATTTAATAATAAGATCTATAACTTATTTTTAACAAAAACTCATAAAATATTTCAAAAACATAGTAAAACGTTATTTTAAAGAAGTCAATCGAAAAATAACGAAAAAGTTACATCACAAAAGTCTTTGTACACGTAAAAAACGTTTCTGGCTCTGCCTACAGGCGCAAGTAGATTTTTAAGTTAAGTACTGATTTCAACAACAAAAACCAAATCATGATTAGAGATAAACCCACTTCAACAATTTTATCTGGACGTTTTTGATGAGTTTTTAATTTCATTTTTATATAAGAGCTGGTTTTATAAGAATCATGTTACGGTATTAAAAAAAAAAAAATCTCCATGCTCAACAACTCGAAATTTTAAGAAATATTTTCAGATTCATTTTTAGAAGAAAAAAAATGAAATTTGCTAACACGTGATTTTTGAAGAGATTTACAAGCGACTTTTTTTTTTTTTTCGTTTAATTAATTTGAACTTGATTTATAAACAATTGTAGGATCAACTCAGTAGGACAATATTTTTAGCTTCCAGCAAAATTGCTTCGGGAAATTCGGTTCAAAATGCCCACTGTGACGTCATTTTTTTTAAATATATTTTGCCTTTTTCAAAAAATCGACCATTACGATACATTATACAGTTTCGGAATAAGAAAACCTAATTGGATGCGTTTGAAAGCAAAAATAAGTTTAAAAATGAGTCAGAAAATAAGCAGTTAGGATTTGAGTACATCCTTAATACGTTGATTTTTTCTTCAACCGCTATGTATTTTTGTTGTAAGAATTGGTACGATCAAAAACTTGTCAATATAAAAGTTGTAGATAATACTAAGAGGATATAATAAATTCATGCGGATTTTATATCTTGTGAACTGACGAAGTTGTGGATTTTTTTCTTCTTCAACACCCCCCCCCCTTTTTTTTGTTTTCATTTAAATTTCTATATTTATTTATTTGCTTTACGAATTGGTCCTATCAAAAACTTCTCAATATAAAAGTTGTAGATAATAATAAGATTTATAATAAATTCAATTGGATATCTTCAGAATTGAAGTTATGAATTTTTTTCTCTCTAAAACCCGATTTTTCAAATCAGATAATTCTGCATGAAAAAACATATTGCTAAATTAAGAGGAGGTCTAACCCCCCTTTCCCCCCTTTATACTTAATGAACCTGCAAATCTAATCAGGAAAGCTCCTTTTCAGAATGAACATAGAAAAAAAAAATAAAATTGGATAATTTTGCAGGAAAATCCATTTGTTTAAATTAAGGGGAGATGACTTACCCCCCTTTCACCATTTTATACTTAACCAATGAACCACCAAATCTAATGAAGGAAGCGCCATATCGGAATAAACCGGTATATCAAATTTGATGCAAATCGAATAATTCTGCATGAAAACCCATTTATCTAAATTAAGTGGGACTAGCTCCCGTCCACCCCTTTATACTTAACCAACAAACCTACAAATTTAATCAAGGCAGCTCTTTAACATAATAAACCGGTATACCAAATTTGGAGCAAATCGAATAACTCTGCATGAAAAACCCATTTATCTAAATTTAGGGGGGGTCTAGCCCCCCTTTCCCCCTTTATATTTAACTAATGAACCTCCAAGTTTAATCAAGGCAGCTTTTTAACATAATAAACCGGCATACCAAATTTGGAGCAAATCGAATAATTCTGCATGAAAAACCCATTTATCTAAATTAAGGGGGGGAGGGGGGGTCTGGCCCCCTATTCTCCCATTTATACTTAACCAATGAACCCCCAAAACTAATCGGGGAAGCGCCTTATCAGAATGAACATAGAAAAAAAAATTTAAGCAAATCGGATGTTTCTATCAAGAGTTTTCGCGCTACGTACGTACATACATACATACAACCGGCGGGCACATTAGCTCTCCTCAGGCTTTGATAGCCTGTGAGCTAAAAATTAATAAGAGAAAGTGAAATATTAAATGAAGAGTTTTTAATTTAACATCAGCATTTATGAATATTACGTTTGATAAAATTTGTTCAATTCGACATATAGCACTGTCAAATTTAACAGGTTATTTTTAATGAAATTATAAAACCTTTATGAAGTTTCATTAAAATACACAGTAAAATTTCGATAATTTAGCTAGTTCTTTCAACTGGAGTGAATGTCGTCTCTTCACTTCTGAACCATCGTCTTTATTTTGTATCAGGTTTCTCAACTCAACTTCTTCGGATTCAGCTTCCGCCATTCTCTGTTCATACGCAGAAATTATTCTCTCATATTCTTGAGATGCTCTCTCCATTTCGTCTACTTCACGCCAATGTCTTTTCATGCGTTCGTATTCAAGATTCAGGATAATATGCTCTCGAATATGCTCTTCAAGTTGAGGTCTAAGTCTGTAAAATTCTTCCATTCTTGCATCATGATCTGGATCCTCCTAGCATTCAGATAAATTATTAGAAAAAAAATGTTTTAAAGACAACATTTAATTATATTGTACTAAAAATAAAAATGCTGAAAGAAAATACATTCTTTAAAAGAAATAAATTGAATTTATCAGTTTGTTTAAAAATGGATATAAATAAAAGCATAAGGCGAAAGGAAATATTCCTCCTTGATCCAATTATAAACTACATAATATGAACTTTAAAAAGTTCACCGTTTACTTAAAAAAGGTGATATAATAATAGTAAGATGAATAAATATGTTACAAGTTTAAAAATATACATTTCATTTAAATTTTCTAGTACTTTCGGCCTTGTTGTCAGGGAATAATTACAATTAAGGAATAATTACGATTAATGAAAATATCCCCTGACTACGGCTACGGGATTGCAGACCGAAAGTACTTTGAAATTTAAATAAAATGTATATTTTAAAACTTGTAACATATTCTCTGTCACCTTTTAAGTAAATTGTGAAGTTTTTAAAAAGTTCATATTATGTAGTTATGGATATAGTTTTAAATCCAGATTTCTATCATGAAAAATATCAACCAACGTTCTCGTGAGGATCGAACCCACACTCTCCACAGATCTCAAAGAGGGCGCATTTACCAACCATTCCACGATACAATCTAAGAACATCAGCTTATTCCTGAAGAAATCAGTCACATAACGTACCCTTTTTGGACAAATGTTTTTACTTCCTGAGGAACAGCGGATGCAAATTTGAATTTTTAAAAAACTGAATATTGTATAGTCACCGGAAATACCTCACACTACCAAGTATTAGGTCATTGTACAACCGGAAATTTTAAAATTAGAACGCAATATTTGAACCGAACGGACACACAAGGTGAATTATTGCTTGTAAAGAAAGCATAACATTTTATGTAAAAATATTCAATAAAGTACAATATTTATGAATTTATGATTTAATCTGTTCCTCTAACCTGCATGAGACCGCGTTGTTGAAAATTTTACGGCAAGAGCTTTTTCTCCTCTGCTTCGTTCTCACAAGTGGCACCGGAACTAAAATTTAGTTTTTAGTACTGATATGTGACATTTCTATTTAATGTCATATTACTATCATGAAAGATCTTGCATTTGTTGTAGTGTAGCTGTTGTGCCCACTAAAAATCACCACGTACTTTATATGGAAAAGCATTTAAGCGCGTCAGCTGAAGGGTTAATAACTCTGTTCCAGTGCATTGTAAATTAACTGTTGCAATGTGTGATGTGCAGTTAATCTCGACGGGATGATAAACCACTTTAAAGTGTATTTTTAATGCCCATAAAATATTCCTCTTTTATATATTTTTTAAAAATCAGTTTTAAGGTTTAAAAATAGTATGACGCCTTTATACAATTAGTAACAAACTTACGAAATTACACCACAGCAAAGTTAAAAACAGTTCATTGCTTTCCTTCAGCCATCATACAGCAGTTTGTAGAAGATTAATGATATTTTTTCAACAAAATCTTACTACGATTAAAATGCAATTAATTGTATATAGAGTTT
The DNA here is from genome assembly GCA_963932465.1 of Maratus speciosus. Classification (NCBI taxonomy): domain Eukaryota; kingdom Metazoa; phylum Arthropoda; class Arachnida; order Araneae; family Salticidae; genus Maratus; species Maratus speciosus. The sequence goes on along the minus strand of OZ010799.1, from coordinate 87,563,410 downwards.
CAAAAAAAGATGTCAAAGTCCAAGAGCTTGTAGAACACACCACGAACACCTAATGTAGGCGTGCAGGGAGTAAATCCTTTTATTCTGTTAATACGGTGTATCGCGCTCCAATTCAAAAAGCTTATAATTTTAACAATGGAAATTTTCTTAAAGTATCCTCCACAGGCCTGTTTTGTTTATTATAATATATAAATGCATCACGAAAAATACTAGAAGTACACAGCAATTTGGTCAGTGACACTATATATAATGTTGAAATTTAGAAGTATGGGATTTACTTCAACGCTTTTTGAATGCAAACATTAGCCATTTCCAACACTTCTGGAAATGTGTTTTTGCATTTCACACAAATAAAGAGGGCGGCGTCGCACAAAGCATCTAATCGAGTTCTGGCTGAAATTCTAGGATTAGATAGAACTCGATTAGCATATTAAATCTGAATTAAGCTGCCAATTTATACCTTGACAGAAACCACCTTCAGACTGAACTGATTGGCAGATTCCCCATTGAGATTTCAAATGAAATTTCTGCAACAAATATATTAGCATGGAAAGGGATAAAATAATGCAGGAATTTGATTTAAAAAAAACATCAATGGCAATCTCCCAATCAGCCACTAAATTTGGGCCTCCAGATGGTTTTCATAAAGACTTAGCAGACGTGTTCTATTTTAAATGCTAATCGAGTTCTATCTAATCCTAGAATTTCAGCCGTGAACTCGATAAGGTGATGGTTTGTCACTGTAAAAATATTTGAATTTCCCTCATACTTAATCTGCCACGCATCATTAAGGATTCGTTCCAACACAGTCGGCAGACAGTTCGAGAGATTCGTGCAGATGAACTGCGTTTTAACACGTTCGTCGCCTTGTCACCCATATCAGAGTGGCCGGTATGCTTCCACGTGTGCTCCGTCACCCAGATATGGGTGACACACTCTTCTTGTTCAAGTGAATAGGATTTTTAGTTGGATTTTTAAAAAGAAATTTAATGGAATAAGCACTGAAATACAAATATAGGATATGCAAATAAAAATACTAAAAATATACACATCATACATACACCCTTTTATTACATTATATTTAGGATAACATTACACTATGCCGATAACGAACCTCGATATTGAGTGCCACTGGCCACTATTTTTTTATATTCTGTTAGCACCAGAATTTAAAAAAATAAAAAATGCAATTTAACAAATTACAACGACCATTTGGAAAATGATTTTTTCAAAGATTAAAATTTAAGACATAAAAAATCGCACGGAGTTAATCATACATTACGTACGCAATGAATTAAACATCAATACTCTTATTACACGTAAAAATTCCAAGCGACAGAAATCGCCTGCGACTCGTACGTATTATCCACCTGAAACTTACGTATTATCCAAGCATTTCATTGGCTGTTCGGGAAAAGGCTTTTCCATCGTCAGATTTCCAAGAAATCTGACGGCCAATTTTAAATGAAATGTATTTCTTAAACTTCTAAACATCCCACAATATTACTTTTTACACCGTCGTATAGAGAAAAAGAAATGTACTTTTAAATGCAATTTGTTTGAAAGCTGTATCTCAGTTTTTTTCTGAGTTATTAACTTTTTTGTAGTTTTTATTACTTTTTTGTCATAGTGGCAACACTCTATTGTCCATCTCTGTTGAAAGTAAAGGGAAATGCATATTACTGTATAGACCAATCAGGAAACGAATAAAATGCGGATTAAACCAATAAAAACCTTCAGATATGCTTTTGATTTCCTACCCTGACGAGAACAATAACCATTTTTCCAAATGGTTAAAAAAATACATTTTGTAGTATATTTATCTTGCAAATGTTGTTAAAGCATATGTAAAACTTTTTGTTTTGAAAAAGTGGTGCTAAATAGAATTAAAAAATAGTCACCTGTAGCAGCTTTGGCTGGCTCTTACGTCCTGGCGCTCGGGCGATTGGATTTGGGCCCGGCGAGAAACTCAGCCGAATCAAGCTGGGCGACGAATGTATTAAGGGCTACTCCCGACCTTGTAAAAACACCAGTTGATTTTTACATGCTTGCTTTTAAGGGGACGGTGGAGCTTAAAATCCTCAAAAATAATTTTTTTTATTTTTGTAAATTCAACTTAAATATTATTCAAGGGTTCATTATATCTATTATGGCATGCATTTATCACAAAAAAATTAAATTTATTTTTGAGAAAAAAATCGAAATCTTCGAAATGCCCCATGCGTCTTCAATATCAATGAAAATCCCCAATATTTTTTATAAAAGTTTGGTTTATATACATAAATAAAATCAAGCATCGAATTTTATATATTTGAATTTAAAGGTAAAAAAAAAAAAAAAAAAAAAAAAAAAAAAAATTCAAAATTTCAAAATTTTTCAAAAAAAAATTTTTTTTTAACCTTTAAATTCAAATATATAAAATTCGATGCTCTATTTTATTTCTATATATAAATCAAACTTTTATAAAAATATTGGGGATTTTCATTGATATGGAACGCGCAGGGGGCACTTCGAAGATTTCTAACACGACGCATAAAATTCCATTTTTTTGTTAAAAATAAATTTTTTTTTAATCTTTTTTTGTGATAAATGCATGCCATAATGCATATAATGTACCCTTGAATAATATTTAAGATGAAATTTACAAAAAAAAAAAAAAAAATTGAAAAAATTTGAAATTTTGAAAATTTTTCGAAAAGATTTCAATTTTTTTCAACTTTTTTTTTTTTTAACCTTTAAATTCAAATATGTAAAATTCGATGCTCTATTTTATTTCTATATATAAACCAAACTTTTATAAAAAATATTGGGGATTTTCATTGATATGGGAGACGCATGGGCCATTTCGAAGATTTCTAACACGACGCGTAAAATTCCATTTTTTTTCTCAAAAATAAATTTTTTTTTTTAAATTTTTTGTGATAAATGCATGTTATAATGTATATAATGTACCCTTGAATAATATTTAAGTTGAAATTTACAAAAATAAAAAAAATTATTTTTAAGGATTTTAAACTCCACCGTCCCCTTAACTAACAATTGTTCTGTTTGTATGTGGCAGTGATATCTTGTAACTCATTTTTCACCCCCTTCCTGATGATATAGAGCTTTGAAATTCGGAATGTATGTATTCCTGTGGGTAATACATGGGGTTGGACATTGATTTTTTTTTTAATTATTATTCGATCGCTAATGGGGGCAAATGAGGGACAAATTTAAACAAAACACCATGTCTCATACCAGGGGAAATAAAATCTTGAAACTTAGCATGCCAACAGTATAACTAAAATTAGTAAATACGTGTTTCGGAATTTTTCAAAATTCAACCTGTAAAGGGGGGGGGGGGCTTTCCACCAAGCTCCTATTTTTGAAAGAAATCACGAAAAGCTACTTTAACACTACTGAAGTTAACACAAAAACTTAATGGTTACTAAATTATAATTTGATTTCCTATGAGGGATTCAGTATCAGCTTCAACAATGAGTATTTGTTATTATATTAATAGCAGGGTTACCACAATAGCGCCCAAATTTTGGTCAACTTGGCGAAATTTCGCCACATTCGATGATAAAATAAGTTGCTTTACATGAAGCCAACTTGCCGTTAGCTGGCTAATTTGGCGAAATTCTCAATTAAATCCATCCGTATTTCTACATTTTTGTAAATTTTAATGAAAGCTTTTTTTTTTGGGGGGGGGGGGGGGGCAGCATTTATAATTATATTCTTTTGGGAAAACTATGCATCGATGCGAAATCCTATTGAAAGATAATTATATCTTTAATAAGAATTTCCTAAAATGCGAGTAACATTGGTGAAGCCGCAGCTGTGGCAACAAGATGATGCCAGGAATATAACTTTTCAAGACTTGCGGAATAGGTGCCCCCCCCCCCCCCCCCAAATGAACCTGAAACCCATCCCCAAAAAAATTTATTAATTTGCATCAAATTTTCAATAGAAGTACAGAGGATCATTAAAAACCAGCTATTTGTAAAATTGTCAAACATGCAAAAAGTGGATGCAATTTTTTTTAATAAATAACGATTCTTGTTTTTAAAAAAATATTTCATCATTCATAAATGCTGCGTACTTTACTACAGAAGTATATTGAGAATATGCGGTTAAAAGTTGGAGGTGAACCGATGAAAATTGTTAAATTTATACTGTAAACTAACTTCAAATACACTTTTCAAAGTGCTGGTTATATTATCTCACAACAAAATGTCAATGACATGTCTTTCATATAATAAATACTTTCATAGCAATTTTTATTGATGCATTTTTCTCAAAATTATAATAATAAATCTGATTTTTCAGCCGTTTCGGAAATATCCTTTAAGATATATACACTTATAGGCACGCCTAAAATCTAATACTGCGTTCAGATTGCGATAGTTGAGTAACTTGAAGTTTTTTTTTTTTTTCTTTTGAAGCGGACAAACTCTGAATCAAGAATCCGACTTGAGCAAGTTTCTGACACTCACTTAACTTTGAATGCTCTCTGAACTATGACTTGAGTGGAACTCTGCCTTATGAACTCTTTCTTATTTGAAACTGTTCTTAAATTTAGAGTTGAGTTCTACAAATAATGAGATTTTTCGAATCATCCTTTGAATCTTATTTAATACGCCAAGAATAAAAACTATAATAAACTATGTACGGTTAGAAGTTGCAATTACAAAATTAACATCGATTAATTTTCTTAAAACTTTTGTAAATGTGAACAGGTGAAGCCTAATTCCGGTTTGTTCAGTTCAAAAAAATCAGCTAAGTGACTCAACTTTCATAACGTGAACGTAGTATTATCATTCATATGACCTTTTCAATACGTCTTCACCTATGAGAAATTGCGTCAGGATTGTATCTATTATTTACGATTTATAGCGCCACACCAGAAAAAAAAAAAAAAAAAAAAATCACCAGATTCACCTCTGCCCACTGCCCAGAGCGAATTCGAAGTGTTGCATGATGTATCCAATGCCTAGACTAAGCGATATGAGGCATCGAAAAGGAGAGAGTATTAAACCATTGTACGTCATGAATAATGCATGATGAAATAAGTATAATGAATTTTATTAATTTCGAAATAGACCATGGGGCGGCTGCACAAATATCGAGTTGATTGCTGAAATTCCGGGATTAAACAGAACTCGATTAGCATATTAAAATGCAACTGGTCTGCCAAGTCATATCTTGGTGGAAATCAGCTGCAGACCCGATTTAGGTGGCTGATAGGTAGGTTTATCATTGTGTTTCCCTACAGCCAAAGTTTTGAAAGCATGGACTGGGACAGGAAAACACAATGGGAAATACCGATCAACCTCTAAAATCGGGTTTGCAGGTCTTTTCCACCTAGATATGACCTGGCAGACTAGTTTCATTTTAATATGGAAATCAAGTTTTAACTAATCCTGGAAGGGCAGCCGTCAACTCGATGAGGGGTATGTTTTGTGCAGCCGTCTCCCAGTCTAGAACTATTCCAGTGATATAGGCAGTTTAACAGGTAGCCCAACGTAAATTTGACCAAGTTTCTAGTGCAAGAGTAAATTAAGTCAGAGTGATTGTGCTTAGAGCGTGCACAGTACATGTTAAATTTGTTATCTCGCACTAGCGCTACTTTCCATTCCTGCGATTGGTAAGCGAAACAGAATTGACTTGCAAACGCACAATATTTAAATTTTGTTCGCATACATGAACACCATACTCTTCTTCTGCGAAGAGTTTTCAAAGTACTTAAAAAGTTGCGGTGGAAAAAGAATAGCTACAAGGAATTCTTAGATTCCATAATCCATCTCCCTGACTATCTCTGCAAGAGTTTCAAATCTAGGGTACACGATTAACCTAGTTTTGCACTATTATTTGGATTAATATTTCAATTTCCCTTAATTTTTTCTTGCGTAAAATTTCATCTTACAGCATACAAATAAGGACATCAGTCGTAAGAGGGCGTTATTTTCCACTTGCAAAATGTTTTCCATTCATCTACTCAGGCTTAATATACAATAGCTTTGGATCAAGTGGCTTAGTTCACTTAGGCACTACCGAATTGTTCACCATTTGCTTTCTGGAGAAGCTTGTTTTCTCAAACTGGCGGAACTGGCCTAAAAAATGACAATTTTTTACAAATTTTGGAAAATATTTTTCTCGAAATCACAGTTGGCAAGGTGCCTCTACTATGGCTCTCAACACCTCATATATTGTTGGCAATTAAATGATTTACTGACTATGATTGAAAATTACATTTATCAGCAAAATCGCGAATAGGTGAGACTGGGGGAATGGCGCCAGACGGGGACACGCCGCCAACCCACCAAAATTAATAACTAAGGGCAGTTTGAGGTAGTGAATGTACCTGCACTATAGCGACCAACAATAGAAACAATACCTATAGTGAGAATGATTTTGCTGCACGTCGTTCGTTTGTTCTAGTGAAAATTTAGTTTTCATCTAGTTGCTTCTATTTTGGAGTTACAAATGAGTAGAGATAAGCATATTTTATTGTAACATTAGGTATTTAAGATTATAATACCAGTAATCTACATGCATTCGCCGACATTTTGATGCAATGTGTTGAACAAGCTCTGTTCTTCTTTCGGCTTTGCTTGGGGATTTACGCCATATTGTCCTCTTGGGGTAATGTTGCCACCATGCCAATCGGGTGAGAAATGGCCTCATTTGAATGTAGTGGAGCCAACTCAGCAGAGATTTATATTTGTGACTTTTGCAATTTGAGTTAAATTGTAACTGATAAATTACTTTTGCTTTCTAAATTGCTTTCTAAATATTTTCAGTAGGTTATGTATTTCCTAGTACCCATTTGATATATTTACTAGTCATTAAAGAGTGGTGTCTTTATACCGACGCAGTGGCGGAATTACCCCAGTATCCTGGGTAATCCCGCCACTGTGCAGAGGTTGAAAGAAGTTTTTTTTATGGGTACTTACGTTACAGTTATATATACGGTTAAATTTATACAGATACTAAAGATCATGATTCAGTTTTAGAATTTCTACTGTTTAAAAATAAGCATTTTTTAGAGGTGAAAAAATTTAAATTCCCTTAGGGTGGCGGCATTCCCCCGATCTACCCTATTCGCGACGGAAAGCAAATTCCAGCTGGGATGGTCTCATTGATAAGGAATTTTCGGCTACAAAAAGCTCAAAATTTAAAAGAAAACTTATCTTACCTCTTCAATAAAATTCCGGCAGCTTAGGGCGACGCCCAAAATTCCAGTCGCAACCAAGCAAAGAGAAAATGGAAACGTAGATCTAGGAAGATAGTCATTTTTGTTGAGCAATATACAAGCTACTCCTGCAGTCAGAATCCCTCCTTTATAGAACATCCCGCTGAGAAATTTGCTTAATATAGGCATCTGAAAATAGTAGAAATAATATTTTTTTAAAAACAATTTCACTTTCTTTGAAGATGCTAAGAAGAGTTCGGTGATACATATCAATGGATATATATGTTGATATATATCCGATATTTATTTTTAAATATCATGATGTTTGAAATTTTCATGTATTTGACACAAATTTTCAAAATATTGCATATGTTATTTTTGATATTTTCAGTCGAAACAAGTGTGAATGAATTTTTTAACTGTTATTGTGTCATTCTGTAGATAAGAAGTTTTGCTTTGGCAGGTCCTTTTTAACTCCCTTCCCCTCTCCTCCACAAAAAGAAAATATTTTCTCAACTTTACATTTGAAGCTGAATTTTTAAAAGCAGAACCAATAATTATGTGGGATAAAATTTACTTAAAACAGCCATATAAAGATAGACTGTCTAATTTCGAGAAGTTATTTTCCGCTTCATAGAATATTTTCTAGTTTTGGTTTCCTTTGGTTTAAACTACACAACAAATTAGAGAATGAAAAATGAGACAAGCTTACATTTATACTCAATTCAAATTTTTCAATAAAAACAAAGTATATTGTATATAGTTTTGTTGTATAAAACAAAATTTTCCTGGAAAATTTATAATTAATCACATAATTTTGTTTTTTGTGAGTGTAAAGAGCAAATTGTGCCTGTTAGTTGAACTTCAATTTTGTTACATAAGTGAAAAAAAACATACATTTAGAATATAGTTTTATTAAGTTTTCATGTTATTGTTTTGTTAAGTTCACATGTTTTAGTTTCTAATTTATATTACTCTGAAAATATTTATAATTATCTATAAGTTGACTACTTTGAAAATATCGGATATTTTTTATATTTTCGAAAATATCATGATATTTACGAAGCCTGTTAATAAGTAAAAAAGAGTTTATAAGCATTCAATGTTCATCTTGAAAGAAATGTATAAGTTCCGATATCAAAGTGCCCCTCATATCAAAACTAATACCTTTGTTTCACATTGCATCCAGTTTCATATTGTATTTTATATTATCCGATATTAACCTGGGACTTGGCCCACGAATCGACTTATCTTGTTTTTAAATATTTTAAGCATTGATTTGCATGAGCAAATAGGATCTGTACCAGATCCCAGGATCTGATGATCCTGCTCAACTTAGACAATCAGACACTTTGTATAAATTACAGTAATCTATAGTAAAAGAAATACAGGTCGAACCAAAAGTCTTGTCCTGGTTATAATAATACAGCACAAATTAACCGTTTGTATAATAATGTAACTTGTTGTAATATTGGATAGGTCAGTTTAAAAAGTTTTTTGTGCAATAGAGGGCGCGATTGCTCCTTTAAGAGCGACTCAGGGAAGGAGGACTTTGTAAGGATGATATTTTCGAACGAAATGGCGTCCATTCAATAAAAAGTTCAATGTATGCTTTTGTTTCAGGAAACGAAATCGCCCATTAATGTTCTGCGAACATTTCAACGTTGTTACGGATGCAACCCTCCTGATGCAAAATCAATAAAGCGATGGTATGACAGGTTTAAAGAAAGAGGCAGCGTTGCTGATCTGCCTAGAAATGGCAGGCCTAGTGTGAATGAAGCAATTTTTGAACGCGTTCGGCAATCATTTTAGCGAAGTTCTACTCAATCAACTCGTGAACTTCAAATATCAGCTGCTAAACCTACTGTGTGTACTGTAACAGAAGACATGTTAAGACCACTTGGCGGGAACAAGAATACCACTTAGACATCCTCCGAGCTACCAAGGGGACACATGTTGAAATTTACTGAGGTACGTGATCTTATTAAAAAAAACCTTCATAACAGTACTTACAATGTATCCAAACAAACATGTCTAATTATAATAGTTTGAGCAAAATAAATATTTATAATCAGGGCAAGACATTTAGTTCACCGTGTATGTATATGTGTGTTTGTTGAAGATGGCTAGAAAAGTCTACATGCAGAAAATACAAATTTTTATAACAGACTCGAATTAACCTAAGATTAATTTTCTTTATAATTTGGAGAGAGATTAATTAAAATTCCTCATCGAAAGCCAATGGACCAGATTCCTTTGTCCGAGTGAAGGCTTCTGCGCATGTCCAGTAAAACAGCGGATTAATCGCAGATGTAGCTGGAGTTTAGCTTTTTTTTCTGCATCTATAAATCGCAATCATCTGATCCCCTGTTAAGCTGTCCTTCTCTTCCCCCAAAAAGAAAAAGTTCGTTATCATGGCACCTTTCAATTTAAATACATGAATATTTGAAGATTGCAAATTTTCTGAAATTCGCTCTCTGTAGTTTTAAACTGCCATACATGTGACCGGGATGAAAATGAAAGAAAAAAATAGAAATTATTTTTCTGCAATTAACGGTACCTTTCAATAAAAAAAGATGACTATTTACTATTTCAAAAAGAAAAAAAAAAAGTGAACGACTTGCAGAATTATGTTTTTTCTTTGTTTGAAACTGCCATCCGCGCGGCCCGGATGAAAAAGCAATATCCACTTGTAGAAAATATTTTATCTTTCTTAACGCTACGTTTGATTTAGTCCGTCAACACCATGTTGGAATAAAATCTACCCAATCACATTTTTTCTGTCTTTTAAGATACTTCTGTTATGCCTTATACCTTTCAAGGTCGAGAAGAGGTGGGAGAAGTAATGTCTTTTCTTTGTTCGCTAGGAGGGAAGAAATATACCTCTTGGGACTAGAAAATCCCCCTCGTGTACAAAAGTTTCATTAAGATAAATTCATTTCTTATGGGATAACACACACTAAAATAATTTTAATGAAAGACTAACATAACAGCTACTTGTACCTATATATTGATGAAAGAGTATTAAATGTAATTAATATATATTTTTTAATAATGCATCTTTTAAGGTATAAAACAAATCGTTTGCATATTTTCTATTACCATCCCCCCCCCCCCCCCCCAAAAAAAAAATTTACAGAAACTGCTGCAAAATCTGAAAATAAATATGAAAAGCACGATTTTTTACCTAAAAGTAGTAGTATTGATGCATTTTACAATATAGAACGGTAGATTTGTTTTAAAACACATTTAGCCAAAAATATGAGAGACAAAATGGTATGAGATTTATACCACGTGTGTAGCAACGTAATGGAAACGGGAAAAAATGACTTTACCATTTCAAAATATTTTTTTTTTTTTTTTTTTATAGGTAGCTTTCATATTTTCTGTAGTTTCGAATTATCACCGTTTTTGCAAATGGAAATTTAATAAAGCAAGTTGGAAATTGCTCGTCAAACGTGGCAAATGAGGTGCGTTCGTACTATAACTAGTTTTATAATTATTTTTTGCGCCCCATATTGTACTGAATGTGTATTTATTTGCAATTCATAAGTGCATAGTCTGTAACATCATTAAAATGCACTTTCAATAATTTTTTCCCATTCCCCTTAATGTAACGGAAAACTTTTGACTGTCCCTGTCATTAAGCTATACATCCGATTTTCATGAAATTTGAAATGGCTCGACAAAATTTTGCAACAATTATATATTTAAAATTTCAGCCCATTCGGAAAGCTGTAACATCATTAATATGCACTTGCAATAATTTTTCTCATTGGCTTTAATGTAAAGAAAAACTTTTGACTGTCCCTGTAATTAAACTATACATCCGATTTTCATAAAACTTGAAATGGCTCGACAAAATGTCGCAATAATTATATGTTTAAAATTTGAGACCATTCGGAAAGCTGTAACATCATTAAAATGCACGTGCAATAATTTTTCCCATTGGCCGTAATGTAAAGAAAAACTTTTGACTGTCCATGTAATTTAACTATACATCCGATTTTCATAAAATTTGAAATGGCTCGACAAAATTTTACAACAATCATATATTTAAAATTTCAGACCATTCGGTTGGGTAGTTTTTGCTCTATTATATGCGGACGGACGGAAAGACAGACGGACTGAACGACGACTATAGGTGCTACGTATTTATATAATTACGAACGCACCTAACAAGGACTACCCAAGGATAAACGGCATATTTCTGTGGGCACGGATACGTACAGGAGAGTTTGCTAGTGAAATATAAACAGTAATAAGAAAAGCAATGTATTAAGTTCAGGGCTGCTTCTTGTCTTCATTCTCCTGTCAAAATATTCACTTCTAATGGATAACGATCAGCGAGAAATTTCAGCTCTTGCCTCACAATTTCTCGGTTCTTGGGGCTCATTTGATTTAAAACTGTAAGCCAAGTACCCATAAAGGATGCTCGCCCTTCTATTTAACCTCCTCTGTTCTGAAATATCACATGTGATACTTCTGAATCGAAGAGGATAAAAACTAAACTGTTTGATATTTTTACTTTTAACAAGGATCACCCAAGGATAAACGGTATATTTCTGTGGGCACGGATATCTACATGAGTGTTTGACAGTAAATACTGTAGTACTGTAAGCCAAGTTACCATAACGGAGGCTCGCCTTTCTATTTAACCTCCTCGGTTCTGAAGTATCACATGTGATACTTCAGAACCGAAGAGGATATAAACTAAACTATTTGATATTTTTACTTTACTTCTATATAACTAAATGTTTTCGGCTTTGGATCTAAACAAATAAATGGCTGATGCTTATTTCCTCATAAAATAAGTATTATTTTCATCTGAGTTTGCAAAATGCATTCCAGACAGGGTGTCCAAATAAATAAGAAATTTTTAAAAATAATTAAACGCTTTAGAATTTAAAAAAAATTGAGGATTTGTAGGTCATTCAATTAATTAAAGACGTTCAATTTGTTACTGCGTAATTTTTGTCATTGATAATTGATATTTTAATGTCCATATTTGTGAACCTAAATTAACAACCCCTTAAAGTATCATTTAGAAAAAGTAGGCTCTTTCCGTCATCTATGGTGTCTTTGTACAAAATCAATGAATGTGTAATCGCAGGGTTACTTTACCTTCGTGTCTGAATGAGGTTAAGCCCCGACGGCACGTGCCTAGAATTTACTCAGGCGTTAAAGAATCACATAAAAAATAAAAAAAACACCTGTATAAGAAAACTTGTTTTTTAAATTATTAGACCAGCTTGAGCAAAACTTTATTAGAATAGTTTTACAACTCCTATAGAAATAAATTTAGTCTTAATAAATCTAATGTTAAATTTTAAATCTTAAATAAATATGTCATTATGATGATTTGAGATCAGGGTAACACTTACATAACTTTAAAACATTAAAATCATTCCATTTTCTTTAGAAATATTAAATATTTACTTATAAAAGATATACTAAATTAAGTTACTAAATATATGAATATTTTGTATTATATATATATTTTTAATTTCATGCAGTTTACAAAGTACTTGTAATAGCGGCCTTGAAAGAAAGATGCCATAACAATGTAATTTAAATATTTAAAATTTTGAAGATTTAATATTTAATAAATCTAAAACTAATAAATTGTTCTAATTGTGAGCATTATTGATTATGATGTAGATAAAGTATTCTATTACTAAAGATATACTATAATGTTGTCAGTTTTCAAAAAAACTCGAAAGTTTAAAAATTCTCCATTTTTTTTTTTTTTTTTTTTGGGAATCATTGTTGCAAGCACAATGACAGAGTGACATACATAAAAACTTACGATTTCCGTTACTTTTATAAATTAAATTGATGCATCCGAAAATTATTCAGCTTATATGATACCTGCTTAATAAAACAAATATATAAGTATTAAGAACAATTCATAGATTATCACTCGCCTTAAAATAAAAACATCCACATTATACGATGATCAGTAACTAACAAAAAATACATAGAATTTGCATGCATTACTTGTAGTCAGTGTTGATGCATTAACTCCACGTTGAAAGGTTCTTGTTGATAGTAATTTGATAAACGGCAAGCACCAAACTTAGACCTGAGAAAAGATCGAAGCAGAATTTCAAAATACGTGAAATTTGTTGTTACCGCGCTAAGATAATGTAAAACAGTGATATACAAGCTACGAAGATGCCAAAATTTCGATATCAAGCGGCAGTACGGCAAAGATCAAGTTAGATTATTCGCTATATTTGAATGGAGATAGAACCATAACTAACGACATACAAGGCCAGTTCATGACTTTTAAAACGTCACGCGGAGTGGATCAGAGGCTAACGAAAAAAACAGGCTACCGCGGGGCATTCCACGTGCACTTTTTCACAAACCGCTAGATTGACGTTATGCTCTTTTCGCACACCTTCATTGGTGGATTCGAGCATCACGTGACTCCAGCGATCTGTAAAAAAACATACGTGGAAAGTCCCGTTATGGCGACTAGAATACACAGTGTGGAAATCGGCTATCCTTGTAATACTTAAAAAACGCTAAAATATTTATCCCTTAAATGTGCAATGATGCTGCTGCAATATGCAGATCGCAGCGGTATCTGCAGGATATTTTTTACAAGTGCAAGAAATTGCTAGTCTATACAATGTAATACTAGTAATACAAAATACCGCAAATGTCGCTGCGATTGACACTTGGGATTTTAGCAGTTTCAATTTAAGCGATACAATTTCAAGCGATACAAATTTTTAGCACTGTTTGGGTAGCATATTTCCAGACTAGGTATTCTAGACGCTGTAGGCCCGTACACTGTTAAAAAATATCGTGAAAAATGACCTCTTTTTTTAAAGGCTATCTATTTTCTGACCAATGAGAGCGCTTCATAGGCATTTAAATAGCGTTCTCATTGGTCAGAAAATAGATAGCCTTTAAAATCAGAGGTAATCTTTCACGATATTTTTAACAGTGTAGTAGCTTGTCTTTCTCGTTAGCCTCAGAGTGGATCATCTTTACACGACGATTGACACAAAATCGTAATGGCGTGATGCAAAATGAGCGCTTTGTACCAATCACCATGTAAAGATGATCAACTCCGAGGCCAACGAAAAAGACAAGCTACCGCGGTGCATCCCACGTGTGTTTTTTTACAGACCACTAGTACAGCGTCTAGAATATATAGTGTAGAAATCGGCTATCCCAGAAATACTTAAAAAAAGTGCTAAAATATTGCATCCCTTAAATGTCAACCGATGCTGAAATCCAGTAAGTCGATCACAGCGACATCTGCAGGATATTCTCTAAAACTCCAAGACGATTTGGTCTAGACGCTGTAATAATACGATGTTTACTTTGAAATTTAAAAATACATCGCAGGTGTCGCTGCGATCAGCTCCCTGGATTTCAGCATCATTTCACATTTAAGGGATACAACTTTTTAGCACTGTTTGGGTAGCAGATTTCCATACTAGGTATTCTAGATGCTGTACCGCTAGAGTGACGTGATTCTTTTTTCTTACACCTTCATTGGTGCATTCGAGGATCACGTGACTACAGCAGTCTATAAAAAAAAGATACGTGGAATGCACGGTGGTAGCCTATCTTTCTCGTTAGCCTAGGATCCACTCCCTGTGACGTTTTAAATGTCATCAACTGGCCTTATAAGTCGTTAATTGCGATTGAATCCTCAGATATTTCCGCTTCTTGCAAAAAAACCCCGCAAAATGCAAGTTATTGGTTGATCAATCTAGTTTCGAAAATGGTAAAAATCTGATCTGGATTCCGGTCTTAAAGTCAATTTCCAACAAGTAATCAGAATTTAGAAAAATGTGCTCAACCGATTAGTCATTTTCACGGATGACGCTGTTCGAGGCTAACGAAAAAGACAGGCTACCGCTTGTATACCACGTTACAGCGTCTAGAATATATAGTGTGGAAATCGGCTATCACAGTAATACTTAAAAAAGTACTAAAATATTGTATCCCTTAAATGTCAAATGATGCTGAAATCCAACGAGTCGATCACAGCAACATCTGCAGGATATTATCTAAAACTCCAAGACGATTTGGTTTAGACGCTGTAATAATACGATGTTTACTTTGAAATTTGAAAATATATCGCAAATGTCGCTGCGATCGGTTTCCTGGGTTTCAGCATCATTGCACATTTAAGGGATACAACTTTTTAGCGCTGTTTGGATAGCAGATTTCAACACTATATATTATAGACGCTGTACCACGTGTTTTTTTTTTACAGACCACTAGAGGGCCGTGATGCTCTTTTCGCACACTTTCATTGGTATATCGAGCTTCACGTGACTCCAGCGGTCTGTAAAAAAAGATACGTGGAATGCATTGCGATAGCCTGTCTTTCTCGTTAGCCTCGGACGCTGTTAAGAAGATACAAACAGTAAAACAAAATAAATTTTTCAAAAATTCTAGCTCAATCGGAGCTTTATTCTGCTAGGGTGTCTCTATATGAAAGTGATAACATATGCACAAGGCGCATGCTCAAACTATTCTGAGACAATTATGTCCAACATAATATTTTTTTTTTTCAATGTATGGTAAACTTACATTCTAGAACTTGTCCATTCTCTCCCGGACGAGTTCAATTACACAAATAAGACATGTCAATAAAGTTAATTTGTTTAGCAGAATTTTGCGTAATGACATTAATCAGTCATAAATCTATCTGTTTATTTGTTGAACACATACATCCGACTTACATGCCTGACATAAAATGACCGCTTACAAGCCGTCGTCGATAAATAAGGACGTGATAGACACAAGGAAATAGACAATATCTAAAGATTACTTCCGGTACAGCGCCTAGAAGATACAGTGTGTAAAACGGTTATTCCTATAATGCTTTAAAAAGTGCTAAAAACTTGTATCCCATAAATCTCCAACAATGTTCAGCGGCAATATGCTGATACGAGCGCCGTCTCGTAACTCTTTTCAATATAAACACTGTGTTTTCAAAAATTATAGAATTTTAAATATCGGAAACTATAAATATAAGATATTTTGGTCTGTTATAAGCTAATTCAGATAAGGAATAACGTGAAATAGGTTAAAGAGTCTCTTTTAGAATGACTATCGTTTTTAAATCACTACGATGGCGCTACGATCGGCATCTTGATATTCAGCATCGTTGTACATTTATGGGATTCAATTTTTTAGCATTATTTTGTAGCCGTTTTCCACACTGTATCTTCTAGGCGCTGTACTTCCGGGAACTCCACATAGACTGTACAGTGGAGTCACCGGAAGTTGAACCCGGTAGCTCTCTTAGGCTCGCAAGTGTTTAACGGAGTGGTGATTAAACCACCCGGCCACGGAGGGCCAAAAGCCGGTCTATTTGGATTTTTAGAAAAGTAGAAAACTTCGTGAAAGGGAAAATTAATCTACTTTCACAAAATTGCGAAAGTTGGTTTGGTTCTGGGTTCTGTCTGAACTGCACAAATTGCGAAATACTAAATGAATGCTGGCCCTAGAAATTGAATGTGATTTTTCTACTTCACAAGTCCGATAATTTTTTAAGTATAGTGTTTAGAAGATATAGAGTAGAAAACAGCTTAGCAAAAAAGGCTAAAAAATTGTTTTCCATAGGGCGGGATCCAGATATATATTTTGTGAACTTTTCGCTGTTTGAAATAAACAGCGAAAAGTTCGCAAAGATGCAGGCATCTGGTAATTTTAACGTTAATATTGCATAAGAATTCAATTAAGAAAGCGTTTTGCCTAGCGAAGAGCTGAAAGATGTCACTGCGATCGACGTTTGTCATTCAGCATTGTTCAATATTTATGGATTCAATTTTTTAGCACTTTTTAAAGCAAAGAAAAAAATTTAAAACTGATGTGAATGAATAAGAATAAAAAAATCTTCTTAAAACACCATAAAATATTTTTAAATGCGCTAGGCCTTTCGAAAGATCTGAGTCTTTCTTCGTCAGGCGCAAAAAAGACGTCCTTCTACTATGAAAGCAGCAGCAAGACTGAAATGAGAGATAAGGGAAAAGAAACAAGCTGAAGAAACAGCCAATAGGAAGCTAGAAATGAACAGCCAATAGGAAAGTAGAAGACAACAGCCAATCACAGAAGAGTATAATCAAAAGAAAAGCACACAGAGTAGGAGGGACAAAAATTGGGAGGGGGAAAATAGATATTTAAATATGGGAACACATGAAATTAAAATAAATAAATAAAATATAAAAAACAAACTAATATTAATTAATACAAAAATAAATTAAATGGTAGTACTGAAAAGGTTTTTCCAAGCGGTAGAGAGCATTGTGGAATCAGATTTATCATTAACAATAACATCACGATTAAGATAAATAGCTAGATTTTCAAGGAAGTCCATTTCAGAGATACTATTGGCATTAGAGATAATTTTAGCATTTTGAAAATTAAAACTATGGCCGGAATCCCAAGAGCGCTTGCCAATAGAAGATTTAGAAAATTCTCATTTCAGTCTTACTGCTCCTTTCATGGTAGAAGGACGTCTTCTTTGCGCCTGACGAAGAAAGACTCAGATCTTTCGAAAGGCCTAGCGCATTTAAAAATTTTTGGTGGTGTTTTAAGAAGATTTTTTTGTTCTTGTTCTTACTTTTTAAAGCATTACTGAAATGCCCGGTTTCCACACAATATCTTCTAGACGCTATATTCTAGACATTATATTCAGACTATAGCGTCTAAAATGTATAGTGTGGAAATCGGCCTACCCAGTAATGCTTACAAAGTGCTAAAATATTGGATCCCTTAAATGTCAAACGATCCTGAAATCCAAAGAGTCGATCGCAGCAACAACTGCAGGATATTTTCTAAAACTCCAAGACGATTTGGTTTAGTCGCTGTAATAATACAATGTTTACATTTAAATTTTAAAATATACTTCAGATGTCGCTGCAATCGGCTCTTTGGATTTCAGCATCGTTCCACAATTAAGGGATACAACATTTTAGCGCTGTTTGGCTAGCAGATTTCCACACTATATATTTTAGACGCTGTAATCTAAAGATTACATCCAGGAACTCCACAAAGAGTGTGCACCGGAGTCGTCGGGAGGTGAACCCGGTACCTCTCCCACGCTTGCAAACGTTTAACGGAGTAGTGTCTTAACCACTCGATCACGGAGGGCCCAGAAATCGGTCTATTTGAATTTTTAGAAAAGTAGAAAACTTCGCGAAAAGAAAAATTAATCTATTTTCAGAAAATTGCGAAAGTTGGTTTGGTTCTGGGATCTGTCTGAACTACACAAATTGCGAAGTAGTAACTGAACGCTGGCCCTAGAAATTGAATCTGGTTTTGCTATTCCACAAGTCCAATAAATGTTGAACTATGTTGTCTAGAAGATATAATGCAAAAATCGGCTTAGCAAGCAAAATGTGCTACAAAATTGTATCCCATAGGTCGGGATCCAGATATATTTTACGCTGTTAGCGAGACGAGATTGACTAATCTGAGGCCTGCATTTTTGTTAACTTGTCGCTGTTTGACGTAAATGTCGAAAAGCCTGCAAAAATGCAGGCTTCTGGTTGGTCAATCTCAGTTCGCTAACAGCGAAAAATGTATCTGGATCCCGGTCATAAATTTGAACGACGCTGAACTACAAATGTGGATCGCAGCAGCATCAGATAATTCTAACGTTAATATTGCATAAAGAATTCAATTAAGAAAGCGTTTTGCTCAGTGAAGAGCTAAAAGATGTCGCTGAGATCGACATTTGTCATTCAGCAATGTTCAATGTTTATGAGACTCAATTTTTTAGCACTTTTTAAAGCATTACTAGAATAGCCGATTTCCACACATTATCTTATAGACGCTATATTCTAGACATTATATTCAGGTTGTGCTCAGAGAGAAGCGTTCGTCCAAACTACGGAAAACCAACATTCCAGAATTTGCTGATACTCGCGTGGACGAGTTTGATTGAACAATGAAGACAAGTTAATAAATATTATTTTGTCGATAATGAAAGCCTCCCCAAAACGCATTGGTAATTAGTTTTTGTCCAAAATTGCATCAAACAATAAAATTATATATCGCGTTTGTCACCACTCTCATAGCTAGGAACCTTTTTCCAGATTGGTGTAGAAAAAAAATTCAACACATCTAAGAGCTGTATGCATTTGTACTTAAAAGTACTATAACTTTCTTGAAATTATATACTTTAAACAAATATTTATGTTTTCGTTTAATTGGATTGTCGTTTTGTTTAGTTGGATTAATTACCTATCTTTGGTTAATTCTAATTTTATATTTCACCAGTTTTAAAGGTACTGTATTTCTCTTTGCTATATACTAAGAAAATAGGAAAATTTCGTTTATATTTTAAGAATTGTAACTAGAATTTTAAGCATAACGCAGATAGTGTTCAATAGTAATAACAGACATTGTAGGAAAAAATAAGATACGTGGTAAAATTCCAGATATTTAAAAAAAATTATATATCCTTCTTGACTTTATTTAAATTATCTGCATCGTGTCCACAACACATTTCTGAAAATGTTAAACAGATTAACGAAGTCAAACAAAGAAATTCAAGAGTTGCGGAATTCCGAATATTTATAGCGTTCCAAGACATTGTAAATTTTTCACTTTCATAATTCCTCAGATTGAATTGCTGTTAACGGAATTCAGTATTATACAAAATTCTAAAAATTAGGAGGATTCTGACTTATGGATCCCATTTCAAATGTTATTTTCCACTTTGAAATTTATTTTCTCAGTCAAAACGACGTTACCTATTTAAAATAAGGTAACTGACAACACCTCGCATTCAGCAGCATCCTTTTTTAAACTAATGATAAATATTTCAATGATATTCAAGTAAAAACTCGACTATGTATATCTCAATACATACATGGTGTGTTCAAGTTTCAAGACTGGTCTGAGAATAGAAAATTTATTAAACATTTTTGTACAGCGAACTAAAATTCTTCGAAATATGATCCTTGGGCATCAACACACCGCTGCCAACATTTTTTCCATGGTTCATAGGCTCCCTGGAAGCCTCGCGCAAGGCTGTTAAGGAACCTCTTCGAAGCTGCCTGGATCGCTGGAATTGTGTCGAATCGCTTCCCTTTCAGGTCTTTCTTGATCCGGGAAGACAAAAAAAGGTCGCTGGGAGCGAGGTCGGGGCTGTAGGGGGCTCGATCCTTCAAATAGTGGAGCACCTCCTCGCGTGAACATTGTGAGCAGTGGTTTAAATAACCCATTGGTTTGTCGAATGAATTGCATTCGTATAAGTGTGAAGGATTGAGACATCCTTAAGCTGAAATATAGCTTCAAAGACCAACAGACATTCGGTGCCGAAAATGTCCTGAAGTTTTCTAGTTCAGTTATTCCTAGTGCTTGCAAGAATGCGTTTTTTCGGAATAATCTGAATCGCTACAGATACGTGAAATTCAATTCCTTCGCGTATTCTGTTTACATCGAATGTTTAAATTGGACGCAGACAGGAAAATGCATGATAAAAAATAAGAAACAAAATTGAATTTTTTTTTCAGCTTGCTAATATCACAAAAAAACTTATAATTGGACTTTGTACCGACGCTATCTTGGACGTCCGCCATCTTGGATTGCATAATCCCTGGACGGCCGCCATCTTGGACGTTTACAGAATCTGATAAGCGGCTTGGACCCCTTCTTCCAACTAAGATTAGTATTACCTTAGTTGGAAGACGTCCAACGTCCAAGTGACCTTTGCACCGTCCAAATTCTGACGTCACGCCTGCGTATCCCGTCCAATTTTCAGCCTGCTGATCACGTGACTAGACTGGACATCAGCTTTTTTTTCAGATTTTTTTCGTGACGTAGGCTTCTGTTATTACGTAATCGCGATAAAGGGAGTGAAGGCAGCGGGTGAGTCTTGCTTGGTGTGCAAAGTGATCTGTCACTTGTAATGTATTACCTTGAACAACTTTGAAAATTCTATTACATTTGTTCTAAATTTGCAATGATGGATTACTTCCATCTCTAAAACAGTTATGTATATGATGCTTTGATTTCCAGTCAGTAATACTTTAAGAAAGTAAAATTTTTAAACTAATAACTACCGTAAAATCCCGATTGTAATCCCCTTCTCCCTCTTTCAAAAACAAAAGTAGTTAGGGGGGAGGGGCGAATTATAGTCGAGATTTTTTTAATTATTAAAAACCCATCTTTATCTATAATTTACAAGTCAATAAGGCAAATACAGGAGTGAGAATCTTTCGTATTTCGGCAGATTTCCAATAAATAGTATGTAAATGCCCCCTCCTTAAAATTTCCCACAAACAGAAACCCCTAAGCAAAATGTAAAAGGTTTTAATTTCTTTTTTAAAATTGCTTCTTTATTTTTTTATGTTATTGCGACAATAATTAATGAATAATCTAAGCCTCCCGCTCCCAAATCTACTTTATTTTCATTTTATAATTTTTCGCTTAAACATATTACACAGAAATTAGAGAAATACATATTTTTTTCCTTATGGTGAATTTAACAGGTAATATAACTAATGATTACGATGACAAATGAATAACAAAAAAAAAAAAACATACCACAGGATATTTTTTCCATGTGTTCACATGTGCCCCACGTGTGTTCACAACTACCCCGCTGTTGGGGCACATGTGAACAATTTTTTCAATTTATAAAACTTAAAAAATCTAAGAAGAACTATACAGATGATTTCAAGAAAATTACCATGTGTAAAAGAAAGTTATGTTTACTATATTGAGTAGTTTCTATTTATAGAAATTAATCCAGTTATGAGAAAAAGCTATACTTATGCGAACTGTTCACATGTGCCCCACCTCCCCTAATCGTTTTTTATAAAAGCGTTGGAGTAACTCTGCAGCAAAAGCTACAGATTTTTAACAGTGTAGCGAACGAGATATTTCTGATATTTTAGTTGCCGCTTGTGGCGCTGCTCGCAGTGCTTATTGAAAAATACCTTTATATGAGATTGAAGATATACAGGATTTTGTATTGGATTAGTTAAACTGACTTTGGACAAAATTGAATCGCCAAGCATCTTGGAGACATCTGTTATCGACAAGTTAATGTTTGTTAACTTGTCTCTCTCATCTAATCAAACTCGTCCCGTCGAGCAGCGCATTGTACATTATTTTGTACGAAATTGGACGACTGTAATCCAGGCTAGACTATGCTTATGACTAGTGTATGTAGGGTTATATTACAACTTATGAGTAATTTGAAGATTTTCTGCCGCTTTAGTATACTTCTGTACACGTTATGCTGCAACACCATGCGTAGTAATTCTTAAAGGGTATCGTACACTACAATTAACACTTTGTACAAAAAATTCAAAGGTCGTAATCTACACATCCGGCCAAAATTACAGAATACTTAACATCCAATCAAAATCCAGAGTTTTGGTCATAACTAACAATTAAGATATTAACAGATTTATGTGCAAAATGCGATGAAAATCACACAAAGGGATAACAGCAGTGTTGAGTCAGGGAGTGTCTCGAAGGGGGGGGGGGGCATCCCCCGCACAGTATCGAAATGTCGGAAGATTTTTATTATATATTTAATGTCTAGAAGTACAGGGTTAGCCTAAATGATTTATCGGGTTTCAAACACTATTGAGAGGTGTAAGACCTACAAAGACGGGCAATACATGATAAGATACATACACTCAACAAGTTTAAAACACCACCTCACGGCTCACGTGCAGGAACACATCGCTGCTTCTCTAACGGATATTGACAGAAACATTTTATGGAGAATATTCCATCTACGTTATGATCACGTGGTCAAGGCAAAAACTTCTAGCGTAAAGAAGGGAAGGCTCCGTAGACGTAATGAAAAACCCTCGCCAGCCTGTGAAACAGTTCATGCGGAAAGCAATAGTAGCCTCCCTTCTTATCAGTTAGAAGTTCTTTGGGTAAATTACCGGTATCACGTGACTTTTTTTCAGTCTCGAACCCAGATTTGGAATAAAGTTCATTGAACGTCTCAACGGAACTGGATTGGGATGTGTGACGGCTGACTACGGACGCACACATTGAAAGTTGTATGTACCAGAATCTTGGCGAGTATGTACAGAGTGGTTATAATTAAACTTCCCCAATAAACAGCATCCTACAGCGCAAACGGGTGAACGAAATGCAATGAAATTTGGTATATAGACTATACACGAGATGCGCTCACGGAATTTCGAAAAAAAAATTTGGTTCCAAAATGTCCACCAGAGGGCGCCTTTTCCGGAAAAAACATTAAATTTAACGCAATAAACTGCCAAAACAGCCGGTTTTGCATTTTATTACTCATAATTCTTGTTCTGGATTGTTAATATTGTTTCTGTATTCTATTTTGGTCGTTTATTGTGTTAAATTTAATGTTTTTTTTCGTTAAAGGCACCCTCTGGTGGACATTTTGGAACAAAAATTTTTTTTTTCGAAATATCGTGAGCGCATCTCGTGTATAGTCTATATACAAAATTTCGTTGCATTCCGTTCACCCGTTTGCGCTGTAGGACGCCGTTTATAGGGGAAATTTAATTATAACCATCCTGTATGTATTGCCCGTCTTTAGACTTCGTATGCTTGTAAATAAACAGTAATTTGAAACCCGATTAATTATTTCGGGTTGACTGTATAATTCCCGGCCCTGGAGCTGCAGAAATATCCCACGGAAAAAATGTCCGAATTTAGTACTGCTTGTAAGTAGTTATTCCGTCGGGGCACCACATGCCCACTACGTTCTGAAAATTAGTCCAGTTAGCGTTGATTGCCTATGAATTGGTGGCTACATTTACCACATCTCGCAATATTGTCTTAGTTAAGGTTCTGAAAAGGGCCATCTGCAACCACTCTGTGCCAAATTAAAAAGATCCATTTTTTGGAATATAGTGCACATTATATACGGTTGCACCGACCGAATTCCTTTACTTCTAACTACTTTTCGCAGTTTCATTGCATTTTGCATACAGAAAGTTTAACTGTTTTAAAAATTGTTAAAATACCTTTAAGTGCTAGAAACAAAAATCCGATCTCGCGTTGAAGTGAATCCTCCTTTATATTTGAATGAATTCAGACCTGGCATTCCAGCACAAAAATTCATCTCTCTTCATCATCAACTCTTCATTTCTTTGCATTTGAAAACGTATACCAAAACAGTTTCTTCAGAAAGAATCAGTTAGCATCGTACTTAGATTAATTATAAAATTTAGAATGTGTTAATATGAGGCACTCAGAACCCAAGTGAGCAAAGCTCATTTTTAAGTTCAATTTAGTTAAACATTGCTCTATGAGCATTTTGTTTGGTGTCTTAAAAATACAACCTTTTGTTGAAAATGTAAGGAAATACTAAAGGAGTAGTTTTTATTTTATTTTTTATTTATTTATTTTTTTTTTGGTTGTTTTTTTTTTTCCCCCGGGAGTCCGACAATTTTAAATCAGACAGAAAATTTTAGTGTAATTGCAGTCAGAGGCTGAAAGTACGCAATAAAAAAAAATAGTTATCAATTTAAATTTGTTTCAAGATTAATTTCGATTTAAAAATATCAACACAGAAATAAGTATTAATCAAATTCTTTCTCAGGACAACGGTTAGAGATTATGTTTTACAAAATATGTTTAATATTTGTTATTTATACACAGTTACTGGCAGAAATCTGCTAAATTCACAATTAGTTATTCATTTGTTAGATTCCTATCCTCAAAAAACTTGGTTCAAATCGTATCCGACATCACATAATGTAATTTCCATATTTGTACTCTTATAATAGCGATATTTCAAGGAAAGGTAGTAACTTGTCTAAAAGTGAATGTTCATTTGCCACAATCACGAAACCTAAAAATCTACCAAATTGGTTACTTTAAAGACACCTTTGCAGATAGAAAGAAAAAATCACTGACACAAATACAAAGGATAGTAACCGAGCGTTAAAGTGTTCAGAGTCGCCAAGTCTACGGCTTTTTGCACAACGCTATTATCTTCGAGGAAATCTTTTTCTTTTAAATCGCCCAAATGTTCCAATTAAAATAACTATTATTTTAACACAAACTGATTGGTAAAATTATACGAATCGAATATTTCCAACTGAGCGAAAACATGTCCAGGCCGGTAATCGAGCCTATATCCTTGACTTACAACGCCAATGCTTTACCATTTAAGCTAACTAGGCCGACAACCAGCAGCATACTTCGTTCAGAAAACCTTATTGGTAGTAACATCTGGTCTGTCATGTAGACAACTCAACAGAATAAACCGCAGGTAAAGTAACTCCAAATATTCTCTTAAAATATTGGTATCCAAAAAGCCGGAGATTTGGCAGCTCTGTAAATATGGCCGTTGTCGGGAGTTCCGTTTTCCTGTTGTCGTTCGGTTTCAAACAAAGTGAGGATAGACAAGGTATATTCCACGGCATCTTTATTTTAATACCGACCGTGTAAATACTACATAATAATGGGATGGAAGGAGAAATTAATCTTAACTATTCAAATTCAAATCTCTTAATATATATTTAAGGATTTAAAAAATATTAAGAAACACTAACTTGTTTCAAAAATAAAAATCTTATTTCCCCATCTTTTTTTCAACTTTAAAATAAAAAAAAAAATCAAAAACGAACACACCAAAGCCTAAAGATGTATATTAAACGGTCAAGTGCGAGTATTACTCGCGTACAGAGGGTTCCGTACAATAAATATATGAATTGGTAATTGTATTATTTAAAAAAACGTTGCTAAAAGAATATTAACACTTTGTAAAAAACTATGAAAAGTAGGGTTGGGTATAACAGTATATACTAGAAAAATGTAAATGGATATACCATGAGAGGTCAAAGAGATATGGAACATAAAAAATATCAAATATAGCTATTCTGTACAACTCACTTTTACTTTCTTCTTACAAGAAAGTATTGGATTCGTGAAAATTTTCGAATTCCGGTTTTCGACGGATTTATACGTTTTAGGGTACAGAGGTAATGAAAAGCATGTTTTTACAAAATGTCGGTCTGCGAGTCTGTCTATCTGTGTGTGACAAATTTTGTGGGCGCTCTATCTTAAGAACTATTGAACGGAATTTAATAAAACTTTATATTCAGTTAGTCCTTGATATAAATAGGTGCTGATTATTTTTTGGTGTAAATCGCACAGCAGCTGGCGCAGTTATGCTGCATTATTAGTGATTTCTCAAATAGCTATCAGGTTGTAACGAAAGTTTTCCGCCAAAAAAAAGTTCTTAATAAATTAAGAAAACAAAGCATGAAAGCAGTGCCTTTAGTGAGGGTAGTAATCACCACCCGAATCTATGATTTTCTGCCAAGGTTTTGGTAGTTTTTCAAAGCCTTCGGCCCAGACACTTGGGGGCCGCGGGTCCAAAAACAGATTAACCTCATTTCGGGCGTCCTGTGCAGAATTAAAGATAGCACCAGCAAGATGTAGCTGCAAGTGTGAAAAAAGGTAGAAGTCAGAAGAAGTGATGTCGGGGCTATATAGTGGGTGTGGCAAAAGATGCCATTCGATTCCATACAGAGACCAGCCGGTGAATGCAGACATATGTGATCTAGCATTATCTTGATGAAACATTATCTTCTTGCGCCGGAACTCATTTTGACATTTTACCTTGATAGCAGCATCAACACGGACTAGCATCTTGCTGCACACCTTACTGTGCATGGTTTTACCTTTTTCCAGATACTCTTTGTGGATAATACCACGGCAATTCCACCAGATACAAAGCATTATCTTTTTGTTAGTCAAATTGCGCTTTGCGACGCTGCCGACCGGCTCACCGAGCGTAGAGCATCCCCTTCTTCGGCTTGTGTTGTTGAAGTGAATCCACTTTTCGTCACAAGTGACGAAACGGTCCAGAATTTTGTCCTTGCGTTGATATTCGAGCAGATTAGTGCAGGCCTGAACACGTCTGCACTTAACTGCTTGAGTCAGCTCATGCGGCCCTAGCGATTGAACTTGTACGTCAACTTTATGCAACGCATAGCGCGGCTAATGGACATGGCACTAACGTCTAACTCCTTAGCTAGCTCTCGAGTGGTTGAATACTGATATTCTTCCACAAGTTCTTGCAGGCGGGCCTCATCAACATCAGTAGGTCGGCCAGAGCGCTCTGCTTCTTGAATGTCATAGTCCTTGTTTTTGAACTTTCGGTACCAAAATTTCACAGTGTCATATGATTCAACAGATGTGCCTAAAGCTGTACATATGATTCGGTGACATTCCGTAGCCGACTTTTTGCAACAGAACTGGACGTAATTGCTGGTTCTAATCTGGTAGCGTGATAGTTCCATTTCAAACACCCTGTATTTAATGTTAACGATATTTTTTTACAAATTTCACAACGCAGTGTTATAAAGCAAGTCTCTTTCTTTCAAATGCCAAAAATCGTTTGACAAAATATGAGCAAATACGACAACGCAAACTGTTTGAAAAGACGATATTAGCTGTGGCGGGAAACTCGTTACAACCTGATATATCTCAAGAACTAAAGTACGGATTCTCAGAAAACTTCAGATTCAGTTAGTCCTCGATATAATTCGGTGCTGATAACCTTTTGGTGTAAATCGCCCAATAGGTGGCGCTGTTATGCTGCATTATTCATGATTATCACAATAGCTCTATCTCAGGAACTAATCCAAGAATTTTCATCAACCTTCAGATTGTTAGCCCGATATAAATTAGTGCTGTTTAGTTTTTGGTGTAAATCGCCCAACAGGTGGAGCTACTATGCTGCAATTTTCACGATTTCCGCAATAGCTGTATCTCAAGAACTAATGCATGAATTTTCATCAAACTTTAAATTTAGTTAGTCCCTGATATAAACTGATCCTGATAAGTGTTTGGTGTAAATTGCCCAAGAGGTGCCACTGCAATTCAGAACTTTTCACGTTTTCCGCAATAGCTCTATCTCAAAAACTACTGCACGAATTTTAACCAAACTTCAAATTTAATTAGAATTCACGAAAGTTGTCCCTAACTAGATTTTGGTATAAATCGCCTAACCGGTGGCGCTGTTGTGCTGCATTTATCAGGAAGTATTCACATGTATGAGATAGAACAAAGTTTTAGGATTAGCACATCCGACTAGTTTAATATTATCTTAATCTCTTTATAATGAACTTAATTCGGTACTGACTGTAAAAGAAGTGCATATTTAAACTTCATTTGGCATTTCATAAAACTAAATTCAGTTTAGTAATAACCTTTCTTTCTACAGTGCAGCTAAAACAAAACATTCGTTCAAATTTTACATTTAGCATTGGGCTAAGTGCGCTTCGAAAGGAGGTCGCAACTTTGCAACGCCGTTTTGATCCTTGCCGCGTTTTTCCAGATGGGTTTTTAATTAACTTAAAGCCACTCGAGGCGTATTGAAAGAGCCATTCAATGCAAAATAGTCGTGAATCCCATAGTATTTATGTATTTCATTCTAATTAAGGGGTCTTGGAGATCTCTTAAATTGGAAAATGATGAAAAAAAACCCGACCATTTTCGACATTTAATATCTTAAAATGTACGATTTTAAAATAAAATTTCTTTGAGATTAAAGATATAAGTACATTCCTTCATTTTATGTATTTAAAAAATTGCAAGATGCTGAATTAGCATTTACAAGGTGCTCCAAACAGTCAGACATTTGACAAGCAGAAAATTGGCATAAAAGCTTACGCGCACGTTTAGAAAATAAATATTGCAACTAGAATAAAAATTTTGGTGCCTACTTGTACTTCAAATTGTAATAATTACCCTGAACATAAATAAATTTGTATTTAAAACATTTTTAATACAAAGTTGTATTTAGCCAATAGAAAATTTTGAAAATTTCAACAACATAATCACTTAAAGAAATACTTTTGTGAACAATAAAAAGGAAATTTTATGTTCCGTTTATACAGGTGAACATGAAACGTATGTTTTGAAAATTTCATGGAAAAAAATATTCAAAAGTTAGAGATATCGTGCGTGTTATGCCCAAAAAAGTCATTTGGAGAAAAATAACTTAAGTTTCGAAATTACCGCTTAACACTAGAAAGACAAACTTAGTATATACCTATATTGCCCAAAAGCAGTCAAAATGACTGCATTGTGAAAGAATAACTAATGTGTAAAGAAATTTGTTTAAAATTAATTTTTAATACAGTCGGGCCTCTATTTAACGAAGTAGCTAAATCTCGAAAAAAAGTTCGTTATATGGAAAATTCGTTAAATAGAGAGTCACTTTTAAAATACTTTAAACTATATAAAACGTAATTTAAGTCCATAAACACTAAATGTAATTAAAAAAAGTAATTAGTCACTTTTTTTTATAAATTATATGTATTTGTTTTATTTATTTTACCCATCAAAAAGAAAACTTCAAGGGAAATAAGAATGAAACAAAACATTGTCTGGAAATTAAAGTTATTTTCAGTTAAAAAAATAACTTTACATTAAAATCATGATTTTTTATTATGGTTGATAAGCTGTCTGGAGGAATACCAAATTTTAAAGCAGTATTTTTTTTTCTTAACACCTTTATCCATCTCATTAAGAATATTTTTTTTTCTTTAATGCTCAAGCACTTTCGCTTTGACATTTTTGAACTACAAGAACCGAAATGATCAACACGATTGATCATGATCAACAATCTAGAAAACGGGAAACTATAGTTTAAGGACATGGGGTAGCTCCATTGAGGGTTAAAAGGGAATATTGAAAGTTTGCACTTCTTGGATGGAAAGCAAAGAATCACAGCAATTTTACTGCTCTTGGTGAGTTAGGTGCCTGGTAAGACCTGTTCATGGTCATTGATCATCAAATGTGCTGAGAGAAGGAATAAGTTTGAAATGTCCAGTAATATTTTAAGAAATAGGGAGAAGGAAAAATTAGATCCCAAGGAAAAGTTCATTAAATAGAGAATGCACTTCGTTATTTGGAGGTTATTTTACGAAGGAATTTGCAAAACGTTCTTGGTTCCAAGTAAAAGTTCGCAAAATAGAGAAATTCGCAAAATAGAGGTCAGACTGTATTTTTTATATTATTTACAGTTTTATAGCAAATTATTAGTAAGTATTAACAATAAAATAATCTATGCATTTTTATTTTTACCTTTTATGCAAATGAAAGTGTAAATCTTATGTGTACATCTTCCGCAAACATACTCTTGACATTTCTCACATATGTTATTTGCTTTGTTGTTGTGGCAAAGTCGTACTTGACAAATTTTGCATATGTTAGAGTGGATTGCATTTGATGATGTCGCAGTTGATATTTTGATGGGTCTTCATGGTCTGGTGAATTTTTCTGTCTTGCAGCGATGTATTCGGTGGAAATCTCTTCTGCTAATTGAAACAAGAACTCTTTTCGTTGTATTTGTATTCCTGTCGTTTCTTTGTAAAGGACCCGGGCCATCTACGAGAACTAGCTTTTACTGTATCTTTTCCGGCCATTTGATCCGCCATATCAACTCCAAATTTCGGGCTGTTATAAAATTGGAGAGATTCCGGAAAAAAAAAAAAATATTACTTTTATCAATTTTCACAAAGGACATAGCCGGATAAGCATTGGAAACATGCCTTTTAATCAAATTTCCTGATTTTTTTCCTAGACGTAGCTACATATCTGACAATATATTTCACCTATTATCACCCTATAAATAATGATATTTAATGAGATAAAAATGGTTTTTCGATTTTTCAAAAAACGGATTTTCTCAAAAACTGCTGCACGGAATTTCATGCTATTAATTGCGGATATACAGATACCAAAGATGCATAACCGGTAATTTTTGTATAATTTTCTGTTTATAAAAACTGTGTGAAATAGCAAAATAAATATTTAAAAATATCAAAATTATATCTTATGGTTATCCGAAAATTACCATTTTCTTGTAAAAAATTCCCCATGTATGCCGGTATATTCTATGTAAATGCTGAAAGTTTGCGTTGGGTACTACATATAAATATTTAAAAAAATGTATATCAAAATTATTGAAATTCATTTTAAGGCGTTATTTTGGGCGGAGCTACTCAACATCCACACCCAAAGAATTTTTGGAATAAACAGTTACAGAATTGCTGTATTTTAAATTTTAATGAACACATGAGCAACATTCTCAACACTGTCGATATCAAAATGAACATGATGTTGAAAAACATGGCTTATATGCTAATAGAATCTAAAATACACCAGTTGACATATTGTCTGCTGACTTTGTTCCAAAAATTCTCCGCATGTTGAAGTGAAGTAGCTCCGCCCCAAATAACGCCTTAAAATGAATTTCTATAATTTTAATATACATTTTTGTAAATATTTATGTGTAGTACCCAACGCAAACTTTCGACATTTATACAGAATATACGGGCACACATGGAGAATTTTTTACAAGAAAATGGTAATTTTCGGATAACCATAAGATATGATTTTTATATTTTTAAATTTTTATTTCGCTATTTCACACAGTTTTTATAAACAGAAAATTATAAAAAAATTACCAGTTATGCATCTTTCTTATCTATACATCCTCAATAAATAGCATGAAATTCCGTGCAGCAGTTTTTGAAAAAATCTGTTTTTTAAAAAATAGATGAACCATTTTTATCTCATTAAATATCAATATTTATAGGGTGATAATAGGGGAAATTTATTATCAGATACGTAGCTACGTCTAGGAAAAAAATCAGGAAATTTGATTAAAAGGCATGTTTCCAATGCTTATCCGGCTATGTCCTTTATGCTTAGAATTGAGAATAGCTACTCTTTTATTTTGTTTGCTTTTATATATTGTAAGAACATAATTCTTTGATTTATATAGCAGAGTTTAAAAACGAGGAATGTTATCCTTCATTTGTTTGGCTGCTTTGGGTAGTTTTCTTTTGTTTTCCCTAATAGTTCCAACTAGAGTTGCTTGTTTGGCCAATAATTTTGTCGCGAGTGACATGCTAGTGAAAAAGTTATCGGTCGTGATATTTCTTCCACTGCTTGTATATGGGTCGACAAGTTTCAGAACAACGCGTTCACAGGTATCCATTGACGATGGTCGTTGTTCATCTCATCTCAAATAAGGAAAACCATTCAAAACATATTTGCTACTAGCATCTGATACAAGCCAGAATGTCATGCCAAATTTGTTGGGTTTATTGGGCATATACTGTGTAAACCTGCATCTGGCTTTTGACGAAAATAATTGCTCGTCAGCTGTTATATTTTGCCCTGGTTGATAGCAATCTTTACTATTTTCAATGAACTTGTCACATATTTCCGAAACAAATGCAAATTTATTAGTTTGTAGCCGCCTACTTCTTTCGGCTCTTCTGTCAAAACGAATAAACCGTAGGATTTGCTTGAACTTTTCTCTGGTCATAGTTTTTCAAAAAATTCGGGACCCCACTTTGCTGACCATAAATAACTCAGTTTTAATTTTTTTGCCAATAAGGCTCCAGGAGCATATAAAATCCCAATAAATGCACGTATTTCCGGTAATGCTGTTATCAAATAGTTCCTCAAAATTCGGCGGCCTTCTTCAGTGTGAACTTTTTTTATATATTTGAAAATATAGTTTTCTTATCAACGAGAATGCACTGATGGGATTATCTGCTATAATGTTCCTTTTTGCGCAGCCTGTTGGCCTTTTCACAGCCTTGAAAATACAAGTAGTTGGTAACCTTCCAGGAATACCACATTTGTGAAACTTTGACTAGACAGTACCATCAGCAGCTGTTTCGGTCTCCTGAAAGTTTTCAGTTTCTCCATTAGAGTCTGAACTACTTACCATGCTATACCTTTTCCTGGGCATATTGATGACACATTCATTTTCATCATTGGTGATCGACTCTTCATCGCTATCTTCAGGTTGGTTGGTTGTGTTATGACGGCCAATTATCAACACGAGGGATATAGGCCCTAAGGGGGGGGGATCCCCTTCGTGGGGTTCTTTCTAAAGGAACCTAACCCGTATTAACGTTTGGAAGTCCAAGGCTCGAAGAAAACCACGAAAGCTCCAAACGATTAGGCCGACGGGTGCGATTGTGTTCGAACCCAGCACCTCCCGTCTACCAGCTTCGAGAGCAGAACCTCTCAGCCACTGGTAGGGCGCTATCTTCAGTGTGAGATGTTTCACTTTGAATATAATCCGCTTCATCTTCAGATGATAGTTCAGGATTTGTTGCATCTGATTCTATATCAGAACACTCTTCACTTCTCTTCGTTATTTTTTCCAATAATTCACCCTATTAGACATTTCTTTCATGAATTTAGAGCGCAAAAGAAAAAACAAACAGCTTATTAAAACAAGTATCGGAGCATAAAGACCCTAATAACAGGTACTACTTTACATAATTGAGCAACTGGAATTTATCAAGTATGCGCCCACATCGATAATTTATCATGTGATGGTAATCGAAAAAAATGAAAACTTATTTCAATACAGATCCGAGCTGGTCATATAAGAAATTTACTAAATTCAATAATAAGAGTCATTTGATTATTAAAAATTTCCCAAGCAGTCAAAATGATTGCTTTGGGGCAATATAGGTATAACATATATATATATACCGTAAATGAAGGATGGGGAAATAACTGCAATTATTAATAAACGCATTTACATGTTTTTCAAAAAATCACAAAATTCTAAGAAATTGTCATTATATACATAATTGTTTTTTCTAATTGAAATTAAAAAAGCAGTCAAAACGACTTCCTTGGGTAATCTAGTGTTAAGCTATTGAGCGGGGATAATTCTAAAAGCCATAAGTTCTGTTCTAATGAGAATTTGAAGGAAACAAATTATATTAAAATGTTCAGAAAAGATTGACGATTAGCATCTAAAAAAATTAAAACAAATTTGGAGTCTCGAGACCCCTTGAATTAGTCATTTTAACAATTTGACGTTTATTGCTTTTATACTGTAACTGGCCATTGCATTACACACATCATTAAAATTTATCTAGTCTTTAAAAGTCGATATTTCAAATGAAAATCAAATTTCAAATTATTTTTGCTTAACACTAGAACGGCGGCGAGGGGTCATTTTGACCCTTTCTGAATGAATACATGTCGATTCGAACCAGAAATTTCTTTGTAATATAAGATTAATATAAGCTGCACAAAAATAATTTAAATAAATAAGTTAAATAGTTTTAAGTAAAAATTCTGATGTGAAATATTTTTTTAAAACTTGAGTAAAAATTCCCGCCGTTCTAGTGTTAAAAGGCGCAAAGACCAACTGTTTTCTCTCTGGAAAAATTTCCAAATATTAATTTAAAAGTCGATAATACATAGAGTACGCGGCCCCTTTCATTATGTATGTCCATACCGTCCATACATTTAAGGGTTAATATCTCGGCTAATTACTGACGATTTTTTCCGAAAATCATGATCAAGAGTGCTTTTATTCTTCTGCTACGATAGGTACAGTCATGGGGGAAAAAAGTAAACACCCCCCTACTAACTCCTCAGCAAATTATCGTAGAAGAAAGTTACTGGTACCGAACGATTGGAAATAAAGTATTTTTAAATGATGTATATAAAATTTGCTTAGGGGGCCATCTACATATTAAAATGAATCCAAACTTCATTTTTTTCAATGACAATACACAATTTTAATGAGATATTTCAAATTTTCGGTTCAAATTATGCCTAGACACCAAATTTCAAGTCATTTAAATGATAAGTTTGAATTATAAACATTCAAAATTGAGTGCTTCTAATGTTAAATTACATTTTCATATTTTTATTTATATCTCCAGAAATTACGTTCCTAATGTACTAATTGTTTGTGTAGCAATAATACTAATATACCCAAACATAAATACGCTGAATTTGCAATTTTTATAATTTTATGAAATGAATTATGAATTATGAAATTAATATTCGAAAAAATTATGAATTGCAACCTACAATTTTTTTGATGGATTTAGATTTATTAAGTCCTGCTTTATGGAAATTCAAAATTTCACGTTTTTCTTCCTAGTAGTTTTCAAATTATGGTTAAAAAACAGCAAAATGGTGGTTTAAGGGGCCGTCTATAATACAAGTGACTAGATATTTTGAAATTTCTTCTGCTGTTCTGTAATCTAGCAGGCTTGCTTGACTTCTTAAGGTGCCTTGATCAAGATGGAAGCTCTCTGGGTAAACAATCGAGTTCCAGACTTCAATTTGGATACAGCCCTTAAAATACGCTCGTTTTAAAATAATTTCTCAGAAACTTATGGTACGAATTGCTTAAAAATTTTTTTAGGCTAATTGAAGGGTGTAGAGTTCATTTATGCTGTCAGAATTGTGTACTGCTATTGAAAAAAACAAAGTTATGGTTCGTTTTAATATGTAGATGGCCCCCTAAGCAAATTTTATCTATATCACTTAAAAGTAGACTTTATTTCAAATCGTTCGGTACCAGTTACTTTCGTCTACGATGATTTGTTGAGTTAGTAGGGGGTGTTTACTTTTTAATTCCACGACTGTACCAACAGCGCTGCTCAACACTTTTGCTGAATACCCGTAAATCGAAATATGTGAATAACTGAAAAATGCGATTTTCTCAAAAACTACGACTTAGGGTAATCGCTATAATTTTCCTGCAAGGTTTATATTAACGTCTACTACCTCTAATTTTTTCAGAATTTTACTTTCAGTAGATTAGGAATTAGAGGGGGGGGGACATTTTTGCGCTACATTTTCGACGATATTTTTGAAAATGTAATACCTAAAATTAAAAGAAATATCTTTGAATTCAGCGTTGCGAAAGCTTTCACACGATACCCCACACGATATACAAAGAGAAGATTTTTCCAAGCAACTTAATTTGCCACTATACATTTTTACTAAATCTACCCTATCTATATCTATATTATAAAGGACAATCATATCTGTGCGTAACGCGTACGTCATTCTGCGAATGGCGACACTTTGAAATTTGAAATGAAATTTTGGTTTTGCATTTTTCTCTACTGCAAATTTTTAAACTTCTAAACATCGCACATTTTAAATTTTTAAACCGTCGTATGATGGAAAAAATGCTCTTTTAAATGCAATTAGTTTGAAAGCTGTATCTCAATTTAATTTTGAGATATTAATTTTTTTTTGTAGTTTTTAATACATTTTTTGTAATTGTGGCAACTGAAGAACTTCATTTCTGTTGAAAGTCGTGGGGGGTTGAAAGTAAAGGGAAACTAATCACGGAAGAAAGAAAATAATATATTACTGTACCTTTTTGTAGCCATTTTCCCATAAAAACTGAAAAAATAAATTGAAATTAAAATACGTGCTATGTCAGCGATTTTTTTTATTTCTAAATATCGCACATTTTCAATTTTAAAACCGTCAAATACAGAAAAAAATCTACTTTCAAATGCAATTTGTTTGAAAATTGTATCTTAATTGACTGAGTTATTATATTTTTTATATAACTAGCCGCCCGTGGCGACCAAATTGGTCTCCCTTAAATGTATGCTAGGAATTGTATCATGTTACTTTTATTCCTAATTTAATTTACTTGCTCAATCCTTTGCCAAATTTGAAGATTCTGATAGAGAAATCGAGAACTCGCTACAGTTATATTAGTCGGGCACAGATGATAAATCGCCAAACATTGTACACGTCGCATTTTTTTTTTCATATTTCATTAATTCAGATTAAAATATAATCCTTTCACTCATTTTATTTAGAATGGATGACTTTAATTTAAAAATAGAACTTTTAAAATTCATGACTTTCACTTAAAAAAAAACTTCTTTACAAAAAGAAAAGAAAAAGAATAAATAATACCATAAACCATTTAATTTCAACATCAAAGATTGTTTTAATTTACCCCTCGAGAAATAAAAAAATGCTGATGGCGAGTTAAAAAATGCTATTGGCGAGAATTGCACCCAGCTAACATAAAAGTACGAACTCTTTGCGGTCATAGACACTTTTATGTAGTTTTATTTGAAAAAAATATTTGGATTAAATCGGTTGCCAGAAAAAAATTTCTTTTCTCGCCATGGACCTTATCTCTATTTCGCCAAGTACCTATACTGGAAAAGCACCTTCATTTATTTTTTTATTTATTGTAGTTTAAATTAGATGAATAAAAGACGGCACAGGTGTCATATACGCATTACGTTGGCACGACTTTTTACTGACGGCAATGTCATATATGCACCGGGGTACATAACTGGCGCCAAAGTGTCGTTATTTTGCTTGATATGGTAACCCGGATGTAGATGTTTATTTATTAATAAATTGTTTATTTACTTTTATTTTATTTTTTAAAATTATATAAATTGTTTTGTTCTATAGTTATTAATTAAACATTTTATTTATTTATTGTTATTACCTTTTTAAAAATATTACACAATAACCAATGAGATGCGTTTTATTCGGGCGTTGCCATTAAACAATTAACCGCCAATTGTTTACAATCAACCAATTGAACAATTAACCAACAATTAATCGCGATTTCTGTGTCACGTACGATAGCGTAATATATATATATATATAGATTTTCAAGCATAAATTATTTTTTAATTTATCTCTATCACGTATAGCTCGATTACGGAAGGTTAATCCGCTTGCCCTTAAAACAATGTAAAAAGTTCAGCATATGTTTTCGTCTAATGTTCCATAACAAAGTTAAAACTTCCTCTATAGAAAAATAAATAATTTAATGTAAATAAGAAATAAAATTAACAGACATGTGATTGAACCACGCGCTTATGCACCGAAATGATCGGAAAGACTGACGTAAGTCGCAAAATCTTGGGTTAATACCACCTGGCATGCGGTGACATGTGAAAGTATCGCTTTTAATAAATTTCAAAACTTTATTTGATTGCATAGTTGATATTTTTCATATAAAAATTCTTTTTGATGTTAGTGGGCAATCTAATATATATATTACATGTAAAAAAATAATTAGATTTAAAAAAAAATTGGTTTTCACCTATATTCTGTAACCCGAGGAGCTCGGGTCGATCCCCTAGTCTATATTATAAAGGACAAACATATCTGTGCGTAACGCATACGTCATTTTGCGAATGGCAACACTTTGAAATTTGAAATAAAATGTTGGTTTCGCAATTTTCTCTACTGCAATTTTTAAAACGTCTAAACATCGCATATTTTAAATTTTTACACCGTCGTATAAGGAAAAAAATGCTCTTTTAAATGCAATTCATTTGAAAGTTGTATCTCAATTTATTTTTGAGTTAATTTTTTTGTAGTTTTTAATACCATTTTTTTTATCGCGGCAACAAAAGTACCTCATTTCTATTGAAAGTCATTGAAAGTAAACGGAAAATAGTCAAAAATAGTAGATACTGTATCCTTTTTGTTTCCATTTTCTCATAAAACCTGAAAAAAAAGTTGAAATTAAAATATGGGCTCTATGTCAAGAATATTGTCTGTTTCCGTGATAATGACGTCATATGCACACTTTTCTATAGACGAAGTTTAAGACTCTATTGTAAAAGTGGATTGCTTTAGCGGATGCAAATGACGTCATTTTATGAAAAAGTGTGTATTTTAATTCTTAAACCTGAATTATGTTTTGTAGAAGTAAGTCATTTTCACAGCCCAGATGCTTTGAAATTCTTTTCCGGTGAAAATGCTTCACTTTTGAAAATAATGTAATCGAAAACACACTGATAAAACGCAATGTTTTACAAAAATTTAAGGTGTCCTTATACAAGAGAGGTAATATGCAAATAACAGCGATTTATACTACAGAAATTGATGATTCTCGCCTGGACGGATTTGCTTCGCCGAGTTAGACAAGCAAACAAGTAATTCGTCGTTTAAAATAATATCGTGTTCCTGAAGTTTTTGTCAAAAATTCTCTGGAATAATAAAATTTTAATGCTATTCCATAGGACATTCTACTTTAAATTTATCAAAATAACATAATTTGCTTAATTTTTCCTAATTTTATATCTACCCTATCTATATTATAAAGGGCAAACATATCTGTGCATAATGCATACGTCATTCTGCGAATGGCAACACTCTGAAACTATATTATAAAGGACAAACATATCTGTGCGTAACGCATACGTCATTCTACGAATGGCAACACTCTGAAATTTGAAATGAAATTTCGGTTTTTCAGTTTTCGCTACTGCAAATTTTGAAACTTCTAAACATCGCACAGTTTCAATTTTTACACCGTCGTACAGGGAAAAAATATACTTTTAAATGCATTTTGTTTGAAAGCTCTATCTCTATTTATTTTTGAGATATTAATTTTTTTATTGTTTTTAGTACCAATTTCGTAATTGTGGCAACTGAAGTACACCATTTCTATTAAAAGTAAAGGGAAAATAGTCATGATTTATTTATCCTTATTGATACCATTTTGCCATTACAAATAAAAGTAACTTTTTTTTATAATTTTTGAACAGAAAATGACGTAGCTATTAAAAAAAAACACGCATATTTCTTCATAAATCAGTTACATTTCAATATTTTTTTACATTACGCTGATACTGAATTTGAGACGCTAGGCAAAATGAATCAGTGAGTAAAAATGATGTCATATTTAAGAAAAAACGATCATTTTCTTTGATAATACTAAATCTTTGACCAATACTAAATGGCCAATGCTATGACGACTAAAGGCAAATTTCTGAATTTTTTATTCGTGGGTACTGAGATTAGAACTTAAAATTTGTATTACGTATTCTAATACAGTTTAATTTTTCAATAATTTAAGCAGCTGAGGTTTGTGGAAATAACATTTTGATAATTTTAGGTTTAAAATATTATTTGTTTTAGCAGTTAGACAACCAATATAAGATGAATTTTTTATTGTAATTATTTTTGTAGGTTTATCATAAATTTGATCTAATAGTTTCTTTCTAAACATTTTACTTCGTCGAATTTCGACGGGTTCCAACTCGTATATATAAAATCCTAATGAAACGAATATATGA
Source organism: Maratus speciosus (assembly GCA_963932465.1). Lineage (NCBI taxonomy): Eukaryota > Metazoa > Arthropoda > Arachnida > Araneae > Salticidae > Maratus > Maratus speciosus. The sequence continues at coordinate 87,523,369 of OZ010799.1, read as the reverse complement.
AACGCCTGAAATGTAACGATTCTTTGAATCGACTTATTAAACAACTGATTATGTTTCACGGTAATTCCTCCTTAAAAAAAGGAATACTTTGCGATGAAATTAACACCAAAAATCAATATTGATACGTAGATTTCAAAACTGGTATTAGAATATTTAAATTCGAATTAGTTTTTGAAATATTAATTTTTTTCTAATTTTATATACATTTTTCTAATGATGGCAACTCAAATTTTAATCAAACAGATATATTTTTTTTCAGATTTTAGAAGAGGTTACTATTTTAAACTAATTTGGCGAGAAATTTGGCCTTCCTTAAATGTATGCTAAGAAATGTATCATGTTACTTTTATTCATAATTCAATTTGTATTTCATTATCATTTTATTTAATACAAACAGAAACATTTAAAATAAATGGCTTCGCTTCTTTATTTTTTTTAAACGAAATGAAAAGAAAAATATTAGGCACAGATGTCATATATGCACCGGGGTACCCAATTGGCGCCAAAATGGCATTATTTTGGTCGACATGGTAACCCGGCTATTGTTTATTTAATAATAAGTGTTTGTTTATTTTTCTTTTTTTTTTTAATTATATATATTGTTTTGTTCTATAGTTATTTTTTTTTGGTTATTTTCCTTTAAAAATAAATAGAAAATATTTAAAAAATACGGCACTACTTAGTTATTCCATCGACCCATTTGCGAAATTGTATAAATCGCCAAAATATACAAACTGACTTAATTTTTATTTTGAATAAATAAAGAAGAAAATAGTATAACATTAATAAATATACAAATAAAACGTCCAAATAAAAATCACTTGATGACGTAAAGACGTGTAACTTGCTTAAAGTCAAACGAATATGACATTTATCAACCATTATTGGCATTTAATCTTATAGTTTGGCGATAGATTTTTGGTCGACGGGATAACTAAGTAGTACCAAAAATACATGTGTAACTGGTATTCAAAAACGGGGATTTCGCCAAATTTTCGTAAAAAGATCACGCCAAACCGGGTGCGTATATGGCATCTGGCCAAATATTAAATGATGTAACAAACAATGATATTTAATTACAACTTCAAAGCAATGTTAGCATTTTGTTTTTATTTTTCGAGTGGTAAATTATAACTGGCGAGTTGAAAAATAGTAATTGGCGAGATTTGGACCCGGCTAGCATAACAGTACCAAGAATTCTTTGCGACAATGCTTTTATGTAGTATTATTCGAAAGAAAAATTTTTTAAAAATCGAAATGGAAAACTTTCGACACAGATGCCACATACGGTCCCATATTGGCGCTATTTTTTTCTGACGCCAATGTCATATACGCAACGGGTATATAACTGGCGCCATAGTATCGTTATTTTGCTTGATTTGATAAGCCGGATGTTTATGCTGTTGATCTTTTCCCCAAATTAGCATCCGAAAAAAATCGCGCCAATATGGGGCAGTATATGATATCTGGGCCAAACTTTCATATGAAAAGCGAAGGGATCAGACCGTATTTGTTTATGGCAGTTGATGACTTGAACTATTATAACATAGATGAAATGATGGCGATAGAATAATATTTGGCGACTTATTACCTGTACATGGGTTATATTAAAGTACCAACATGGCACCAGGAATATAAAAAGCGAAGTGGTTCGCCCGGAACTCTTGATGATAGTCACATGACTTAGGCTATTGTAGAAATTGTTTTAAAATACCGGGAATCAAAGACTCTGTACACTTAATTCCTTTTATTTTTAGCTTCTTTTCAAACGTTTAACTGATCCTCTTTAATAAAACGCGATAACAACCATTGGATGTCTTACCAGCAACTCATTCGGCCTTAAATTTTTGAAATCAAAGGAAATTGAATGGAAACCCGTTTACAGGGAGATCTGCGCAGCTTTTTTCAGTATAATTCAATATTTTTTAAACCGATCAGATTAGCGTGTTTTTAGATTATGCGGTGCCTGAACGGGTGTTGGCGAGCGTAGCTTGCAGGGGGCAGAGCCCCCTAGTATATTTATAAATGTTTAATAATCTGAAAATATGTGGATCAACAGTCTTTATTACTTCCCCCAATTTGAACTTTCCACGTTCCATAGTTTACGAGTAAAATGGCTGTGACAGACAGACACAAGAGTGATCTTATAATGGTTCCGTTTATACTTTAAGTACAGAACCCTAAAAATGGGGCTAAAACGGGGTCCTATGTCCGAGGCTCTCATCTCTAGGTACTATTTTCCGACAAATCTAAATACAAAGAAATGCAGCCCGTTAACTACCTCCAAATAGTATCTATAGTGAATGTTTTATGAACTATGAACTTATGAATGGCTCTTGTATTATGTTTTACAACAATTTTCTTACTGCATATTTAAAAATTTTAACGGTCATTTTTATAACGTTCAAGTATATTTTCTATGTTACTGTAATTAACAAAATAAAGAAATTCCAGACGAATTTAAAAGCCTTGCTTCATTTAGATTTTTGAAAATTAAATATTTTTAACTTATCCGTAATTTGCGAGAAATCTAGTAAATCTGGATGTTTCACATTAGTGTATCAAACTCTGCTTGGCAATCTTGTTGTACAAAATACAATAAGAAAAATTATTAAAAAAAAGCGAAAATTTAATACCGAGAGAATGAAATCTGCAGAATTTCAGTTTATTAAAAATTTTTAAAAGTTCTATATAAAATCAGTTTTTACAAATTATACATGACAATACTTCCCCAAAAACTATTTTTCTTTTCATTTGTTATTTTCAGCGGATTTGGCTACTTTTTGTATAATTTATATAGAAAAAAAAAACTAACTAGAAATTGATTTTATAAAATAAAAATTACTGACATTTACACTTTAGTTTTCCTAAAAATTAGATTATGCTTTCCTTACTATTTTTATAGCTAAATTAATCGTATACCGCGCAAAAATCATTTATTCTAGCCCTATTGCACTGTTATAATCTTACTCACGCAGTATTAATTTTTCGTGCCACACAAAAATTATCCTATTTGGCCTTAATTTTACTACCAGTGGAACTTCCCTCAACCGACGTTGGATAATATCTTCCAGTTCTTTTCTCGAAATTGAAACAGGTCTTTCAAGAGTTAATCCGGAGGACGAAGTCCTTGTAATTACGGTATCTTCCTTAATTTCTCTTGGTTCACCCCGTTTCAACAAGTCTGAATTTTCAAAAACCTCAACATAAGTTGCGTATAACCTATGATTTACGAAAGTTTGAACACGGACAGATAGACAAACCGAATTCATAAGCACTTTTCAAGTTTGTTGGAAAGAGTTAAAAAAGGCGAAATTTTAATATCGATGTAATGAAAAATCCAGGAATTTAAAAGTAAAGTTTATTTATAAATCTTTAAAAATTCTATTTACAATCACAAATTGGTACAAAATATACAAGACAAAATGTATAGTCACATAAAACAGTGCATAAATATTAGGTATTTGCTCCCTAACAAAGTAAAAGCCCTTCAACATGACAAATTAAAATAACCTAATTTCTAAGATTCCAAGAAATACTTTAACAATATATTTTTCTATTCATGTTATTTTCAGAGTATTTTATATTGTAAAAAAAGTTAAATTTTAAAAGTTTTATAAAATAAAAATGTACAGACAATTTATTTGTTCCGATTTTAGATCATGATTTTCTTACTATTTTTTATGACCATAATCAGTCTTATGCCACGTAAAAATCATTCTATCTGTATTCTATCAATCTTATTTAGGTAGTATTAATTTTTTGTGCCACATAATTTATTCTGTGCAGTCAAATGGGCGGTATCTAGAATTTCACGCAACCGACGTACGATAATATCGTCTAGATCTGTTCTCGAGTTTGAAACAGGATTTTGAGGAGTTAATCTAAGGGGTGAAGTCCTTGTAGTTATAGAGTCTTCCTCAATTTCTCTTAGTTCCCCCAGCTTCAACAAGTCTAAATTTTCTTTGGCATCTTGGCTGATGTTGTCTGGAATTGGAAGCTTGATTACATTTGGAAAGTTCTTGGGCAGTGTTTTGTTCAGTTTAGTTTCTTCTGTAATTGGGCTATTTTCTAATACCTTTAATGTTTCTTCACTGGACAAGCCTATGCAAATTCTCCTTCCAGTTACAAAATTCTTTTTAGATATAGGAGTTTCTGCAGTATGCATTGTTTCTGGCTTTGGACTATCCTGAAAAATAACGACCAGTTACCAAAAATTTTAAATAATTTCATTAGGTGCTATCGTATTTTTCGGTAGAAAAAACGTCCCCTAGATAAGAGCGAAAGCCGAGACACTTTGTTCTGAAGTCAAGGAACGTCACATTAAGCAGAGAAAACAAATGATTTCTAAAGTCTTGTACGTTTTGACTTCGTTGGCTCGAGAAGTCAATTAGTAAATACCAGGAGTCAACGAAATCTAAACATCCAAGTTACTAGAATTTTTTGGTTGTTTCCCCCCCCCCCCCACTTTGTGACGTCAGAACAAAGTGGCAAGGCTTTCTCCCTTATCTAGGTGGCGCTAGGAAGACTCATTTTACGCTTAAGGGGGCTCTTCATTTTTTAATAAAAGGGTACATGCACATTCGGAACCAGTTTTGAAACTGAAAGTACCTTTTATTAAAAATAATCTGCAACCAAAATCTAAGAAGTACGAAACTGTCCTATTAGATATCTATCTCAGCTATCCTGTGCAAAAGAATCATTTAAAAATATTCAAATTTAAACGAGAAATTTAAAAACAACCTGTCCATAGGTTTAACATTACAGAGCGGATGTTTCGAAGCGAGTGAAGAGTACCCTTAAAATAAGAGCCTGCATCTTATACAATGAAATAAATGCTAAAAATTGTGTGAAAAATCATTAATGTTTGATTTATATTACGCGTTTGTTAGTTCTTTAAAAATTAAAGACAGTTATATTAACTAAAATAACTTGTCTAAAGAAGAATTATTTTGGAAAATGAATACTTTTTATACTAGAATTCTAGTTAGACATTTGTACGTTACTGAAGTTAACATAAAACAATTTTTAAATGAAAATTCAGGAAATTTTATTGCGTATATTTAAATAACAATATTTAAATACTCTAAATATTTTATATATTTCATTAATACGTTAATTACATTTTTAAAATGTTAATTAGTTTAAAAAATACAAATGTCTTATGAAAATGTCATATTTTGGAGACTTGCATTCGAAAAATTCTGCACATGTCAGTTTCAGATTTTATTTTATTTTTTAATTCGAGGGGGGGGGGGGGGGGAGGCAGACTTAGACATCCTTTGAACTGTTTGGAGTACAGCCTGTTCTAAAGCCCGAACTGGCTACTATCAGACATTTAGGAATTCAATTTTGTTCATTAACAGATGCTCTTATTCAGAAATTATGCAATCTAACGTTTTCCATTTTTAGGCATACGCGGAACATCTTTCAGATAAAGGCTGTCATAAAGTTGGCATTTTGAACTGAATTTCTAGATGCGACAACACAAGAAAAGAAAAACTGATTTTGTAAGTCACTTAAACAAGATGAGATTTTTTTTTTTTTAATGATATCAAATTAGATTACAAATCACGTGTATAATCATGCTTACGCTAATAAATTGACTTAATAAAATAGTCCAATCTTGAACGCCAGATTCACCTTTGTTTATTATATAAAAACATGGAAACATTCAAATGCTTCATTTAAAAACACATTACTAAATAGGTGTGATAAAATATAGTGTTTTTTAAAATTAAAAACACTAGATGTTAAAATGATAAAAAGCTACTCCGAGCGCTTTCGGCTAACCTTAAGCCATTGTCAAGGAGAAGAGGATTGACTGATGAAAACACTCGACGCTCGATGTTTACTGCTACAGATTGACCGGAAACTCACTTCAGGAAGCCCGCAGGTGGTCGTATCCATTAAACTGAAGGAGGGGGAAGGTAGAGAAAGCTCACTCCTCCGAGAGACCGAACTTTCCAGTAATATTAAGTAAATTAAACCAGATACGCGGAATTTGGTATGATAATACGTCATTACAACAATTTTCTGCTTGGGTTAAAATTTCCCAAGACTAAAATAGCACAACTATTAAAATCAGAAGCCTGGATAATGACTTTTGCTCGATTGAAAAGGATATCAATATCTTTAGTTTGAAACAACCTTGAGAGGGCGGTAGCCGGTCTTATTTTTATTAATATCCTGCATATGCTCTTTAACTCTTGTTTGGAATTTTCTTGTGGTCATACCAATGTAATTGAATATCTTATTTGTTTCTTTACTTCTGTATGGGATGATATAAACTCCTGACTTACTTTCCATACTAATAGGATCAACTCTTTTTTGCACAAGATTAATTTGGTGTTATCTCTAGCTATTAACGTTATACTATATTTCCTTAGGATGTATTTTAATTTCATATAAACGAGGAATGTAATCAACTGCCATAAATTTAACTTTATTTTTACTAATACACTATTTTAGCTGGTTCTGCGTGCTTAAACTTATAAATCAACTTATCAAATTTAGTGGAAAAACCATTACTATTAGCAATTGACTTAATTTTATCCAGTTCTTGCAGGTGAGTATCAGAGCAAACTTCAAATGCACGTCTAATATAAAACCGGTAAGCTGAAGCTTTATAATGAAATAGAGAGGGGCTATTATAAGGAATTGTATTGTTTGAGCGACAAGATTTTCTGTAAACTGTCCTATCAATGCAATGAGTTAGTTCATTCCTAGTGAGGGAAACATCCAAAAACGGTAACGTTCTATTTCTAATTCCAAAGTGAATTTTATCTTATTGTCACTATTGTTGGCATGTTCAAGAAAATTCATAAGCGCTGGAAGGCCATGATCCCATATAATTAATATGTCGTCCACAAATCTGACCCATAAACTTGGTTTAAAAACGGAATTTGGTTTGTTGGCCGAGTTAAAACTTAGACCTTTGGAGACCAAGATTATTTCAAATTCCGTTTTTAAACCAAGTTTATGGGTCAGATTTGTGGACGACATATTAATTATATGGGATCATGGCCTTCCAGCGCTTATGAATTTTCTTGAACATGCCAACAATAGTGACAATAAGATAAAATTCACTTTTGAATTAGAAATAAATAGAACGTTACCGTTTTTGGATGTTTCCCTCACTAGGAATGAACTAACTCATTGCATTGATAGGACAGTTTACAGAAAATCTTGTCGCTCAAACAATACAATTCCTTATAATAGCCACTCTCCATTTCATTATAAAGCTTCAGCTTACCGGTTTTATATTAGACGTGCATTTGAAGTTTGCTCTGATACTCACCTGCAAGAAGAACTGGATAAAATTAAGTCAATTGCTAATAGTAATGGTTTTTCCACTAAATTTATTGATAAGTTGATTTATAAGTTTAAGCACGCAGAACCAGCTAAAATAGAGTGTATTAGTAAAAATAAAGTTAAATTTATGGCAGTTTATTACATTCCTCGTTTATATGAAAAATTAAAATACATCCTAAGGAAATATAGCATAACGTTAATAGCTAGAGATAACAAATTAATCTTGTGCAAAAAAGAGTTGATCCTATTAGTATGGAAAGTAAGTCAGGAGTTTATATCATCCCATACAGAAGTAAAGAAACAAATAAGATATTCAATTACATTGGTATGACCACAAGAAAATTCCAAACAAGAGTTAAAGAGCATATGCAGGATATTAATAAAAATAGACCGGCTACCGCCCTCTCAAGGTTGTTTCAAACTAAAGATATTGATATCCTTTTCAATCGAGCAAAAGTCATTATCCAGGCTTCTGATTTTAATAGTTGTGCTATTTTAGAGTCTTGGGAAATTTTAACCCAAGCAGAAAATTGTTGTAATGACGTATTATCATACCAAATTCCGCGTATCTGGTTTAATTTACTTAATATTACTGGAAAGTTCGGTCTCTCGGAGGAGTGAGCTTTCTCTACCTTCCCCCTCCTTCAGTTTAATGGATACGACCACCTGCGGGCTTCCTGAAGTGAGTTTCCGGTCAATCTGTAGCAGTAAACATCGAGCGTCGAGTGTTTTTATCAGTCAATCCTCTTCTTGACAATGGCTTAAGGTTAGCCGAAAGCGCTCGGAGTAGCTTTTTATCATTTTAACATCTAGTGTTTTTAATTTTAAAAAACATTTGTATATATTTTATCACACCTATTTAGTAATGTGTTTTAAATGAAGCATTTGAATGTTTCCATGTTTTTATATCATGCTTACGCTTTTGAGTTGAAAATGAGTAAAAATTAAAATTTCGCGTTTTTGAGCCGGGGAAGATATAGCGGGGAACTGATTAATATTTGAACAAAATTTTAGTCCAAAAATGTCCGACAACTATGTAAAAGGATATTTAACCCTTAAATGTCCGACTTTTCAAAAATCATTGTGATAATGTTTTTCGGCTTTTATTTAAATAAATCATGGGGAAAATACTTTTAAAAAAATCATTGTCTTAAATATAGTTTACGGCTAAAAAACAGTGTTACTAATCGGCAATACTAGCCTTTAATTGAAAAAATAATTTTCCTTGATAAAATTCTATAATATTAAACACAAGAATTTTAGGAACTATAATAAGAAATAAATTTTACTTTCTTACTTCAGAAACAAAATAGAGTATTTCACAAGCTTCCAAACAAAACAAAGAACAAGTAGCAATAATTGAAAAAATAAATCTTTATTCTTAAACAGCACAAGTGTTACCATCTACATGTTGAAAATCTATTTAATAATATTTTCAGAATGTATTTTATTGGAAACATTAGGCATTATAGCTTCAATATTAATCCAATAGTATTTTAGAGCCTAAATTGGGTATGTTGCAAAAAAGCAACTTCCGGCATTTAAGGGTTAAATATTTGTATAAGCCATTAAAATTAGAAAAATGTCTTTATAGAACAGTTTCAGACCAATTTTTTAATAAAACCAACTGAAAAGTCAGTATAAAACAAAATTTAATGAAAAATATTTTAGTTTCTCTTAAATTAAGAGTAGATAACCAGAAAATGACGCTAAGAAATGGTGAGCTATGATAACGAGCAAGTGCATCCCTCAGTTAAATACATAATCGAAAAAGGAATGCGGGATCGCCATTTTCGTAACTGAGAAGCTGTTAAAGAAATAAAATAATCGGATTGCGAAAGGCGATTTAGATGCTTCTGAAAATTATGCTGACACTAACATGTTAGATGCATCTTAAATCCATCCGAATGTACACACAAATACGCTACACTACAATTTTGATGTAGCAAACCTCAAACCGAGATTACCCTGTGAAATTTACAGATAAAATAAATATACATATTGGCATATTTTGTTCCAACACGAATAAGAATAAAGACCTTTAACTTTTCCTTTAACCAACAACTAAAATCATTTTAAAAATTGGACGAAAAAGTTTGTCATAGTGCGGAGGAACAGATTAAAGCCATTAAAAATATAATACGAGTAATAGAACACATTAAAATTTTAAAATACACAATGTTTTACAAAAAAAGAGTTCTCAAAACCTATATTAATCATATTTGCCAACCTCCCACTTTTAATTAAAAAAAAAAATTATCGTAAACCAGAAAATTTAAACGTACTTTGCATCTATGTGGTAGTAATTTGTAATCTACTTTATTTCATTCATAGAATAGAATTTTGGGTTCAAAGTATGTTTATTTCAAAAAAAGCTGGAGGAAGGAAAGTCAGATTACTCAATATTATATTTTATTTCTATAAAAAGGGTTTTTTTAATTATGCATCACCTGCTCCCCCACCCCTATGAATAAAAGAGTTCAGCAATATTTGTTTTACTTAGGTTGAATTTGTAATACTTTTACTATAATTGCTGCTTTATTGAAAATTTGATCCACAATACTACGTGTTAGTTTTAAGACTCAAATGTTTAATATTTATTTCAATATTACAAGCAATTTGTTCCAAGGCAAAATAATTATATTCATTACACTATTACAAATGAGTTAAAATATCCATTGCAATATTGCAAGTGATGCATATAGGATTTGATTAAATATTTAAAATTCATATACTACACGTGGAAAAAAAAGTTAGGAAAAATTTATGCATTTAAGTCGGACGAATCTTTAGCACGTAATTCACAAAGAATACAATTTTATTTTGGTTTTGTGTTATAGAAAAACTTAATTACCGTTAAATGTCATTTCCCAAAAACGTCAATTCACAGAAATTACTGTCATTCTCCTCGGAAGCAATTTTTCTCTGGTATTTCTAAAATTAAAATATATACGAAATAATCACTGAACTGCTTAGGCGTAACATACTTATAATACACAATTTTCGTATAAAAATTAAATTGATAGTTAAAATCTTAATCCAGGCGGGTGTTTTAAGGTAAAATTCCACTCTGAAGTCCTGTAGCAAAAAGGTTTTTCGGGAATTAAAGAATAGTTATAAAAATCCATATACACAAATTTATTATGCATAAATTACAATAAAAACCCTACTTTTGTTTAGTTGGTATATTTACTAACAAAACTGACTTGAGAGCTAATAGCCTAAAACATTCCGAAGAGAGACAACCAGTGGATAGGTATGTGTCGTACGCTTGACATAGGGGAGACCGGGGGAATGGCGACACCTTAAGGGAATTTAAATTTTTTCACCTCGAAAAAATGTTTTTTTTATAATAGTAAAAATTCTAAAGCTGAATCATGATCTTTAGTATCTGTATAAATTTAACCGTAATCCTAACTAAAGTAAGCATACATAAAATATTTTTAAATCTCTGCACAGTGGCGGGATTACCCAGGACACTGGGGTAATGCCGCCACTCTTTAATGACCTAGTACATGCATCAAATGGATACTAGGAAACACACAACCTACTGAAAATAGAAAGCAATGTAATTGAGCAGAATGGTTAAGCTTACAATTTACTTCATATTGGAAAAGTCACTCTGCTGAATCGGCTCCACTACATTAAAATGAGGCCATTTCTCACCCGATTTGCATGGCACGGCAGTATCCCGAGAGGACAATATAGCGGAAATCCCCAAGCAAAGCGGAAAGAAGAACCGAACTTGTTCAACACATTGCATCAAAATGTCGGCGAATGCATGTAGATTACGGGACATATCTTAAATACCTAATGTTACAATAAAAAGGTGCTTATCTACTCATTTGAAGCTCCAAAATAAGCAACTAGATGAAAAGTACATTTTTCACTAGAACAAACGAACGACGTACAGCAAAGTCACTCTCACTTTAGGCATTGTTTATATTGTTGGCCGCTATAGTGCAGGCACATTCACTATCTCAAACTGCCCTTAGTTTTTAAACTAGGTGGGGTGGCAGCATAACCCGGGTTGGCGGCATTCCCCCGGTCTCCCCTACAACAAAATTAGTCTGCATTTACATTAGCTATACATTCAATTTAGAAACTAGTGAATACATAGTCACCAGAAAAATGGGACAATTTTTAAACAGATTTAAGTTTGGGGAACTGGTATAGAAATATCTAATTTTGAAAATGCTGTTCGATAAAGATACGCTTAAAATTTTTGTTGCTGTTTATTCGCTGTGGCATACTCGTACTTATACAACTTTAAAATCTAAAGAAAAAAGGAAATTTTAAAGTAAAATATAGTTAGTGGATAAATAGTACGTTAAGCAACAAAAAAGTTCTCCTTAACTACCAATTCCCCGTATGCTGTCTCCAGGGATGCAGTGAAGGGTATACAGAGTTATAAATTTTGAATTTGAGGTGTTTTTTTGGTTGAAATTTTTTTTTTTCACATTTTTCTATCCCCTTTTATGTGTAGATTATCTTTGTAAAAATATTTCGCCGAATTCGAAGTTTTCTTAGGCTTACACGGTTTTGGAGCAGTATAAAAGCTTTATACGCAAATTGACTTTTTAAATTACATGGGATCAGAACCAAAAAACTATTGAACTGATCTTTATATTTTTTTAACTAAAGGTAATATAATTTATTGGAGCTTAGATTTCATCGTTAGATATCATTCAGCCATTTTTATAAAATAAATATTTTTAGTAGCACGCCAAAGTGGGGGGGGGGGGGAAGGTCAAAGATGTTTTTTCTTCAAGTGTTCAGTCACTTTGTTCATTTTCAATTTTGATCTCAAAGTGCTTGAAGCTCCAGACAATATCTAATTTCATAATCCTTATGGAAAATTGATTTCAAACGACTCTAGCAATCTATGAAATCTCGCCTGATTGGAAGTGCAGGGCGCGAGGACATCCACCCAAGGAACTGGAGCCACATCAATTTTATTAAAAAAATAATATATTCTTCAAATGGTAACAGGCAAAAAAAAAAAAAAAAAAAAAAAAAAAAAAAAAACCCCAAGCTAAAATCTTCATTCCTATTCTATATAAAGAAAATCTTAAAAAATAAACTTTCGTACCTCGAAAGGCAAATCTCCCCACTAAAAGAAATTCCGTAAATCCTCTGTTTCTCAAGTTCAGCTATTGTCTCATACCCTCTGCTTAGGGTGTATACTGTTTTTACCAGTACACCCAGGGTTCTCGCTAGCTTTTGACAAACATTAGCGATTTGGCGAATAAGAAATAAACAGTCAAATGAAAAAAATGTTAGCAAAATAGTTTTGAGGTTAAAATTATCTTTAACCCCTTATTTTATCCCCTTTTTCCCCCCAGTATGTTCTAAAATAACCTAATTTTTTTTTGTAATTGCTTATAAAATAGAAATTAGAGTATCTGCTACAGAAAATATTAAAAATAAGTACATTCTAAATGTCTTCAAATGTATAAATATTTCAGAAATTCTTTTAGCAGTCCATATAAAAATTCAAAACAGATCTGATTTACCGTTGTGAAAATATGCACTAAAAATTGCTACGAGATTTCGACTAACAGAAAGGATTGACCCGCCAATGATACTTTGCATACAGCTAATAAACAATATAGTAAATGGCTTATTTTAACGTCGCGTTTCAGCAAAACTTCTCTATTTAGCGCTTGATGCGAGTAATTGTGTTTTTAACGGCACGACGCCGGCGGTAAGGTAGTGGTCAACCGACAATTGAAAAATTTCTATTGCATAATCCTTTGTGTCTTTGGCTGTTGCTAAACTGAATTGGTGTTTACTCAGTCTCTCTATATAGAGTAACGTAAATGGGCACGGTGCGGTTGAACATGAAAAGAGATTCAATCACTCAATAACGCGGATCAGAATCAGGACTGTACTAGCACACATAAAAAGAGCAGAACTTTAGCACCCGCAATTTGGCGAAGCTTATTGTTAATTTACTCGCCAAATTGAGCATTTTGTCGTAATTTGGCGCAATGGCGAGTGGCAGCGAGAACCCCGGGTACAATATTGGTTACTGTTATTAAATCACTAGACTACTATATTCAATAATTTCCACTGTTCACGAAGTCCTTAATATTCTATTGGTATATAAATTGCTTTTATATCCCAAAAGATGCCGTTTCTTTTACTAATGTAATTTTTTGCTTATCCTTCCACCATTTCGTTGTGTCTGATATTTTGAATAAGGAAAACGCCTACATCCGAGCTGAATTTAACATCCGAGCTGAGAAGAAATCAACACTTTTTTTTAATGAAGAATGAATAAAAAATTACGTACCTTCTTGATCGCCAACACATTTAGTTTTAAATAATTTCTCCTGATAAATCTGTTTAAAAACTGGCCAAAAGTTTTTGAATGCAATAGAAAATTGACAAAAATAATTGTACATAAGTATGCATGAACTTTTATTCAACATATCGGACTTAAAAAAAAAATCTAAAGTATCTAAAAAGTAAATCTTAAAAATAAGCCATTAACACCGACATGACAAATTTATCGAACTAATCTGACACACTAGGTCTACAAAACCCCAAAAAGGTTTCGGCCAAGAAAACTTATGATAAAACAGTTATTTAAACTATAGGAAAATAAAAAAAAAAAAACAGTTTACAAAAAATGCGTATTAGACCTAGAATGACTTTAAAAAATTACGAACTGGGAGTCTACAGAACCCAAAAATAATTTTGGCTAACAAATTGATAAAAACAATTGTGTTTTATATACAGACTAAACGATAGGAAAGAAAAAAATAACCAAATAAATTACATTAATTAGCAAGTTCTTCAGTCTCTTCAACTCTACACATACAGCTATCCGAAAGTTCGCAGCGATTTCAAACTATGTAGAAATTTGTGTTGAATAGCTGCTGATACACTAGAATAAAGGTGCATTAATAGTCAACGTGCGAGTTCAGAAAAGGTGAGTTTTGTGAGACCCCAGTGTCATTCTAGGAACCGACTAGAAACTCAGGTTTTGCAACCCCCCCCCCCCCCCCCCCCCGTTGTGCCATTCTAGGAATCTGAAAATAAAATATCCTGAGGTTTGTGAGAATCCCTACTGCGCCATTATAGGAACTGAATAAAAACTCATGGGGTTTGCGAGAGCCCCTATTGTAACATTCTAGTACACAAAAAACTTGTGGGGCTATGCAAGAACACTTTTGGTGCAATTCTAGAAACTGAAAAACTTCCCCATTATGCAATTCTAGAAACAAAAAAACTCGTGAGGTTTGAGAGTCCCCCCCCCCCCCCCATTGTGCCATTTTAAAAAAGATAAAATAAAAACTCGTAGGGTTTACGAGACCTTAGTGTGCTATTCTAGGAACTGAAAATAAAAACTCATGGGGTTTGGGAGATCCTAATGTGAGCCATTCTAGCATTCTAGGAACTGACAAAATAAAAACTAGTTTTGGGAGACCCCAGTGTGTCATTCTAGGATTAACGTTCGGCAACGGGAAAGAAAAATGAATTTATGTCCAATTTACTTTGCCAGTGGATAGCATACCTTATCTTTGCCTTCTGACTCGTCATAGTCACCTTCAAGGAGGTAAGTGGCCAAAGCATACAAACCTACGCAAGTAATGAAGCACGAGAATAAACCCATGGATTCTGGTATACGTTCTTTGTGAGCCAAATACATTCCTAGAAGTCCTGCACCCAGCAGCCCACTGCGAGCAACACCATTTGCGTATTTTCTAAAGTTATTCATGGTCTCTGAAAAAGAAAGCATAAATTGCACACACGTGAACAAGAACGATTAATCATGAGTCAAGCATAGATTATAAAACACTTTCCAACGCAAGCGAAATACTAAAAACCTCAACATTTAATAATGTGAAAGATGTCTAACAAGTGGAGGTCCCGAGGTTGGTATCACCGAATGTGATGAACATGTGTATCGATAGAGTATACTTAGTATATAAATATGACCGCCATAAAGCGCAACCCTCGGAGGGGGGGGGGTGTCTTGAGAAAATAAGTCGCAAAGTTTAAGCTACAGTTTATAATCTGATAAATTTCCTCTTTTGGCAAGCTGTTCAGTAGCATAATTGGCAGCATACTGGATTTGAGTTTTTTCTACCCCAGTTCAAATTCAGTTCGAACTTGTTTTTCGGAACGAAAATTTTTATCAATCATTTTCGAACCGCAATTGAAAAAATGTAATTTAAATTTACGAAAAATATGAATTAAATTTATTTTTTGTAGTATATTAGTGCTTTTTTAACTACGAAATTTAGCATGTTTAAATATATAATGGTAAGTGAAAAAAAAATATATGTAAATAGACCAGAATTTTTTTGTTATTTAAAATTATTTGAAGTTATTTCAATGAATAAGTCATTTTTCACAGAAAAATAAAACACGCGATATAAATGCGTGAATAATTATATTTTAATTTGCTTTCTATATGAAAATATATCAAATACTTTGACCTTTATACACTTTATAAAATTCTTAATGACTTATTTCGAATTTTTGGTTTTGTAATTATTGCCTACGTAATAGCTATTTTCAGCAACTCAATATCTTTTTAGAACTTATTTTTAAGCACAAAGACAGTTATTCTAACTATACTCATAATACTCCAAGATTTAAAAAATTCAAAAGTTAAAAAACTAGTTAGTATAATACAATACATATATTTCACTGAAAAATAGCTTATTTATGTAAAATAACAGTAAATTTTAAAATTAGCTTAATGTTATGGTCTATAAAAGTTCCAATTGACTTTACATTTATTAACCATTTGGAAAAATGGTTATTGTTCTCGTCAGGAAGGGAAATGAAAAGCATATCTGAAGGTTTTCATTGGTTTAATCCGCAATTTATTCGTTTTCTGATTGGTCTATACAGTAATTAGTATTTCCCTTTAATTTCAACAACGATGGATACTTTCTGTTGCCACTATGACAAAAAAGTAATAAAAACTACAAAAAAAATTAATAACTCCGAAATTGAGATACAGCTTTCAAACAAATTGCATTTAAAAGTACATTTTTTTCTCTATTTGACGGAATAAAAAGTAATATTGTCGGATGTTTAGAAGTTTAAGAATGAAATTTCGTTTAAAATTAGCCGTCAGATTTCCAAGAAATCTGACGATGGAAAAGCCTTTTCCCGAACAGCCAATGAAATGCTTGGATATTTACGCAAGTTTCAGGTGGATAATATTTAAGTTCCATGAAATCTGACGGGTCGCAGGCGATATTTTTGGCTTGCAATTTTTACGTGTAATAACACTATTAATGTTTAATTCATGGCGTACGTAATGTTTGATCAACTCCGTGCTATTTTTTTTATGTCTTAAATTTTAGTCTTCAAAAAAATCGTTTTCCAAATGGTCATTGTAATTTGATAAATTACTTTTTTTTTTTTATCTTTACTTATTAAATATATAGAACACGCAATGTTTCGAAGTTGAATTTGGATTTATATAATTAAACTGCATTATATAAAAACCTAAAAATGATTTCCGAAAGAAATTACAACGTACACTTATTCCAATTAAAAATCAAGAATCCCAGACTTTAAAAAATCATTACAAATATAAAAGCATGTTTTTAATAAACCAGGAAATTTGAATTATTTGAATGATGAAACAAAATGAAAATATATTTTTTCACTTATTTTAATTTCTCTTAAAAATTGCAGATATTCATTGAAATAACTAAACAATTTTAAATAAAAAATTCTGGTCTATAGACATAAATGCGCTTTACTTTTCATCTCTATAATAATAGCTTGAGTCATGTGACCGTCATCAATAGTTCCGGGTTGACCGCTTCACTTTTTATATGCCAAACAGCCAATTTGGTAATTTAATGTTAGCCGGACGCAGGTGATAAATCGCCAAATATTGTTTCATCGCCATCATATCAGTATTATAATAGTCCATCGCATGCGACTGTCAAACAATTTTTCAAGAGGTAAATTAACCCTTTCAGGGGCGGTGGCTAGGACGTCTATCCACCAACTTTAGAAATTTTTCTCTAGGAGTGCAGTGGCTAGATTGATTAACCACCTATACGAAAAGTCAGCCAATACTTATAAAATGAAAACAGAGATGGCAGCACTAACCCAGCTTTTAAACATAATATGAAAAAAATTTTTGAAATGATCATGTCGAGAGAAAAATTTTCGAAGTTTATTTATTCTTAATTTCTTTAATTGCTTTAT
The DNA here is from genome assembly GCA_963932465.1 of Maratus speciosus. Lineage (NCBI taxonomy): Eukaryota > Metazoa > Arthropoda > Arachnida > Araneae > Salticidae > Maratus > Maratus speciosus. Next base: position 87,505,858 of record OZ010799.1, on the reverse strand, counting down.
GTATAAAAAAAAACTATGGTAGCGTATATATACTGTTATTGACCTTTTCAATGCATTAGAGTAACACACAATCTAGGATAAATAATTTTAGTTTGATTTTTGAGAGTAATTCTGTGGTGGCTAGAACGTCTAGCCACCGCCCTCTTAGGAAAATTATTGTTCTGCTGGGGAACGGAATTGCGTTTCTTTCTCTTTGCGATAAACAGAGAGGCGGAATTTGTGTTATTGAAGGGTGGTGAATATAAACAAAGGGGAATGGTGGAATGTAAATAAAAAAAATGAAAAATCAAGGAGATAAGAGGCTTTTATAGAAAACAGTTCAGTTTTTCTGTTTAGAGCTCAGACTGAGGTTGTCTTTCACTCTCGTTCTTATATCGTGCTTTTTCGAGATAGATTTTATTTCTGTAGCATTCTAATTTACTTGTTTTCATTTCATACATTTTATAAATACTTAAAATTGATATAATTTGATATATTAGCAATAATGCCTAGAAAAGGCTTATCGTTAGATGAGGCTATTGCTCTATTTGAAGAATTACCTTCAGATGATGAATCTGCTGTGTCTGACAACAGTGATAGTGAGGAAGAATATATTCAAAATTTACCTCAAGAAGAAATTTCTTCCAGTTCTGAAGATGAACAAATCAATGAATTAGAAGGCCCTAGTTGTTCCAGAGGAGGTGTAAATTGGAGCAAAAATTTCAGAAGCCGCTCTGTTCCAGAATTCATTGAAGAAAGTGGTCCTGCAACTGAGATCCTAGATGTTGAAAATCCAACACCACTTGGAATATTTTTCATGTTTATTAGCATGAAATTATTGGAAGATATAGTCTTTCAATCAAATTTATATGCTACACAGTTGGGAAAATCTTTCACTGCATTAGATATTGATGAATTTTTAAGATTTATTGCAATAAATCTACTCATGGGAATAAAACGTTTACCAAGCTATAGAGATTATTGGTCCAGCTCTCCCGACATGCATGATCAATATATATCGCAACAAATGTCAGTAAAACGTTTCGGGTGGATTTTGTCCCATTTGCATATTAATGATAATTCTTTGCAACCAAAAAAAAGGAACTGATAATTATGATAAGTTATACAAACTACGCCCATTTTTAAATCATTTATCAGAAAAGTTTCTTTCATTATATAGGCCCTCTCAAAATCAAGCTATTGACGAATCAATGGTCAAATTCAAAGGACGTTCTTCTTTGAAACAATATTTACCTAAGAAGCCGATAAAGAGAGGCTATAAAGTATGGATGCGTTGTAATGAAAGCGGATATGCTAGCCAGTTTGAAGTTTACACAGGTAAGGTTAGCAATCTTGTAGAAAGGAATTTGGGAGAAAGAGTTGTTCGCACTTTGTGTGAACCAATATATGGTAACAACCATAAACTATTTATGGATAACTACTTTACTAGTTATAATTTATTCAAATTTTTAGAAACAAAAAACATATTCGCTTGTGGAACAGTGAACATGACAAGGATAAATTTGCCGAAAAACTTAAAGGCGGAAAAGGACTTGTCAAGGGGAGATTTTGACTGGGCGTCAAGTGAAGACGGTATAATTTGTCTTAGATGGAAAGATAAACGAGGTGTATGCATATTATCTTCTTTGGAAAATGCAACAAACATTACAAATGTTGAGAAAAGAAAGGGATGGTCAAATAAATCTGGTATCATGCCCTCAAGCTATTATTGATTACAATAAAAACATGGGATTTGTTGATAGGTTTGATCACCTGAAAAGCTTATACGAAATTGATAGGAAGAGTCATAAATGGTGGCATAGACTTTTTTTCCACTTCTTAGATGCAACAGTTGTAAATTCGTATATCATTTACAATATGCTTCCTGAAAAAAACAGTGATTTTGAAACTATGAAAAGTTTCAGGCGTGAAATAATTCGTGAACTTTTATTAGTCGGTACAAAAAAACCCATAAAGAGAAGTTCCTCAAGTTCCAAATCTGTTCCTGTAAAACAGCACAAACCACAAATTCCTGTAAATGAACGAACTGAATATGCAAAACATATTCCTGTGAAAACGGAAAATGGCTTATATAGAAGATGTGCTCTTTGTAGCACAAAAAAAGATGTGCATCGATCGCGTTGGTTATGCAAAGAATGCAATGTGCCACTATGCATACAAGCAACAGGGGATACTTGTTTTCAAAAATATCATGCAAAGTAGATATATTTTCATAAAACGTGTTGAACTTTGATTTTAAACTGCTTACAAACTGATTTTAAACAGACTTAATATTTTTTTAAATGCTTATATTCTTTTATCTATAATTTATCAGTTGATTATTTCGTTAAAAGAAAAAGGTAAGCAATTATTGTATTTTATATTACATAATTGATCAATACCAAAATTTATTATTATAAGTATATTTTTATATCATAATTATAATTTTTATACCTTAAATATGTTAATTTATGTTTTCTTATGATAACTAATGAAAAATTGTTTACAAACTAATTTTAAACAGTTTTAATATCTTAAAATTTTTTGTATTATTGTATGCATAAGCTGTGAGTAAATTAATTTGTTATTAAAAAAAAAAAAAAAGTTAGTAAGTATTGCATTTTATATTGTATAATGAATCAAAATCAAAATTTGTCCTCCTAACTACATTTTAATAGCAAAATTATAATTTGTATTCCTTAAATATGTGAATATTGGTTTTCTGATGTCAAGTAAAAAAAGTTACCTAAGTGCGCGGTGGCTAGAACGTCTAGCCACCACCCACAAAAAAATCCCCCCCCATCAGAAATTTTTTTATTCGTCAAATAAGGCATGGAGTACATATGTGCTTTATAATATATATGTAATTAAACAGAAATTCAAGCATTATTACTTCGTGCCCCTGAAAGGGTTAAAACAAAGCTTTGATTTTGAAATTAAATGTCATAGTTTATAGTATTATTTATTACTTTTTCTTTTCAATTTTTTTTTTTTTTTTTTTTTTTTTTTTTTTAAGAAATAAGAGAAAATTGAGAGTCAAACTTTAATCATTTCAGTTTTAAATTAAAAAGTTATGTATTAAAATGAGTGAAAGTAATGAAATTAGTGAAATAAGGAAAAATACGACGGGTACAATGTGTGGCGATATATCACCTGCACTCTGCTAACATAAAAATACCGAGTTCATGATTTCTGTATCAGAATCTTTCAATTTGGCGAAGGATTGAGCAAGTAAATTATGAATAAAAGTAACATGATACAATGCTTAGCATAGATTTAAAGGAGACCAAACTGGTCGCCAAAGGCGGCGAGTTATATATTTAAACATGCAAAATTTCGTAGTTCAAAAAACATGCTACAAAACACACATTTCATATTTTTCTTAAATTTCATATTTTTTCAATTGCGGTTCGAAAATAAAAATTTGTTGCGAAAAACAAGTCCTAGCGGGATTTGAACTCTAGTAAAGAAATCTCAAATCCAGCATGCTGCCAACCATGCTACTGAACCGCTAGCCAAAGAAGAGAATTTATCGGATTATAAATTGTAGCTTAAACTTCGCGACTTATTCTCTCAAGACTCCCTGGAGGTTGCGCTTTATGGCGGTCGTATTTATATATTAACTATACTCTATCGATACGCAAATGCTCATCGCATTCGGCGACACCAAACACGAGACCTCCCTTTGTTAGTAAACAATTTGGAAAATGCACAACAGATTTCGAAACAATTTCAGCATTATCATCAATAATCGAAAAAAATGTCGAAGTTTTGTGCAGTCCTGTATTAGCTTTAATCACAGTTCTGCGGAGGAAAAAATTTAAGAACGAAAAAGAATGCATCAAGTATAGTTTATGAAACACTTTCAAACACTTGAAGAAAACTAACAAAATTTCACACCTTTAACCCTCCGCTTACCAGACGGATCCAACTGATCCGTCAAGTACAGTCGTGGGAAAAAAAGTAAACACACCCTAGTAACTCTTCAACAAATTATTGCACAAGAAATTACTGGTACCAAACGATTGGAAATAAAGTACTTTTGCATGATGTATATAAAATTTGCTTAAGGACAAGCTACACATCAAAACTTTTCAATAGCAATACCCAAGTTTGACACCATAAATTCTACACCCTTAACTAAATATAAATTTTCATGAAATTCGTTCGATTAGTTTCATAGAAGAAATTTTAAAATGAGCTTATTACGAAGATTGAATCCAGGCTGAAGTTCAGAATGTTAAAATGCTACAAAATGAACAAGTCACTTCTATTAATGTATCATTTCTAGCCAATATGATCAAACAGTATGTTTCGATTATTACCAAGCTCAATTATTTCAATAAAATGAGCAATTTTTTTTTTAATTATGTTTTTCTGCACGTCATAGTTCAATCATTTTGACATTTAAGCACAATTTGAAAGCTACTTCAAGGAAAATTTAAAATTTTGAATTCAAATAAAGCAGGATATGATAAATCTATTTTTTTTTTTTTTTAAAGGGTTGCAATTCATATTCAATATTAATTTCACGATTCATATAAAAAAAAAATTTAAATTGCAAATTCAATGTATATGGTTTGGGTTTTTCATCAATGTTTCAATCAATGTTTGGGTTTTTTTTAGTTTTAGGGGAGACCGGGGGAACGGCGCCACTCGGGGTTATGGCGCCACGCTGCCTAGTTTAAAAACTAAGGGCAGTTTGAGATGGTGAATGCACCTGCACTATAGCGGGCCAACAATAGAAACAGTGTTTAAAGCGAGAGCGATTTTATCGTACATCGTTTGTTCTAGTGAAAGATTTAGTTTTCATCTAGTTGCTTCTTATTTTGGAGCTTCCTATGAGTACAGGTAAACACCTTTTATTGTAACATTAGGTACTTAAGATATTACCAGTAATCTACATGCATTCGCTGGCATTTTGATGCAATTTGTTGAACAAGTTCAGTTCTTTCGACTTTGCTGGGGGATTTCCGCTATATTGTACTCTCGGGGTGATGCCGCCACAATGGCAAAGGGCGACTTGAAATCAGAGTTAATTGTAAGCTTAGCACATTAATGAATCTAGCTTAAGGAGCATTGTAATTATTCCTTATCCTGCTAAATTTCATTGCTTTCTAAATATTTTCAGTATGTTGTTTCCTAGTATCCATTTTATGTATTTACTAGGTCATTAAAGAGTGGCGTCATTACCCCAATACAGTGACGGAATTACCCTAGTAGCCTGAGTAAACCCGCCACTATACCAGAGGTTGAAAGAAATTTTTTTATGGTGTGCTTATTTTACAGTTATGTTTACGGTTAAATTTATACAGATACTAAATATCATGATTCAGTTTTAGTATTTTTACCATTAAAAAATAGACATTTGCGGCGAAAAAATTTCAATTCTCTTAAGGTGTCGCCATTCCCCCGGTCTCCCCTATAACCACAAAAGATATCACATCAGAATTATAGCTTCAGGAGATAAAAATATGGAAATGTAATTTAACATTAGAAGCTCTAAAACTGAATATTGATAATTCAAATATGTAACATCCAAGTGACTAAAATTTCATGTCTAGGCATAGTTTGAACCGAAGGTTTAAACTATATTGTCAAAATTGGATGTTACCATTGAAAAAAGTTTGGGCTGGTTTTGATATGTAGATGCCCCTTCCCCCCCCCCGCTTGCAATTTCTCACACATTTAAAAGACTTTCTAATCGTTTAGTACCAGTAACTTTTATTAGTTGTAAAGTCAGTAGGGGGGGGGGGTGGAGATTCCACGATTGTACAACTATCTCAGAAAGACGAGTTCTATATTCCTGTAATTCTAGAAAATGGCTGTAACAAAGCGTGGATATACCACGACTTCTTTAGATTTCTAACAGTGACCGTGCAAAAGCTTAAGTATCAGGCAGAGAATATATCTTTATATCCAATCAAATTCCTTTCAAACTGATTTTTATAGAATTCTAAAACACTAACAAATCATATTCTTGCCTTTCATACAATAATTTTCAATTTGTGAATAAAATTTCTTACTTTAAGCCTAGTCCATAGACTGTATAAAAATCCAACGCTGAACTGTAACCATGTGAGAAGCCAAAGTTCGAACTGAACAAGTCTCATCTCTAAATGGTGAAATATAAAAGTAAATTGGAAATACACCCCCCCCCCCCTACACACGTTTAAAAAATTGTAAACAACGTCTCTGCTTAACTACGTAAATTTTCTATATAAAATACTTGCAAATCTTAGAACCAACCTCTAATATTTCGTCGAAATAAGCTATCCTACCAGAGTTATAAAATGAGGCGCGTACGTACTACAGCTAGTTTTATAATTGTTCAGCTCTTGATGCATTAGCTGTTGCACTTACATGCAAGAATGCATGAATACAAAACTTATTACAATTATATAAAATTTAGTACTACAGAAATAATATGACTCCATCTTAAATAGGACGTAAGCGCCATGGCAATCTAGAATCATTACCTCTCATAGGATCTCATTTATTTACATATTAAAGGATTTAATAGAATAATCACCATGGCAACTTAGAATTACTTATCATGGGATATCATTGAATTAATTGCGTATGATTAGAATGAAGACTTAATATCCAAGTTTTGATTCGCTTTTCATAAAATTTGAAATGGTTCGACAAAATTCTGAAACGATTCTATATATTAAATTTCAAACCGTTCGGTTAAGGCTGCTAGTCAATCAGCTTCAGATTTCCCGTCGCTCATTAAGTCTTTGGTCGTTGGGGGCATTCGTCCATTCAAAATATCTGCTCGGAAAATTATTTTTTTAACTCTTTCTGTGGGCTCTTTTTGAAAGATGTCATTTTTTCTTAGTTTTCAAAATATTTATAAAATGTAGACCTAATTTTTATATGAAGCGTTAAAATCTCAGCTTTCAACACAAAATATTAAATGAAGCCTTTATTTTATAATTACTTTGAGAACTAAGAAAAATAAACATCTAAAGAAGAGTACAAAGGGAAAAGCAATAAAAACTAATTTCCTGAGAAGATTTTAAATAGACGAAAATTTTCTACGCTCATAGACTTAACATGAGTCAGGAATTGGAACACCGAGTGACTAGTAGCCTTAAGGCTGTTCTCAACTGCTCTGCTCAACAAGCGCAAAATGCTTTGACGCATTTACAAATTCATTTTTTAATGGACATAAAATTTGGAAGACCGGACCATGGAAGCGATTTGGAATCTAACTGCGTTTTCCATTTCTTGATAAATTGCTACCTATCGAGTTAAGAGATTTTTATCACGTGTCAAAGACTTTAACCCTTTCTTGATTGGTTATTCATTTTCCCGGAAATTCGGTTCAAAACGCTCACTTTGACACTATTTTCTGAAAGATCTATTGCGCTTGCAAAAAACTGAAAACAAAGTTCGATTACATAGTTTTTGAACAGCACCTGCTAGTTTCATGCATTTTGGAACAAAAATAAATTAAGACTTATGTCATAAAATTTCTCTTTTGGATTTTAGAACAGCCTTAAGTAGTTTTTGCGCTCTTAAATGTAGACAGGCGGACGAGCCAAACGACGACTACGTATTACGTATTTATATAATTACGAACGGACCTAAAAAGCTAATATTTTTCAGCCTTGCTTCTAAAATAATTTTTAAGTGCTGCTCCCCCACGTCCTAGACGTTAGTATGAAAAAAGAATATATGTGCACCAAGTGGATTGAATAAGTACATTTTAAAATTAGTGTTTGATAAAAAGAAAAATTTTTTGTTGGTGCGTTCGTAATTATATAAATATGTAGCACCTATAGTCGTCGTTCAGTCCGTCTGCAAGTCAGTCCTCATATAACAGCAAAAACTACCCAACCGAATGGTATGAAATTTTAAATATATAATTGTTGTAATGTTTTGTCGAGTCATTTCAAATTCTTATGAAAATTGGATGTATAGTTTAATTACAGGAACAGTCAAAAGTTTTCCGTTCCATTACGGAAATGGGAAAAAATTCTTTCAAGTGCATTTTAATGATGTTACAGCCTTTCGAACAGAATGAAATCGATATGCACTTATGAAGTGCATTAAAATATACATTCAGTACAATATGCGGTGCAAAAAATATTTATAAAACTACTAGTACGAACGCACTTCATTTGCCACGTTCGACGTGCAATTTCTAAACTTGTTTTTAATGATATTTTATTCCGAAGAAAGACCATATACGAAAGTTCAAAATTTATTATTGAAGAAATTAGAATTTTCGCTTAATTTCTTTCCACTATAATGCACAAGAAAGAAAAATACAAATATCTTAACTACAAGTTGTTGAATAACGTGGCAAGAGATTTTTAAGCCTTTAAAACTAAAATTATTTTAAATTATTAAAACTTTTCTCAACTCATAATAAAAATTTAATTTATTAATTCATAATTAGGGTGGAATGGGACAGTGGAAGGATGGGACAGTCGGTTTGTCTCTTCATGTATCGTTCTAAAACATTTCATCAATCGCACACTAGTTGAAGCAAATGGTAGCTCGATCTTCAGTTGAAAAATGTTGCTGATCTGCATAAGCTTGCAATTGTATAACGAAAAAAATTTTCAAGAAACAAAATAATTTTGCTTCATATTTATGAACAATTCCCTATTTATGGAACATTATATGTATATTATCCATAATTTAAACTAAGCCTAAAACCAGCCTTTTTGTATATTCAAGAAGTTTAATATAAAAAGGTAGTTTGGAGAAATTGGACATACAAGCAAAGGGAGGAATAGGGAAAGTCTAATTCCTTCTTTTTAATAAGATGAATGTAAATTGCTAATATTTTTAGAAGTTAATACATTAGCTATAACATTAATAATATATTCATTTACATCCAAATGTAAATAAATTGAACTGATGATTTTTAATGTCATCTGTGGCCGACAATCCTAAATTTTCCTTCCAGCGATGAACATACTGGAATTCGATATTGTGGCACAGACATTATCAACTTAATCATTTTTAGACTATATGCTGCTGACACTAAACTATTTATGCCTTGATACTTTGTTTTATAGCTGTCTCATACCTCTCTGTGAGCGGGAAGGTATGGGACACATTTTGAAAAACTTACAATTCTATATTTAAAGAAATTGTATCTCCAAATTATGTTTCTATATTGTTCAGGCACATTATAAAGTGTTTCATTTGTATTCTATAAATTGAACTTTGTGTCAAAATTGCTTATTTTAGTAAAAAGTGCCCCATTTCTCCCCCAGAGTTTCGAAACCATTGCCATTGCGAATAATATACTTTCTATAATAGTACATAAGGAAGCGGGCGAAAAATGGATTATACAACTATTTTAATCTTCATTTATTTCAGAATTAAAAAGTTAAGAGTAGTAAAATCAAAATTTCCTCCTATATTAAAAGGAACACAGATTGACACATTTTGAATTAAAAAAGTATTCATCCATACGACTAAGCCTATAACTATTTTACGATTAATTTACAATATGTAGGGGATTTGAAACGCCAGTTATAAAAAAGACAATTATTCTGCTTAAGGTATTTTTAAAAATAAACGATATTTTCAAACAGGTTAAATTATATTTTTGCAATTCACTCATATATTTGTTGAAATGTTGAGTTATACAAGTTTACAAAATAGCTGTAACATTAAACTAAAATTACTATCCGAATAGTTTTTAAAAGATTTAAAGAGAAATTAGCAATTAAAATAATAAAACTTTACACAAATCACCATAACATTAATTCATGGGACGCGTTTCGAAGTGGAAAATATAACAGCAGACAATATGACATCAGCTACAATAAAAACGTGTACGTAAGGGGAAAATGTCACATGAACAAAAAGAGGCCTTTGCCTACTTACGGACATGTATTTACAGTACGTGATGACGAGATATTTTATTTTCCAGCTCGAAATGAGTCCTACGAATTGCTTTGATTTTATGAGGATTTGTATGAAGTTTTATCATTTTAGTTGAGATTTGTCGGTAAATTTTGGTACGGTTTCAACTGAAGATAAATTATCTTTTTTAACGTATACTTCTTTAAAGTAAAGAAAAAATCCTTAACATACCTAAAGTCAAAATTTACCAAACAATTACAAACGTGATCTTCTGTTGTGCTTTATGAAATCAAAAGTGCTAACAGGAAATAAATGGTTTTCTAACTGTTTAAAACTATACATATTGCCATTTTATTGTAGAAAATTATAAAATATGTAAATCTTGCCAAGATCCAGCAAGTTTTCGCGATTTTGCAACTACAAAAATCTATCGCTACGGTTCAAAAATCTTGCAATATAATGGCTGGGATCCAGATAGATTTTTCGTTGTTAGCGAGACGAGATAAACATATCAGAAGCCTGTCTTTTGTGAAATTTTCCCTGTTTACTTCAAACCGCGAAAAGCCTGCAAAACTGTAGGTTTATGATTGGTCAATCTTATTCCGCTAACATCGAAAAATTTATCTGGATCCCGGCCATCAAGCAAACACAAGGATTATTCAGTGCATAGATTAAGGACCAAGATGGGACATTTACGGCAAAATCTGTAATGGCAACAGTACTAGCATCACTATCGGCAAGGGGAAGAACTAACAAACCTCCGAAATTTACCTATGTTGAAGAAATATGTTTATCCTCTATGGTTTGAATAGCTATTTGTTCCTAAAACGAAGCAGGTGTCAGACGTCAGACGATATTCTATTCATGATTGCTTTATTTATTTAGCTGCTTTTTTTTTTACCGTACTTGTATTGTTCATTTTTAACTTACAAAATGATAATTTGACTAATGATATAAAAGAAAGCCACAGAAAATTCTGTTAAGAATGCAAATATGTAAGTTTATAAGATTAAATTGTAAAAAATCAAATTCAGGTATTGTGTCAGTTTATTCATATCGAATAAAATTTTATTGAGTGTAATGTCAGTACCTCTATTTATTTTTAACTTTTAGATTTATACAATTCTAAAAATTTGTCGAAAGGAATTTTTCCCTATCTGTAATATTATTATTATTATTATTATTTATATGTTAATATTATAAACATTATTGAATTGATTGTAAGTTATTTGCATTAAAAACAATAATTTTATTTTATCTGTAAGGAAGTGAAAATGCATAAATTTTAAAAGATTATTGTAACGATTGTTTAATACGTTAAACTTCATAAATTTATAAAACACGGGCTATACAAATTTTCCTACCAAAGTGGAATAATTATGAAATTTTCTGGGACTTGTTTAACAGTTCGTATATTTTTATATTACACCATTGCTTTTGATATATAGCATTCAAGACGAAATTTTTACCTAGTATTCGTTGCACTTAAAACCGTTCACTAATCATGTAAAAAAAAAAAAAACCTATATCCGCGCATGAACATAGAATAGATATTAGATATATAAAATAGAATGTATATTCTATGTTCATGTATCGGTGTAAGATTCTATCGAAAACGTAAACATGCAACATTAAAAAAAGAAAGATCACAATAAGGTAGATACTCAATAATAAGCATAATACAAGGATGGGGAGTTTCTTCCCCATTGTCGCTAAGGGCGCTACGATTGCAATCGCATTACCATTACGCTCTATGGGAATGTCCGATCTTGGATGTTAATCTATGATTCAGTGCAACCTTACTATAGCGCCTAGAATATATAGTGTGGAAATCGGCTATAAATGTGATAAAAAGCGCTAAAATATTGTATCCCTTAAATATGCAACGATGCTGCTGCAATATACAGATCGCAGCGACATCTACAGGATATTTTCTACATCTGCAAGGTATTGCTAGTCTATACAATGTAATACTAGTAATAGGAGAACTAGTAATAGTCGGAAAAATCCCGCAGATATCGCTGCGATTGACACTTGGGATTTTAGCAGTATCGTCGCACATTTAAGGGATACAAATGTTTAGCACAGTTTGGAAAGCATCTTTCCACACTAGGTATTCTAGAAGTTGTAACCTTACCAAAGTCACCAGGACTACCCGGTAACTTCGGTCACTTCAACTAGACGAAATTAGTTATTGATTGAGTAACGCTTTGGTAACTAACCGATATCACCGGAGACTTCAGGCACAGCGTCTAGAATACATAGTGTGAATACATAGTTGAATATATGCTATTCAAACAATAGTAAAAATTTGCATCCCTTAAATGTGCGACGATACTGCTGAAATCCAAAGAGTCGATCGCCGCGACATCTGCGGGATTTTCGTATTACATTGTATAGACTAGCAACATCTTGCAGTTTTAGAAAATATACTGCAGATGTCGCTGCGATCTGTATATTTCAGCAGCATTGTTGCACATTTAAGGCATACAATATTTTAGCACTTTTTTTAAATATTACAGGGATTGGCGATTTTCATACTAGGAGCGCGTTCAGAGACCGAAACACGGGTATCTCAGAAAATTGGGGAATGACGTCATACTGGTTTCTCCGAGGCTAACGAAAAAGACAGGCTACCGCGGTGGGTCCGAGTCTTCTTTTTTTACAGACCGCTGCAGTCACGTGATGCTCGAATGCACCAATGAAGGTGTGCGAAAAGAGCATCACGTGACTCCAGCGGTCTGTAAAAAAAGAAGAATGGGATCCACCGCGGTAGCCTGTCTTTCTCGTTAGCCTCGGGTTTCTCGGTGTAAGGTTGGGTAAAAACGGCTCTGAACACTTTCGGGTAAAGTAGCGGGATTTTTTTATTTACATTTACAAACATGGCCGCAGCTGCACTTTCGACAGTGCAAATAGATTCAATTATCACTTTTTTTAGATGGGAAACTGTTCCAAAAGTTAATTTTTATGTGGAATACTATCGCAACAAATAAGTATCACAGATTTTGCTAGCCATTTTAGGCTGAATCGGAGATTTATTCATTCGATGGAAAATATGGTAGGTTTAAATTATTATGTGGTCAAATTATTATTATTGTAATATGAAAAAACAGAAACAATGTGCGATAAAACTGATCAAAACAGTGATTCCGATTAACAGTCACAGTTAAGCTATAAAATGGTAAACAAATCAGATTTCCCAACCACGTGATCACTTTACCCAACAAAATTTTTCAGGTAATGTGGGTTCCGCGAAATCTGGGTAATCTCCGGCTCTGAACGCTGCGGGAAACTCGGAAAAGTCACGTGATGCCGGCTCTGAACGCTTCGTGTTCCCCACGGGGAAACCTGGGAAACCCAGATTGCGGTCCGTGAACGAGCTCTAGATATTCTAGCCGCAATACTTCAGGTACAGCGCCTAGAAGATACAGTGTGGAAAACGGCTATTCCTATAATGCTTTAAAAAGTGCTAAAAACTTGTATCCCATAAATCTCCAACAATGCTCAGCGACCATATGCTGATACGAGCGCCATCTCGTAACTCTTTTCAATATAAACACTGTGTTTTCAAAAATTATAGAATGTTAAATATCGGAAAGTATAAATATAAGACATTTTGGTCTGTTATAAGCTAACTTAGTTAAGGAATGACGTGAAATATATTAAAGAGTCTCTTTTAGAATGACTATCGTTTTTAAATCACTACGATGGCGCTACGATTGACATCTTGTTATTCAGCATCGTTGTACATTTGTGGGATTCAATTTTTTAGCACTATTTTGTAGCCGTTTTCCACACTGTATCTTCTAGGAGCTGTACTTCAGGGCAACACTAGATACCGAGCTTGCTCTTTCATTATCAAGACGTCACAAATGGTGACTGGCTGGTAGCAACGACATACAGAGATTGGTACAAAACAGGGCACCCATCGTTTTGTACCAATCGCTGTACGTCTTTAATAGCACCCAGCCGCCATTTATGACGCCATGATAATGAATGAGCAAGCTCGGTATTACAGCGTCTAGAATACCTAGTGGGGAAATATGCTATCCAAACAGTGCTAAAAATGTGTATCCCTTAAATGTGAGACGATACTGCTAAAATCCCAAGTGTCGATCGCAGCGACGCCTGCGGAATTTTCGTATTACATTGTATAGACTAGCAATATCTTGCAGTTGTAGAAAATATCCTGCAGATGTCGCTACGATCTTCATATTTCAGCAGCATCGTTGCACATTTAAGGTATGCAATATTTTAGCGATTTTTTAAGTATTACAGGGATAGCCGATTTCCACACTAGATACTCTAGGCGCTATACTCGGTATCTGGTAAAGCCCTGAAGTCACCGGTGATATCGGTTAGTTACCAAAGCGCACCCAGTCAATAACTAATGGAGGGTATTTCATCTACGTTTTGATCACGTGGTCAAGGTCAAAATTTCTAGCGTAAAGAAGGGAAGGCTCCGTAGACGTAATGAAAAACCCTCGCCAGCCAGTGAAACAGTTCATGGGGAAAGCAACAGTAGCCTCCCTTCATATCAGTTAGAAGTTCTTTGGGTAAATTATCGGTATCACGTGACTTTTTCAGCCTCGAACCCAGATTTGGAATAAAGTCCATTTCGTCTTGTGGAAGTGACAAAAGTCACCGGTGCGCGACCAAACTTAACTACAGCGTCTAGAATATACAGTGTGGAAATCTGCTATCCAAAATGCGCTGAAACGTTGTACCCCTCAAATATGCAATGATGCTGAAATCCAGGGAACCGATCGCAGGGACATTTGCGATATATTTTCTAATTTCAAAGTAAATATCGTATTATTACAGCTTCTACACCAAATCGTCTTGGAGTTTTAGATAATATCCTGCAGATGCCGCTGTGATAGACTCACTGGATTTCAGCATCGTTTGAAATTTAAAGGATACAATATTTTAGTACTTATTTAAGTATTACTATAGCGCCTAGAATATATAGTGTAGAAATTGGCTATCCCTGTAATACTTAAAAAGGGCTAAAAGACTGTATCCCTTAAATGTGCAACGATGCTGCTGCAATATACAGATCGCAGCGACATCTGCAGGATATTTTCTACAGCTGCAAAATACTGCTAGCCTATACAATGTAATACTAGTAATACGAAAATCCCGCAGATATCGCTGCGATCGACACTTGAGATTTTAGCAGTATCGTCGCACATTTAAGGGATACAAATTTTTATCACTGTTTGGATAGCGTATTTCCACACTAGGTATTCTAGAAGCTGTACCGTGGCGGCCTGTCTCTTTTGATAGCCTAGGTACAGCGCCTAGAATACCTATTGTGGAAATATGCTTTCCAAACAGTGCTAAAAATTTGTATCCCTTAAATGTGCGATGATACTTCTAAAATGTCAAGTGTCGATCGCAGCTACATCTGCGGGATTTTCGTATTACTAGTATTACAATGAATAGACTATCAATTTCTTGCAGTTGTAGAAAATATCCTGCAGATGTCGCTGCGATCTGCATATTGCAGCAGTATCATTGCACATTTAAGGGATACAATATTTTAGCGTATTTTTAAGTATTACAGGGATAGCCGATTTCCACACTATATACTACTCTAGGCGCTATAGCCTCGGTACAGCGCCTAGAAGATACAGTGTAGAAAACGGCTACAAAATAGTGCTAAAAAATTGAATCCCATAAATGTACAACGATGCTGAATAACAAGATGTCGATCGTAGCGCCATCGTAGTGATTTAAAAACGATAGTCATTCTAAAAGACACTCTTTAACCTATTTCACGTCATTCCTTAACTAAATTAGCTTATAACAGACTAAAATATCTTATATTTATAGTTTCCGATATTTAACATTCTATAATTTTTGAAAACACAGGGTTTATATTGAAAAGAGTTACGAGATGGCGCTCGTATCAGCATATTGCCGCTGAGCATTGTTGGAGATTTATGGGATACAAGTTTTTAGCACTTTTTAAAGCATTATAGGAATAGCCGTTTTCCACACTGTATCTTCTAGGCGCTGTAGCCTCGGGTAACATACCAGTAAAATGACCGGTGAGATTTGTCACTTCGTTAAGCTACACTGAACCACGATTAACGACATGCAAGACCAGTTCATGACTTTCAAAATGTCACACGGATTGGATTATCTTTACGCGACGATTGGCACGAAACGTTGGGCGCGCTGCTTTGTACCAATCACCGAATAAAAATGATCCACTCCGTCTAACGTTTTAAGCGGCATGAACTGGCCTTGTATGTCTTTGGTTGAGACTGAATACACTCCTAAATCACAAAAATAAGGTTCCACGAATTATTAAATGTTATCTGTATCTAAGTAATTATAACATCTTTAACCTTCAAGCTTATTCTTTTTATAGGGTAGATTGCCTCTATATGGGAGTGCCGACATATGTACTGGGAGCATGCTCAGAGTATGCTTAGACGGATGGTTTTGTCAAAATTATGGCAAACTTACATTCCAGAACTTAGCGATACTCGCATGTAGAAGTTCAATTACGTTATTGTGTCTAGAAGATATAGTGTGGAAATCGGCCACATAAAAAGTGCTAAAAATGTGCATTCCATAATTGTTGAACGATGCAGAACGATAAAAGGCGATCGCAGCGACACCTGGTACTTCAAACGTAAACATTGCATGATGATTCAATGGAGGATATTCCATCTACGTTTTGATCACGAGGTCAGGGTAGAAAGTTCTAGCGTAAAGAAGGGGCGGCTCCGTAGACTTAATGAAAAACCCTCGCCAGCCAGTGAAACAGTTCATGCGAAAAGCAGTAGTAGCCTCCCTTCTTATCAGTTAGAAGTTCTTTGGGTAAATTACCGGTATCACGTGACTTTTTTCAGCCTTCAACCCAGATTTGGAATAAAATCCATTGAGAAACCGTTTCGGCCGGTGGAGAACTAGACGATGCCGCTACGATTGTCTTTCAGCATCGTTTGACTTTTATGGGATACAATTATTTTGCACTTTTAAAGCAATATTGGAATAGATGGTTTCCAGACTATATCTTCCAGACGCTGTATTATTCCAAATCTGGGTTAGAGGCTGAAAAAAGTCACGCGATACCGGTAATTTACCCAAGCACTTCTAACTGATGAGAAGGGAAGGTTCTACTATGCTTTCCGCATTAACTGTTTCACTGGCTGGCGAGGGTTTTTCATTACGTCTATGGAGCCTTCCCGTCTTTACGCTAGAAGTTTTCACCTTGACCACGTGATCAAAACGTAGATGGAATATCCTCCATTACAGCGTCTAAAGGATATAGCGTTGAAATCTACGCAAACTGTGCTAAAAATTTCTATCCCTTATATGTGCAAAGATGCTGCGATATTTTCTAATTTCAATTTAAACACTGTTAAAAATCTGTAGCTTTTGCTGTATAGTCACTCCACCGCTTTTATAGAAAACGTTTACTTGTAAATATTATGAAGCATTCACATTGGTCAGAATAGAGATATTCTATAAAAGCGCTGAATGGACTTTATTCCAAATCTGGGTCCCACCAGTGGCCGAGAGGTTCTGCTCTCGAAGTTGATAGACGAGAGGTGGTGGGTTCGAACCCAATCGCGCCCGTCGACCTAATCGCTCGGAGTTTTCGTGGTTTTCTTCGAGCCATGGATTTCCATGCATAAATACGGGTTAGATTCCCTTAGAAAGACCCCCCAAGAAGAGCGCTCCCACCGTGCCTATATCCCTCGAGCAGATAATTGGCCGTCAATAATCAACCAACCATCCAAATCTGGGTTCGAGGCTGAAAAAAGTCACATGATACCGGTAATTTACCCAAAGAACTTCTAACTGGTAAGAAGGGAAGTTACTACTGCTTTTCGCATGAACTGTTTCACTGGTTGGCGGGGATTTACATTCCGTCTACGGAGCTTTCCCTTCTTTACGCTAGAAGTTTTTACCTTGACCACATGATCATGAGGGAGATGGAATAGGGTAGATGTAATTGGGTTACGCATTTTCTGAGTTATCTGTTTAGACATCTTTCATATTAATAAACTTGAAAGTTTATGTAAAAATACAGGGTGTATCTGAAAGGCTTCTACAAACTTAGATGATAGTACTCATCAAGACGAACAAAAAATGCAATGGAACATGGGGGGTCGCAAATGACGTTTAAATAATGAAAATAGAGAAAATGCGTCTTGAAATGGACAAACTGAGACAAGAAAGAAACATTCCAGAAAATTATTTATTACACAGAATAGGTACAACATAGCTCGTGATGTCCAGAGTAAACAAGTATTTTACAACAATTGTTCTAAGTGTCGACCGCGGCCATTATTACATAGAGTACATCTACGGATGAACGACTGGCGGACACGCTCAAATTTGCCTACGTGTATTCCTTCTCACAGATTTGTTTGGCTTTCTTCCAAGTTTTTGTTCTCTTTCTGACCGGATATGCACAAAATGAAAGTAAAACCAGCTTCGCGCTACTAGCCAGTTCTGCAGAAATGCACCATAGATTTCGATATTTTTATTAGTTTTGAGATTTTCACCCATTAAACATCATTTGCAACCCCGCGTTCTATTGAATTTTTTGTTAGTCTTGATGAGTACTATCATCCCCCTAAGTTTGTTGAAGCATTTCAGATACACCATGTATAACAATTTAACACCTTGTAATAATATATTATTTCTAATTGAAAAAAGGGTGTAACATTAAAATTTTTAAAACAGTAAAATAGTTATATTTGAATGTTGACATGTTTCAAATCTTCCAGAGTCAGTTTCAAAACAAATAATGATATTTATGATGCAATGAACTCAAACGCCATCATTCAGTTTTTCACATAACGCACGTTACTTTATTTTGTTTGATGTTTATTTCTATTTTCGAAACCTTTGAGTAACTTGAGCCACAGTTTATGTAAGTTGAATGATGCTGTATCGTTACATGTGTTATTTTTACGTGTTATAATCTGTATTGTTTCGCTTACAAGCATAATGGATGGATAATATAGATTGGAAGGAAAAATTATTTTAATTTCGTTGAAATTTATATGGGTAATTCCTTCTTGATGTAATCTTGCCAAGGCTGTGGTTTTTCTATTATATTTAATACCAGCTACATGCTCTCTTTTTCTGTATTTAAATTCCCTGCTATTCATTCCAATATACTAATTCTTTGATCCGTCTGCTCTAATGGTATTTCTTGTACTCCTGAATAATTCTCAAAGTTAATTGGGTAACTTTTAGTGCAAATAATATTCTTTAATTTCGGAGATGGTTTGGCTACTAAGCAGATATTGAACTGCTTAAGACTGTATATTAATTTCTCAAAAAATCTTGGATAATATTGAATACAGTAAAGTTTGTATTTTTGAGAATCAAATTTATGTTCAGGTTTTTTAATATTGGTGGCTTGATTTATTATTGACTTAACTTTGGCTCGAGTTACTCAAAGGTTTCGAAAATAGAAATAAACATCTAAGTAAAATAAAAATAAAATGAACGGGCGTTATATGAAAAACTGAATGATGACGTTTCAGTTCATTGCATCATAGACTGTGCAATTTCAGAATATCATTTATTTGTTTTCAAAATGATTCGGTAAGAGTTTAAAAACAGTAAAATAGTTTTATTTGATTGTTGACATATTTAAAGTTTTAATCTCATAACATTTTATCAATTAGATATAATATACGTAACGTTTTATTACAGTATTCTGAATGTATTGGAAAGTGGTACATAATCTATGCTGGATGCGTGATTTTTTATTCATTTCCTAAATTTATTTCATCTCATATAAAAATGAATTGTTTCTCAATGGGTACTTTTCCCTGACAATTGGGACTGAAGTTACTTTAAATCTTTAGTATTCTACCTGTGAAATTGCCATTTTATTGTCTTTACAGAAAAATGCACAAGTTGGAAATTGCTCATCAAACGTGGCAAATGATGATAAAAAATAGTACGTGTTCGTACTATAACTAGTCTTATAAATACTTTTTGCACAGCATAATATTGTACTGAATGTATATTTTAGTGCACTTCAATAAGTGCATATCCATTTCATTCTGTTCGAATGGCTGTAACATCATTAAAATGCACTTGAAATAATTTTTTCCCATTGGCCGTCATGTAACGGAAAACTTTTGCTTGTCCTTATAATTAAACTACATCCGATTTTCATAAAATTTGAAATCACTCTACAAAATTTTAGAACAATTATATATTTAAAATTTCAGACCATTCGGAAGGTTGTAACATCATTAAGATGCTCTTCAAATAATTTTTTCCCATTGACCGTAATGTAACGGAAAACTTTTGACTGTCCCTCTAATTAAACTATATATCTGATTTTCATAAAATTTGAAACGACCAAATTTTGCAACAATAATATATTTAAAATTTCAGACCATTCGGTTGGGTAGTTTTTGCTGTTACATGCAGACAGACGGACCAAACGACGACTATAAGTGCTACGTATTTATGTAATAAGTAACGCACCTAAAAAGAGCAAAATATATTTCTGAAAAAGGACTGAAAGAAATCTTACTATTTGTTATCCTAATTGTTATATATATATCCCTATATATATATATATATAAACCCCCCCCCCAATAAATCCCTAATTGTTAACTTTCCATAAAAGGTTTTTTTTTTTTCCCTGGTACATTGTTTATTTTCTAGTGTCTCCAAAACCATATTTTTTGACAAATTCTTAAAATATCCTTACGAGATAAGTTTTCACACAAAACATTATTTCTTTAATATTATGTTTTAGTTTAAGGGGGCTCAGGGCTTGATAGATACCGAAAAACATGCAAACAGTGCTCTCGATTCAAGCCCCCATAAAAACAGAAGTATTCAATGTAACTCATTTAAGCTTTCGGATATTTTTAAGGTATGTTTGTAGTCTTATAAAATTATAAAATTAAGTACTTCAATGTAATAAAATAAAAAATATGGCAAAATTTATGTAACAGTTTTTGAAAAAAAAATTTAAGTGTCATATCACCATCCGTAAGATATCTTAACGTTGAATTGACACATAAAAACCTAATTTTTGCTTTAAAATGACCAAGAAGCTTCACTCTATAGAATGAATTAAGGATATAACTATCACTCAAAGGAAACCTTATTAAAAAAACTCAAATTTGAAAATTTAACCCCCCCCCCCAAAAAATACAAGTTTTTTTCCCCTTAAAAATACTCAAAATATTAAGCTATCTAAAATATATTAATTCTATAGATAATGATGTTATATGCATGCAAAAAAAAAAAATTTAAGCCATCCCATCAAATAGTTCCTTTTAAATCTTACGGATAGTCATGAAAAATCAAGTTTTGAGAAAACGCGACTTAAAGTTGCAATTAAATGTGTGCGGCTATGAAAGTTATTGTTACATAAATGCTAACTCCGTTAAAAATGCAAATATTTTTATGCAGTTTTTTGCACTGTATTCAGAAGTAATTGAATAATCAAAATAGATACTAAAAAAATTAATTTTTTGAAAAGTTTTCAAGTCCTGAGCCTCCTTAAATTAAAATATTGTCGATATACTGAATTACATTGTAAAATAATTTGTTGGATAGTCCAAAAACTTAAAGATTCATGCATCAGAAATTTAATAGGCCCACTACTAGAGAATAGAAGAAGATAACTTTTTATTTCCGATGAATATACAAGGTGGCCATAATTAAACTGACGGTACTCAGAGTGTTCTGTAGCGCGGTCTAATTGAGAGAATGACGCCCCAATTTTTGTAAGAAGATTAAACAAGAAGATGTACGAAGGAAAAAAGATACTTCCAAAAGTCACCGTCAGGGGGAATGTGGCGCTATGTAACGGAAAAGAGTATTATTGTCGTATTGAACTTGAATTAAATCGTTAAATGTGCTAAATCAGAAGTAATTTTATTTCAGTATTGATTTTGCATATTTTTTAACTCTTTTTTGTTACACAGCGCCATATATTCCCCTAGCGGTGATTTTTGGAACTATTTTTTCGCGGAATCCTTCGTCCCCCGTCTTGTTTAATCTTCTTACAAAATTTGGTGTCATTCTCTCAATTAGATGCGACATTTCTATTTCCACTAGACTTCTGTTCTAACGTTCTTCAGAACCTGTTCTAGCGTCCTCAGAGCCGTTCTGATTGGCTAGCTCGATTCAGATGAAGTGGCTAAACGTCCGAGCACCGTTTGCATATATTCGGATGTTTGTTTTCAGCTATTTCGTTTCTGATGCTACATAAGTTTGATTTGAATAAATTATTTTCCATTTTTAAATGATGAAACTGCTATTTTCTACTTGAAAGTATTCAAAAATACCTGCATAAAACAAACCTCCATCATTTCCAAACTTTTTTTTTTTTTTTTTTTTTTTTCAAACCTTTTAAGATTAAGACAGTTTCATAATTTTTAAATGTTATTTCTATTAAAAATTATTAAATAAAATATATAATTTATATTAAAAACGCTTGTCACTTATAAAACACTGCAATTGCAGGGGAATTTGCATATCTAAACCATGAAAAAAATATAAAACCAGGGTTATTTTTTATTTTTTTATTTTTGTAACCCTGATGCTAAAAATAACCCTGAAAAGTATTATTTTTTTAGCACTGAATATGGAATTTTTAAATATGTTTCATGGAGGTATAGGAAGATTCAGTTGCAAATTCAGGGGACAGTTAGAAGGTATTCCCCCCTCCCCCCACCCCAAAAAAAGAAAAAAGTTTCTGATTTTATATTTTTTCATGATTTAGATATGCAAATTCTCCCTGCAACTGCAACGTTTTATAAGTGAAAATGCATTTTTATTATAAATTATAAATTTTTTAATAATTTTTAATCTAAATAACATTCAAAATTTATGAAACAGTCTTTATGACTCTATCTTAAAAGGTTTGGAAAAAAAAGGGTTTTAGTGTGGAAATGACGGAGGTTTGTTTTATACAGGTATTTTTGAATACTTTCAAGTAGAAAATAGCAGTTTCATCATCTAAAAATGAAAAATAATTTATTCAAATCAAACTTATCTAGCATCAGAAACGAAATAGATGAAAACAAATATCCGAATATGTGCAAACGATGCTCGGGTGTATGGACACTTCATCTGGAGCTGGACAGCCAATCAGAACGGCTCTGAAGGACGCTAGAACAGAAGTCTAGTGGAATTAGAAATGTCGCCAATTAGATCATGCTACAGAACACTCTGAGTACCGTCAGTTTAATTATGGCCACCTTGTATTTTGAAACTTTGAATGTTTATTCTGACACATGAAAGTTTGGACTGTGTTAAAAAATCGGTCAAGTGCGAATATTACTCGAGCACCGAGGATTCAGTAAAATAAATATATGAATTAGTAACTGGGAATTGTATTACAGAAATATATTATTAAAAGTTGTTATCTAGGATTTAAAAGCCGATTACGCATAGAGTATCCTAAGTCTTTATGTCCAAACCGTTAATGTCTTTGACGGTTAATATCTCTGCTAATTACCCACAATCCTTTTATACTTCTTTGCTGAACGTCCGCAAATCGAAATTTGTGTGCAAAGGAAAAATGCGGTTTTCTCAAACCATGTGACCTAGGGTAAACGATACACTCTAAAGGGAAAAAAAACTGACTAAAATACGAAAATTGTTCTGGCGTCTGGATTGCCAGTACAATTTCCGTATTTTATATGTAAATCTCCAACTGGGCGAAAAATGTCCGAACCAGGACTCGAACCACGGATCTTCCTGGCTGAAGCCGCCAGTGCTCTACCATCTGAGCTATCCTGGACGAATCTGGTGGAACTTCCTCACCCAGCTAACCTTAATGATTATAGCATCTGGTTTGAAACATGGTTCAGCTCAACAGAATAAATCACAGGTAATGGAACTCCCGAAACCGCTGGATGCGTAATTACTCTAGATTTATTTTAACACAATTATTCTAATTGGTAAATAAATCATATGATTTATTTACCAATTAGAATGATTGTGTTAAAATAAATCTAGAGTTCCGTATTTTAGTCAGTTTTTTTTTAACAATGTATAGTTTTCCAGCAAGGTTTAAATTAACTTCTACCCTTTTTTTTTTTTTTTTTTTTTCGTCATTTTAATTTCAGTTCATTCGAAAATAGAGGTGGGAGGGAGAACATTTTTGTCTTACATTTTCGGAAATATAATTACTAAATATTTCTGAAAAGTTTCCTTAAATATTTCTGAAAATATAATTCCTAATGTTAAAAGAAGTGTATTTTAGAGTTCGACCTTATGAAAGACATCACATGGTATCACGATATACGAAGTTTTTTTTTTTTTTTTTTTAGGTAGATTTCGTAAGAAATACTACCTATTGCAGTCGTTACCATGGTGCGACTTTTGAAAAATTCCTTCATAACTTTTCATTATAGGACCCCAGGAACCCAAAACCACCCCCACCTAAAAAGTTTATATATATATATGTATGTATGTATGTACTAAATTTTGTCCGCACGATAAAAGTCGTAATTATGCACGGATCTTCTTCAAACTCGCCAACAACTTTGAGATGACTAATATCTCGGCGGGGATTGCAAATGGAAAAAATCGGCCCAAGGGAATGGAAATGTGGAGGGTTCAAGATTTTGAATACCCTCTTAACATGATTCTGATAAAACCAGCTCTTACACAACAATGGCAGGAAAAAAATAAAAGTTTTTCGTTATAGCAGTTGCCAACAATTAAAAAAAAACAATAAAATTCTCACCTCAACAATTACTTTTCTTTTGCAAAATTTTCACGTGTAAAATTAAATAGTTTGACAAATTGAAAACAAATTGAATATAATGTCATAAGTTTCCTAGAGCAAGATTTCAGCATGAAAACTCAAAATAAATAGTTTGACGAATTAAAAAAATATGTATATTGCGTCATATTGGAAATATAATGGACCTCAGCAGGTGAATATGTAACGCCATGTAAGTTTGAAGAAACGTATTTAAACATGATAAAACCCCGACTATGGAAATATTAACATATTTTAACACTTTAAGGTTCTCTGAATTTTTTGTAGCCATTTTTTAAACCTATTCCATATACATGCGTGTGTGTATTCGTGTATATTACAATTTTCACAAAATGTTTAGCTCCCTACAGCTCGTTCTTTGTGAAGAAACTGGGTTTTATCTCTAATCTTGATTTAAGTTTTGTTGGAGAATTTAGTACTTAACATCGAAATCTACCTCCGCCTGTAGGCCCGAGCCGGCAGGGATTTTTTCGTTATAGCAGTTGCCAACAATTAAAAAAAAAGAAATAAAATTCTCACCACAACAAATGCTTTTCTATTGCAAGGTTTCACGTGAAAAATTACATTAAATAAATAGCTTGAATAATTGAAACAAATTGAATATTACGTCATAAGTTTCCTAGAGCAAGATTTCCGCATGAAAACACAAAATGAAATAAGTAGTTTGACGAATAAAAAAATATATATATTGCATCATATTGGAAATAAAACGGACCTCAGCAGGTGAATATGTAACGTCATGTGAGTTTGAAGAAACGTATTAAAACATGACGAAAATCCGACAATGGAAATATTAACTTATTTTAGCACTTTGAGGTTCTCTGAATTTGCTTTAGCTATTTTTTAAACCTATTCCATATACATTCGTGTGTGTATTCGTGTATATTAGAATTTTCCCAAAATATTTAGCTCTCTGGAGCTCATTCTTATTGAAGGAACTGGGTCTATCTCTAATCTTGATTTAAGTTTTGTTGGTGAATTTAGTACTTCGAAATCTACCTCCGCCTGTAGGCCCGAACCGTCAGGGATTTTTTTTTTTTTTTGCAAGTAACTTAATTGGCTTCTCTGCATCTCCCTTAAATATATTTGTGAATAGTTAATTTATAAATATGTGGGTCAATAGCCTTTATTGCTTCTGCCAATTTGAACTTTTCATGTTCCACTGTTTACGAATAAAATGGCCTGTGGCAGACACAGGAAAGATCCTATTATGGTTCCGTTTTTACTTTTTAAGTAAGGAACCCTAACAAATATATCATTTGGAATTCACTAACACTTTAATAATATAATTAGATAAATACTGGTGCGTTTACCTTACCATTTTCACACATTCACGAGTGGAAACAACTTCGTGAATGAGTCAGAAAATAATACGTTTGTGTTTCAAAACAGGCCTAAACGTCATCTATAAAGAATCGAAATAATGAGAAAATATTTCCAGGAACCATATACAGGAATTTAAGATTGAAACACGTTTTAATTATTTACCTGTTGGAAATACGTAGGCAATATAAAACGCAAAACTATCCATGTAGGTTTGATGATCGTGTTGATAAAATGGTCTTGCCACTAATTTTCAAAATCTTACCATTTTTGGGTGCGTTCGTAATTACAAAGGCAAATCAAAAAATAAGTTAGGGTAGGGGAGTACACAGTGAGACAGCAGCCATTTTGACATATAGTTATAACTTTTTCTCTCAGCTGGAACACACACTGAACCACCTCATCTTATGCAACACGTAGATGTAGTTTCGGCACTTCGGTTACTCGTCCAACAAAATAGTAAGTAATTATTTATTTTACAGGGGTTAAAGTTACATAAACGTCCATTTTAGAGTTTATTTCTTTCGTTATAGCATATATTTACTTAACCAAACGTAGTTATATCTAATGATAGACTATGTCGACAAAACGACACAAGCTTTCAAAGCTGTGAAATTGATGATGAAACACATATGGCATCCATTTTGTTACAACGTAACGAAAGTACACAGTGAGACACACAGTTGTGGTACACAGTGAGACGCGCCTCATTGTGTATCTACTATGCTGTTCCGATATAAAAAATGTTATATATTAACAAAATAAGGTTTTTTCTCTCTCTCTCTCTCTGTGTGTGGGGGGAAGGGGGGAGGCGTGCGATGGCTTATGAAATCTACTAAACGTAAGAGGCTGAAAATTTGCATGAAGGTAGGACAATGTCTGCCATTGTTCACCCGAGGCTCATATTTTTTTTTAATCTAGAAATATTAATTAGAAGTTATAAACTGCAGAAAATTATTGATAGAGTGTAAAAATGTATGATGTATGAAAATATATACATTGTCTCACTGTGTACCACAAGTGGTACACAGTGAGACAATTTTCGATACTCCGTTATTCTGCTTCGGTGCTTTCATAAATAACTTTTTTAAAACCATTTATACATTAATGCGTAGCGTATTTGTGTAGCTTAAAGATGTAGCAAATTTTTTTTCAAAAGAATAAAAATCTTTGCCATTCGTTAGGTAATAATAATTTTCGGCTCACTGTGTTCTATCCTCCCCTACACTTCCAAGTTATGGCTATTTATTAAACCACATCTACATAGGCAACACGCGAGGCTAACGAAAAAGACAGGCTACCGCTGATTACTCCAAGTATCTTTTTTTACAGAACGTTGGAGTCACGTGATGCACGAATGCACCAAAGCGGGTGTACAAAAAGAGCATCACGTCATTCTAGAGGTCTGCAAAAAAGGGCATTTGGGGTGCACCAGGGTAGCCTGTCTTTTTCGTTAACCTCGGGCAACACGGCTATGACAACATACAATGTAAGTTCACTTTTCCACATAGTCCTCAAGAGACTAAACATTTCTCGGAACGGTCAACCAACATTTCGATTCCGGATGCGTAGATATCTCCAGCGCTATGTAACCACCATTTGATACAGTTTACGAAATCCAAGGTGCTCGTGAACATTGGAAAACACACTGCCGTACGAAATGTTCAGCATGCTGGCAATATCCTGGAGTATTACGCGCCAATTCTCTCTAATGATCGCATCCACACGGTCAACATTTGCAACGGCACTGGATGTTGCGGGCCACTTTACAATACCTGGCAGAAAAATTGCACGCTCACCATATACAGCAGTGATTTGACGATGAATGTACAGTCGTGGAAAAAAAGTAAACACCCCCTACTAACTCCTACACAAATTATCGTAGACGAAAGTTACTGGTACCGGACGATTGAAAATAAAGTCTACTTTTAAATGATGTATATAAAATTTGTTTAGAGGGTTAGAGGGTTACATATTAAAACGAATCTAAACTTCATTTTTTTTTTTCAATGGCAATACCCAAATTTGACGAGATATTTCAAATCTTCGGTTCAACTATGCCTAGAAACCAAATTTCAAGTCATTTGAATGATAAGTTTTTGAATTATAGACATTCAAAATTTAGTGCCTTTAATGTTAAATTACATTTTCATATTTTTATTTATATCTTCTGAAATTATGCTCCTAACGTACTATTCTTTTGTGTAGCAATAATACTAATATACACAAACATAAATACGTTGAATTTGCTATTTTTATAATTTTATGATATGAATTATGCAAATAATATTCGAAAAAATTATGAATTGCAAACTACAATTTTTTTTATTTTTTTTTATGGATTTAGATTTATTAAGTCCTGTTTTATAGAAATCCAAAACTTCAAATTTTTCTTCCAAGTAGTTTTCAAATTATGCTTAAAAAAACGGCCAAATGATGGTTTAAGGGACCTTCTATGATAGAAGTGACTAGATATTTTGATATTTCTTATGCTGTCCTATAATCTAGCAGGCTTTAATGACTGCTTGAGTGTCGCTTAAGGTGCCTTGATCAAGAAGAGGGCTCTCTTGGTTAACAATCGAGCACCGAACTTCAATTTCGATACAGCTCTTAAAATACGCTCGTTTTAAAATAATTTCTCGGAAACTTATCGTACGAGCTGTATAAAAATTTGTTTTTAGACTAATTGAAGGGTGTAGAGTTCATTTATGCTGTCAGAATTGAGTACCGCTATTGAAAAAAACAAAGTTATGATTCGTTTTAATATGTATATGGCCCCCTAAGCAAATTTTATATACATAATTTAAAAGTAGACTTAATTTCCAATCGTTCGGTACCAGTAACTTTCTTCTACGATAATTGGTTGAGGAGTTAGTAGGAGATGTTTACTTTTTTTCCACGACTGTACGTGCAATTAAACCGTTTAGCCAATTGAAATCTTATCGTTGCACGCACTGCCAATTTGGAGTGAACAGCCAGTTGACGAGCCATTGATCCTAGCCCGCTCTTCACATATACAACACGACGGGAAACCCTACCAACCTTCCTATCGGATGTCTCAGCAGTTACTGTCGCTTTCTCCGCATTGTCCAAGGCCACGACACACAGCGCGCTCTCTCGCTGTGTTAGCGCAACTTATTTTTTGTTTTGCGTTCGTATATAAATACGTAGCACCTATAGTCGTCATTTGGTCCCTTCGTCTGTATGTCCGCATATAACAGCGCAAAAATTACCGAACCGGATGGTTTGAAAATTTATATTATATATATGTTATATAAAAAATTTTATATAACAATATCCCCCCTCCCTAAAAACCGGTGAACTGGTGGCTCCGTGACCCACAAGTTCATTGGGGAAAAGCATGAACTCGGATTACAATAGTGTTACCCGGTAGTCTGAAATTTTTCTCCAATTCGTAACAAGAAGCCGGCGTAGGATAATATCGACCTACTCTACTCTACACTTCTAAAAGGAGACCTTCAATTTAAAAAAAAAAAGTATCTAATTTTAATTATTCTTAAGGACCAGTAAAAACTTGTTTCCCTATCATATTCTTAACAAATTATCTCCTGTAAATGTTCGAATTGATAGGCAAAGTCAAAACAGAAATACGGATGTTGTCCATGTATCTAAATTGCGACCCTACTTTTCACCAGATCAATTAAAATTATCCCATGAAAATTCACAGCAAACTAATGTTAAAGCCCTGACTTAATATTAAATTTAGAATAGTCATAAAATTAAGTAAAAAGTAACGAAATAAATTAATCAATCAATTCTTTTCTATATAACAGTGTGTTCTCGAAGGCCACGAGAACATTACTTCTGAAGTTTTTACTTGAATTAGTTGTTTATGCGGGCGTAAATGAGTTGATTTGAGTTAAGGATTTCTTATATTGAATTGAATTAGATTAGAATATTAAATAAATTTTAAAGTTATATGTAAACTATGAATAAATGTTAACTAGATTTTAAAAAAAATCAATTACTGAACTATAATTATTAATACTAAAACATTATAGAATTTATGCGAATAATTGTTGATTATGCAAGTGTCCTCGATTTCAAATCCAACTTGTTTTTCTCTTGCTTATTTATTTATTTTTTACTGATTGCGTAACCATGTAGGAAATGAACGAAATATTTCGACACATATCGAAAAACACCTGTTAAGATTTTGTTTCAATGATATTGCTGGAGAATTTCAGAATTTGTTTTATTTTGACTTGGTATAATTTCATTTCTTATTGAATCTGTATTGATAGGAGATTACTTTTTATGCTATGTAACTTTTTACCCAGCAAATATCATTGAGTGCAATAATCTCTTATTATTATTTACTGAAGTGATGAATTAAAATATGACTTTGAAATTATTGATGAAAATTTGAGTTATTGTTATTATTGAATTAAATTTACTATTGCTAGATCTTGTATGATAGAAAGTATAGATAATTTATTATTGAATATTGAGATAAAAGAGAGGCAATAAAGAAAAATAAGTGTTATGAATTAATGAAGTCAATATATGAGATATCTGAGAATACTCATAAATTAAATATTGTGATAACATCTGAACATAATGAAAGTAAAATACTTACTAGAGAATTTATGTAAAAATGGTAATAGTATAATACCGCTATTATCATAACTATACAATACTATAGAGTGCATATGGCACTAGATTTTTTGACAGTTTTTCTTGTGTCAAAAATGAGCAATAAGTGAATTTCAATGGACTATAGCATAGTATCAGGACAATATAATCATCCCAGTTAAAAAACTGTAGGAGATTGATACTCAGTTGAAATTTTTGTACATAAATTTTAAATTTATTATATTCATGTTTTTCCTTTATTTATATGACTTGTGAATTGTATGGAAAATTTCTACGTTATGGAGTTTAAGTTATAGAGATTAATGTTTAATCGTGATGTGGAAAGAATGTAAATTCCTAAGAAAACTCCTAAACAATTCTAATATTGTCAATATCTGTTAATATTGTAAGTAATAAGTTGTTAGTAAAACAAGAGGAGATTATTTAGAATATAATTTACTCCATGTTGGATAAATATTTATATTATCTTTGTAATTTTAAAAAAACAATTCCCACAGTTTCGCGTTTAAGCAGTATCTTATTGATTTGGTTTTTGACAGAATTGGAGAAAAATTTCCGACTACCGGGTAACACTATTGTAATCAGAGTTCATGCTTTTCCCCAATGAACTTGTGGGTCACGGAGCCACCAGTTCACCGGTTTTTAGGGAGGGGGGATATTGTTATATAAAAATTTTTACTTTTACTATTCATTTAAATTATTCTAAATTGCCGGCCTATTCATTATTTCCTTTTTTTTTAATACGCTCCATTATTTATTTCTAGTTAAATTCCTATAATTTTAAAACGCGTATCTTAATAATAGATTTTTTCCAAAACGTAATCTAAACTTTTAATCCCTTCATTATTTTTTATCGTCTACCAAACTGTAAAGTTCTGAATGCAATTATTTATTTTTGAATGTTTATCAAAGCCATTTTTACATTTTTATTCTATTTCATCTCATTTTCCCGCCCGCGAGGCGTCAGTATTTTCACATCTATATCATTCCATTAGCGGCGCCGGGATTCTTTCCTGTGACGTTTCTTGATCGCTCTCCATTGGCTGAGTGTCGGATCTCAGTTTCACTTCGAGGCTCGTTCGTGATTTTGGTTGGTTTAGCCTGAAGTTTCCATTTCAATCGGAATTCCTCCGCTCATTCTAATAAATAGCGAGAGCGTGAGCTCAGAACGAGAGATTTTTGTGCTGTTTGATTGTTTACCTAACATGTTACCCGGTGTCCTTAGCCATGTAGAATATTCATTTCGTGAATTAACATCTACTTCGCATGAATAACTAGTTTATGCTCGAGTGGAATGCTCTGATTTCTCATCCTGCGGGAATTGTTTAGTGTTGGTATGTTCTGACGGAATAAACAGTTTTCCTATGACTACGTTTCCATGTGTTTAATTGGGAAAACCTCCGATTTCTTCATACGCCTGTTTTCACCACTCACGCGGCCTAACCTACCTTGTTTTCATAATGAAATAATAAGTGTTTGATTGGACTCTAGAAATATTAACATCGCTCTACAGCTTCTAAATTTTCACAGAGTTGACACCTTCACTAGCAATGCTTGTGCTAAGTGGTAGGATTGCTTACAACATCACCAACGGCTGATTAATATGTGGTACGACTCCAGTAATATGTAATAAAAAGCACTACGTGACATATATATATATATATACATATATATTGTTGCAGAATTTTGTAGAGTCATTTCAAATTTTATGAAAATTGATAGAAAACTAAAATATATTAAAGTTTTCTTTGATATATTAAATCCTATCATACGTAATTCATTCATTGATATCTCATGATAGCTAATGATTCTAGGCTGCCATGTTGATTACGTTCTATTTAAGATGGAGTCATTATTGCCGTATTACTGAATTTAATATCTATAAGCGTAATAAATTTTGTATTCATGCATTTTTGCATAAGGGCGCAACAGCTATTGTATCAAGATCTGAATATTTATAAAACTAATTATAGTACGAACGCACCACATTTGCCACGATTGGCGTACAATTTCCAACTTGTTAGTTTTTTTTATACGATCCCTAGGTCTTATTAATTTTATTAGAAAAAAGTTCCTCCATGCACTGATAAGAATAAAAACTATTTTTCTACGACTAAATCTCACGAAGTTAGTATACTTTTAAGTGTATGAAATTTCAGAACATTGTCACCAAAAGCACCACTAAACTTTAGTGCCGGAAAGCTTCGAAATTTCATAAAATTAAAAGTATCATAACTCCTCGAGTTTTGACGAAGAAAGCGGTGCAGCAGCGGCAGTGGTTTTGACGGTGCAGAAGAAAGTAATTTTCACTGTTTTACTTATAATTAAAAGCATTTTCTAAATGCTCTAATAACTTTATAGGATCCAGGGCTGCATAAAAATGTAAAATTTGTTTTTGAAAATTAATACATGATTATTTTAACAAAAATTTGAACTCCCACCTTGCTTAGAACATTTTTGCAATTTTCATTTCCGTCAGGCTCCAAACAGGTAAAAATTTTAAGTTCGTTCAAATCATTTTGGGACACCCTGTATACTTCAGATTCAGTTGTTCAGATTTTACTATTTATTTTGTCTTATGAATATGGGTACATAAATTTAAATAATATTTAAAATTTTCAAAACCTGTCTTATTCCTATTTTTAAGAACTTATTTATATAAATTCTTGATAAAGCATCTCTGCTTTACTCCTTCAAGAGCGGCGGGTTCATTTTTGGACCATTTAATTTTAATCCCAAAATGGCACATTGACACCAGAATTTTTTATTGAAAATTTTTCCTTTTATTAAGTACTTGAAGTAAAGTTTTTACTTATTTTGAAATAAATTTGCTTATAAATTCGGGTGTCGTTCAATCATTTCAGTATTTTACGAATAGAAGTACTTCGCGCCTGAAAGAGTTAACAGAAAAAATCTGAAGTTCTGAAATTTGAAACACTTTGATTTTATAGTGAAATCGCTACAAAATAATTAAAGAAATCTTTCAAAATAAAATTTTATTCCTTTACTGTAAATATTTTTCTTAGAATGAATGCAATTGATAGGAGTTTGGAACATTCAATCTTCCATAGATGCTAACGACATGCATGAGGACTCATGATGGCGCGAAAGTATTTCCTGAAATGTAATTTTCAACGTCGATTGCTGAGAGATTACTCCTTATTCTCCCGAGATGTCCTTAAATAGCTGAATAAAACTATTTTTAAAAAGTGCCTTGCTTCTATTTCCCCTTGCGGATTTCAAAAAGAAAGCTGCAGGATTTTAAAGGCGCTGGGAATGATAAAAGACTGTATGCAGTTGATTCATGTGTTGATTCATGGTACAGCAGATTTTAATTTACTATGTGATGCGTTGCAAGGAGCTCTTGGTTTCATCCATGTAGACTTGGAAAACCAAATGTGTTCTCTCCCGTCGCATTTTGAGTGGCATCTGTAGACATCGTTGCAACATCGTGTTCCGAAGGCCCATTTGCAAATACGTCACCGAAATCGGAATTAGAGCTGTTTATTTTCCGAGCCGCCTGTGTGTTTGACAGAAAATCTAGAGATGTTTCACTTTCAGAACTAAATGATTTTTATGCTTCATCGTCAGAAAGATTAGGTGAAAGATTCAAAGTGTCTGGTTTCAATGAAATAAATCTGGTAAAATTAAGCCTTTTGGGGAATTATCCGTTACTTTTGCTCCAGAAAAATAAATTTAAAAAAAAAAAATTGATTTTTTATTTTTTTTAGTGAACTTTCTTAATATGTACATCGTTAGATGAGTCGTCAAATAGGGTCATTGGCATAGTTGTCAGGAGTCTCAAAAATATCGGCAAAATCTTGAAAAACTACTTGTCCGCCATACATCAAACCAGGATTGGATTCGAATTTTGAAACTTGGTGAGAAAGTATTTCCTGAAAAAGGTAATTCTGAACGTCAATTGCCGAGAGATTTCGCCTTATTCTCACCAGAGGTTCGTAAACAACTGAATAAAACTATTTCAAAATGGTGTGGTGCCTTGCTTCTATTTTCTCCCGCAGATTTAAAAAGAAAACTGCAGGATTGCAAAGGCACCGGAATTGATCAAACACTATGCAGTTGATTCATGAGTTCGTTTATCAGATGAAACTAATGGAGAATCGAAATGCATGGTGTTGTAGATAATAATTTACTCTGCGATGCACTGCAAATAACTGTCGTTTCATCCATGTAACCTTGAAAAATCGGATGTGTTCGCTCTTGTCTCATTTTCTGTAACATCTGTAGACATAGTGGCTTTAAAATGGTGCCTTGTTTCTATTTTCTCTTGTGGATTTTAAAATAGAAGCTGCAGGATTGTAAAAGCACTAGAATTGACCTAAGGCTGTATGCAGTAGATTCATGAGTACATTTATCAGGTGAAACTGATGGAGAATCGGAAATGCATGGCAGAGTAGATTCTAATTTAGTATAGATGCACTGCAAGGAACTCTATCACTTCATACATGTAATCTTGTAAAATCGGATGTGTTCTCTCCTGTCGCATTTTGAGTAACATCTTCAGATATCGTTGTCCGAAGGCCAATTTGCAAATACGTAATCTAAATCGAAATTAGAGCTGTTTATTTCTCAAGCCGCCAGTGTGTTTGTCGAAAAATCTAGAGATGTTTCACTTCCAGAACTAAATTATTTTGATGTTTCATCATCAGAGAGATATCGCTCCTGGTAAGATTAAGCCTTTTGAGCAATTATCTGGTACTTTTGCTCCAGAATTTCTTTTTCAATAACATAAATTTCAATGCTTGATTTTTTTTTAATGAACTTTCTTCATTAATATGTGTATCATTAGATAAATTGTCATATATAATAGTGTCACCTGAAGAGTTGTCAGGAGTCAATATCAGCAAGTTTTTGAAAAACTACTTGTCCGCCAGACATGAAACCAGGACTGGATTAGAATTTTGAAACTTTGTGAGAAAGTATTTCCTGAAATAATGTAATTTTCAATGTCAATTGCTGAGAAATTCCTCCTTATATAGCTGAATAAAGCTATTTTTAAATAGTGCCTTGCTTCTATTTTCTCTTGCGGATTTAAAAAAGAAAGCTGCAGGATTTTAGAGGCACTGAGAATGATCAAAGACTGTATCCAGTTGATTCATGGACAATACATTTATCTTCTGTCGCATTTTGAATGACATCTGTAGACACAGTTGCAACATCGTTGTCCGAAGGGTCATTTGCAAATACGTCATCTAAATCGGAATTAGAGCTGTTAATTTCGCGAGCCGCCAGTGTGTTTGACAAAATATCTAGAGAAGTGTCACTTCCAGAACTAAATGACTGTGATGTTTCATCGCTAGAAACATTAGGTGACCAATTCAGAGTATTGGGATTTATTGGAAATAAGTCTGGTAAAATTAATCCTTTTGAAGAATTATCTATTACTCTTGCTCCAGAAAAAAAATTTTCCATAACAATAATTTCGACGTTTGGTTGTTTTAGTGAACTTTGTTCATTAATATGTATATCATTAGACGAGTCGTCTAATATAATAGGGTCATCTGCATAGTAGTCAGGAATCATAAAAATATCGGCAAAGTCTTGAAAAACTATTTGTCCGCCAGACATCAAACCAGGATTGGATTCGAATTTTGAAAGTTGGTGGAAAGATACACATACATCTGGTTTAAATTCGGTAAGCTTAACGTTCATATCGGTTTCGCTTAACAGAATAACGCTTCCTGGACGTAAATGTGACATTTGTTCAGTTCTTACGTTGTTTTCAGAAAGTCTATTCAAATTCAAGGAAACATTCTCGCTGCTAGGTCTTATGATAGTGCGGTCATTACTAGAAGAAATTCGCCGGATAGTGTGTTCTGAATGTCTTCGGTGTATTTCTTTATTTGGGATCGCTAGACTTTGACTGCTGGAACATCCAGGTTTTAAGTTTTCTTTTCTTGCCTGTAAAAAAGAAAAACAAAATGTTTATTTAAAACTAGCTAAGTACCCGGCATTGCCCGGAATTAAGAAAGTTTGTTTTGAAAAACCAATTTCAAAATTTAACATACAACATAAAAACAAATAAACAGTCGAAATGTTGTATACATTAATCAAATGAAAACTCAATATAAAAATGCATAAATTTATATAACAGACGCAAATACATCTATAAATGAATTTATTTCCATTCATCACTGGAGCAATAATGTTAATATACGCCAATATTTCCATAATCTAGTTTTTATCATGCTTCAATAGATTTTTCATACTTATATGACGTTTTAAATGCACCACGTCCTTTATATTTCCAATGAGACGTAATATTCCATTTTTAGGTGCGTTCGTAATTATATAAATACGTAGCACCTATAGTCGTCGTTCAGTCTGTCCGTCTGTCCGTCCGTCTGTCCGCATATAACAGAGCAAAAACTACCCAACCGAATGGTCTGAAATTTGAAATATAAGATTGTTGCAAAATTTTGTCGAGCCATTTCAAATTTTATGAAAATCGGATGTATAGTTTAATTACAGGGACAGTCAAAAGTTTTTCTTTACATTACGGCCAATGGGAAAAATTATTGCAAGTGCATTTTAATGATGTTACCGCCTTCCGAATGGTCTGAAATTTTAAAGATATAATTGTTGCAAAATTTTGTCGATCCATTTCAAATTTTAGGATAATCAGATGTATAGTTTAATTACAGGGACAGTCAAAAGTTTTTCTTTACATTACGGCCAATGGGAAAAATTATTGCAAGTGCATTTTAATGATGTTACAGCCTTCCAAATGGTCTGAAATTTTAAATATATAATTGTTACAAAATTTTGTCGAGCCATTTCAAATTTTAGGAAAATCGGATGTATAGTTTAATTACAGGGACAGTCAAAAGTGTTCGGGGAATGGGAAAAAAATTATTGGGAGTGCATTTTAATGATGTTAAAGACTATGCACTTTATGAAGTGCAAAAAATTATACATTCAGTACAATATGGGGTGCAAAAAATAATTATAAAACTTGTTATAGTACGAACGCACCTCATTTGCCACGTTTGACGAGCAATTTCCAACTTGTTTTAATTCGTTAAAATTAAATAATTATAATTTTTCACGTGGAAATCATAAAACAAAAAAATTATGACGTAACATTCACTTTTCGTCAAACTATTTTAATTTTTTCACATGGAAATCTTACAGTAGAAAAGTTATGATGTAATATTCTCTTTTTTTTTAATTCGTCAAACCATTTCATTTTTTCAATTGGAAATCTTGCAATAGAAACGTAATTGTTGTAGCTAGAATTTTATTGTGGATATTTAATTCTTGGCAACTACTATAGCGAAAAGTGTTTCAATTTGATAGGAAATTACTGTTATATTGCTTTGTCTTTATTAATTAAAAATTAACTATAAATTATTTCGATTCCTTATTACTTTAGTTGCCGCGGCCGCGTTTTAATACGCATGTACGTAATATTTCACAATTCTGGCTTCCAAACTATGTATTTATATAGAATTACAGACAGACAGATAAATTTTCATTTTTATATATTAGATAAATATAAGTACAAAATTTTTTAGCAACACATCCATATATATATATTTTTTTATCCTGTATGTACTGTCTGTATTTATGGGCTTACTGAAAAAGGAGGCTTTAACGGGAAGCTGGTACCATATATTGGCAATGTTTTAAAATATTTTCATCACGGTTAGAATGCAGGGACGCTGCTCTTCAGAAAATTGCTGACTGTTGCTATTTCAAACCTTGAACATTAAAAACATTAAATAATGCTCAATTCCACGGTACTTCATGCAACAAAAAAGTTTCTCTGAAAAATAAACAAAACCGAAATAGAAATCAACAATCATCACTTGATATACTCACTCTAGACGGGATCTTGTTTGTGTTTTATTTTTTTACAGGGTTATTAATAACATGATTGATTGTAGTGATATACTTAATTCTATTAATTTTAATGTTCCGAGCAGATCCCTCAAGAGTACTCAATTTTTTTATATTACTTTTTCTTAAATATAATTATGTTAGTAATTTTTCTTTATATAAATTTTACAAAATATTTAATGAATTTTCTGTGCAACTTGATATTTTTTATAGGTCCTTTACTGCTTTTAAAGATAAATGTTCTGAGCTTTTAATCTCTTAATTTGTATTTAGATTGTATATGATTTATTTCTATATATATATGATTTTCATTATTTTTTATGATGTTCTTGCAACACTGTAAATGGATTCGTCTGTAGTGTGCATTTCAATAAATATATTTAGATTAAAATAGCAATTAAAATAGCAATTAAAGCCTTTGTGCAGGAATAATAAAAAGCAGTAAACCAACGTTTAAAATGCACAAATAATGCGTGAAAAGCCGCATGCGGCTTTTCACACATTATTTGTGCATTTTAAACGTTATTTTACTGCTTTTTATTAAATATATTTAGCTTATAATTGAAACTTATCAGGACGCTGGTGCCATCTATTGACTATCTATTAAAATATTTTCTTCAAAGTTAAAATACAGGGACGCTGCAGTTCACAAAATTGCTGACTGTTGCTGTTTCAAAACGTGAACATTAAAAATATTAATGCTTAATTCCACTTTACTTGATGCAACGGAAAAAAATTCCTGAAAAAGTTACCAAAAAAAATTTTAATCAACTATCATCACTCGGCAAAAGGAGAATAAACGTGAAAGCATAATTATGCGATCCTTTCACAGTTTACCATTTTGGTAATTTTTTTTTGTCGATTCAAAACAAATGTTATATGAACGTAACCAAGGTAATGTATATATTTTGAACTCTAGAGTTAATGAAAATTCGCACTTCTTGTCCAAAAGTAACTCGCTTGTTGAGAAAAAAAAAAAAAAAAAAGCAGCTGAATTTTTGTCCTCTTTGCAGCACAGATGTGCTTTGATTATGAAAAAAAAAAAAATTAACCTTTTGTTTGGCATTTTTTCGTATCAAACTGCCTAAATAGACAGACAAGGCATGGAATGAACCGCGTTCTTCCTATGTTAAGATATATTTGCCGAAACGTCAGTGAAGGCTTACTGTGGAGACACGAAAAGTTTTGGTTTCCGTTAGTCTGTCTGTCTGTTAGTCTGTCTGTCTGTTCCGCGATAACTGCCGTAAAAAGCATCCGATTATCTTAAAATTAAGGATGCATGTTGGTGAAATCCCCGGATTTAGCTGTATAGTTTTTGGTTAAATTTGGTTCATTCGTTTGGAATATATAGAACTTTTTATTTTGCGACTTAATGCTTTCCTATAGCAATTCAGACGATTTTTCCATTTTTATTTGTTGAAAAGAAATGGCTCATATGATTGAAGGATTTAAATGCTAAATTAAGGATGATGAAATTTCCTAATTAGAACCATACATTATTCATATTAGTTTGAAATTTTGTGTATACATTTGTCAGAGTTTTTAAATTCGGTGTATAACTTTTATGGAGGGATTTTATATATGTGTTTCAATAACATAAAATATTTTTTAAATATAAATTTTCTTTTTAAGCACATATTTAATTGTTTTTATTATCTTTTAACTGTTACCTAGCAGCGAACTACACCTAAAAATATCGTAAATGTGAAAGTATTTGTAATTGTTTGAAGTTAAATCAAAGTCAAAAGGGACGAATTAATGCCTTTGTGTCTTTACATATAATAGATGGAATTTACCACAGAAATAAAGAAAGACTATATTCTATTTATTTTGTTCAAATATTTTTCTTTTAAATTAAAAAGTTCATTATTTTCATAAGGAATATATCGACATTTGCTATAAAATTTAACAATCTTTTTTTTTTTTTTTTTTTTTTTTTTGCCGTTGCCACGAAAATTCAATCCCGGAATAAAAATTTATCCTAAACAGTTAATTTTGATTTGAAAGATTTTTATGTGCGAGAGGAAAATGAAATAAAAAATAGACATGAATACGCCTTCATATTAGAAATAAAGTGAAAATACGAAAAGAAGGTGAATTTGATCTCATAATAAAAATAAAACGAATACGCTTTGAGGTTGAAATAAAAGGGGCTTGTGTTATGATATTAATTCTTATTATTAAAAAAAAAATTACTAATATCTCATGGTTTATCGTCTGGCACACAGCTAACAGAAATGTTAATTCTTAATCGAAAATTCCAATGAGAAAAAAACAATTTTTGAAAAGCAAATATATAGTAAATATCAAAATTATGCATCGAAAAATTATCGTTGCCGAAAATGACGTCATTGTATCGGGAAATAAATATTTTCATTCTTAAAAACCAAGCATTAACTAGATTGCTTGAAAAAATGTTTTTTGACGGGTGTTACTTCTTAATGCCGCCTCATTTCAGAAAATATGAATGAAAATTATTTTATTTTTAAAGGAAATTACATTTTCATTCTTAAAACCTAAACGTTTAATATAATTGCGTCAATGTAAATCATCTTCTGTGTTACCAGTATTGAAAAATAAGGTTCGGAAGTGTAAAAATAAATCTAAGATTTGCGCTAACCATTAGCGCAATCAATAAAAAGTTACGTATGTAAATTAATAAGACCACGGGGGTTCAGGGGGGCGGAGCCCCCCTGAAGAAATCTGCTTTATTATTTAAAAAATATACCAGAATTAACAGCTCATGAAAATTTTGAAATATCCTTCCATAACGTTTTTAATTTAATGCTTCTAATGTCTGAAAACTTCGTATTTTTTATTGTTATAAATAATTACATAATTTGAAAACTTTAAATTGCGGTTTGCAGGAAACTGAATATTACCAAAGTGAGTCTAAAAACAATGACTTGCAGAGCTGACGTTGAGGCTCCTGATCTGCAGATTTACTAGTTTATACCATGTTCGTATCCAAGGCTATATATTTTGCTGCTGAAATGCAATTATAGGAAAGATAAATGTGATAAACGTGAGGAAAGTATAACTTTTACTCGTGAAATTATTGCCGAAACGTCAGTGAAGGCTAACTGTGGAGACACGAAAAGTTTTGGTTTCCGGTTGTCTGTCTGTATGTCTGTCTGTCTGTTCCGCGATAACTGCCGTAAAAAGCATCCGATTAGATTAAAATTAAGGATACATGTTGGTGACATCCCCGGATTTAGCTGTATAGTATTTGGTTAAATTTGGTTCATTCGTTCGGAATATATAGAACATTTTATTTTGCGACTTAATGCTTTCCTATAGCAATTCAGATGATTTTTCCATTTTTATTTGTTGAAAGGAAATGGCTCATATGATTGAAGGTTTTAAATGGTAAATTAAGGATGATGAAATTTCCTAATTAGAACTATACATTATTTGTATTAGTTTGAAATTTTGTGTATACATTTGTCAGTTTTTAAATTCTGTGTATAACTTATGGAGGGATTTTATATATGTATTACAATAATATAAAATATTTTTTTATATATAAATTTACTTTTTAAGAACATATTTCGTTGTTTTTATTTTCTTTTAACTGTTACCCAGCAACAAACTACACCTAAAAATATCGTAAATGTGAAAGTATGTGTAATTGTTTGAAGTCAAACGAATTAATGCCTTTGTGTCTTCACATTTAGATGGAATTTACCCCAGAAATAAAGAAAGACTATGTTCTATTTATTTTGTTCAAATATTTTTCTTTTAAATTAAAAAGTTCATTATTTTCATAAGGAATAAATCGACATTTTGCTATGAAATTTAACAATTTTTTTTTATTTATTTATTTTTATTTTTTTTTTTTACCGTTGCCAAGAAAATTTGATCCCGGAATAAAAATTTATCCTAAACAGTTAATTTTGATTTGAAAGATTTTCATGTGCAAGAGGAAAATGAAGTAAAAAGTAGACATGAATACGCCTTCATATTAGAAATAAAGCGAAAATACGAAAATAAAGTGTATTTTTTATTCTAATAAATAATTACATAATTTGAAAACTTTAAATTGCGGTTTGCAGGAAATTTAATATTACCAAAGTGTGTCTAAAAACCGACTTGCAGAGCTGACGTTGAGGCTCCTGATCTGCAGATTTACTAGTTTTATTAGATTTGAACATCCTGCATTAAATATTGTCATTATATTTACCGACGTGGTGATACGTCGTTTTTCAAAACAAATGACAGAGTAATATGATGCTAAGAAAAAAAAAATCTATTAATCACTCATACCATTTTAGAATGATTTTTTTATTAATCACTCATACATTTTAGATTGATTCTTGTATTAAATTAATGTTCTATATATGACATAGAAAAAGGAAGTTGCAAATTTTGCATAAGATTTTAATGGTGTTATTACACGAGGGGTCAAAGTCGCTTCAGATTCCAGGCGTACTCAGATTTTTTTTTTTTTTTTTTTTTTTTTTTTTTTTAAAGATTGGAGGGAGAAATTACTGCTTGACCAAATTTTTTTAAGGTGGAAACAAACTGTAAACCGAATCTTGTCATAACCAGAATATTCCCATGATCCAAAAATAAAATACCATACGTTCAAATTTAATAGCCCCCGGTACGGTATGCTATTTCTTTCTCCCAGCTTATTTTGTGTAGTCTCCAAAAAATAACGTTACCTTACAGACGCCAGCCGTAAAACAAAGCAGTACGATTAAATACTCTATAGCAATTTTTTAAACTTCTAAGCATCGCACATTTTCAATTTTTATACCGTCGTATTGGGAGAAAAAAAAAGTACTTTTAAATGCAATTTGTTTGAAAACTGCACCTCCATTTATTTTTGTTTCGAAATATTAATTTTTTTGTAGTTTTTGGAGCCATTTGCTCAATACTGGCAACGGAAGTACACCATTTCTGTAGAAAGTAAAGTAAAAATAGTTGTAAACATTAATTATATATTTTTGTTGCCATTTTTTCACAACAACCGAAAGAAAATTAATACTCTTTCAATGTGATGTCAATCATGACGATTTTGTTGGAAACCGACTCCAAACAAACGGTTGCTATTAGTCATTTATTTTTAAATACAAGGGAGCTCGGCCCCATACGAGCTACGCTCGCCAACCCCCATCCAGACACCTCAGACTCTAAATGCACGCTAATTTGATCGGCTTTAAGAAGATTTCGAAAGATTGAATTATAATTTAAAAAAACAGTGGCGATCTCCTTATAAACGGATTTTTATTCATTTCTCTTTGAGGAATTTTAACGCCAAATCCGCTGCGGTACTACTTGATTATCCCGTCGACCAATTTCGCCAAATTATATAAATCACCAAACCACTCGCCAAATTATACAAATTGACATAATTTTTATTTTAAATAACGAAAGAACAAATAAATTAGTACAACATTAATAAAAATACAAATAAAACGTCGAAATAAAAATAACATGACGACGTAGACACGTGTAACAACATTTCAAAATAAGCTAATATAAAAGGAATTAAGTAAATAGTCTTTGTCTCCTGGTATTTTTTAACAAAGCGAAAAGAAAGTTCTTTTAAATGAGACATTTTAAATTAATCGTTTTTAACCCCTTGAGGGGCAAGCAATAATGTCTCTAATATTGAATTCTCATCGGAATAATCGAAAAATTTTATTTTTAAATAAGGAAGAGCAATTTTTCAACAATTTTCCCCCAAAGATAAAAATATAAAATTTAGTTAAAAGTTACTGGTGAGAATCTTGTTTAAATTAGGTGGGATATATTTTATCCCACCGCCCCTCAAGGGGTTAATCTGACGTAATTTTGACCAAACTATTCTTTCTCTTTTAAATATTCTCGTGAAAATACTTTTGTTAGAAATGAAATTTGCGCTTTCCTAACAAAAATAGTTGAAAAGATCCTCTCAAAATATCAAATGTCTAGCGCAATTTTTAAATTTAAACTTTTGCAATATTATTTTCTGTTCATTTTATGTAATAACTAATGTGACGTAAATATGACGTAATTTCTCCTATTTAAGACTTCTAACGCATGTTAATGAATTTATTATTTTACAATATCCTTTCTCTTTTAAAATTCACGTGTATACTTTTTATGACGTAGTATTTTTAATAAGTACATAATTATTTAATCCCAATTCCAAATGATTTTAGGTAGTTTCGTAAGAAATACTAACTATTGCAGTCGTTACCATGGTGCGACTTTGGAAAAATTCCTTCATAACTTTTCATTATAGGACGCCAGGAACCCAAAACCACCCCCACTTAAAAAGTTTATATATATATGTATGTATGTATGTATGTACTAAATTTTGTCCGCACGATAAAAGTCGCAATTATGCACGGATCGTTTTCAAACTCGTCAACAACTTTGAGACGGCTAATATCTCGGTGGGGATTGAAAATGGGCAAAATCGGACCAAGGGAATGGAAATGGGAGGGGGGGGGAGGGTTAAAAATTTTGAATACCGTCTTAACAAGATTCTGATAAAACCAGCTCTTACACAACAATGATAG
This sequence comes from Maratus speciosus, assembly GCA_963932465.1. Lineage (NCBI taxonomy): Eukaryota > Metazoa > Arthropoda > Arachnida > Araneae > Salticidae > Maratus > Maratus speciosus. The sequence continues at coordinate 87,460,960 of OZ010799.1, read as the reverse complement.
GAAAAAAATAAATATTTTTCGTTATAGCAGTTGCCAACAATTAAAAAAAAAAACAATAAAATTTTCACCACAACAATTGCTTTTCTATTGAAGAATTTCACGTGAAAAAATAAATTAAATAAATAGTTTGACGAATTGAAAACAAATTGAATATTATGTCATAAGTTTTTTAGAGCAAGATTTCAGCATGGAAACTCAAAATGAAATAATTAGTTTGACGAATAAAAAAAAAATAAATATTGCGTCATATTAGAAATATAATGGACCTCAGCAGGTGAATATGTAACGTCATGTGAGTTTGAAGAAACGTATTAAAACACGATAAAAACCCGACTATGGAAATACAGTCGGACCTCTATTTAACGAACCTCTATTTTGCGAATTTCTCTATTTTGCGAACTTTTCCTTGGAACCAAGAACATTTTGCGAATTTCTTCGTAAAATAACCTCCAAATAGCGAAGTGCATTCTCTATTTAACGAACTTTTTCTTGTGATCTAATTTTTTTTTCCTCCTCATTTCTCGAAATATTTCTGGACATTTCAAACTTATTCTTTGTTTAAACACATTTTATGATGTTCAATGGCCTTGAACTGGTTTTACCAGGCGCCTTCTTTGTCAGCAGTCAGAATTCGGTAAGTACGGAGGACGAAGATGATAATCCCTTAGAGTAACTTTAAAAAACGTGGATATAGATGAGAAAAAAAGAAGAAATTAACCATGATGTGCTGACTGATGATTGTATTTCACTTAATTCTGAAATTGAGACCTTAGAAACACTATCCGAATTGGATATTTTCGACAGTGTGAAAAATAAAAACCATACAGCAATGAATTGCGATGAAGACGAATATGATGATGATGATGGAAAGGATTATGATGCAGGAATTAACAAAACTTCGTCTGATGAAATGCTAAAGTCATTTGAAACAATCCGACGCGGATTAAAGTTAGAAGAAAATACGCATGAACGGTTTTTGGTGCATTGCAAAGATGCGAGACGTATTATGAGAGAAAGCACTTTTTTAAATAAAAAACTCAGGCAGAATTAACAGAGTTTTACAGAAATTAAATTTAAGGACGCATACGTTAATTTATGGTTAAAATTATTTGTTATAATAATAATAAATACAATAATGTCATTAAAATTTGTTAATTTTAATGTAAAACTATTTACTTTAAACAGAAAACACTGTATTCCCAGACAATGTTTAGTTTCCTTGCAAATTTCAAAGATTTAAACTCATAGAAAAAATGAATTGATGATGGATATTGGTGGGCAAAATAAATAAAACAAACTGATATAATTTATTTTTTAAAAAATGTGATTAATTACTTTTAGTAAAAATATTTAGTGTTTATGAATTTAAAATCTGTTTTATGTAGTTTAAAGTATTTTAAAAGGTGAATCTCTATTTAACGAATTTTCCATATAACGAACTTTTTCCCGGGATTTAGCGACTTCGTTAAATAGAGGTTCAACTGTATTAACATATTTTAACACTTTGAGGTTCTCTGAATTTGTTTTAGCCATTTTTAAACCTATCCCATATACATGCGTGTGTGTATTCGTGTATATTAGAATTTTCACAAAATGTTTAGCTCCCTAGAGTTCATTCTTATTCTTAGTGAAGGAATTGGGTTTATCTCTAATCTTGATTTAAGTTTTGGTGCTGAATTTAGTACTTAACATCGAAATCTACCTCCGCCTGTAGGCCAGAGCCGGCAGGGATTTTTTTCTCTTTATAATAGTGACGTGTAAATAAATTTTTAATTTGAAGCAAAAATTGTTTGCGCTGTTTATACATTTGACAGCAGTATAAATTAATACCATCTCTCAATTCTAAAAAAAAGTAACTACCGCTGTCATCGCCGCCGGTTTTGAATTTTTTGTGACCGGAGGTCTTCTTCGTTAATATTAAGAAAAATATTGCATACAAAAATATGAAAATCGGTGGTATTAGAGAAATGTTTGATAAACACGCTGATGCAGACACTTTTCAAATCGAAGAATTATTTTAAGATATATTTAATGCTAAATTTGGACAAAATCGTTCCATTAAGAAAGTTTTATAGTAGCAAAAACTATGCATGAGAATTTAATCATTTTTAGATAATTTTATACGTTTGAAGTTCCCAGTGTGCAGATTGTATTTATTTTTTTAATTTGACTCATTTTTTGAGGTTTTATTTCTATTTTAAATTCAAATTTTCAGCATTTCGAGAGATACTTTTTACAGATTTTAGAAAATGGTATTAATTTAAACTGTTGCCAAGTGTATAAACAGTGCAAAAAATAATGTTTGCTTCAAATTAAAAATTTATTTACACGTGACTATTATAAACAGAAAAAAAACATTTGGAATTAGAATTAAATAATTACGTATAAAAAGCAGGAACTGATTAAAAATTACGTCATAAAAAACTTTATTGTTACGTGAATTTTAAAAGAGAAAGGATATTGTTAAATAAATTCATTAACATGCGTTAGAAGTCTTAAATAGGAGAAATTGTGTCACATTTACGTCACATTACAGTTATAACATAAAATGAACAAAAAATAATGTTTCAAAATTGTTTAAAATTTAGAAATTGCACGAGACATCGATTTATTTATTTATTGAATATTGAACAACAAACATATGACTTGTTAGCTTGACATGAGATCCACGCTTATAAGTCAATGTCCAATATCGCCAAATTATATAAATCGCCAAACCACTCACCAAATTATACAAATTGACGAAATTTTTACTTTAAATAACGAAAGAACAAATAAATTAGTATAACATTAATAAAAATAAAACTTCGAAATAAAAATCACTTGATGGTGTAAACACATGTAACTTCCTTACAGTCAAGTGAATGTGACATTTACGATCAACCATCATTGGCATTTAATCTTAGTCTGGCGATAGATTTTTGGTCGATGGGATAACCAAGTAGTACCGTTATAATTTACCACTCGAAAAGTAAAAAAAATGCTAACTGGCAAGTTAAAAAAAAAAAAAAAAAAAAAAAAAAAGGCTATTGGCGGGATTTTAACCCAGCTAACATAAAAGTACCAAGAATTCTTTGCGATCATGGCAGGTTTTATGTAGTTTTATTCGACAAAATAACTTTGATTCTTTAATCAAGGTGGAAACCTTTCTTATGAAAAACGAAGGCACTGTTGATGATAGTCACATGACTTAGGCTATTATTATAGAGATTGTTTTCAATTCTAAAAACAGCGAAAAGAATAATATTTCCAAACGATTAAAAATTAATCTACACATGACTATTAAAAACAGAAAAAACTTTAAAATTACTATTAAATAAGTACGTGTTAAAAGCAGGAAAATATTGAAAATTATGTCTTGAAAATTGTATTTACACGTGAATATTAAAATAGAAAGGAAACTTTAAAATAATAAATACATTAATATGCGTTTAACCCTTTCAGGGGCAAGTTAGTTTTATTCGTATAATGTTGAAATGAGTGAATGACACCAGAATTTACAACCAAATTTCGAAATTTGAAAATGCTTTTGTTCATTTAATAAAAGGAAAATTTTCATTCCAATATTCTGGTGCCAATATGGCATTTAAGAATTAAAATTAAATGTTCCAAAAATGAACCACCGCCCTTGAACTGGTTAAAGCAGTAAATTGTAGTATTTATAGTAAATTGTATTATATCAATCGTTTTATAACGCTGTTAAAAAATACCAGTTGGCAAAGACTGTTTACTTAATTCATTTTATTTTAGCTTCTTTTGAAATGTTTAACTGATCTTCTTTAACCAAACACGAAAACAACCACTGGATGTCTTAATAACAACTGATTCGGCATTAAATTTTCGCAAGCAAAGGGAATTAATAAACCCGTTTACAGTGAGATCGTTATAGGTTTTTTCATTATAATTCAGTCTTCACTAATCTTTTAAAAACCGATCAAATTAGCGCGCTTCTAGATTTTGCGGTGTCTGTGCGGGGGTTGGCAAGCGTAGCTTGTTTTCTAAAATAATGTAAAATATATCTCTTGAAATGCTGAAAATTTGAATTTGAAATAAAACCTCAAAAAATGAGTCAAATTAAAAAAAGAAATACAGTCTGCACACCGGGAACTTCAAACGTATAAAATGATATAAAAATGATTAAATTCCCATGAGTAGTTTTTGCTCCTATAAAACTTTTTTAGTGGAACGACTTTGTCCAACTTTAACATTAAATATCTCTTAAAATAATTCTTCGATTTGAAAACTGTCTGCATCAGCGTGTTTATCATACATTTCTGTATAAAACCACCGATTTTCATATTTTTGTATGCATTATTTTTCTTAATATTAACGAAGAAAGACCTCCGGTCGCAAAAAATTCAAAACCGGCGGCGGTGACAGCGGTAGTTACTTTTTTTTAGAATAGGGAGATAAATCGAAGAAAACTTTACTATTACATATCAAGTATTAAAACACTTACTTGTGAGATATATAAGATATAGCTATAATATTCGAACAAAATAGAAAATACAACATAGCAACCGTTTGTTTGGAGTCAGTTTCCAACCAAAATGTCATGCCCGACGTCGAAATCGTCCATTAAAATACGTGCTATTTTGAAAAAAATATAAACGAATGATTTCTGTTACAACATGGAGCTACTATAAACTATATTTAAGTATCTATATTAATGTTACAAACAAATGAAGGGCTATGAATCATTAGACAGTCTTTTTTTTTTTTTTTTTTAGTTTCTTTAATGACGGGATCTTTGATGCATTTGTGTATTATTTCGCAATAGTGACGTCCTATGCTTACTTTACTCTAGATGTTTAAGATTGGATCGTAAATGTGGAAGACTTAAGCGGATGCGAATGACGTCATTTTACTTAAAATAAACGCGTGCGCTGCAAGTCTTAAAACTGAAATATTTTTGTACTATTTATATAAACATTTTTTTTTCACCGGGGGCGACACTAAATTCTGAAAAAGCAGAATTCCTGTTTTCTAGTTGAAAATTTGTTCTGTCTTAGACGCATGATGGTCCGGAATAAAAAACCAGCACACAATCAAGTGGAACCATACTTCTAAAAACGCATGGCCCTTGAGTTAATGATGTGCCCATTTTAATCTTTTAAGGCTGTACTCCTTTTTCAGCATATTTTCACTCTAAAATTGGGAGGAGTGGAAAGTCCACTCTTTGAAAGAGTGACAGGCATTTTTGCTCTTTTTGGAGTGAATTTTATAAAAATACACTCCTTAAAGAGTGGAATTTCCCACTCTCTAGAAAGGAGTGAAATGTCTCACTCCTGAAATAGTGAGTTATGTGCATTTGTTATTAACCAATCAGAGCAGCAAGGCGATGACACCCTTAAAAGATAAGAAAAATGATCACTTTTTCATCCGCCATCTTAGGATTAACATATTAGGATATCACTAAAATTATTCTTCATGGAATACATAAAATAAAGGTAAATCTTATTTAATTTTAAGCATTTATCCGTGTAGATATATGGAATGTTAAGATTATTAGTTAAATAGTTGTATGTTGTATAGAAAAAGATTGATCGTTAGAGCGTTAAAAGTGATTGTTATATTTCTTCATGTAGCGATTTGAAATATAACTCTTAACAATTGAATACGCACTAGAGATCTGCACGGACCGGCTCGGGCCGATTTTCACTCACGAAACTCGGGCCGGGCCCGGGCCACAATTTTTTCTGAAGGCTCGGGCCTGGCCTAACTTATTTTTTCTGTACAAAGCCGCGACTGGTTCATTCCGAGTCTTCACGGCCCAAAATTTTCAGTCCTAATTTTGACCCAGCCCGTATGAAAATCATTGTCTCAGCGTGGCCTGGTCTATTCAGAGGTCAGTAAAATTAGGTCTAGCACAAAAATTTTTGCAAAAAATGCATACATTTTTAAATCGCCATTATTCTACACTTAAACATTATTCTTAAGAACACTAGATTCCTGCGCTTTTTAAAATATAGCTGTGTAACGTGTGTGTAAACGTGTGAAAAAGAACCTGCGTATGAGGGAACCCAGTTTTAAACTCACTAACGTGTTGATCCATGCGTAATTAATATACTCATACATAAGAGAAAGAATATATAATACATTTACACTCGCTAAGAAGGGAACTTGTCTATAACGCCTTTTTTTTTTTTTCTATGCAATTCCGTCTTACTGTATAGCATTTTCCAGATTTTTAACACTTCAAAAAAATCAATGTTTTGTTGAAATTCACTCGTGTCGGGCTTGGCTCGGGCAGAAATTTTAACTTTTTTTCCGGGCCGGGCCAATTTGTTTTCTAAGGGCCGGGTCGAATTTTTTTTTCTATGAGTCGGGCCGGGCCCTTGGAAATTTCTGCCCGTGCAGATCTCTAATTACGCACAATGCTTAGCAAAAAAATAATCAAAACTTCAATACTTCCTGAAATGTGAATAAAAAAAACTAGTCGGATATACCAATCCCAAAACTATCTCATGCATGTTAATACATGAAAATTTGCTATCACACTACCAAAATTAAAAGGCAATCTATGCCCATGAGGATTCTATAGATATGAAATTCCGTGCATTAGTTCTTGAGATATGGCTTTCTCCGAAATCGTGTAAATCCAGCAAAATTCAGCCTAGCAGCGCCACCTATTGGGTGATTTACATCAAAACCAATGTTAAACAAAACTACCAAGCAACCACTTACGTCAAAGTCTAACTGAATCTGAAGTTTGGGGAAAATCTGTGCATTAGTTTTTGAGATAGAGTTATTGCGAAAATCATGAAAATGCCAGCATAGCGGCGTCACCTATTAGACAATTAACACCAAAACCTAATAAGCAACAACTTGTGTTAACATCTAACTAAATCTGAAATTAGATGAAAATCCGTGCATTAGTTTTTGAGACAGAGCTATTGCGGGAATCGTTCAAAATGCAGCACAGCAGCGCCACCTGTTGAGCGATTTACACCAACACGTAATCCGCATTAAGTCATATCATCATATCAAGGACTAACTAAATCTGAAGTTTCATGAAAATCCGTGCATTAGTTCTTGAGATAGAGCCATTGCGGAAATCATAAAAATGCAGCATAGCAGCGCCACCTGTTGAGCGATTTACACCAACACGTAATCCGCATTAAGTTATATCAAGGACTAACTAAATCTGAAGTTTGATGAAAATCCGTGCATTAGTTCTTGAGATAGAGCCATTGCGGAAATCGTAAACAATGCAGCATAGCAGCGCCACCTGTTGAGCGATTTGCAACAACACGTAATCAGAATCAAGTCATATCAAGGACTAACTGAATCTGAAGTTTTATGAAAATCCGTGCATTAGTTCTTGAGATAGAGCCCTTTCAGAAATCATAAAAAATGCAGCATAGCAGCGCCACCTGTTGAGCGATTTGCACCAAAAACTAATCAGCATCAATTTGTATCAGGGACTAACTGAATATGAATTTTTATTAAAATCCGTGCATTAGTTCTTGAGATAGAGCGCCCACAAAATTTGTGTCACACACAGACACCCAGACACACAGACAGACATTTTGTAAAAACATGTTTTTCGGGTTCTCTGACCTCTAAAACGTGTAAATCCGTCGAAAACCGGAATTCGAAAATTTTCATGAATCCAATACTTTCTTCTTGTAAAGGTAGAAGAAAGTAAAAATGAGTAAATATTTTATTCTTCCCTTTCAATGCTGTGTTGCAAATTACGTTACCTTTGCCAACGATCAAAACAAAAAAGTTTTATCTCTTTCGTTTGAAAGGGTGACTGGCTCATAAGAGAAGATATCTGGATTTTCTCAATTTGTAGGAGACACATTCGAAAACAATTTACCGTGATATGAGATTTATTTTTATTATTGCTGATTTCGGATTATATACAGTTAAGAGTATTTATTATTGTTTCGAAGTTAAATATGATATTTGATGTTTATGATATTATGAAAAGGTTGGTACAGTGATACCTCCCTGTGCGACCAACTCCGTTAGGCTACCACCTTCCTGAACGACCATTTTTTCATGGAACGAAATTTATTCCCATAGGCTCAATACTAATTTTACCCCCATTCAGAGACCATCCAAGTTGAACTCCCTCCCTGAGAGACTGATTTCTTTGAAGAAAATTAAATAAATTCCGTTTTTTCCTGGTTGCTTGAAGGTTTTATTAAAAAAATAATTTCGGAGAGTGCATTATTCATCAAACTTCTAAACTAAGTTTAGATTTTTTTTATCCCGGTAATTTTTAAGTGTTTAAACCCCTTTGTGCCTTTTTAGGCAATGAATTTAACTCTGATTACAAATTAAGAATGACAGTCAATAAACTCCTCTGCCCTGTTGTGTCGGAAAACACTCAAAGAAATAGATAAAGTAATGAAATCGTCATTATTTGTTCCCGTCCACAAGAAAATGCATTTATTTACCGAACTTAGAAAGGAATTGGAAATAAAAATTATAAAATATAAAACTAAAATTAAAGCAAAGCTCAATGTATTCATTTTTAAAAAACTCTGCAGTAATTAACTTATGTAATTAACTTTTATTTAGATACTTAAATTTTTATATTTTTTCCTAATGTGAAAAATTTTAGTAACATTGTTGACATTTTTCAACAATTAAAAACTAGATTTAAACACGACCTCCATTAAGAGACCACCTCTCGGAGCGACCAACTTTTATTGGAACGGTACGTGGTCGCTTTAGGGACGTTTTACTGTATTATTAATTTTTTTTTAATTGTATCTAAACATTTTTCTGCTGGTTACGATTTTAAAATTTCGAGACTGAGTAATGTAAAAAAAATTAATTATATATATTCTGCATCAGTTATTAAATTTCCTTCTATTATAAAAACATTTTCTACGTTTTTGATACACGTAATTTTTGGCGCTAAACAATGAAATAAGATATTTAAGCACTAGAATAAAATGTTTTTTTTATGCCTGTTTTGAAGTTTATGATGGATAAGAGTGCTTTAGTATATTTTTAAAAATGTTCATATTTACTTAAATAATACAGGACTGAATGTTTTTTTAAAGAGATCAATAACCACTTTTTTACATTAAAATGTTTTTCAAACAATAAGAATATTTCTAATGCAGTCATTTACTTTATTTTTAAGTTTGCTTTTTTTTCTATTTCCGAGGTCAATCTTTTCCTATAAAACATATAAAATCTATTTTGCTCATAGCCGCAAAATACAGTATCTACGCAAATAAAAAAAATTATATTAAATATGGCTTATCGTGTCGTTTCAATAATAAGTATTGTATTAATTCCATTTTTCATCAATAACGGACGAAAATTAGAAATCATGATTAAGTTAAGGAATATGTTTAAAAGAAAAATATATAAATATTCCAGAGAACTCAAAATTTAGACTCCATGTTCATATTAAATAAAACAAAAGAAAATCACAGCGGATAAAAAAAAATTACACATTCTTAACATTTAAATCATGCTCAGAACTTATTTAAAAAAGAAGAGAGTTTATAAGCAATGCTTTTAAATGGAAAAATTAAAAATATTTTAGAACAATAGGACTTTGCAAAAATAGCAATAATTTAAGAAAAAAGTTACGGTTTTATATTTAAAACAAAAATTTAAATCAAATCAAATATTGTTAAACATATAACATCCACCTATTAAAAAGTTATTAATAAAACTTTAAAAGTAATATCTTTATAGGGCATGCGGTAAAAGCAAACACAAAGGATAAGATTGGAATAAAATATTTTAGTTTAATTCTGTTCGTAATCTAATTTAAATTCGTATGTAACTTTAACTGAATTTTTCCTTAAAAGTTCAATTAGTGTTTCAAACTATGAATTAAATAAATATTGCTAATAAAGTATTTTATTCCAATCTTTACCACGCTTGTATCTATTTTCATTGCATGACGTAAAAGATGCGATTCTTTTAAAATGATCATAAATGCAAAAGAAAATAAACCAGACTACATAAAAAATGAACATTCACTCCTATGAAAGAGTGACTATTCATTCCTACCAGGAGTGAAAAACCGCACTTTTTTAGCAAGAGTGAATAGTCACTTCTCCGAAAGAGCGATTATCCACCCCTGTTAAGAGTGAATATTCACTTTCCAGGAGTGACTACTCTCTTTCAGAGAATCAAAATTTTCACTTTTGCTCAGAGTGAATAGTCACTCTAAAGAGGTTGGGCATATTTTGACTGCGATAGAATGACTATTCACTCTTCCGGAGTGAAAAGTCACTCTTTTCTTTAGAGTGTTTTAATTAATTTTTGTTAACACGCGTATCAAATTTACATGTGTCCTTACCCAGAAACTATGTAATCTTATTTTCCGTTTTTCGCTTAAGGTAGAAGATTTTCTAGAAATATTTTTCAAAGCTGCCGGTTTGAACCAAATTTCTGGACGCGACAGCGCAGGAAATTAAAATAAATTCTGCAAAAGTTGCTTATAAATGAAGATCAAATTCATTTTTCACGAAATGAAATAACAGAATAATCCTGTCTGCAGGTATCAAGCTTATATGCTTATAAATTGGTCAGAAAATATTTTAGTAAGTTTGGCATTGTTGAGTAGGGGAGAATATTTTCTTGAGAAATGCCTTAGTGTTGTCTTTTAAGGATTGTGGATTTGAAATAAACATCTTCCCCAACTAGAGTTTTTCGGAATGTACATTAACGTAAATTGCAAACTTCATGAGAAATAAAAATTGTTCTATAAAATTGATAACTGCTGAAGGTTATAAAAATTCTTTACAATTTCTGGTTTCAAAATTTTCTATTTAAAATGATGAATATGAACCCTATTTTCAGGACTTAATGGCTAAAACTGCTTTCATGACATGAAATTCAAAGATGTTTCGTGAATTTTTTAAAAGAAATGCGAAAGATTTATAAAAATCCATTTGCACTAAATTGTTATTCTTATAGTTGAAAATTATGTATATATATTTTTAGTTGATATATTAACCCTTAACCGGTGTTTCAAAAACTGTCTCATAACTACTGTGAGCGGTCTGCGAGACCGCTTGATCGAAGCATGGATAGAAAGTCCGATTCACTCATAGGATACCGTTTCTGTACTAAACTTTATGCACAGGGTCATTATGATTAAATTTCACCTATTTAGAAGTCTTAATAGTACTAGAACTCCAAACGAAACAAAATTCCAAAAGTATATAGAGCTAAACTGAAAATCACAAGTTAAACTATGAAAAACTAAATAAAGTTGCCGTCTGTGAGATCGCCAATACCATTTAAGGGTTAAAAATATCGGCTTGACAGTTGGAGCTGCAGCGCTTCGGAAAAACATTTCAAGCTGTTACTGATTACTCATCATAGGGTTAAGGCTGTTCTCAAATCCAAAAGGATTATTTTTGTTTGGAAATGCATGAAACTAGCAGGTGTTGTTCAGAAACTATATAAGCGAACTGTTTTTTCACTTTTTTTTTTTTTTTTTTTTGCTGCAAACGCACACTAAAAAAAATACTGCCAGTTTTCCGGTAGGAATCGGAAAAATAGTTGCCCTTATCGTACCGGAATAATTTCCGACCCAGCTAGGAATAAAATTCGTAAAAATAAGGAAATAGTCGGTAAAACGGTATTTTACGGATTTTGCGGATTTTATTCCGAGCTAGGTTGGATATTATTCCGGTACGATAAGGGCAACTACTTTTCCGATTCCTACCGAAAAACTGGAATTATTTTTTTTACAGTGCAGTAGATCTTTCAGAAAATGTCAAAGTGGGTGTATTAAACCGAATTTTTGCGCGAAAGAAGAATAACCACTCAAGATAGGGTGAAAGACGTCTTTGTCGTGTGATAAATAATCGCTTATAACTCAATAGGTAATTTATCAAAAAATAGAAAACACAGTTCGCTTCCAAATCGCTTTTATAGTCAGGCCTTCCAATTGTATATTTTCCCGTTAAAAAATGAATTTGTAAATGTGTCAAAATGTTTTCGCTTGTTGAGCAGAGCACTTGAGAACGTCGTCGTATGTCATAAGGCTTTTTGGTGGTCCTACGGTCGTCGTCGCATGGATGCGATGAAGGGAAAAATTGCATTGCTGAAAGTGAATTCGTAGCTACTTATACGTCGCATTATATTCTGCGAATATTTTTTGTATTTATTCATTCATTTACAAATTAATAAATAAAATTGTTGCGTGCGTAGAGTTGCGTGCGTATGTACGTACCTACATATGTACGTACGTACAAACATACAGACAGAATATGTAGGTGCAAAAGCTCTCCGGTAATGTCCTGTGATCTAAAAACCTGCAATACGACAGGAAATATATAGTTCTTATCTCTTCAATTCGGTGGCGCAAAACAGAGCATTTAAATAGTCATCCCGAAAAAAAAAATTTTAAAAATGGCAACAATATGCGGAAGATTTTTTTGCAGAAATTGTCAATTCAGACTATAACTAATACGATTATAATTCAAACATGGCCGGGTAAAGCGCGGCACATATTTAAAAAGCTTTCGATGTGTATAAATTAATGCCAAAAACGCTTTAAAAATAACCCTTTTACACATTTAATGTTTTTTTATTACATTAAAAACTAAAATATTTAAATTAATACATAGTTTAACACTAAGCTCTGACCATTGTTAAACACGTAAGCCCTGTTTAGTTTCAATTCAACAATTCATTGAGCCACAAAAAAATTATATTTAAAGTAGGGGGCTCTGCCCCCTGCAAGCTACGCTCGCCCACCCCCGTTCAGACACCGCAGAATCTAAAAACAGGCTAATCTTATAGGTTTAAAAAATATTACAGAAGATTGAATTATACTGAAAAAAAACTTAAGATCTTCCTGTAAACGGGTTTCCATTCGATTTCCTTTGATTTCAAAAATTTAAGGCCAATCAGTTGCTGTTAAGACATCCAATGGTTTGTTTTCGTGTTTGATTAAACAGAATCAGTTAAACGTTTGAAAAGAAGCTAAAATAAAAGGAATTAAGTGTACAGAGTCTTTGTCTCCCGGTATTTTAAAACAATTTCTATAACAGTAACCTAACTCATGTGACTATCATCAACAGTTCCGGGCGCACCACTTTGCTTTTTATATTCCTGGTGTCATTTTGGTACTTTAATATTAGCCAGGTACAGGTGATAAGTGGCCAAATATTATTATATCGCCATCATTTCATCTATATTATAATAGTCCAAGTCATGTAAAGTGCCATAAATAATTACGCTCTGATCCCTTCGCTTTTCATATGAAAGTTTGGCCCAGATATCGTATTCGGCCCCATATTGGCGCGATTTTTTTCCGACGCTAATTTGGGGAAACATCAGCAGTATAAACAACAACATCCGGCTTACCAAATCAAGCAAACTAACGATATTATGGCGCCAGTTAAGTACCCGTTGCGTATATGACACTGGCGTCAGAAAAAAAATAGCACCAACATGGGAACGTACGTGGGATCTGTGCCGAAAGTTTTCCATTTCGATTAAAAAAAATCAATTTTTTTTCGAATAATACTACATAAAACAATTGTCGCTAAGAATTCTTGGTACTGTTACGCTAGCCGGGTGCAAATCTCGCCAATAACTGTTTTTCTACTCGCCAGTTAGCATTTTTTTTTTCCGAGTGGTAAATTAAAATATTGCTTTGAAGTTGAAATTAAATGTCATCATTTGTTACATCATTTAATATTTGGCCAGATGCCATATACGCACCCGGTTTGGTGCGATTTTTTTACGAAAATTTGGCAAAATCCTCGTTTTCGAATACCAGTTACATATGTATTTTTGGTACTACTTAGTTATCCCGTCGACCAAAAATTATCACCAAACTATAAGATTAAATGCCAATAATGGTTGATCGTAAATGTCACATTCACTTGACTTTAAACAAGTTACACGTCTTTACGTCATCAAGTGATTTTTATTTCGACGTTTTAATTGTATATTTACTAGGGGGCCTATACTATACTTACTGCCCCCTACGAGCTACGCTCGTCAACCCCCGTTCAGACACAGCAGACTAACAGCACACTAATTTGATCGGCTTTAAAAAGATTTCGGAAGACTGAATTAAAATTTGAATCTGACAATTATAATCTGACGTAATTTTCACCAAATTTTTCTTTCTCTTTTTAATATTCACGTAAAAGTACTTTTGTTACAAATGAAATAGGATTAAATTTTAAAATTGCGCGTAAAAATTGAACTGTTTTGCAATATTATTTTTTGTTCATTTTACGTAATACGTGCAATGTGACGTAAATTCTCCTATTTAAGACTTCTAACGCATGTTAATTACTTTATTATTTTACAATATTCTTTCTCTTTAAAATTCACGTGTAAATGTAGTTTTCTTTTTTACGTAATTGTCAATGAGTTCCTGCTTTTTATATTTTCTGTTTATAATAGTCACGTGTAAAATAAATTTTTAATTTGAAGCAAACATTATTGTTTGCGCTGTTTATACAGTTGGCAACATTTTAAATTAATACAATTTTCTAAATTATGCAAAAAATATCTCTCGAGATGAAAATTTGAATTTAAAATAGAAATAAAACCTCAAAAAATGATTCAAATTAAAAAACTAAAAACAGTCTGCACACCGGGAAATTTTGACGCATAAAATGATCTAAAAATGATTAAATTCCTATGTACATTTTTGCTCCTATAAAACTTTTTTAATGGAACGATTTTGTACAACTTTAGCATTAAATATCTCTTAAAATAATTCTTCGATTTAAAAATGTCTGCATCAGCGTGTTTATCAAACATTTCTCTATAATACTACCAATTTTCATATTTTTGTATGCAAAAGTTTTTTTTAATATTAACGAAGAAAGGCCATGCTTAAGCATTCAAATTGAATGCCAATCTGCCGGGAACATCTACGCAGATTTTCATTGGTCCATTTTCAAATCAAAACTTTTATATATATATATAGAAGGATTAATGTTATACTATTTTCTTTGTTCTTTCGTTATTTAAAATAAAAATTATGTCAATTTGTATAATTTGGCGAGTGGTTTGGCGATTTATATAGTTTGGCGAAATGGGTCAATGGAATAACTAAGTAGTACCGTATTTTTTAATTATTTTGTATTATTTTTTATTTTTAAAGGAAAATAAACAAAAAAAAATAATTAACTATAGAACAAAACAATTTATGTAATTTAAAAAATGAAAATAAAGTAAACAAGCATTTATTATTAAATAAACAATAGCCGGGTTACCATGTCAACCAAAATAATGCCATTTTGGCGCCAATTAGGTACCCCGGTGCGTATATGACATATGTGCCTAATATTTTTCTCTTCATTTCGTTTAAAAAAAAAATAAAGAAGTGAAGGCCATTTATTTTAAATGTTTCTGTTTGTATTAAATAAAATGATAATGAAATACAAATTGAATTAGGAATAAAAGTAACATGTTACATTTCTTAGCATACATTTAAGGGAGGCCAAACTTCTCGCCAAATTAGTTTTAAATAGTAACCTTTTCTAAAATCTGAAAAAAAAATATCTGATTATCTGCCATCATTAGAAAAATGTATATAAAATTAGAAAAAAATATTTCGGAAACTAATTCGAATTTAAAAATTCTAATACCAGTTTTGAAATCTTGCGGATCAATATTGATTTTTGGTGTTAATTTCATCACAAAGTATTCCATATTTTAGGAGAAATCGCCGTGAAACATAATCAGTTGCTTAATCAGTCGATTCATACTTCCGTTTCATAAATTCGTTTCATTAGGATTTTATATATACTAGGGGATCGTACCCGGGCTTCTCGGGTTACAGAATATAAGTGAATATATTTTTCTTTAATTGAAAACATTTTTTTTATGTGCAATAATTTTTTTAGACTGCCCACTTATATTAAAAAAAAACATTTTTCATATGAAAAATACGAATTATACAATCAAATAAATTTTTGAAATTTATCAAAAGCGATATTTTCTTATTAGCCGCATGCTAAGAGACCAAGATTTTGCTACTTACAGCATACTTTTATATTCTGATAATTTCAGAGCTTACATGTCTGTTAAATTTGTGTTTTATTTATATTATTTTATTTATTTATTCATAGGGAAGTTTGTTTTTTTTTTAATGGATATTAGCCGTAAGAAAATGGTGAACACTTTATTTTGTTTTAAGGGCAAACGGATTAATCTTTCGTAATCGAGCTAATAGATAATTTTAAAGCATGAAATATTTTTTAATTTGTTTTTAAAACCACAGACAATCAGTAAATTGACATGAACTTTGCAAATAAATTCCATTTGAAAAAAAAAATCCTATTTGGTGATATAAAAATTTAAATTTTACGATTACAAATATGTTAGATTTGTGTTTTTTAAACATTCTTTTATTTCTTTATAAAAGAAGTGTTAATTTAGTTAATTTGTCTTTCACAGATATGTTAGATTGGTGGGTTTAATATTATTCCCTTATTTGTTTATAAAGGAAGTATTAATTTCGTTATGCAAAAATAGTCAGAAACAAATGCTGAACAATGTTTGTTGCTTTATGTGCAACATGTTTATTATTACTATGCATTGAAACCGGCACGTGATAAGATAAACTTAAAAAAATCATTCTTAAAAATTATTTTAGAAAACATAATACATCAGTCAATTAAGATACAGTTTTTAAACAAATTGCATTTTAAAGTAAAATTTTTCTCTATGCGACGAAAATTGCAAATGTACGATGGTCAGAAGATTAAAAAATTCCAGTAGCGAAAATTTCAAAACCGAAATTTGATCGTGAAGTGTTGCCATTTGCAAAATGACGTCAGCATTATGCACATATACGTTTGTTCTTTATAATATAGATACATAATCAGTAATATATAATAAAGATCAGTTATTAGGATGTGGTTATCAATTGATGCTCTTATGCTTGGTATTCCGGGATGAAAAACGGCAATTTTCACCTTCTCAAAATTTGCATACGCAAATCTCACTTCAAACTTTATCATTTAAAAAAAAAAAAAAAAAAAAAAAAATTGTATTTTGTTTGATCATTTTAAAATCATTTTAATTCAATGTCAGCAACATCTTTTATGTGAACAGACGCACTCTTTACTTGAGATTCTAATTTCAATTCCGGAGAGTAAAAATTTCCGTAATTTAGTTTTTTAGACGCATTTGTGTTAAAAGGCTTAGTTTTATCAAAAAGAATGATAGCTTTTTAAATATGACTTCATTTTTACTTAAATAAGCATTTCGTCTAGGGTCTGAAACTTAGTATCAGTCAGAGTTGGGCAAAATACATCGAAAAACCATTTTCGATACAAAATACATTGGTTTTACAACTTAAAATACAAAATACAAAATACTTTCCAAATTAAAAAAATTCAAAATACAAAATACATGTATTTTGAAAATACATCTAAAATACAAAATACATATTAAAAAAAATTGTTATGCATTAAATTGCAGTACTCAAATGCAAAGCTGGTTTGCAAAGCTAATTAAATTTTTAGAAATTATAAATTTCCAAATAAAGAAGAAAAATCAATTAAAACTCAAAGAAATATAACAAAAACAAAACTGAAAGATTACAGCAACAATGTATTTAAAAGTGTATAAAACCTACAAGAATAACTAATAATGAATAAACCACCCATTAAAGGTTATTCATAAGGATAGACCGGAACAGAAACCGAAACCGAAATTCGGTAATCTTTCTATTTTCGGCTGAAAGCGAAAATGTTAAAATTTTTTTAAGTAATCAATACATAAATAAATATACAAAATTATTAATTAGTTATACGTGTTTATTAATTATACGTGTTTATTAATTATACGTAATTGTTAATTATACGTAATTATTAATTAATTATACGTGTAATCCATGTTTGCTCTCTGTGCCTCTGACCAAAACTTTTTATTTTCATAATAAGAAAAAATACAATTAATTCATCAGCGACACAGAATGATTTTCTAATTATACTAATTTCATCTAATTAAAAAGTTTTATGTATACATACCTCTATTTAACTTTTATAATGATTTTTGTAAATGATCATCTGTTATACTAGAACTCTCTCAAAGAGTATTCTAAACAGTTTTGCAGTTTCAAGCTAAAAATTTTCTATTACTGTTAAGTCTGAAGATTTTAATAAGCACGTGAACAGAGTCTTCAAAGTTTAGTCTTATATGCCTTGCTTGCTTTATAATGTGCACTCACGTCTTAAGTCTGTCGTGACTGATAATTATAACAATGAAGTTAATAGCAATAAACAAACGGTTTCTCATTTCAGCCGATACAGCTCAGATAAATGAGTAATGTTGAAAATTATCAATGGAAGAAACGAGATTTTTAGAATACAGATAGTTTCGATTGAGTTTCGGTTCCGAAACTCCTAATTTTGTCAATTTTCGGCGAAACTGAGATTTCCGACCGAAAACGAAAACGATACAGAGTTTTCGGTCGATCTCTAGTTATTCATCAGGAATAACTGCATCATCAGTTGCATTGATTGCGCATCCGATAAGGAACCTCTTTCAGGAGGGATAGGATAGCACCGCTCGCTATTGAGTGTTCGAAGCCAAAATTGAGACAGTATTGATTTTCAGAAAAAAGCATAAACAGTTTGGTGCAATTCTATTCAATAGGTGCAGAGATATAGAAATCTCGGAAATCCTAAAAAACACAGCATAGCAAAAAAATCATCTGTAGGACGATATTCACCAAAATGTCATCCGTGCTAACTGAATCTGATGAAGTCTGATGAAATGCCCTGCTTTAGGTTTTGAAATATAAGCTTTCACGGTACACCTGCCAACTTCAGATTTTTTAAAAATCAAATAAATGCACTACGAACCAGAAAATTTATATTAAAAAGGTGCCTGTTATGTACGTGGTATTTATTTCATTTTAATTTGATTTACAAATATGATTATTTTTATTTAGGAAAAAAAAACCCGGGAGTTTTAGATACATGTCACGGTAATCATAAAAACACAGCATAACAACAACACCTGTTGAGAGATGCACCCCAAATTTTATCAGTATTAATTTATTTCAAGATCTGAAATAATATGAAATTGGATTAAATTTTCTCTATTAGATTTTTAGATATAGTCATCGCGGAAATCATGAAAAACACAGCATAGCAGCGCCACCTATTGATCGATATAACTAAAAGCTAATCGGCAACCATTTCTGTTATTTCTAATGTGATATGGAGTTTCATGAAATTCTGTATATTCGCTCTTAGAATATAGCTATCATGGAATAAAATAATTAAACATATCAGCGCCATCTGTTGGGCGATTTAAACCCAAAGCTAAGTTATATCTAGGTCTCAGTTAATCAGAAGTCTCATGATTAAACTCCATGTACTAGTTCTTGCGATAGAGTGGTCACAAAAATTGTGTCTCACACAGATAAACAGACACACATTTCCCAAATATAGTTAAACCGTGTTCAAAACATCCCGAAACGTGTAAATCTATCAAAAAACGAAAGTCGAAAATTTTCACCATTCCAATACTTTTTTTCTTATGCATTAGAACAATGTAAAAATAAATCAGTGTAGTATCAGTCCTTTCAATTAGTCTATAACTACAGAGTTTAGTCTTTTTAGTATATAGCTACAAAAAAATAATCATAATAATCTGTGATGTACAATGACAATCTGTGATGTACAATAAAATTGTTATTTAAATACATTTTTTTTTCTTCCATATAATGCCCGTGTGTTTAATAAGACCTCCCACCTACGCAAGATTTTATAAGCCTTCCACGAATAAAATATTTGGGGCACAAATTGTCGATTATGGTGCTTTTAGAAATAATGAATATGAAATTTAAAGTATGTATTACTCAATTCAAAAATATAAATGAAAAACTTACAAAATTGTTAACACAAGTTAAATTATTATTATTAACAAAAGTACGAATTCTGTGTAATTAAAACCCTCAGGTAAAATATCACATCATATATAAAGGAATGAAAGCAACAAGAAATAATTTGGACTTACTATGAAAGTCTTGAAACTTTGAATATACAGCAGAAAAAAATGTGAAAGTTCTTGCATTCGCAGAAAGAAAGCACTCATAAAGCATTAAGACTAGGAATAATTCTAATTCAAAATTTGCAAAGTCATAAATTTCACTTTTTCATAGTCAAATGGTTCCTTTAAAAGTTCATCGTAGCATTGTTTTTACAGTTACTGTCTAATGTATTTTTTATAAAAAAAAAAAAAAAAAAAAAAAAAATCTGATTTCGATATTTTTAAATAAAACTACTAGATCTGGAAATAAATTGAGCTTCTTATATCTGTGGTCAATGGGCAGCTGTCGGTTAATAGAGCACTGCACCTGCAACTCTGAAAGATCCTTCCTGTCTATCACAATACATGTTTTTTTCTTCTTGTAATACCCATAACATTATTAAGATATATAAAAGTTATTTTTGTAACTAATTTTTGTAACCAATCAGCAAGAATATGCTTGCTGAAGCTAAACAACATATTCATTAACCTCCTTATTCTTCCAATAGTATAAAAGGTTGTTTATATTAACTTCCAGAACAGAATTTGAAAACTAGTCAAAACAGACAGCCATGCATTTCCTTTTAGTGAATAGCAGCGATTTATTCGCTGCGGTTTAAACATGACAGTTTGAAATCTAGGAAAAATGTATTTTGAGTATTTTCAAAATACAAAATACTTTGTAGAACCCTCAGAAAATACATTACAAAAATACTTTGATCTTATCAGTTTAAAATACAAAATACAAATGTATTTTGAAAATGTATTTCAAATACATGTATTTTCGATACTGCCCAACTCTGGTATCAGTACACATGCAGAAGGGAAAATAATATATATAATTTATGAGGAAAAATGAGTGTTTTCAAAAGCAGTAAGTGATTTTTCGTTATTATGCCCCTAATATAATATTATGCTTCTAATGGGATTTTGCACCACTAAACCCTATACAACAATTTTTATGAACTATTTTGAATTTTTATCAGAAAATGGCATCAATAAAGATAAAAATACCTCATTATTTCTCTCTTGTCTGCAATAATGAAAGCTATCTAATTTTCACCATTCAGAAGAAATTTCATAAAACGCTTTTAAAATTAAAATATAAAAGTGGGGATATTAAAAAAAAAAAAACAGACAGTGCGATCCCATCTACAAATGAACAGCTTTCAGTTTAAAAAAAAATTAGGAAAATTGGTTCAGCAGAAAGATCAGGGCAACTGACACTTGTGACTAAAAAACACACTTGTGTTTTAAATATGTAGATTATATAAAATTATGAAAAATTAAATTAAGCAAATTATGTTATTTTGATAAAATTATTGTAGAATGTCCTAAAGAATAGCATTAAAATTTTATTATTCGAGAGAAATTTTGATAAAAACTTCAGGAACATATTTTAAACCTCTCATTATTTGTTCGCTTGTCTAACTCGGCGAAGCAAATCCATCCAAGCGAGAATCACCAATTTCTGTAATATAAATCGCTATTATTTGCATGTCACCCCTCTTTTATAAAGGCACTCTAAATTTTTGTAAAACATTGCGTCTTATCTGTGTGTGATTTCAATTACATTATTTTCAAAAGTGAAGCATTTTCACCTGTGAAGAATTTCAAAGTTGCTGGGCTGTGAAAATGACGCACTTCTACAAAACTTAATTCAGGTTTAAAAATTAAATTACACGCTTTTAAATAAAATGATGTCGTTTACATCCGCTAAAGCAACCCACTTTTACAATCCAGTTGTAAACTTCGTCTGTAGAAAAGTATGTATATGACGTCATTATCACGGAATAACACAATTTTCTTGATATAACCCGTATATTAATTTCAACTTTTTTTTTTCAGGTTTTATGAGAAAATGGCAACAAAAAGATACAGTACCTCATATTTTCGACTATTTCCGTTTACTTTCAATAGAAATGGGGTACTTTCGTTGCCACGATTAGAAAAATGGTATTAAAAACTACAAAAAAATTAATCTCTCAAAAATAAATTGAGTACAACTTTGAAAGAAATTGCATTTAAAAGAGCATTTTTTTCCCCTCATACAATGGTGTAAAAATTTAAAATATGCGATGTTTGGAAGTTTAAAAATTTGCAGTAGAGAAAATTGCAAAACCAAAATTTTATTTCAAATTTCAAAGTGTTGCCATTCGCAAAATGACGTATGCGTTACGCACAGATATGTTTGTCCTTTATAATATAGACTAGGGGATCGTAGCCGGGCTTCCCGGGTTAAAGAATATAGGCGAAAACATTTTTTTTTTATTGAAAACTAATATTTTTTTTTTATATGCAATAATTTTTTTAGATTGCCCACTTACATTAAAAAAGCATTTTTCACATAAAAATTAGAATTTATTTAATTGTATAATCAAATAAATTTTTGAAATTTATCAAAAGCGAAATTTTCTTATTAGCCGCATGCTAAGAGACCAAGATTTGCTACTTACGGCATCCTTTTATATTCTGATAATTTCAGAGCTTACGCATGGTTGTTAAATTTGTGTTTTTTTTTTTTATTATTTTATTTATTCATAGGGAAGTTTTTTTTTAATGAATATTAGCCGTAAGAAAATGATGAACTCTTTCTTTTGTTTTAAAGGCAAACGGATTAATCTTTCGAGCTCCGCGCGATATAGATAAATTTAAAAAATATTCCAGGCTTTAAAATTGTTTCTAAAACCATAGGCAGTCAGTAAACTGAGCGGAACTTTGCAAACAAATTCCATTTGAAAAAAAAAATCCTATTTAATGATCTAAAAATTTAAATTGTACGATTACAAATATGTCGGATTTGTGTTTTTTCAATATTATTCTTTTATTTGTTTATAAAAGAAGTGTTAATTTCGTTAATTAGACTTTCACAAATATATTAGATGTGTTTTTTTTTATTTTATTCTTTTATTTGTTTATAAAGGAAGTATTAATTTCGTTATGCAAAAATAGTCAGAAACAAATGCTGAACAATGTTGCTTTATGTGCAAAATGTTTATTATTATTATTATGCATTGAAACCGGCACGTGATAAGATAAAATTTTAAAAAATCATGCATAAAAATTATTTTAGAAAACATAATACATCATTCAATTAAGATACATTTTTTAAACAAATTGCATTTGAAAGTAAGTTTTTTCCCTATGCGACAAAAATTTAAAATGTACGATGGTCAGAAGACTAAAAGGTTACAGTAGCGAAAATTTCAAGATCGAAATTTGATCGTGAAGTGTTGCCATTCGCAAAATGACGTCAGCATGACGCACAGATAGGTATGTTCTTTATAATGTAGATAGATACTAAATCAGTAATATATAATAAAAATCAGTTATTAGGATGTGGTTATCAATTAGGGCTCTTATGCTTGGTATTCCGGAATGAAAAACAGCAATTTTCACCTTCTCAAAATTTGCATACGCACTTCTCATATCCATATTCATTTTTATAAAAAATTGTATTTTGTTTGATCATTTTAATATCATTTTAACTCAAAACTTGAAGTCACAATTGTCAGCAACATCTTTTATGTGAACAGATGCACTCTTTACTTGAGATTCAAATCTCAATTTCGGAAAGTAAAAATTTCCGTAATTTATGCTGTTTAGACGCATTTGTGTTAAAACGTTTAGTTTTATCTAAGAAGATGATCGTTTTCTTTTAAATATGACTTCATTTTCATTTAAATAAGCATCTCGCCTAGTGTCTGAAACTTAGTATCAGTACACACGCAGAAGGAAATACAATATAGAAAATTTATGAGGAAAAATGCGTGTTTTCAAAAGCAGTATGTCATTTTCCGTTATTATGCCCCTAATATTATATTATGCTCCTAATTTGATTTTGGGCCACTAAACGCTGTACAACAATTTTTATCAACAATTTTGGAATTTTATCAGAAAATGGCATGAATAAAGATAAAAATACCTCATTATTTCTCTCTTGCCTGCAAAAATGAAAGCTATCTAATTTTCCCCATTCTGAAGAAATTTCATAAAATGCTTTTAAAATTAAAATATGCAAGTGGGGATATTTAAATAAAAACAGATAGTGCGATCACATCTACAAATGAACAACTTTCGGTTAAAAAAACATATATATTAGTAAAACTGGTTCAGAAGAAAGATCAGGACAGATGACTAAAAAACACACTTGTGTTTTAAATATATAGATTATATAAAATTAGGAAAAATTAAGCAAATTGTGTTATTTTGATAAAATTATAGTAGAATGTCCTAAAGATTAGCATTAAAATTTTATTGTTCGAGATAATTTTCGACAAAAACTTCAGGAACTTGATATTATTTTAAACCTCGAATTATCTGTTTGCTTGTCTAACTCGGCGAAGGAAATCCATCCAGGCGAGAATCATCAATTTCTCTAATATAAATCGCTATTATTTGCATGTCACCTCTCTTTTATAAAGACACACTAAATTTTTGTAAAACATTGCGGTATATCAATGTGTGATTTCGATTACATTATTTTCAAGAGTGAAGCATTTTCACCTCCGAAGAATTTCAAAGCAGCTGGGCTGTGAAAATGGCGCACTTCTACAAAACATAATTCAGGTTTAAGAATTAAGATACACGCTTTTATATAAAATGACGTCATTTGCATCCTCTAAATCAATCCAATTTTACAATCCCGTCTTAAACTTCGTCTATAGAAAAGTACGTAGGGGAGACCAGGGTACAGTGGTCCACTTTTGCAGTTAACATTTTTTTCCCTCTTTAACGGAGAGACCAATCTACCTGAAAATATTTTTGAATACTAGGGGGCTCGGCCCCCTACGAGCTACGCTCGCCAACCCCCTTCCAGACACCGCAGACTCTAAATGCACGATAATTTGATCGGCTTTAAAAAGATTTCGAAAGATTGAATTATAATTTAAAAAACAGTGGCGATCTCCCTATAAACGAATTTCTATTCATTTCTCTTTGATTGGGGAATTTTAACGCCAAATCCGCTGCGGTACTACTTGATTATCCTGTCGACCAATTTCGCCAAATTATATAAATCGCCAAACCACTCGCCAAATTATACAAATTGATATAATTTTTATTTTAAATAACGAAAGAACAAATAAATTCGTACAACATTAATAAAAACACAAATAAAACGTCGAAATAAAAATAACTTGATGACGTATACACGTGTAACAACATTTCAAAATAAGCTAATATAAAAGGAATTAAGTAAAGAGAGTCTTTGTCTCCCGGTATTTTTTAACAAAGCGAACAGAAAGTTCTTTTAAATGAGACATTTTAAATTAATTCTCAAAATATCAAATAAATGTCTAGCGCAATTTCTAAATTTAAACTTTTTTGCAATATTATTTTGTGTTCATTTTATGTAATAACTATAATGTGACGTAAAAATGACGTAATTTCTCCTAAGACTTCTAACGCATGTTAATGAACTTATTATTTTACAATATCCTTTCTCCTTTGAAAATTCACGTGTATACTTTTTATGACGTAATTTTTAATAAGTTCCTGCTTTTTATACGTAATTATTTAATTCTAATTTGAAAGTTTTTTTCCTGTTAATAATAGTCACGTGTAAATAAATTTTTAATTTGAAGCAAACATTATTGCTTGCGCTTTTTATATTGTTGGCAACAGTTTAAATTAGTACAATTTTCTGAAATCTGTAAAAAATATCTCTAGAAATGCTGAAAATTTGAATTTAAAATAGATATAAAACCTCGAAAAATGAGTCAAACTAAAAAAATAAATCAATTCTGCACACCGGGAAATTATAACGTATAAAATGAACTAAAAATTATTAAATTCCGATGTATAGTTTTTGCTACTATAAAACTTTTTTAGTGGAACGATTTCGTCTAACTTTAGCATTAAATATCTCTTAAAATAATTCTTCGATTTGAAAACTGTCTGCATCAGTGTGTTTATCAAACATTTATGTATAATACTACCGATTTTCATATTTTTGTATGCATTATTTTTCTTAATATTAACGAAGAAAGACCTCCGGTCACAAAAAAATCAAAACCGGCGGCGGCGGCGGCGGTGACAGCGGTAGTTACTTTTTTTTAGAATAGAGAGATTCTTTAAACTTTTCTACATGCCTCATAAATTTCACAGAACATAATTCCCAATACGTTTTTCAAAAGAAAATTTTTTACATGCACTCGTGAAGTGGACCAGTGTACCCCGGAAGCGGGGTACACTGGTCCACCCACTGGGGAACAGTGGTCCACTATTAGTTATTGTCTAAAATACAATATAAATCTATTTATAATTAATCTAATTCTTTTAGGTAGATTTCGTAAGAAATGCTACCTATTGCAGTCGTTACCATGGTGCCACTTTTGAAAAATTCCTTCATAACTTTTCATTATATAACCCCTGGAACCCAAAACCACCCCCACCAAAAAAGATTTATATATATGTATGTACTAAATTTTGTCCGCACGATAAAAAACGCAATCATGCACGGATCGTCATCAAACTCGCCAAAAACTTTGAGATGGCTAATATCTCGGCGGGGATTGAAAATGGGCAAAATCGGCCCAAGGGAATGGAAATGGGGGAATGTTAAAAAATTTTAATACCGTCTTAACATGATTCTGATAAAACCAGCTCTTACACAACAAAGACAAGAAAAAATAAATATTTTTCTTTATAGCAGTTGCCAACAATTAACAAAAAAAGCAAAATTCTCACCACAACAATTGTTTTTCTGTTGCAAGATTTTCACGTGAAAAATTAAATTATATAAACAGTTTGACGAATTGAAAACAAATTGAATAATACGTCATAAGTTTTCTAGAGCAAGATTTCCGCATGAAAACTCAAAATTAAATAAATAGTTTGACAAATTAAATATTGCGTCATATTGGAAATATAATGGACCTCCGCAGGTGAATATGTAACGTCATGTGAGTTTGAAGAAACGTATTAAAACAGGATGAAAACCCGACTATGGAAATATTAACATATTTTAACACTTTGAAGTTCTCTGAATTTGCTTTAGCTATTTTTAAACCTATTCCATATACATGCGTGTGTGTTTTCGTGTATATTAAAATTTCACAAAATGTTTAGCTCCCTAGAGCTCATTCTTAGTGAAGGAACTGGGTTTATCTCTAATCTTGATTTAAGTTTTGTTGGTGAATTTAGTACTTAACTTCGAAATCTACCTCCGCCTGTAGGCCCGAGTCGGCTGGGATTTTTTTTATTTCACCTTTACCTCCAAAATAATATAATATAAATTTGCAAGTAGCATTTTGAAACAGAAAACATAAAACTAAAGAATTATAAAAAAATTTATATTTTGAAAATAACAATATAAGATAGAGGAGTGATGGCAAACAAGTTATTAATTAAGTACAAAAAAATCAGCAAACATTAAGACAAATATGATGAAGAATTTATTAGAAGCTCGAAATAGTCAGGATGAAATAGTTTATTATGAGCTAACCATGTGCTCTGAAGTTATAAATAACCAATCCAGTGAGGTCATCCATTACTTATTAGGATACAGTTATATTTTTCAAAGGCAGTAAATACAAAACAAAATATTTCTTAATATGTTAACTCTACAATGCATGATTTTCATTTCTCTCCTTCTTCCCCCCCCCTCCCCCCCCCAAAAAAAAATGCTATATTGAACAAGAAAACTTATTTAAAAAATCACATGTGAACTGTTATCCATAATTTAGGAGAAAACTAAAGTGTCAGATGGCTACATTATAATCTGAAGAACATAACATGAAATTTAAAGTGTGCCAAATGGCTAATCTATGCATTGTAGGGTTAAATAAATTGTCATTTTTCTTTGCATACTTTATTTTATAGTTAAATAAGTATTTTAAAACAGTATTTCTTTATAGAGAATAAGTAATTATTAAATATTTTGAAAATTCTTCATTACAGGAGCAGTATTCATTGTGGACCACTGTACCCCAGCAGCGGGCGGTCCACTGTGCGCTATGTTAAAGTTCAATACATACTCATAAAAATGTTATTTAAAGTTGTCTTTTAAGCATATAAGCTTTTAAATTTAATAAAGACATGCGTTTTACCTTTTCAAAAAAGTTGTTTTATCTTATTTGTCCATAACCTTTAATCTATAATAATAAAGAAAGAAGTTTGTGTGTGAGTGAGTGGGTCGACGGCGTTCTGAAAAGACCACCGCACGTAGAACTACAAAATTTGGGGAAAAGGTACGTCTATATATGAAGTTTTGCACCTCGAAGCCCGATTTTCGATTTTTTGATTAGATTGTTTTTATTTAATTTTTTATGAGATTTTTAGCGCTTTTTTATGTTTCGAGGCGATTTTTCCATATAAGTGAGAAGAATATGGTTTCTTTCTTTTAACCCAATATAGTAAATTTTGATCTCTTTTCAAAAAAGTTTATTCGGAATTCGTGCAGCGATTTTTGAATTTTTAGCGAATTTTTTATGCAATTATTGAACAGCATACATTCTCATATCTATAAGGAGGTTGCCGTAGAGGGACATAGTTCTGTCGCCAAATGCAGTTAAGTTTGTCGCCAACTTGGCGGTATATCGCCAAATTTGGCGACCAAAATGAGTCGCCAAAAGGGACGCCAACTTGGCTATATTTCTAATATTTCGTCAAATTCCCACATACTTCCATTGTAAACCAATATGGATTACTTGCTTACAGAAAATCAACAAATTAAATATTTTAATGCAACAAAAACTAATATTAACTTAAGGGATTATGTTAATTATATTTAAGGGAATCCAAATAAATTGAATTGTGAATACAAGTAACATGATACAATGCTTAGATTATTGTATTTTATTGATATTTTCAACGAAAGGCTTGCCAGTGGTCATTTTGCCGAAAATTATAGTTGATAAATGAATTGAAATGGCTATATCCGTTATAAAATAATGTAAACAACTCGCAAATTAAAAGAAAATAACTGTTATTTGTTTAACCCCTTGGGGACGAGCGGCACGTATACGTGCCGCATGAAGCGCTCAGAATCCTTGTTTTTCCTCACCAGTAAAATTTTACTGTAAAATTTACCTTATTTAATCAGCGCATTTTCTCGATTCATGAAAACACAAATTTGTTTTTAAAAAACGGTGACTAAAGATTAAAAATTTCGTAAAAGGCTCCCGTCCCGAAGAGGTTAATTAAAAAAAAAGAATCAAAAACCTTTTTAATGCGAGATAAAATTTATAAAATGAAAATATTTAATTTAAATATGAAAGGAATGTTTATAAAACTTAAAAAATAAATTAGTATGAAAGAAGCAATTTATACATTATTTGGCGATTTTTCGCTTCGTCAGGTTAATAAAAATGTGCCTGAAAAAACTTGAAGAAATAAAATTTAAGTAACAGTCTTTTAGTCTTTTTTTAATTCAATTTAATTATCATTTTTATGTAATTTTCCCATCGTATGTCTTACAGGAGAAAGGCTTTATTTGTGAGTTACATGCTATTTAATTATTACCTTGGTCGCCAAACAATGCAATTTTAAGCTACAAAGGCAGAAGCGTGAAATAAGCCAGGCGAAGGTCGCAATTTTTTTTTAAGTATAGGAGAACATTTTGGAGTAAATCTTTATATTCAAGTGTAAATTATATAAAAAGGATTTAAAATTATAACTATGTAGTCAAGTATTTAAATTTTTTTGTAAAAATGTGCCATATACACACATATTTTATAATCTTCGATAATCAAGCCACCATCAAATGACATATTTACTATATTATTGAAAGTTTTATTGGCATAGATGTCATATACGATCCATGGTACATAATGGGCTCCAAAATGGCGTTATTTTGCCTGACATGGTAACTCGGCTATTGTTTATTTATTAATAAATTGTTTATTTACTTTTATTTTCTTTTTTACAGTTATATAAACTGTTTTGTTCTATAGATATTAAACTTTTTATTATTTATTGCTATTTCCTTTTAAAATAATAGAAAATAATTTAAATATATATATGTAACTGGTATTCGAAAACGATGTTTTCACCAAATTGGCGTGAAAAAAAAAATCGCACCAAACCCGGTACGATTTGGATGCCTAATAGTTATTTACATTATTGTGATTACTTAGTATCAGGCAACAGATTGAAGAGTATTTGGTATATTTTTAATATATGGGCTTTGGCGAGTTAGAGAAAATGGCCTTGGCGAGTAAAGTGAATTTTACGTATATTTACTGGCAAACTATTTACTTTTCATATACATATAAGCATTTTTTTTTTCGATATTTATTTTATTTATATAAAGAAGAGCTATTTATCTACTTTTAAATACGAACAGAAATAATTTGTGGTTCTACCCGATTATCCCGTAGACCAAAAAAAAAAAATATCGCCAAACTATAAGATTAAATGCTAATAATGAGTGATCGTAAATGTCAAATTTACTTGACATTAAACCCTTTACACGTGTTTGTTACGTCATCAGCTGATTTTTAATTCGATATTTACGTTTCTTCGCGATCTGCTGCAATTTGACATTCCATTTTTTACCTATAATACTAAAGTAATTTCTACCTTCATTTCAATAAAGTTCATTCGGATTTCGTATAACAATTTTCGAATTTTTCGGGTATGGTATTTTGTATGCGATTTTTAGTGCAGTTTAGCGGTTTAAAACCATTTTTCCACATTAGTGAAAGACGATGATAGAAGTTGAATCAACTTTCAATCTTCGAACACAATATATATATATATATATTCTCTTTTCGAAATTTGCGCAGCGATTTAAAATTTTTCGTGATATCTTATTGTGATTTTCAGAGGTTTTTCGCAATTCGTGCTGTTTTTTTACGTACCCGGGCAACGCCGGGCAAGTTAGCTAGTTACTCAATAAAGAAAAATATAATGATGAAAAATTTTACTTTTAGGAGCTCAAAGCAACCAGTCAAGGGTTCATTCAGAGCTAACGATGTGTTTCTGAAGGCTATAAGTAATCAATCCAGAGCTGTTATTAATTAGCCTAAAAGAAAAGCTTTAAAAATAAGTAAAATATAAGGGGTGGTCCACTGTGTACTTAGGTCCACTGTACCCTGGTTTTCCCCGAGGCTAACGAAAAAGACAGGCTACCGCGGTCTGTAAAAAAGAAGAATCGGACCCACCGCGGTATCCTGTCCTTCTCGTTAGCCTTGAGTAAACATAAATGACGTCACTTGAAGCTGTTCCGAGGCTAACGAAAAAGATAGGCTACCGCGGTGGGTCCGATTCGTCTTTTTTTACAGACCGCTGGAGTCACATGATGCTCGAATGCACCAATGAAAGTTTGCGAAAAGAGCATCACGTGACTCCAACGGTCTGTAAAAAAAGAAGAATCGGACCCACCGCGGTAGCCTGTCTTTCTCGTTAGCCTCGGGTTTCCCCTATATGACGTCATTATCACGGAATAAAAGACAATATTCTTGACATAGCCCATATTTTAATTTCAATTTTTTTTCAGGTTTTATGAGAAAATGACAAAAAAAAAAAAAAGATACAGTATCTCGTATTTTCGACTATTCCGTTTACTTTCAATAGAAATGAGGTACTTTTGATGCCACGATTAGAAAAATGGTATTAAAAACTACAAAAAAATTAATATCTTAAAAATAAATTTAGATACAGCTTTCAAACAAATTGCATATAAAAGAGCATTTTCTTCCTTATGCGACGATGTAAAAATTTAAAATGTGCGATCTTTATAAGTTTAAGAATTTTCAGGAGAGAAAATTGCAAAACCAAAATTTTACTTCAAATTTCAAAGTATTGCCATTCGCAAAATGACGTATGCGTTACGCACAGATTTGTTTGTCCTTTATAATATAGATAGGGTAGATATAACAACAATGCCAAAAAACAACAAAAAACCACGTCTTCTCACAAAGAAACTTCCCCTTCAGCTGAAGCCAGGAGCCACCGCATATAACTCAGGTTCCTAAAATAGACATAGACCGATGCACCAGTTAGCTATTAAAAATATTTTTACAATTGTTGACGAAATTTTAATTTTTGCATTTTTGGCCAGGTTTTTGGGTCAAATACTCCACTGCGAGTCGCATGAAATGGATTATTATAATACTGATGACATGATATTTACACTATTTGGCGATTTATCACCTGCGCCCGGCAAAAAATTAAATTACCAAATTGGCCTCCTGGCATCCAAAAAGTGCAGCAGTCAACCCTGAACTGTTGATAACAGTCACATGACTTGGACTTTTATTATATAGATTTTCATAAAAATCGATTGAAAATTGGAACTACAATATCGATCTGTTTTTAACACAGTGTTGCTAAACAAATACGCTTAAGGGTGTATTCCGAACCAAACTGCTCATTTTCTGATTCATTTTAAAATTCATTTTTGCTCTCAAACGCATCAAACTCGGAAATTCTCTTATTTAGAAACTATATAATGTGCCGTGCTTCTTAATTTTTTGATAAATGCAGAAAATACTGTAAAAAACGCTGTCAAAGTTGGCGTTTTGAACCGAATTTTCCGAAACGGGCGATCTCGGAATGAAAAAAATGGTCATACTGAGAAAATAATTGTTTAAAAATCAAATTCTATTTAATTGAGCTGAAAATGAAATCACACGGCATGTTAAACATGTCTTCAGAAATCACCCCAGCAAGTTTCATGTTTTTACTTTTAAAAATGAGCCTGAAAATGTATCAGAAAATTTCGAGCTGTTGAGGATGGAAAAACATTTTTTTCGAATACACCCTTTGAACCGGTCAAATTGGTTTTATCTCCGAATTTCCTCATGAATAGATAAAAACAATAAATTAATAAATTAAATCGAATCGAAATTTTATATCCTAAGATAAAATTGCGATTACTTATGTAAAACGTTTCAAATAAAATATTCATTACTAGCAAGACCCATGGCTTTGCGCGCGTAGGGGAGACCGGGGGAATGGCGCCACTCGGGGTTATGCCACCAACCCGCCTAATTTAAAACTAACTGCAGTTTGAGATAATGAATGCGCCTGCACTACAGCGGCCAACAATAGAAACAGTGCCTGGAATGAAAATGATTTTGTTGTACGTCGTTCATTTGTTTCAGTGAAAAATTTAGTTTTCATCTAGTTGCTTCTTATTTTGAAGCTTCAAAGGAGTAGAGGTAAACACTTTTTATTGTAACATTAGGTACTTAAGATAATGTTACCCGCAATCTACATGCATTCGCCGACATTGCGATGCAATTTGTTGAACAAGTTCGGTTCTTCTTTCGACTTTGCTGGGGGATTTCCGCTATATTGTCCTCTCGCGGTAATGCCGCCATTATGGCAAAGGGTGACTTTTCCAATTTGAGTTAATTGCAAGCTTTACATATTAATAAATCTAGCTTAAGGAACATTGTAATTATTCATTATTCTGCTAAATTATTGCTTTCTAAATATTTTTTGTAGGTTATGTGTTTCCTAGCATCCATTTTATGTATTTACCAGGTCATTAAAGAGTGCCTCATTACCCCGATAGAGTGGCGAAATTACCCCAGTATCCTGGGTAATCCCACCGCTGTACGGATGTTGAAATAAATTTCTTTTATGTGTGCTTACTTTACAGTTATGATTACGGTTAAATTTATACAAATACTAAAGATCATGATTCAGCTTTAGAATTTTTACTATGAAAAAATACACTTTTATTAAATTTCCCTTAAGGTGTCGCCATTCCTCAGGTCTCCCCTAATAGTTGAGATGTGACAAGTGGTATTTGTTTGGCTATTTTTATAAGAAAAAATTACTCTTATGAATAGATAAAATAAGTTATAAAAATTGTTTTTATTATTGACAGTAATTATAATAAATGTAAAAAAAAATTGTTTTGAAAAACATGCTTTCATGAAAATTCACAAAAGTGTAGAAAATGTTTTTTAAATGCACTAAAAAGTAGAAAAACCTTGAAAAAAACCCCTTAAATGCACGGAGTTTAAATTAAATTGCGGTGAGCTCGATTATGGAAGATTAATGGATTTGAATGGGAATTTGGCCAAATTAGCCAGCTATCGCCAAGTTGGCTTCATACATGGCAACTTATTTTTGTTGCAAAATGTGACAATATTTCGCCAATTCGGCCAAAATTTGGTAATATATAACCAAGTTGGTTAAAATTTTGCACTATTGTGGCAATCCTGTCATTAGTACTTTTTAACAAATATTGTCGAAGCTGATGGCGATTTCTTCATGGGAAATCAAACGAAACCATTAAGTAAATTTGCTCCCCGCAGGGATTGAATTTTAAAAAATCAATGTTCAATTCATATATTGCCTTGGAATACATATATATTCCAAATTATTTCTAAGCTCTTGGCTCAAGTGGGTGAAAAATAGGTCAAGATTTGACTGCCACATATAAACATAATTGTAAGTCAAATGAAAGCATGCAATAAAAATTACTAATTAATCCACAGTTTGACTAAACTTCATTATTACACTACATCAGGTGAGAAAGACAAATTAATAAGAACTAGTTCTAAATAAATGATAATTCAGAATGTATTTTGAAGCTTTTACATTCATTTCAGTTTTCATTAGAGGTTTTGAATTTTTTAGATACCGTTCTTGGCATTTACATCTTAAAAGTAACCATCATGCAATATTCCAATCTTCTTGTCTAACGGTCTACCACACCTCTGGTGGTTGTGGTATCAACATAAAATGTAGCGTATGTTAGAACAGGGACTGTCATCATGAATTTACCAACAAATTTTGATATCGGTTTGGTATTTCCTGAGATTCCATAGAAATATTAATTTAGAAAGTTTTTAAAAAGCTTATTTTACCACTCTAAATTTCGAATGTTTTAGAAACTTTTCTAAGAGTTCATTTACGTCTTATAAGTATCTAGCATGCCAAATTTTAACTTTCTATCTTTAACAATACAACAGAAATCATAATTTATATTTAAAAAAAAAATGAACACTTTTTCGCTCATTTCACCTTTTAAAATTTGCAATTTTTAAGAAACAGTTCTTAGAGAGCATTTACATCTCAGAAATAACTACCATGCCAAATTTCAAGTTCCTAGCCTCTTCTATATCACAAAAAAATTGCAATTTTAGAATTTTTTTCTCTCCTGCAGCCCCCCCCCCCCCCCCTTTGGATAGTGGCAACGACAAAAAATATATATATTCTAAGTTGGAGCAGAGACTCCAAATGATAAGGTTTAAATCAGTCCTACGTGTACTGCGTTACTAGTTAATATTAGAGATCTGTCGAGCATTGGTAAATCCCATCAATACTCTAAACATAGTAGATCCAGCATAGATTTACAAATTATTTTGTTTTAAATCATAATTTCACTTAACAGTTCAAATAACTCCAATTTACGAAACATATGAGAAATCGCTAGAAATACAATTGTTACTTCCTCATTATGCAAGTTTAGTTATAAAATATCTATTGAGGTAAACTATTTTCTTAAAAATAGATGTGAGAATCTGCTGCGTTTCAGTGGACCTCCGATTTATTTTAAAGGACATAAGTTAATAAGTTTTAATCCCCAACCCCCGTTAATCCAACCCATCTGTAGACACTTTACATTTTAACAGATGCAATATAATCTACTTGCGAACTCCATTTACCAACTATTATATAGTGAAAGAATATTCAATATATGTTAAGTAGTTTAATAGATTATTTCCTATAAACAAATTATTTCAATCTTACAGAATTAGTATAGGGGAGAGTGGGGAGGAATGGGACACTTAACAAAAATAAGAAAATCAACTTTGTTCGACACAAAAACAAAAATTTCGATATATAGAATACAAAATGAAGCACTTTCTAATGTCCTTGAACAATATAGAAACAATTTCATAAATAATTTGCAGAATGTAAAATTCAAAATATGTCCCATACCTCCCCACTAACAGGGAGGTATCGGACAGCTATAACACAATGTATGATAAAGCACAAATAATCTAGTGTTTGCTATCTATACAGTCTAACAAAGATTGCAGGTTGATAATGTCTTTTCTACGATATCAAATTCCATTACCTTCATTACTGGAAGGAAAATTCAGGATTGTCAGTCAGAGATGACATTAAAAAGTCATCAGTTTAATTTATTTACATTTTGAAGTAAATGAATATCTATCTATATTATAAAGGACAAACATATCTGTGCGTAACGCATACGTCATTCTGCAAATGGCAACACTTTGAAATTTGAAATGAAATTTCGGTTTTGCAATTTTCGCTTCTGCAAATTTTTAAACTTCTAAACATCGCACAGTTTCAATTTTTACACCGTCGTATAGGGAAGAAAATGTACTTTTGAATGCAATTTGTTTGAAAGCTCTATCTCAATTTATTTTTGAGATATTAATTTTTTTATAGTTTTTAGCACCAATTTTGTAATTGTGGCAACTGAAGTACTCCATTTCTATTAAAAGTAAAGGGAAAATAGTCATGGTTTATTTTTATTGATTATATCCTTATTGATGCCACTTTCACATTACAAATAAAAGTGACTTTTTTCCAATTTTTGAACAGAAAATGACGCCAGCCATTAAAAAACACGCATTCTTCATAAATCAAACGATTGAAGAAGATATTTCAATATTTTTACATTACGCTGATATTGACAGGCGCTAGGCAATATGATTCAGTGAGTAAAAGTGATGTCATATTTAAAAATAAACGATCATTTTCTTTGATAAAACTAAATAGTTGACCAATGCTATGACAACTAAAGGCAAATTTCTGAATCGTAAATTTCGCGGGTACTGAGATTAGAACTTAAATTTTATGCGAATGTTCACATGAAAAGTTGTATCGGACAAACGTGACTTTAAGTTTGGAAATACATTCATTTTAATAATGTATTGCGCTATAATACTTTTAAATTGTGATTTTCAGTAGAGCGTATGTAAATTTTGAGAATATGAAAATAACGTACAGTTTAGATTTCATGGGGGAAATTTTTTATGATGTGACAAAGCGAAATCCTTTTTACTGATTTTTCATCCCATAAAAACAAACGTAAGAGCCTCAATCGATAACTTCAACACAATTACTTCATCTTGATTACGTATGACAGTTTAATTTTCCAATAATTTAAGCAGTTGAAATTTTTGGAAATAATATTTTGGTAATTTTAGGTTAAAAACATTATTTTAAGACTTAGATAACCAATGCAAGATGATTTTTTTATTTTAATTATTTTTGTAGGTTTGTTATAAATTCGATTTAACAGTTATATTCTAAACATTTTAATTCGTCGAATTTTGACGGGTTCCAGCTCGTATTTATAATGTTATAATTAATATATAACACTCGAAAAATATTTGCATATTAGCAATTTACATTCATCTTATTGAAAAGAAGGAATTAGACATGTCCCATTCCTCCCTCTACCTTCTTTTATGTTAAATTTCTTGTATAAACAAAAATACTGCTTTTAAGCATAGTTTAAATTAGGGATAATATACAGTATAATGTTCCATAAATGGGGAAACTATTACATCTACACATAAATAACTCATTAACATACAAAAAAGCATAAAAAATATATGAAGTAAATTTACTTTTGATTCTTGAAATAATCTTTTTCTTTATGCAATCGAAAGCTTATGCAGATCAGCTACTTTTTTCAGCTGAAGTTTGGGGTACCATTGCTTCATCTAATGTATGATTAATGAAATGATTAGATACATAAAGAGAAAAACCTACTGTCCCATTCCACCCAACTCTCCCTTACTATACATTGATTCCCAATAAAAATCAAAATACAGTTACGCAAAAAGTTAGAAACTATCGCTTAACAGTCATTTTCGCAAGGCAAAAGGCTAATTATGAAGTATTTAGCAAGTTGGCATTAGTGTTCCTTTATTACTATTATTTTTAACTGACTATAGCATTTATTGGTATTTGCGTTTTAGCCCATTGCTCAGAAATGTTGTATCCAACACTGGAATGACAAAAAACTTCTCTTTTCAAATTGGAAAAAATTTAAATAAAAAAAAAAAGAGGATCTGAATCTTAGAAGTTCTCTATGCCAAATTTAAATTTTCTTGGCTGACAAGAATAAGAGAAATCACAGTGGAAATATAATTGTAGGAAGTTTTCCGCCCATTTGGCACATTTAAAATTACATTTTCTTTAAATTGTTCTTTGGTACGATAACATCCTAATATTAACCTGCAAATTAAATTTAAAGTTTCTAGCTCCGATAGTTTCTGTAATAAGAGTATTTTTAATCATTCCATACCTCTAAATATTTAATATTTTAACAAACGCGAGCATTTACGACTTAAAAATAACCACCAGATGAAATGTCCTGTTTTTAACCTCAACCGTTTCAAAGAAATCGGAATTTTAGAACGTTAGTCACAATGCACCCCTTTGCTGCTGCTGTACAGATAAAAATTTAATATTTTAAAGCAGAGACTCATTATCGTACTAAGTTTTATATATTTTCTATAGTGCCAAAAGCAATCGTTACTTTTGGATGATTTTGGTCCATTTAATTTAATTTTTCCATTTTTTAGAAACTGATCGAGCATTTACGTCTTAAAAGTAATCTACCCTATATATATAAAATCCTAATGAAACGAATTTATGAAACGAATATATGAAACGGCTGAAATGTAACGATTCTTTGAATCGACTGAAATGTAACGATTCTTTGAATCGACTGATTAAACAACTGATTATGTTTCACGGCGATTTCTCATAAAATATGGAATACTTTGCGATGAAATTAACACCAAAAATCAATATTGATCCACAGATTTCAAAACTGGTATTAGAATTTTTAAATTCGAATTAGTTTTCGAAATATTAATTTTTTTCTAATTTTATATACATTTTTTTAATGATGGCAACTCAAATTTTAATCAAACAGATTTTTTTTTCAGATTTTAGAAAAAGGTTACTATTTTAAACTAATTTGGCGAGCAGTTTGGCCTCCCTTAAATGTATGCTAAGAAATGTATCGTGTTACTTTTATTCATAATTCAATTTGTATTTCATTATCATTTTATTTAATACAAACAGAAACATTTAAAATAAATGGCTTTCACTTCTTTATTTTTTTTAAACGAAATGAAAAGAAAAATATTAGGCACATATGTCATATACGCACCGGGGTACCTAATTGGCGCCAAAATGGCATTATTTTGGTTGACATGGTAACCCGGCTATTGTTTATTTAATAATGTTTATTTACTTTATTTTTTTTTAATTACATAAATTGTTTTGTTCTATAGTTAATTATTTTTTGGGTTATTTTCCTTAAAAAATAAAAAATAGAAAATAAAAAAATACGGTACTACTTAGTTATTCCATAGACCCATTTCGCCAAATTATATAAATCGCCAAATTATAAAAATTGACATAATTTTTATTTTAAATAATGGAAGAACAAAGAAAATGGTATAACATTAATAAATATACAAATAAAACGTCGAAATAAAAATCACTTGATGATGTAAAGACGTGTAACTTGCTTAAAGTCAAGTGAATGTAACATTTATCAACCATTATTGGCATTTAATCTTATAGTTTGGTCATAGATTTTTCTTCGACGGGATAA
This sequence comes from Maratus speciosus, assembly GCA_963932465.1. Lineage (NCBI taxonomy): Eukaryota > Metazoa > Arthropoda > Arachnida > Araneae > Salticidae > Maratus > Maratus speciosus. Next base: position 87,421,461 of record OZ010799.1, on the reverse strand, counting down.
CTAAGTAGTATCAAAAATACATATGTAACTGGCATTCGAAAACGAGGATTTCGCCAAATTTTCGTAAAAGAAAAATCACGCCAAACCGGGTGCGAATATGGCATCTGGCCAAATATTAAATGATGTAACAAACGATGACATTTAATTTCAATTTCAAAGCAATGTTTTAATTTACCACTCGAAAAAAAAAAATGCTAACAGGCAAGTTGAAAAATAGTTATTGGCGAGATTTGCACCCGGCTAGCGTAACAGTACCAAGAATTCTTTGCGACAATGCTTTTATGTCGTATTATTCGAAAAAAAAAATTATTTATTTTTAATCGAAATGGAAAACTTTCGGCACGGATGCCACATACGGTCCCATATTGGCGCTATTTTTTTCTCACGCCAATGTCATATACGCAACGGGTACTTAACTGGCGCCATAGTATCGTTGTTTTGCTTGATTTAATAAGCCGGATGTTGTTTATGCTGTTGATCTTTTCCCCAAATTAGCGTCGGAAAAAAATCGCGCCAATATGGGGCCGTATATGATATCTGGGCCTTTGAAATTTACAATTTATATTTTTTGTGCAAATTATGTTTCTATATTGTTCAAAGACATTAGAAAGTGTTTCATTTTGTATTCTAGATATCGAAATTTTTGTTTTTGTGCCAAACAAAGTTGATTTTCTTAGTTTTGTAAAACTGTCCCATTCCTCCCCACTCCCCCCTATACCCCCACAGTGCTTAAAATATAATATTTTAAAACCTTACAGCACCATAATCTTTTAGGTTCATAATCATTTAGCTAATTTTTTTAGACCGATAATTAAAAACTCAATTTTTTTTCAACCATTTTATGTTCCATATGTCCTTAAAAGTAACCACCAAAGCAAATTTGTTCTTAGCCACAGCAGTAGGGGAAAAAATCGCAGTTTTAGAAATTTTTGCTCTTACTCCAACTTGGAGGTAAGCAGTACCGACATGAACCACAGCCTATGTTATTGCAGAGACTGTCATTATCGGTTTATGATTTTTTTAATCTATTCTGTAGCTCCAACGATTACCATGTACAAAAAAGTTTCTTCTTTATAATACCAGCATAGATTTAATTGAAACAATCAGTACAATGCTCATTTTTGCTTTATTATTTTTTTTTTTAAGGCGTGTCAAGCGTAGTGAGATACTTCAATTTTATTAGACGAAACCGTTCTAAAATTTCTTTAATAACTAGTAAATCTGCAGATCAGAAGCCTCAACGTCAGCTCTGCAAGTCATTGTTTTTAAACACTTTGGTAATATTAAATTTCCTGCAAACCGCAATTTAAAGTTTTCAAATTACTTAATTATTTATAAAGAATAAAAAGATACGAAGTTTTCAGATATTAGAAGCGTTAAATTAAAAACGTTATGTAAGGCTATTTTGAAATTTTCATGAGCTACTAATTCTCGAACTTTTTTAGATAAAGTAGATTTCTTCAGGGGTGCTCCGCCCACCTGAACCCCCCATGTTTTCATTAAATTTACATATAACTTTTTATTGATTGCGCTAATGGTTATTGCAAATCTTAGATTTCTTTTTACACTTCCTAACCTTATTTTTCAATATCGGTGGACAGAAAATGATTTACACTGAGGCAATTATATTAAAAGTTTAGGTTTTATGAACGAAAATGTAATTTCCTTTTAAAAATAAAATTTTCATTCATATTTTCTGAAATAAGGTGGCACTAAGACGTAACACTCGTCAAAAAATATTTTTTGAGACAGTCAATTTAATGCTTGGTTTTTAAGAAAGAAAATATTTATTTCCCGATACAATGACGTCATTTTCGACAGAGAATTTTGCGGTGCATAATTTTGACATTTACTATCTATTTGCTTTTCAAAAGTTTTTTTTTTTTTCTCATTGAAATTTTCGATTAAAAATTAAACATTTCTGTTAGCCGTGTGCAGACGATAAACCGTGGTAAGATTTTTTTAATAATTAATGTAACACAAGGCCCTTCTATTTCAACCTCAAAGGGTATTAGTTTATTTTTGATATACGAGGTCAAATTCACCTTTTCGTATTTTTGTTTTATTTCCAATATGAAGACATTCATGTCTATTTCATTTTCCTCTTGCACATGAAAATCTTTCAAATCAAATTAACTGTTTAGGATAAATTATTATATCCTTCAGTCATATGAGCCCTTTCCTTTCAATAAATAAAAAAATGGAAAAATAGTCTGAATTGCTATAGAAAAGCATTATTGCGCAAAATAAAATATTCTATATTTTCCGAACGAATGAACCAAATAAAAAAAACTATAAAGCTAAATCCGGGTACTTCACTAACATACCCACTTAATTTCAAGCTAATCGGATGCTTTTTGCGGCAGTTATCGCGGAACAGAGACTAACAGGCAGACTAACGGAAACCAAAATTTTTCGTGTCTCCACAGTAAACCTTCACTGACGTTTCGGCAATTACACAAATTTTCTAACGTATTACCAAAAATTAAGGAAAATGCTTTGGGAGATATAATTTTCATTAATTCATAACTTGGAGCATAAAGTGTTATAAGGTTTATATCAAGAATTTAAACATTATTTACCTTTACTCTAATGCTTTTCTCGGGTTCGTTTGGACTAGTTTCCATTTCTTTTTCGACCTCTAATAAAGCTTCAACTTCAACGTCGTTATCTCCAGTGTTTTTATTTTTATGGCTTGCTTTACTTTCTAATTCTTCTTTAAAATTGTCATGATCTAATTGCTGATTTTCGAATGGATCATTGATAGTTTGTTGTAACTGCTCATTAGCTTTTAGCTGATGCATCCAACAACACCGATGTCTACAACTAACATTCCTTTGAGTTTTTTCATTTTCTTTACAACTTGAAACACCTTTTTGAGGGCTGTTACCAGCATTCCTTTGAGTATTTTCATTTTCTTTATATCTTGAAACACCTCTTTGAGGGCTGTTTCTAGTATTCCTTTGAGTATTTTCATTTTCTTTATATCTTGAAACACCTTTATGAGGGCTGTTTCTAGCATTCCTTTGAGTTTTTTCATTTTCTTTACCACTTGAAACAGCTTTTTGAGGGCTATTCCTAGCATTTCTACTCCTTACAGCGTTATTTTGTCCAGCGACTTTGTTTTTTCCGTCTTTGATCCATTTTGTTGGCACATTATTGAAGAAATTTTGTACCATGTGAAGCATCTTCTGAATCTTTGAATGTTCGCGATTTTCAAGATCTTCCTTTTCATCAGTTTCATCTATAATTTCGTCATTGTTAGCATTATTATTGTCAGGATATTCTTCAGGCATATTGAAATTCTTCTCCTTTACTTTCTGTACCTCTGTATAAAATTACTAAGCTCACCTATTAAATTGATGACAGAAACAGTAGTTTCGCTAGCACGCGTCACATCAGAATTTTACTCGTAAGAGCAATTGAGGACAAATGTTTGTTGGTTGGTTCGTTGTACGCCGAAATTCCGATACATCTTCTCGGGACGCATATGAGTGTCTATATATGAAAATGGGTTATGACGCACAGGGCTAATGCTTACGGTCGGGACTCAGATAGATTTTGCGCTCTTAGCGAAACGAGATTGACCAATCAGAACATTGCGCTGTTTTAAGTAAGCAAATTCTCTGATTGGTCGATCTCGTTCCGCAAATAGCGCAAAATCTATCTAGATCGCAGCCTACGGTCGCAATCCAGATAGATTTTGATCGGAATTTTATGGGTTACAGACGGATAAGGATACAGAGGGATAAAGATTAGATTTTAATTGGATCCAGATCGATTTTGATCGGATGCAGAATCGAGATATTCTATAGAAGCGATGAAGTGACTATAAAGCTAAAGCTGCAGATTTTTAACACTGTAAATCTCCAACGATGCTGAAATCCGAAGAGTCGATCGTAGGGGCATCTGCAGATTATTTTCTAAAACTGCAAGACGGTTGCTACACTCTTAAAAATATTGTGAAAAATTACCTGTGTTTTTAAAGACTATCTATTTTCTGACCAATGAGAACGTTCCATAGTCCTTTTATATAGCATTCTCATTTGTCAGAAAATAACTACTCTTCAAAAAACAGAGGTACTTTTTTCCCGATATTTTTAGCAGTGTAGTTGCAGCGTCTAGAATATATAGTGTAGAAATCATCCATCCCAGTAAAACTTTAAAAAGTGCTGAAATATTGGATCCTTTAAATGTCAAATGATGCTGAAATCCAAAGAGTAGATCGCAGCGACATCTGCAGGATATTTTTCAAAACTCCAAAATGATTTGATTACAGCGTCTTGAATATATAGTGTGGAAAACAGCTATCCCAGTATTACTTTAAAAAGGTGCTAAAATATTGGATCCCTTAAATGTCAAACGATGCTAAAATCCAAAGAGTCGATCGCAGCGACATCTGAAGGATATTTCTAAAACCCCGAGACGATTTGGTCTAGACGCTGTAATAATACGAATTTTACATTAAAATTTGAAAATTACCGCAGATGCCGCTACGATCGGCTCTTTGATTTTCAGCACTGTTGCACATTTAAGGGATACACATTTTTAGTACTTTTCGGATTGCAGATTTCCACACTATTTATTCTAGGCACTGTAATTTGGTCTAGGCGTTGTAATAATACGATGTTTACATTGAAATTTCAAAATATCCCGCAGACATTCCTGCGATCGACTCTTCGGATTTCACCACCATTACACGTTTAAGGAATTCAAATTTTTAGCACTGTTTGGATCGGCGGGTTCCATCATGGAGCTATAAAAAGAGAGGAGTAAACGCGAGGCTAACTAGAAAGAAAGGCTACCGCGGTAGGTCCGATTCTTCTTTTTTTACAGACCGCTGGAGTCACGTGATGCTCTTTTCGCACCCCTTCATTGGTGCATTCGAGCATCACCTGACTCCAGCGGTCTGTAAAAAAAGAAGAATCGGACCCACCGCGGTAGCCTGTCCTTCTCGTTAGCCTCGAGTAAAAGTAAATGACGTCACTTGAAGCTGTTCCTACCGCCCCTTCCTGCTTCCACCATATTTAGTCGCATCTTTGCCACGGAGACTGCTGATTCGAGACTAATGACATACAAGGCCAGTTCATGATGTTTAAAACGTCACACGGAGTTCATTATCTTTACACGGTGATTGGTAACAAGCGGTGAGCCCATCGTTTTGTGCCAATGGCCGTGTAAAGATGGTCCACTGCGAGGCTAACGAAAAAGACAGGCTACCACGGTGCATCAAAAGCGTCTTTTTTGACATACCGTAGAGTGACGTGGTGCTCTTTTCGTACACCTGCATTGGTGCATTCGAGCATCTCGTAACTCCAGCGGTATGTAAAAAAAGATACGTGGAATGCATCGCGTTAGCCTCTTTTTCGTTAGCCTAGGTCCCCTCTGTGTGACGTTTTAAACGTCATGAACTGGCCTCGTATGTCGTTGGTCGCTGACTGATTGAAATGTTATCGGTCAAAGTCAAATATGGCGGTTCAACGCCTAGAATAAATAGTGTGGAAATCTAGAGCGCGTTCAGAGACCGAAACACGGGTAACTCGGAAAATTGGGGAATGACGTCATACTGATTTCTCGGTGTAAGGTTGGGTAAAAACGGCTCTGAACGCTTTCGGGTAAAGTTGCGGGATTTTTTTTATTTACATTTACAAACATGGCGACAGCTGCACTTTCGACAGTGCAAATAGATTCAATTATCACTTTTTTAGATGGGAAACTGTTCCAAAAGTTAATTTTTATGTGGAATACTATCGCAACAAATAAGTATCACAGGTTTTGCTAGCCATTTTAGGCTGAATCGGAGATTCGTTCATTCGATGGAAAATATGGTACGTTCAAATTATTATGTGTTAAAATTATTATATGTCAAATTATTATTATTGTAATATGAAAAAACAGAAACAATGTGCGATAAAACTGATCAGAACATTGATTCCGATTAACAGTCAGAGTTAAGCTGTAAAATGGTAAATAAATCAGATTTCCCAACCACGTGATCACTTTGCCCAACAAAATTTTTCAGGTAATGTGGGTTCCCCGAAATCTGCGTAATCTCCGGCTCTGAACGCTGCGGGAAACTCGGAAAAGTCACATGATGCCGGCTCTGAACGCTTCGGGTTCCCCACGGGGAAACCTGGGGAGCCCAGAGTGCGGTCCGTGAACGCGCTCCTACTATCTAAACAGCACTAAAAAGTTGTATCCCTTAAATTTGCAATAATGCTCAAATCCAAAGAGCCGATCGCAGCGACATCTGCGGTATATTTTCAAATTTCAATGTAAACATCGTCTAAACCAAATCGTATTGGAGTTTTACAAAATATCCGGCAGATGTCACTGCGATCGACTCTTTGGGATACAGCGTCTAGAATAACTAGTGTGGAAATTTAAGTTTAAGTTTTAAGCTATGAGGTATTCGCTACAGCTTTTTGCCGGCATGACCTCAAATGAATGATCACAAAATGGCGTTATTTCCTTGGGACCACCTTCACTCACGAGGAAAAAGGGCAGAACCCTAGTGTGGAAATATGCTATCCAAACAACGCTAAATATTTGTATCCCTTAAATGTGCGACGATACTGCTAAAATCCCAAGTGTCTATCGCAGCGACATCTGCGGGATTTTCGTATTACATTGTATAGACTAGCATATCTTGCTGCTGTATAAAATATCCTGCAGATGTCGCTGCGATCTGTATATTTCAGCAGCATCGCTGCACATTTAAGGGATACAATATTTTAGCACCTTTTTAAGTATTACAGGGATAGACAATTTCCAAACTAAATATTCTAGGCGCTATACTTTGGATTTCAGCATCGTTTGACATTTAAGGGATCCAATATTTTAGTACTTTTTTAAGTATTACTAAGATAGCCGATTTCCACACTATATATTCTAGACGCTATAATGGCGGACCCAGGATAGGAAGGAAAGAATCGTTTCGCGGATTCAAAGTTTACCACAGTGAAGAATTGATATGTCTACTCTTCTCTTTTCATAGCTTCATGGTTCCACACTTTTATTCTTCATGGTTTCCATCCTTTTTGTTCTAGAAGGAAAGGGCATGTTTACAAACAAACACTTCCGTCAACCAATCTACCAACTACATTTTTGTCATAACGATCATTGCAGGAATATTCTTGGCGATGTAGGCCAATCATATCAGAGACCTGTTACACGTAGACCAATCAAATTTGCCTAGCTTATGTGTACAAGTAGGAGTCATAATGAATGAACAGGTTTTTCTTGCTGACCAACAGTGACGTCAGCTGCCCTTTCCTTAGACGCTGTAACTCTGTGATAACTGACGATGGAAAAACCTTTTCCCGAACAGCCAATGAAATGCTTGGAAAACGAAAAAATTGTTCGTAAGTTGCGAGGAAAACTGGCGACTCGCAGTAAGTTTTTGTCGCTTAAAATTTTGATGTGTAATAGCACTTTTAAGATGTTTGACGATTCACATTGTCCAAAATCGTCTCAACTAAACAAATTTTATACCCGTATGTCGCCACTCTCCTATCCCTAATATAAACCTATGGACTATATTCCAAATCTGAGTTCGAGGCTGAAAAAAGTCACGTGATACCGGTAATGGGGGATAATCCAAGTATGTCTTCGAAACTGAAAAAAGTCACGGGGTACCGGTAATTTACCCAAAGAACTTCTAACTGATAAGAACGGAAAAGGAAAACTACTAACTGCTTTCCCCATGAACTGTTTCATTGGCTAGCGGGGCTTTACATTACATCTACGGAGCCTTCCCTTCTTTACGCTAGACCAGCGTTTCTTAAACTGTGGTCCGCGGACCCCTGGGGGTCCGCCAGCTTACAGTCGGGGATCCTCAGACCCAGTGTTGAATTCAGACCTATTTTTCGGTACAATTCAACCTGGTAAATTGCGATACAAATTCCCAGGATATTGTTGAAAATTTCGTTGTACACCTGAAGAACTTGAATAAAGCTTTCCGACTTTATTTTCCTCCTTCAAAGTCAGAAAATTAGTAGATGAAGAATCCATTTCATTTCTATGACATTAGCGAAATGGAATCTTTAACATTCTTAGAGAAGGAACAACTTGCGGAATTATCATGCGATATTTCCATGATAATTGCTTTCCAAGTGTAAAAATAGCCTTCCAAACTTTTGGTTGTGTGTAAGAAATACGTATGCAAAACTAGCAGATAAAGCTATCAAGCATTTACTTTCCTTCTCTACAACATATTTATGTCAAAATACTTTCTCTAGCCTTGTGCGCATGAAAACAAAATATAGAAATCGATTGCACGTCGAACCAGACTTGCGAATATATGCTTCGAACATTGCAAGTAGAAAAACAAAACAGAAGCATCCTTCTCATGAGAAATAGTGGTATGTATATTTTAACTGTCTTAAAATGAGTGCCAGTTTTCTTATTAATGAAACAGATTTTTTAAACAACTAAACACGGAATATCTGTAATGAAAAATAAATAGGATCTATAGCATTAAAATATTTTTTTTTATCATACATTTAAAAAAAATTGTGGGGGTCCCCGAAATGCATATCATATCAAAGGGGGTCCGCGAGATCCCAAAGTTTAAGAAACGCTGCACTAGACGTTTTTGCCTTGATCACGTGATCACGACGTAGATGTTATAGCCTCCATTTACGCAAAGAATTTCTAACTGATAAAAAGGGAGGCTGCTACTGCATTCCGCATGAACTGTTTCACTACAGCGTCTAGAATACCAAGTGTAGAAATATGCTATCCAAACAATGCTAAAAATTTTTATCCCTTAAATGTGCGTCGATACTGCTAAAATTCCAAGTGGCGATCGCAGCGACATCTGCGGGATTTTCGTATTACATTGTATAGACTAGCAATATTTTGCAGTTGTAGAAATTATCCTGCAGATATCGCTGCGATCTGTATATTTCTGCAGCATCGTTGCACATTTAAGGGATACAATATTTTAGCACTTTTTTAAATATTGCAGGGAAAGCCAATGAAGGATATTCCAAATATGGGTTCGAGGCTAACGAGAAAGACAGGCTACCGCGGTGGGTCGATTCTTCTTTTTTTACAGACCGCTAGAGTCACGTGATGCTCTTTTCGCACACCTTCATTGGTGCATTCGAGCCTCACGTGACTCCAGCGGTCTGTAAAAAAAGAAGAATCGGACCCATTGCGGTAGCCTGTCCTTCTCGTTAGCCTCGGAAAGAAGTCACGTGATGCCGGTAATTTACCCAAGGAACTTCTAACTGATAATAAGGGAAGCTACTACTGCTTTGCCTCATGAACTGTTTCATTGGCTATCGGGGATTGACATTACACGTCTACGGAGCCATCCCTTCTTTACGCTAGACGTTTTTGCCTTGATCACGTGATCATGGCGTAGATGGAATATCCTCCATTTCCACACTGTATACTCTATGTGCTATAGTTTCACCGGCTAATGGGGATTTACATTATGTCTATGGAGCTTTCCATTCTTTACGCTAGAAGTTTTTACCTTGACCATGTGATCATAACGTAGGTGCACTGTTAAAAATATCGTGAAAAATTACCTCTGTTTTTAAAGGCTATCTATTTTCTGACCAATGAGAACGCTCCGTAGGCGTTTAAGTAGCATTCTCATTGGTCAGAAAATAGATAGTCTTTATAAACAAATGTAATTTTTTACGATATTTTTAACAGTGTGGAATATCCTGCATTTACACAAAGAACTTATAACTGATAAGAAGGGAAACAGGAAACTACTACTGATTTCCTCTATGAACTGTTTCATTGGCTACCAGGGATTTTCACTGCGTCTACGGTGCCTTCCCTTCATTACGCTAGACGTTTTTGCCTTGACCACGTGATCATGACGTAGATGGAATATCCCCCATTACTTGACTTTAAAATTGTATCGCTAATATTTGTATTGTAATCAGGTTTTTGATATAAACTGATATCAAACAAGTACCGAATTATTTAAGAGAACGACGAGGCCTAAAGTCCTTAATTAAATACGAGTTATTTTTGTGGTGATGCAGTCAGTTGTTCTTTTCTTTATTGTTATATTTTGAGACATTCGAGTTATTTTTGGGTGTTGCATAATGGCTAAGGTAATTTTTACAATTCTCCTTTTATGTTTATTTAACTTATGTTATAAAAGAAATCTTAACTTTTCAGTGATTTTTTTTCTTAAAGAATTCTTATAAGAACATATTAATAATTGAGCTGTTGTAAAAATTCATGGTTTATGCAAAAAATTATTTAACTAATTCCTTAGTATTAAGTTAGGCAAAATTGAACATTTTTTCTAATATTAAAAGCTTAATGCATGATATAATTCTAAGTGAAGCGGCATCACTCAAACAACTTGGAAAATGTACTGTTTATCTTTCATGTTATTGGTAAATGCTTCTTTCTGTTATAACTTTATGGTAGATGGTGTTTTTTCATTTGTTTCTTTTAAACTATGCAATATAATCTTAGAAAATTCTCCGGGATAACTAGTTCAAGTTAAAAGGCTTACATTATGATTAAAGAAGGAAAAGTAAAAATATTTTTTAAAAATATTTTATAAGCGTTAATGTTTATTTCATAAACCGCGACTAATTTCATGACAGTAAGTTATGCAGTTACCAGTGGCGTGGCGTGAAAATTTTCGGTGGTCATCGCAATTATTTAAGTTTGTGGTGAAAAATTATTAACTCTAAAATTCAATGGTTGAATGTTCAAAAAAGAAACTTTAAATCTTACCTTCACTTATACATGAACTCCAAATGTTCTGCTAAAACTGGATCGTAGAGTTTTAAAAGCTTATTAAGAGTTTTAAAATATTGCTTGGTCATCGCCGCATCCAGCGATGACCGGACGCCACGCCACTGGCAGTTACATTAGCTTACGTCACAATATGTTAATTTGATGTCAGCTTTGATTTTTTAACATTCGCCGCTTTAATTTGTACTTAATAAAGAGTAAGAACTAGTAAAGTTATTCAAAAAATAACATTGCTGTTTTGTTTTTTTTAGATATGGCAACAGGGAAGGGGGACGTTAACCCATTTGTGCCTAGCGTCCCATTTTTGGGACGTTTCAAATTTTAATGAATAAGTATATTTTTCTTCTCCTTTATAACATCAAAATTGTATGAAGTAATTGTCTATAAATGTCTTTATCTATAACCGAGAGATGACAGCTTAAGGTGGATATTTATTTGCTTAAATGAAGGCTTTTTTCGGTTATTATAAATTTTTAATTTTTCAAGATGGCGAAATGTAAAAAGTAAGTTTATTTGTATTTTTTCTATCAAGAATCCAAAAACGCAAGTCCTGATCTTAACTTGTACATTTTTTTGAAATACGTATTTTCTTAAATTGCGAAATTAAATGTTCAAGCCTATTTTTTATGCATGTTTGTAACTTACAAAATATAGGGTTCTAGGCACAAATGGGCACATATTTTTGTTAGGCATTTAGGAGACAGTTATTTATGTAATCTCCTTTTGAAGATATTTATGAAATAAATTGCTTTTAAGGGGTCTCAGGAGTCTTACTTTTTACCTGCTGATGCAATTTAGCAACACGTCACATTTAATTTTTTTCTCAGTTTCTATAAAACATAAATGCATAAAATTTTTAATATAGACAACCTAATATCTCTTCTATTTAAAATAATTTTTTTATTATTCTATATAGATTTTTTGTTTAATTTTGATTTAAAAAAAATTAAAATTATTTTTTGACTTGTATGCACTGCGCTCAAGACTGTAGTAAAACTATTTGGTCAAGAGTCCCCCAAAATATTGATAATTATGTAAAACTAATGTATTTTGAACGTATACCTCATTTTTAAGAAATTTATTTATTTTATTTGAAATTTAAATTTAAATTATAAAATTTTAAAAAAATCATTATTTTATTGAAAAATTGCCAATTTTAAATAATCAATGCAATTATAATACTAAATTTGAAGTATAAGTTATTCTTTATCTTAAAATGAAGATATTTACCAAGTTTCATGCAAATTGCTTTATTTGATTGTGAAAAATGTTGCGCGCAGTGCATGCACATTTTGAGAAAATGGATCGTAAAGTTCCAAATATCTATTTGCATTTATTGTCAAATGCCCTCTTTTTCATGTGAAATCTCTGAATTAGGTTTTTTTAAATGACAATTTAACAGATAGAAGACCATTGATTATATTCAATAAGATTAACTCATTTTTTTTACTTTCTACCTTTACAAGAGGAAAGTTTTGGATTCGGGAAAATTTTCGACTTTCGGTTCTCGACGGATTTACTTTTTAGGGGTCAGAAATTACGAAAAACATGTTTTTACAAAATGTCTGAGTCTGTGACACAAATTTTGTGAGCGCTCTATCTAAAGAACTAATGTACGGAATTTAATAAATTTATATTGTTAGTCCCTAATATAAATTGGTGCTGATCAATTTTTGGTGTAAATCGCTCGACAGGTGGTACTGCTATGCAGCATTTTTCACGATTTCCACAATAGTTAAATCTCCAGAACTAATGCACGGATTTTCATCAAACTTCAGATTCAGTTAGTCCTCAACATGAATTGACGTTTTATACATTTTGGTGTAAATCTCTTAACAGGTGGCGCTGCTGTACTGCGTTTTTTGCGATTTCCGTAATAGTTCTATCAAAAGAACTAATCCTTGGATTTCCAACAAACTTCAGATTCAGGTATACCTTGATATGAATTAGTGCTGTTTGTTTTAATGCAAATCGCTTAATAGGTGGCGCTGCTATTCTACATTTATCAGAATTTGCACCATAACTCTATCTCAATAACTAATGCATGAATTTTCATCAAACTTTCTTCAGGTATACCTTGAAATTAGTTAGTGCTGTTTTTGTTTTGGAGTAAATCGCTCAGCAGATGGCGCTGCTAAACTACATTTTTCAGAATTTCCGCTATAGCTGTATCTCAAGAACTAATATACAAATTTTCATCAAACTTCAAATTCAGATATACTTTGATATGAATTGGTGCTATATTGATGTAATATCTTGTGCTATTTAAAAGATTTAATTGACGTGATTTATATAGAACAAAGTTTTGTGATGGCCACAAAATACTAGTTTAATTTTGTCACATACAGCATTTCTCAGCTAAGCTCTGCATACATATACAGAGTGGGGGGAGGAATGGGGCACTTTTTACAAAAATAAGAAAATCAACTTTAACATAAAAAGAAAAATTTCGATTTATCCTTGTATATATAAAAAAAAGTTTGATTTGGAAATGGACCAATGAAAATCTGTGTAGATATTCCGGGTAGATCGGCATCCAATTTGAATGCTTAAGCATGGCCTTTCATCGTTAATATTTTAAAAAAAATGTTGCATACAAAAATATGAAAATCGGTGGTATTATAGAGAAATCTTTGATAAACACGCTGATGCAGACAGTTTTCAAATCGAAGAATTATTTTAAGAGATATTTAATGCTAAAGTTGGACAAAATCGTTCCATTAAAGTTTTATTGGAGCAAAAATTATACATGAGAATTTAATCATTTTTAGATCATTTTATGCGTTATAAGTTCCCGGTGTGCAGATTGCATTTATTTTTCTTATTCGACTCATTTTTTGAGGTTTTATTTCTATTCTAAATTCAAATTTTCAGCATTTCGAGAGATATTTTTACAAATTTTAGAAAATGTTATTAATTTAAACTGTTATATATTAAACAATTATATAAACAGCGCAAACAATGTTTACTTCAAATTAAAAATTTATTTACACGTGACTATTATAAACAGAAAAAAAACTTTAAAATTAGAATTAAATGATTACATGTTAAAAGCGGGGAAAATTACGTCATAAGAACCACACTTGAATTTTAAGAGAAACAAAATCTTAAAATAAAAAAATCATTATGCGTTAAAACTTGTAAATGGAGGAAATTACGTCATATTTAAAATGGCCAAAAAATATGACAAAACAATTTAAATTGAAAAATATATGTGCGCGAGACATTTTGAGATAATCTTTTCAACTATTATCGTGAATTCGAAGACAGCGCAAATATTTTCTTCTAACAACAAAAGTATTTTAACGTGAATATTAATAAGAGAAATAAAACTTTGGTGTAAATTATGTCAGATTCGAAACGATACATTTAAAAGGAATTATTTAAAAGAACTATCTTATAGCGCTGTTAAAAAAATACCGGGAGACAATGACACTGTTTACTTAATTCATTTTACATTTGCTTATTTTCAAATGTTTAACTAATTTTTTTAATTAAATACGAAAACAGCCATTGTATCTCTTAACATCAGGAGATTTGGTCTTAAAAATCCTCAATCCAAGGAAAACGAATTTTAACTCCATATTTTTAAAGCCGATCGAATTAGCGAGCTTTTTTGATTTTGGTGTGCCTGAACGGGGGTTGGCGAGCGTAGCTCGTAGAGGGCAGAGCCCCCTAGTAGAATAAAAAATGAAACTTTCTAATATACTTGAACAATATAAAAATACAATTTTCAGAAACAATTTTATGATTAACCTTTAACTGATGTCACAAAAATTGTCATAACTAGTGTGAAGCGGTCTGTGAGACCGCTCCATCGAAAGATGAATAAAAGCCGCCATAAACTCATGGGATGTTGTTTTTGTACTAAACGTTTTATACATGAGTGTTATAATTGAAATTCACCTATTCAAAAGTCTCTGGTGATAATACTAAAGTTCCGAACGGAACAAAATTTCGGTAGTGTTTGTAGATAAACTGAAAATTGCAAGTTAAACTATGAAAATTGAAAAAAACACCGGTCTGTGAGACCGGTAACATCAGTTGCAGGTTAAAGGAATTGTAAAATTAAAAATATCCTATATCTCTTCACTGCCAGGGAGATATGGGACAGCTATAAAACACAATGTATGATAAGACACAAATAGTCTAGTGTCGGCTATATAGTCTAGAAAAGATTGTACTTTGATAATGTCTGTGCCACAATATAAAACTCCCGCATTCTCATCACTGGAAGGAAAATTCAGGATTTTCAGTCGGAGATTACATTAAAATATCAGTTCAACTTATTTACATTTTGAAGTAAATGAATATATTTTCAATGTTGTAATTAATATATTACCCTCTAAAAATATTTGCATATTAGCAATTTACATCCATCTAACTAAAAAGAAGGAATTAGACTTGTCCCATTCCTTCCTTTGCTGGCATGTCCCATTCATCCCTCTATGTCCTGTTATGTTAAACTTCTTGTATAAACAAAGATGCTGATTTTAGGCATAGCTTAAATTATACATAATATACAGTATAATGTTCCATAAATAGGGAAAATATTATATACCCATAAACAGAAAGCATAAAGTATATGAAGCAAATTTACTTTTGATTCTTGAAATAATCTTTTTCTATACAATTGCAAGCTTAATGCTCCTGTCACTGCCGATGAAGACATTCACGAGCTTATGCTAATCATATGGGGGGGGGGGGGATTTATCTAATTTCTCGTTTGCATTTCGACATTTTTAATTTTTGCATTGGATAGCCGAGATCAGCCTCTACATCGCACCTTTTTTTTACTTTGAATGCCATTCTAAATATCAAAATCAAAAAAGTAAAATACGTGCGATGTAAAGACTGATCTAACAAAAACATAGCTGTGAAAAAAAGGGAGCCAAGTTCTGTAAAGACAATGGCAAGAAAAGAAGTGATATCTAAGTGGGTGCCAAGTTCAAATAAAATTCACTCAAACTTACCTACTGAAGTATTATAGCACTTTTTAAAATGTTTAGAAATAAAAATTATTGATAGCATATTAATAATAAATCTAGAACTTCGAGTTTTTACCTACCTGTCATTTATTTTTAATAATGACATTATTATATCAAATCTTGTTACTTCATGATTGGAAGCCTTAATTTGAGTGAGCTCCTTCGCCTTGAAGGGCGGTGGGATAAAATATATCCCACCTAATTTAACTGCAAAATGGCACATTGACCTCAGAACTAAAAAGTTTAATTTTATTAAATACGTGAAAAGAAGCTTTTAGACATTTTGAAATAAATTTGTTTTTAAATTCTGGTGTGATTCAATCATTTCACGAATAAAAGTTATTTGCCCCTGAAAGGGTTAAAGGGGCGCAGTCTCTAGAGTGATGACCAAGAACAAGCGTAAGTATATCTGTCTCTTTGTCAGACATCTTAGTCTGTTTGCATTGAGGTTTCTGGAAGGTGGGTGCTAGAGTGAAAACCAAAGACGAGCGGGAGTGTATCTGTGTATTTATTGGTTTATCAAATCTTTAACATGAGTTATTTGTTTATAATAACTATATTAATTTTTTTTGTAATGTCATTGAAATTAATATTAACATCACCATTTTATTAATACATGAAATTGATAGGCATAACATTTATCAAAAACTTGCCAAGTTCTAGATTTATTATTAATATGCTATCAATAATTTTTATTTCTAAACAATTTAAAAAATGCTATAATACTTCAGTAGGTAAGTTTGAGTGAATTTTATTTGAACTTGGCACCCACTTAGATATCACTTCTTTTCTTGCCATTGTCTTTACAGAACTTGGCTCCCTTTTTCCGCAGCTATGTTTTTGTTAGATATTATTACTTTTTGTAAAGTTACAATATATTTAGACACTTAATGCTTTTTAATGTGTTTACATGTGAGTATTTTATTGACAGAGCAACATTCAATTTTAATTTAAATTTCCTATAACAAACTATTTGGCTGTCAATTTGCGGCAGAAATCTATATTTTAATACTGCTAAATTCAATGCATGTTTTGAAACGAAATGTATTGATTCGAAATTTTTATTGTTTCTTAAACAATTCCTATTAAATTTTCCTATTAAATTTTCCAATTAAATATCCTATTACTGGGCCTGCTTTTTTGTACCGAAAGTGAAAAATAAAGTTATGTGCTTATGCCACACTACGTTTCATCCATCCATGGGTGCCGGAAAAGAGGCAGTGCAGAGGAAGGACATTGCCCCTCCCTGGATTTTCAAATTTAATTAATTAAATATCCTTTTCTTTGAAGATTTTGAAAATAAGTGGGTAAGTGTGATCACAGATCGCACAGAGGGTTTCGTTTAATATTCCTTTCAAAACACTTTATTCTGTTGAAAAATTTGTTAGTTCCACATTTCGCAACCAGGGGCGCACTCTATTCTAAACAAACCTCTATCCGAACGAAACTCCGTTTTACATACTATCCGTAGTTATATTAGTCAAGGGGATTGAGCCCACAGCACACGAGATAACTAGGCGCCACTGGCGGTAAAAAGTGGAACTAAAATATCCAAGGTTACGGTACATAATATGAAAGAATGGTCAACGGGTTGTCTGCTAAAGTGCTCCCCGGGTGAAAAGGGCAGAGGATAGAAAAATTACTTAAAATACACAAGTTAGAGCCCGGAGGGGTAAATAATATAAGACATTTTGAAGATTTTATGATTTGTCGTATGGTCTGAGGTATTCAGCTATACGTATGCCAAAAGTCATGTCTCCAACTTAATTAGGGCCTCCCTTTAGAAATAATTGCTTAAATTACATATATAGTAGCTCAAAGGGTTAAGCGTAAGACTTTTTCAAGATTTTATGATTTGTCGCCTGGCCTCAGGTATTCTGCTATAAGTACGCATTAATTTCAAATCTGCAATTTAATAAGGGGCTCAGTTAGAAAGAATTGCTTAAAATACGCATGTGGAAGCCCAAAGGGTTAAATGTAGGACTTTTTTCAAAATTTTATGATTTGTCATTTGATGTGTGTTCAGCTATAAGTCTGCAAAATTTCACGCCTCCAACCTAAATAGGGGCTCATTTAGAAAGAATTGTTTAAAATACACATGTGGGAGGCCAAAGGGTTAAATGTACGACTTTTTCAAAATTTTATGATTTGTCGTTTGATGTGAGGTGTTCAGCTATAAGTATGCAAAATTTCACGCCTCCAACCTAATTAGAGGGTCACTTTCATATAATTGTTTAAAATACACATGGGGGAACCCTAAGGGTTAAATGTACGACTTTTTCAATATTTTATGATTTGTCGTATGATGTGTGGTGTTCGGCTATAAGTATGCAAAATTTCAAGTCTCCAACATGCATAGTTTCTGAGAACTGGCTCTGTGACGGACAGAATATCTCAATTTGTTGATTTTCTGTAAGCAAGTAAACCCAGATAAGCCACCAGTAAGTAGATAGGTTTACAATGGAAGTCTATGGGAATTTGGCGAAATATTAGAGATATCGCCAAGGTGGCGTCACTTTAGGTGACTAATTTTGGTCGCCAAATTTGGCGATATATCGCCATGTTGCGAGGAACTTGGCGGTATTTGGCGACAGAAGTGTTCCCTCCTACGGCAAATTAAAATTTCGCCTAATAGATGTAATGCTAAAGTAAAAATGGGCACCCCCAGGTGTGTAATTCATCGATTTTCACAATTTTTTTCATTTTTTTCCTTAGTTTTATAGTGTAAACGAACTTCGCACCAAATTTGAAGTCTGTAGCTGCAGTAGATATACGAGTTCTTTTTGAGTGAGTGAGTCAGTCAGTGGTAAAATTATCGATTATCAGACATTTTCATATGTCATTATCTCGGAAACTAATTATGCGTTATTTATAAAATTTTGGATTTTAGGTAATTAGGGTAACCTTACTACACATTTCGTATAACAAGTACGTAGCTCTCGTAGATTTTCAGTAGTAGAGCATCAAAATTTGACGAAAACAGCTCGAAATGGTTCGTGTAAATAACACACGGCTATGTCAGGCGAACTTGGCTGACATACTGCCGTGTGTCTAGATCTCGGGTATCCAATACCAAAAAAAATTATTTGAAAATGTCATTATGCAAACGAGATACTAGAAAAATTCCTCCCCTTAGCATTAGCTCGTGAGTACTTTCTCCGGCAGGGAGAGGAGCGTTAAGGGGATTCTTCACGCCCTTGAAAACACACGCTCCGTAATGTTAATCCTTTGGGCAGGTTATTTTCGAATTTCTCGTTTCAATTTGAATATTTTAAAACTATTTTTTGCATAGGAGAGCTGAGCTCAATCTTTACTATGACTCTTTTTTGCTTTTTCAATTTTGATTGCAGATTTTTCTTTAAAAGATACTTTCAGTTTCGAAATCGGTTTTGAAACTGTAAGTACCTTTTTAAAAAAACTGCAACCAATATCGAAAAAGTAAATAGTCATAGTAAAGATTGAGAACGCTTTTCGCGCATTTTCAACCCTTTTTTATTTCGATTTTTTTAAAGAAATATCCTTAGAGATCATTAGCATCTCATAAGTAACTACCATTCCAAATTTCATGTTTCTAGGCCCTTCAGTAACACAAAAATCGCTTTTTTAGAATGTTTTTGGCTCTTGCACCCCCTTTTAGCCAGTTTTGGACTAAAACCATTTTGATACCATTACTTTTGGAATCGGTTCGGTAGTTCCAGAGCTTACCTCCTACAAATAAACAATTTTTACCTTTTTATAATATTAGATTAGATTAGATGGGTTGAAGTTTTATATTTTAAGTGAAATTAATACAATGAGTTATGTCAATGGAAACAATATTTGGAGATTTATCTCATCGTCAAGCTAACATAAAAATACTGTTTATTACATTAATACTCAGAAATAGTATTTAGTTTGTTTCAGGTTTATAGGTTTATTTTGCAAAATTGATTTGAATAATTGAATCCCGTTTCCCTTTCTTTGCAAACTTAATTACTTCTCAACATTACATAATTTAAAATTTTACACCGTTGAATAGGGAGGGTGTACTTTCAAATGTAAATTGCTTAAACTATTTCAGTTTACTGACTTATGATTTTTAAACCAAATAGCTTGATTTCGGAATAATAGCATATAAATATTCCTATTAAAATTTTAAGAATAAACCACGAATTCTACCCACTGTCCTAGGACGGGCGTTTCCAACAGTGTTAATTAAAATAGCTCTGTACATTCTGTTAGTACAGAAACAGTATCCCATGAGTTAATCCAGTCTTTTATTGTTATTTTGATCAAGCGGTCTCTGAAACCGCCCCCACTCGTTGTGCGACAATAATTGAAGGTAAATTAATAATATTAATTTTAAATATTTTCGCGTTACGTACACCTTCATCTCTGATATGACATACTAAAACTCCACTGAAATGCATTTCGAGCCTGTGGTAGTGCATCGCAAGTTTTATCTGCATAACTTCTCAATGAATTTAGTAAAAATGACAGCATCGCATTCCCCCCCCCCCTCCTTCCCTCCAAAATAAAGTTAAATTACGGGATTTGTAGCGAAATATAATTAACCCCTTAATCTACGATTTACGTTTTCAACAGCATGTGTCCAAAACACGGTTCGGCAAATCCATAGCTGCCAACTTTTACGCTTTTTTGCTACCACTAAAACTAAAGATTTTCGCCCTGTTTAATCTTGAGATTTCGACGATTAAATAAGACAATATTTACTGTAAAATTTTAGTGATAAGAATTTACATTTGGTTCGATCATTGTACTGCGGGCCAGGCCCGTGATAATCAGTTTTGGACCGAATACAACGCTACGTGTCTCGCACGTTGTTGTATATTAAGATGTTAAGTAAAAGAAGTTTGATATAATGAACATTTTAAGGCAAGATTTTTTGAGGAGCGGTGTAGAGGAAGTTTTTCGTTTAGATAAAAAAAATCCCTGGCGGCCCGGCCTACAGGCGGAGGTAGATTTCGAAGTTAAGTATACTAATTTCGCAAACAAAAACCAAATCATGATTAGAGATAAACCCACTTTTTATCCACCTTTATCACAATTTTATCTGGCCGCTTTTGACGAGTTTTTATTCCATTTTTATATAATAACTGGTTTTATCACAATCATGTTTGGGCGGTATTCAAAAAAATAGTTTTCCCATGCACAACTCGAAATTTTCTGGCATAACTCCAGATTCATTTTTAATGGGAGAAACATGAAACTTGTGGACGGGATTTTTGAAGAGATTTATAAGCGACCTGTGTTTTTAATTTTCGTTCAATTAATTAAAACTTGATATATAAACAATTATTTTCTCAGTAAGACAATATTTTTCGTTTCTAACACAATCGCTTCGGGAAATTCCGTTCAAAATGTCCACTTTGACATCATTTTTTGAAATATATTCTGCCTCTGTCAAAAAATCGATCATTACGGTACATTATATAGTTTCTGAATAAGCGAATCTACCAATTGGATGTTTTTGAGAGCAAAAATGGATTTAAAAATGAGTCAGAAAATAAGCAGTTTGGATTTGAATACTCCCTTAATACGATGATTTTTCCAATACAATCCTCTTCGGGAAATTCGGTTCAAAAGGCCCACTTTGACAGCATGTTTTAAAATATATTCTGCCTCTATCAAACAATTGACCGTTACAGTACATTATATAGTTTCTGAGTAAGAAAAGGTACCAATTTGGAAGCCTTTGAGAGTAAAAATGGATTGTAAAATGAGTCAGAAAATAAGCAGTTTGGATTTGAATACACCCTTACGATGATTTTTTTCTTCAACAGCTATGTATTTTTAATTTGTTTTTGCTGTAAGAATTGGTCCTATCCAAAACTTGTCTATATAGATGTTGTAGATAATATTAAGAAGATATATGATAAATTCATGGGGATTTTATATCTTTTGAATTGACGGAGTTATGGATTTTTTTCTTCTTCAAACGCCATTTTTGTTTTCGTTTTTAATTTTTTTTTGCGGTACGAATTGGTCCTATCAAAAACTTGTGAATATAAAAGTTGTAGATAATATTAAGGAGATTCATGATAAAATTAATTGGATTTGATATCTTGAGAATTGACGAAGTTATGAATTTTTTTCTCCCCAAAACCCTATTTTTTGCGCCCCTTGAGCCCATTTTTAACTTTGTCAAAAATCTGTGATACATAAATTGTTGGCCCTATTTTTATAAGTAATAAACTTTAAAGTGATTCGATATGTACAAAATTTAAGAAGTTATGGGGGTTTTTCGGTTTTCACAAAACCCCTCCCTATTTCCATCCCCTTGGTCCGATTTTGCCCATTAACGAACTTGACCGAGATTTTATGCCCCTTGATTTTATGTATCAGTTTGGAAGAGATTGGTGCATAATTGTGGAAGTTATCGTGTCCAGAAGAAAGTGATATATATATATATATATTATAGTTTTTTACTGAGGGTGGTTTTGGGCTCTAGGGGTCATGATCGGTGTAGATCTACAAAAATATTTCAGAAATTCCAACATAGGAACGACGCCAATAGGTAGTATTTCATACGAAATCTACCTAATAACCACCTGACAAATAAAATTTTCTTACTCACAGATCGAAGCTCACGGAACGCGTTGTCTGGGACAAGATTCGTTCAGCAAATTTACATCAATTGAAAACAAATTTTGGTTACGACGAATCCTGCTCGTCAAATTAGGTGGAAGGGTTAACACCATATTTCTTAATTTGATGTTTAAGTGACAGAAAGGCAAATCTTAAGTGCATACTCTCTAAAATAACTCGCTTTTGACGATTCAGCGATCCTTGAGCTACATTTTGCCGTTTTTGTCAATCATTTCGTATCAAAATCACATGACTTTTAATAAAACGTAAACTCTCAAATGTCTGACGAAAGTGTTTCCTCACTCACGGTCAGATTCAATGCATTTTACGAAAGCAGTTGCGACAGTTGTTTGAAGAGGAGCGCGCTACTGTACCTCCTCAAATCCTGCTATTTTAACAAGCAGATATTTACTTGTTTGTTATTCCTCCAACTTATTTAATCGGAAAATACTGAAATATAGGTAGTTATTGTTTTTGCATTTTTTTTTTTTAGCTATTAAAGATTTAATATTTTTTTTTCTGTTCGTTATGGTATAATTCGAAAAGAATAAATTTCCTGTGTTTTGCAAAATCGTTCAAAAAGAAAATTTCAAAATTCCAGGATCTCCTTTTTGATTTAAGAAAATCAAATTAAAAATATGCATAATTAATCCCTCTCCCTTCTATAAACAGTAAAGTGCTAGTCTTAATCACCTATTCAAATTGATAAAATCTCCCCCAATATGTACTTCAAAATTCGTTATTTCTAAGCAACAAAATCCAATCCTTTCCAAGTTGCTGATTCGATACATTTTCATTTGAAACAAATATTTTTATTTTGTCTAAAATCAGAAATTATTTTCGTCCTGAGTTGCCTATTCGAGACAGTGTTGCATTTGAAACAAATTATTTTCGTCTAAAATCTGACATTATTCTCGTCCCAAGTTGTTCATTCAATACAGTGTTTCATTTGAAACAAATATTTTTATTTTAATGGGTAAAGTCTGAAATTCTTCTCCCAAGTTTGATTCGATACTGTGTTTGAATTGAAACAAATTATATTTTTAATATATCTAACAAGGAGAGGGCCAAACTTGTTAATCAGATTTTGATTATTTTAATATATATTGTAGGGTAGAGAGACCCCTTAGTCTCAGGTTCAACGGATTTTATACAACGGTCGTTAGTTCTTGAGAAACCGGGGGGTCTAATATTAGTAACAACGTAAGTACTTACTTTCTAACAAAGGGCATGTTTGGCGTAGCTCAGTTGGTACGGCGTTTGCTGGCTGATACTGGGCCCGGGTTCGACACCCGAAAGTGCTACAGTTTTTGCCTTTCTCATTTTTTGTTTTATAAATATACTTATAATTTAATAATCTCAATTAAAATTTTTAATATCGTACATTATGTTAACAAAATTTTAAATTTTATCATTTTTTTTATTTTGAACTCTTATTTCTCATCCTTTAAAGAGATTTAAAAACAAATTGGATCTATTATTGAATAATAAAAATTTCGAAATCGTTACAAACCTGTTGTGGTGCCATCTAGTTATGATAAAATAAAACATATTCAAATAAAATAAAAATAAAAGCAGAAAGAAGATAAAGGAGAAAACAAAATAGTTGAAAGCGTAAGCAATACGTATTACAAATTTAAAAATGTTTAATATGCAAAAAATCCGTTGTAATTTAATTCCGATGCTAATTTTTAATATAGTTATGCTTGTTACTTTAAAAACAGAGTAATAGTATCTCGTATTGACTTCCCTTGTTAAAACAATGCATAAATGATGTTTCTTTAAAATCACGAATTGACACAATTGTTCAATATCTTTGCATCGATAAAGAATATATGAAATACATTTTAAATGTGATTTTTAAAAAAATAAGTTTTTTTATGTTTTATACAACTATTTAGTTAAAAATAAAATATTAAAGAGGTTAAAATTATAATTGATATACAATATTATAAATTTTAATTGACAATGAGATTATTAAGTTATAATTACAAGTATATTTATAAAACAAAATATAAGAAAAACAAATTTAGAGCTTTCGGGCATCGAACCCGAGCCCGCGGATCAGCCAGCAAACGCCGTACCAACTGAGCTACTACCAACCTATACTTCTTATTACAAAGTAAGTATTTAAATCGTGTACTAATATTAGATCCCCCGGTTTCTCAAGAACTAACGAGCGTTGTATAAAATCCGTTGAACCTGAGACTAAGGGGTTTCTACCCTACAACATATATTAAAATAATCAAAATCGGTGATTAACAAGGTTGGACCTCTCCTTGTAAGATCTGAAATTATTCTCTTCCCAAGTTGTTGATTCGATACTATGTTTCTTTTTAAATATTTCTATTTTAATGTGTCTAAAATCTGGAATTATTCTCGTCTTAAGTTGTTCATTCAAGACTGTTGCCTTTTCAACTAATTGATCCATTCAAATTGTCCAACTTTATTTTTCAGCGTTATCCAGCCCCTCCGAAACTTCTGCTCTTTATGATTTCGGCCATCATAAGTGCATTCACTTTGATATATGGAACGAATCTTGGATGGCTGTCTGTGCACATGATGTATCTGTACGCTTTCTTCATAGTATACTACTTTACAGTAAGTGTTTCTGAATGTAATAGTTATTTAATTTATAAACAATATTGTTTTTAATTTTAAGGCGACTGCCTTCATTAAAAATGCAGTTTTTGTAAAATTGTTTTAAAGAGCAATTTTTTACGATTCCAAATAATTTAATTTTATTCCTATGATTACTAGATGAGGACTTATGACCAATTTAATAAACAAGAAATGAGTCTAATACCGGAAGTGGGCGTAGGAAGGCCAGGAGAAATTTAAACTACTCTTTTACATAAACACCAATAAATCTTAACACTTCCAGATTAATTTTGTATTTATCTGAAAGATATAGAAGAAATCTTGAAATAAGATTTCTGGAAAATCAATTTTTTCGTTATTTCCATGTTAATAAACTTCATTAAGGTTTTAAACAGGTCCATAAGGTTTGAAACATTTCGGTGAATCTTTGTCAATGCTTTCTATATTAGTATGTTGTGAACTAAAATCTAAGCTCTGTGATAATGTAATTTTATAGGTACTCTAACATAAAAATAGTAATTTTTAATGAATATTTATTTTTTGGCATTTTGAAATTTTTCGGTTAATTTTATGATATAGTAAAACACATAATTCAGTGCGTAGGTATGTGTAATAGTTGTTGGAAAATTGTAAGCATAACATATCGCACCCTTGCTACAAAAGTGGCATAACTCAAAAAACTCCGTTTTTCAGAAAATGCGAAAAACTGTTTCCGGGCTGTGTAGGTAAATTTTACTTTATTTAGTGATGTCACTAAAAACTGTGCATATAATATTATAGATTGCTATTCTTGCAGATTTTTTAAAATTTTTAACTAAAAATACCATTTTTTTTTTTTTTTTTTAGTTGTGCCTCTTTTGTCGCCCAACATAGACTTATGAGTGTGTCATCATTTTGAGTTGTGACACTTTTGTTGTTCGTTTTCTGGACATGCGACACATCATGAATCATCTAGACTGCCACAATTCGAAATCATTTGGAAGATCATCCTCATTTGAATCCTTAAAAACGTCATAACTCAAAATAATGCATTTTTGAACTCATGTTCACGTATAAAGGTTAGGTCACAATTGAAGATGTGGCACTTTTCTAGAAGGGTCAGTGGCCATCTTACAAACTTAAAAAACGACACAACTGCTATCTGGTGGTTAGATTTCCAATGCATTATCTGGCACCTTAGGTGGGTTGGTAGAGGCACAAAAACCAAGCCGAATGACAGCCATAACTCAAAAAAGCCAATTTTTGAGTTGTGACACTTTTGTAGCAAGGGTGCGATATGTTGGCGTGAGTTCGCACGCTCCGCAATTAATAAAATTCTATAAACTTATAGCAATATGCCTCATCACAGCAAAATAGGAATAATTCGCTTACATTTTTATAGATATCCGTATTCCGGTTAGCCAGGAATTATTGTGCCAAGGTAAGATTATTCGTTAACACGGTATCCATTTCCATCATAGTGCATCGGGCTTATTCGTATTATATTATCGAAGAGTGTATGGTGTCGTGTTTCATGAAACTACTTATGAGAGGAAAGAAAAGGAGAGTAATTAAACATACTAAGAAGGAATAGCGAAACATTGCACGTCTCGCTTGTGCAAGATCTCATTGGGAAGTGAAGTACAGAACGCATTTTCATTGCAAGATTCACACTATTAATTTTAAAAGATGTATTTATTTTCTGCACTTTGATGCAATCACCCAATTAAGCATAATTGAGTATCTATCTATATTATAAAGGACAAACATATCTGTGCGTAACGCATACGTCATTCTGCTATTGGCAACACTTTGAAATTTGAAATGAAATTTCAGTTTTGAAATTTTCGCTACTGCAAATTTTTTAAAATTCTAAACATCGCACAGTTTCAATTTTTACACTGTCGTATAAGGAAAAAAATGTACTTTTAAATGCAATTTATTTGAAAGCTCTATCTCAATTTATTTTTGAGATATTAATTTTTTTATAGTTTTAGTACCAATTTTCTAATTGTGGCAACTAAAGTACTCCATTTCTATTAAAAGTAATAATTTTTATTGATTATATCCTTATTGATGCCATTTTCACATTACAAATAAAAGTAACTTTTTTCTAATTTTTGAACAGAAAATGACGTCAGCCATTTAAAAAAAAAAAAACCCTTAATAAATCAAAAGATTGAAGATATTTCGGTATTTTTACATTACGCTGATACTGAGTTTGAGACGCTAGGCAAAATGATTCAGTGAGTACAAATGTCATATTTAAAACAAAACGATCATTTTTTTTTTTTTTCATAAAACTAAATATTTGACCAATACTATGGCAATTAAAGGCAAATTTCTGAATGGTAAATTTTCGCGGGTACTCAGATTAGAACTTAGTTTGTGCGAATGTTCACATGAAATGTTGTATCAGACAAACGTGACTTTAAGTTTGGAAATACATTCATTAATAATGTATTGCGCTTTAAAATACTTTTAAATTATGAATAGCTTCTAGCGTAAAAATTCCTTATTGATTTTTTTAAGCAATTTTAAGCATCGATATCCAATCTTACAGTTTAAAGATGTTATTTATGGAATTCCGTGCAAACAGTGTAATGCAGTCTACATAGGTGAAACCAGCCATACACTTGAAACAAGACTTAAGGAGCATAAACATGCTTTTAGAAATAAAAATTTAAATTCTAAAATGTTGACCACGCCATGAAAACTGATCATTTTCCAAGTTTTGAGAATGCTTATATAATTAGATCAGGCTGCAGCATTTATGCAAGTCTTATGTTTTTGGAAGCTTGGTACACGAGAACTGCTGATTTAGCAATTAACGAGGCTGTATCTCTACCAATAGAATATTCAGTTTTGTTTTAACTAATTTTTTGGCAACTTGATGTAATGTTTTCTACTTGTTGAACTTTAAAATCTAGTATGACTTTTACGTTAAGAATTAGCTGATGAGGGATTCAGAATGAATCCGAAACGTCGTTTTATATTGTTTTTAGTGTTTTTATCTTGTAATGTAATGTCTGTTATTTTGGAAAAGTTTTTATAAATATGAATGAATTCAGACGTAGTCCTTTTGTTTATATCAATATATATATATAGGGTATATATATATTGCGTCACATTGGAAATATAATGGCCCTCAGCAGATGGATATGTAACGACATGTGAGTTTGAAGAGACGTATTAAAACACGATAAAAATCAGACTATGGAAATATTAACATATTTTAACACTTTGAGGTTCTCTGAATTTGCTGTAGCCATTTTTAAACCTATTACATATACATGCGTGTGTGTATTCGTGTATATTATAATTTTCACAAAATTTAGCTCCCTAGAGCTCATTCTTAGTGAAGAAACTGGGTGTATCTCTAATCTTGATTTAAGTTTTGTTCATGAATTTAGTACTTAAGGGTGTATTCGAAAAAATATTAATCCACCCTCAACAGCTTGAAATTTTCTGAGACATTTTCAGACTCATTTTTAAAAGTAAAAACATGAAACTTGCTGGGGTGATTCCTGAAGACATGTTTAATATGCCGTGTGATTTCATTTTCAGCTCAATTAGAATTTGATTTTTAAACAATTATTTTCTCAGTATGACCATTTTTTTCATTCCTAGATCGCCCGCTTCGGAAAAATCGGTTCAAAACGCTAACTTTGACAGCGTTTTTTACAGTATTGTCTGCATTTATCAAAAAATTAAGAAGCACGGCACATTATTTAATTTCTAAATAAGAATTTCCCAGTTTGATGCGTTTGAGGGCAAAAATGAATTTTAAAATGTATCAGAAAATAAGCAGTTTGGATCGGAATACACCCTTAACTTCGAAATCTACCTCCTCCTGTAGGCCGAGCCGGCAGGTATTTTTTTTTAAATAGTCTACTTAGATTGTAAATTTTAAAAGAAATTTTCATATGTAGATACTTCGTTTAGTGTTTTTAGACATTTACAATTTAAGTAGGCAACTTTTAAAATTTCCCTAAGTCATCAATAAAAGTTTTTTTTTCTGATGAAAGCAGTTTTCTGATTATTATATTAGGTGATGAGGAATCGCCCAATTAATTTCCCCATAGGTTAACTTGAAATTTCATGATCATAGGGGAACAGTGAAGCTCTCTTTCATATAATGAATAAATTTATATAATTGCGCATCGGCCAACTTATCGTGGTTGGAATATATTAATTATGACAAATAGTATAGTGTTTACCATTTCAAGTTCTAAATTCAAATAAAGAGTAAAAAGGGCTATTTTTTACGAAAGTCAATAGAAGTGTTATATATTTTTCACAAATTTCAAACAAGATGTTATCAATTAGTTTTTTTTTTTTTTAATTCATTTCTAAGCATAACTTATTAACGAATGCTGAAACTTTGAAAGTCTTTTTAAAAATATATAGATACAATGGATTGTCAAAAATGTTCTGCCAAGCTACTCGTACGAACCCCGTTGCCACGAACGGCATGCATACGTTCCTTAAAAGGTATACAAAATCCTTAAACTTTAACATTAGTATTTAAAGACAAAAAAATTTTCCTTATTTAACGCATTTCAGCGATTAAGGGGACGAGGGACCTTAAAAAACCTTAAAAATCAATTCTTTATTTTTTGAACTTTTGACTTTAAATATTATTCAGGGTTACATTATATGCATTATGACAAGCATTTATCAAAAAAAAAATTTTTTTTAAATTATTTTTGAGAAACAAATGGAGTTTTAAATATTTTTTAATAAAGGTAAAAAAAAAAAAAAAAAATTCAAAATTTCAAAATTTTTTCGAAAAAATTTCAAAAATTTAGATTTTTTTTTTTTTTTACACTTTCATATTCAAATATATAAAATTCGATGCACAGAATTTTTTATATATATAATTCAAACTTTTATAAAAAATATTGGGGATTTTCATTGATATGGAATGCGCAGGGGGCATTTCGAAGATTTCTACGACGACGCATAAAAATGCCATTTTTTTCTCAAATTGTTTTTTTATTTTTTTGTGATAAATGCATGCCACAATGCATATAATGTACCCTTGAGTAATATTTAAATTAAAATTTACAAAAACAAAGAAAAAAATTAAATTTTAAAATTTTGAAATTTTTTCGAAATTTTTCATTTTTTCTTTACCTTTATATTCAAACATATAAAATTCGATGCACAGTTTTAATTATATATATAAACCAAACGTTTATAAAAAATATTGGTGATTTTTATTGATATGGAATGCGCAGGGGGCATTTCGAAGATTTCTACGACGACACATAAAATTCCACTTTTTTCTCAAATGACTTTAAAAAATTTTTTCTTTTGTAATAAATGCATGCCATAATGCATATAATGTACCTTTGAGTAATATTTAAGGTGAAATTTACAAAAAATAAAAAATTTATTTTTAAGGTCCCTCGTCCCCTTATAAACACAAAGCTGCGATATGAAAATAGTGGTGCCCGAAGATAATTGGTGTTCTTCGTAAAGTTATTGAATAAGCTCACTAGAGTACTGTTTTTATTAATTTTTAAATTACTTGTTTTAAAATATTTTCATAATTATCTATAGTGTTATTTCGATATTTGTTTTACTGCAAACTTGATTTTTTTTTCTTTGTAGATATGTAAAGGAGACAAAGTGGCATGTTGTTATACCGTTGCTGGAACAGTGACATCATCGGTCTTTTTGTTAGCTATGAAGTATTTGGATAATATCATTGGGGCGATGATTGGCATTATAACAGCTTATTTTGTAAGTATTCTACATACTCTAAACAGTTGCTATATAAGAAAAATATTCATATGCAGACGCCTTAATATAATACTTTTTAGAGTTATTTCAATAAAAATACAATATATATATTTTTAATCGTAATCATTTAAGTCATAGACCATGAAATTGGGTGTCTCTCTATTCTAAAAAAAAAAAAAAAGTAACTATCGCTGTCACCGCCGCCGCCGGTTTTGAATGTTTTGTGATCGGATGTCTTTCTTCGTTAATATTAAGAAAAATATCGCATACAAAAATATGAGAATCGGTGGTATTATAGAGAAATGTTTGATAAACATTCTGATGCAGTTTTGAAATCGAAGAATTATTTTAAGAGATATTTAATGCTAAAGTTGGACAAAATTGTTCCATTAAAGTTTTATATGAGCAAAAACTATAGATGGGAATTTAATCATTTTTAGATCATTTTATACGTTTGAAGTTCCCGGTGTGCAGACTGCATTTATTTTTTTTACTCTATTTTTGATGTTTTGTTTCTATTTCAAATTCAAATTTTCAGCATTTCGAGATATTTTTTACATATTTTAGAAAATGGTATTAATTTAAGCTGTTGCCAACTGTATAAACAGCGCAAACAATGTTTGCTTCAAATTAAAAATTTATTTACACGGGACTATTAACAGAAAAAATCCCTTCAAATTAGAATTAAATAATTATGTATAAAAAGCAGGAAAGTATTGAAAATTACGTCATAAAACTATTTACTCATGAATTTTAAAAGTGAAAGGATATAATAAAATAATAAATTCATTAACATGCGTTAGAAATCTTAAATAGGAGAAATTACGTCACATTTACGTCAAATTACACTTATTACGTAAAATGAACAAAAAGTAATATTGCAAAACAGTTTAAATTTAAAAAGTCCTTCCGGCCAGTGCCGGGAGGAAGAGGTAGCTTTCATATTCCTTATTTTTAAAAAGACAACTTATATTATTCAAACACACGAAGCTCAATTAAGTGGAAACCGAATGTAGGAGATTCAATACTAATTTTTATCAATACTAAATCATTATGAATGAGAATTTCGCGAAATTAGTCAGCTTTATCCAAGCTGCTTTTATTTAAAGTAACTTATATTTGGCTGCCAAATTTGGCGATTTCTTAAAGTGCCTGTCATTTTAAGACAACATGGTGGATGAGGCTAACCAGTGAACTTGGTCGAAACCTTAGTAATTGCTGTGCACATGCTCACTCACATCGGAATCGGTTGATATATACGAGTGCTCTC
Source organism: Maratus speciosus (assembly GCA_963932465.1). Classification (NCBI taxonomy): domain Eukaryota; kingdom Metazoa; phylum Arthropoda; class Arachnida; order Araneae; family Salticidae; genus Maratus; species Maratus speciosus. Next base: position 87,389,538 of record OZ010799.1, on the reverse strand, counting down.
GCAGACAAAAAATCAGATTTATCAAAATGTCACCCACATTAGAAATTGAAACTGCTATATCTGAGCCATTTTTTAAGATAAAGACAAACAAAACATGCTCCTGAATCCTTATATCAAGGTCAAATACTTAAGAAAGAAACCTTTTTCAATTTCTAATTTTTTTGCTTCTCACGTTAAATATAATTTTTTTTTTAATTTAATGGCTGCCATTTTGAAGCAAGATGGCTGATGAAGCTGGCCAGCGAACTTGGTCGAGATATTGATGTATACGATACACATGCCTTCTTCCATAGAAATAGGCGAATACGTGTGTTATCGCGTGACAAATACAAGATCGTTTTAAAGTGCTATAATTCAACCATTTTTTAAGATATAAACAAAAGAACAAATTTTCAGAAACAAAAACTGCTCCAGAATCTTTGTTTCAAGGCCAAACACATAAAAAAAATCTTTTTCATTTTCCAATTTTTTAATACCTCATTTTAAATTTTAAATTAATTTTTTTTAATGGCAAACCTTTTGAAACAAGATGGCGAATGAACCTGGCCAACGAACTCGGTCGAGACATTGGTATGTACTATGTACAGACCAAGTTACATCCAAATCTGTTCATAAATACGCCTGTTATCGCATGACAAAAATCAGGTCGTTTTAAAATGTCAGCCACAATAGAAATTCAAAATGCTAAAACTCAGCCATTTTTTTAGATATAGACAAAACAAAAACTGTTCCGGAATCTTTGTATTAAGGTCAAACACATACGAAAAAAATCTTTTTTCATTTTCCAATTTTTTGGTATCGCATTTTAAATTTTAAATTTTTTAAATTTTTTTAAATGGTCTCCATTTTGAAACAAGATGGCGGATGAAGCTGGCCAACGAACTCGGTCGAGATATTTGTATGTACTATGTACACACCAAGGTACATCCAAATCGGTTCATAAATACCCCTGTTATCACGTGACAAATATCAGGACGTTTCAAAATGTCAGCCACGCTAGAAATTCAAAATGCTATAACTCAGCCATTTTTTAAGATATAGACGAAACAAAAACTGCTCCCGAATTTTTTTATCAAGGTAAAACACATAAGAAAAAAATATTTTTTCAATTTTCAATTTTTTGGTACCACATTTCAAATTTAAATTTTTCTTAAAAATTTAAATGGCCGCCATTTTTAAACAAGATGGCGGATGAAGCTGGCCAACGAACTCGGTCGAGACATTGGTATGTACTATGTATAAACGAAGTTACATCCAAATCGGTTCATAAATACGCCTTTTATCGCGTGACAAAATTCAGGACGTTTCAAAATGCCAGCCACGCTAGAAATTCAAAATGCTATAACTCAGCCATTTTTTAAGATATAGACGAAACAAAAACTCCTTCGGAGTCTTTGTATAAAGGTCAAATACATAAGAAAAAAATATTTTTCCATTTTCTGTTTTTTGGTACAACATTTCAAATTTTAAATTTTTTTAAAAATTTTAAATGGCCGCCATTTTGAAACAAAATGGCGGATGAAGCTGGCCAACGAACTCGGTCGAGACATTGGTATGTACTATGAACACACCGAATTACATCCAAATCGGCTCATAAATACGAGAGTTACAGTGTGACATAGGTCAGATATATATATATATATATATATATATATATATATATATATGGATATATATATATATATATATATATATATATATATATATATATGGATATATATATATATATATATATATATATATATATATATATATATATATATATATATATGGATATATATATATATATATATATATATATATATATGGATATATATATATATATATATATATATATATATATATATATATATCAATTTTGAACGGAGGGTGGTTTCGGGGTCTGGGGGTCATGATCGATGAAAATATACCAAAATTTTTTGAAATCGCTTTCCTCCGAACGGCTGCAATAGGTAGCTTTTTGTAATGAAAGCTACCTAAAATTGCGCGAGACATTTATGTGATATTTTGAGGTGATCTTTTCAACTATTTTTGTTAGGACAGCGCAAATATTTCATTTCTAACAAAAGTATATTCACGTGACTATTAAAAAGAGAAAAGAAAAATTTAGTGAAAATTACGTCAGATTAAAAACGATACATTTAAAATCTCTTATTTAAAAGCCCTTTCTTTTCGCTTTTAAAAAAGAATACCGGGAGACAAAGACTGTTTACTTAAACATTTCAAATTAAGCTAATATAAAATGAATTAACTGATTTTATTTAATCAAAGACGAAGACAGCCATTGTATCTTTCAACAGCAGCTGATTTGGCCTTTAATTTCCCGAATCAAACAGAAATGAATAGAAACCCGTTTATAAGGAGATCGCCACTGTTTTTTAAATTATAATTCAATCTTCCGAAATCTTTTTAAAACCGATCAAATTAGCGTGCTTTTAGAGTCTGAGGTGTCTGAACGAGGGTTGACGAGCATAGCTCGAAGGGGGCAGAGCCCCTAGTTTTATTAAATTGTGGGTTTACAGAGTATGCATAAGTAGTGGCATAGAGTAGGGAAGTCCAACAAGAGCATTCGTAGGGGCGGAAAATTCTTAAAGTTCCAAAGTAGTTCTTATATGCAAAACTGCAACATACAGAAACTCTAGCAACCACTGGGCAAGGCACTACATTATCCTGATATTCAAAACCATCCAACACCACACTGGGGATATCATAGAAACTCGACAGTTTCTCGCCAAGCAAAATAAATCAAAGTGCAATGAACCGTAAATGAAAGGAATTTCCACCAATTAATGCCAAACGATATTTCAAAAATTTTTTAGTACTGTCAAGTTTATATTTTCTGGACTGACCAAAGCGGGATTTTGACCCCTCTATATCTCCGGTTCTATTTATGATAGAAACAAAATTCTTGATTCTATGGAATGGGGCGTGCCACGTGACTCAGAAAACGAAAATAAAATGGAATCCGGCCAATGGGTTTTTAGTAAATGCGATTTTAAAAGTGCTGTTTTTTGAACTTTTGAAATTCTTGATCTGACCAAATCTGTTGACAGGGCTACAGCAGTGTGTAATTATCGGATTTTTTACGCGGTTTACGCCTTTAGAATTGTTTTTATGGGTAGTTCAAACCTTTGAAAATTTCACGTAAAAATATTTAGTTTTTGATATATACCAGTTTAAAGTCTCTTTATTTTTGCAGCGTGGCGTGCGTAATATGTGAGGCATTCTCACAATCGTTTGACTTTTAAGTCCCGGAATAATAATTTTTATTTAAGTAAAAGAATTATCCTAATACCCGCTAGCTTCTTATCATTGCAGCGTGACAAACGTAATATGTGAGGCATTCTCACAATTTTTGACTTTTAAGTCGCGGAATAATAATTTTTACTTCTATCTTTACAAGAACAAAGTATTGGATTCGTGAAAATTCGATCCGAGAAACACAAAATAATTTCTGTCGACATGCAACCGGAGCAGAACCTGATAACAAAAAAAAAAAAACGAAATCTCAAACGAAACAAATATGATAACCGACAAAAATATTCTAAAGCACCATAAGCCGATCCGAGTAAGACAAAATAATTTCCGTGAACACGGAACCGAACCTAAGAATTCCATTAGAAACAACCCGAAATCTTACACGAACCAAATCTGAGACCCGACAAAAATATTCCAAAGAACCATAACCCAATCCGAGCAAGACAAATAATTTCCGTGGACACTGAACTCGACCAGAACCTAATTTTTTTTTTTTTTTGAAAAAACGAAATATGAACCTAATATGATAACCGACGAAAATAATCTAAAGAACCATAATCCGATACAAGAAACACAAAATTTCCTTGGACGCAACACGACCCAAACCTAAAACTTCCTTTAGAAAAAACCCGAAATCTGACACGAACTAATTCTGAACCAGATAAAAATATTCCAAAGAACCATAACCCGATCCGAGCATTGCAAAATAATTTCCTTAGACACGCAACCCGAACCGAACCTTTGGAATATTTTCGTTTTGAAATTTCGTTTTTTTTTTTTTTTTTTTTTTTCCCCAAATGAGTTTTTTAGGTTCGGGTCGGGTTGTGTCCACGGAAATTATTCTGTTTTGCTCGGTTCAGGATATGGTTCAATGGAATGTTTTTGTTGTTAAGATTTGGTTCGGGTCAGATTTCGGGTTTTTTTCAAATGGAATTTTTAGGTTCGGATCAGGTAACATGTCCACGGAAATTATTTTGTCTGTTGGGATCCGGTTATGGTTGTTTGGAGTTTTTTGTGGGGTTCAGATTTGGTTCGGATCAGATTTAGTTTTTTTTTTCTAAAGGGAATTTATAAGTTCGGGTCGGGTAACATGTCCACGGAAATTTTGTGTTGCTCGGATCCGATTATGGTTCGTTGGAATATTGTTGGGTTCAGATTTCTGGTTTTCTTCAAAGGGAATGTTTAATTTTTTGTTGGGTTGCGTGTGCCGGAAATTTTGTTTTGATCGGATCGGTTATTTTCAATATTTTTGTCTGCTATCAGATTTTGTTCGGGTCAAATTTCGGGTGTTTTCAAATGGAACTTTCAGTCGGGTCGGGTTGCGTGTAGACTGAAATTATTTTGCCTTGCTCGGATCGGCGTACAGTCTGTAATGTATTTTTTGGGTTATGTTCGGGTTATGGGTTTATAAGTAAAAAATCACCCTGATTGGGATATAAGTGGTTACTTGTCAATTAGCCTAATCGCTGTCTAGGCTCTATGCAATAGCCCTGAAAAATATTAGGGTAATTGGAAAATGAGATGATTCTCCGATTAACCTACGACATGTATATATCACATTGCATTTAACATTTAAAGCTGGTTAGAACTCGTGCGATTACGGGTTGAACATAAAGGCAAAAATTTGCTAAAAACGTAAAATAATTTATTCAAAATTTTCGAATTTTTGACCCACTTTATTAAAATGCTTCTAGATTTCAGCCCACACCCTTTTAAAATTCCAATACTATGGGCATTTTTGCACACAAAATTTAGATAACAATTAAATAAACTTGTATTTTTCACGAAATCGGAATGATTTTTGACGAAGGTACTACGCACAATAATCATCACCGAATATCCTGCTGATATTTGAGGAGAAACTGGATTATAGAAACGTGCCAGTGGACCTCGATTATGGAAAGATTCTAGGTAAACACTGACTACGGACAAACCACAGAACAGGCTCAGAAAGATAATGTAAGTACTTTAGTGAATCGCAGAGTACTTATAGTCATGAAAACAATTCGACAGATCTTAAGGATCACTGAATTTTTGGCAGTTTTATTAGAATTTTTCCTTTTTTTTTTTCATTTAAAAAGATTAATAAGGGGATTTATTAAACTAATCGATTCTGCTATTTTGGACATGGTAATTAAAGAATGTTATCAATATGCCATAAATAGCTTTTAGTAAATTTTTAATCGGATAATAGAGCTACTTAAAAATTTACAAATATGACTGAAATTAGGAAAAATCATTTCATAACGATGAAATATCGAATTCTGAACTTTTATTGAAATGAATTCTAATTTATCGTATGAATGATCCGAATTATGTGAGGAAATACTTAGAAAGCATATGACTTAGTATGCCCTGCTAGTCACGGAAAAACAATTATGAATTTAGGAAGTTCATGCAATGAAAATTCAGAAAATCCAACAAGTGTTAGAGCTTATGAAAACATTTTCTAAAAAAAGAGGCTTAATCAGATAATCTGAATTTCTGCCGTGCTTATCGGAGGGACATTGGATTTCAAAATTATAAAAAAAATTAATTTCATTTAAAAATTACTTCAAGCACGGTGGTAAAACAAATATTCATTATTCAATCTGTTTTTAATTCTTTACATATTTTGTGTAAAATGATGCTAATTTTGAAAATGTAATGGCAGTTTTTCAAAAGTTATTAAAATCCTTACTGAGTTAATTTATGAATCCTCCTATAGCTTATAGAACAAGAGCTAAAATATTGCTGGTTAGTTCGACACGTTTTATAATTTCTAAAAAAATAAATGATTTCTTCTGAGATTTGTAAAGATCGATAAAATGTATTTGAATTGTTTTTAAAAAGTCCAACATTATGTCTTACTAGATATATTACACTTTTGAAAAGTTTATAGCCTCACTATTAAATTATTTTTTTACTTCTATCATCTTTCGTTTATCTTTTCTTTTCTGAACTAAAAATGGAATATGTATAATGCAAATGAAATACCTTACAAAAAGATGTGATATCTAATCAACAACAACTCGTTATAAATGATGCCGCCAAGCCACAAACTTAAACCGTCAGTCATAAAAAGAAGTGATATCACATAAAAAGAAGCGATATAGAAGTGCATACTCGGAGTGCCATGTAAAAATCTATCATTACTCATAATGTTTCCAAAGGACTCGGAGTGAGGTACAGTATGTGAAAACTGCTTGGCGACCTGCAGGCGTATATTTAATTTATGAAGTACCTATACCAATTTCGAAAAATTGTGAAAGTTGAAAAAATTAATCTTAATTTCTCATCGTATCACTCTTATCAATATTTGTAGGAGGAAGATCTGTAATAAATCAGAAAGATTTGTAAGACAAGCAGAAAATGGTATGTAATTGTGGTAATCATCTGCTATTACAATTATACTTTTCATTATTTTAAACATAATTTTTAATTACATAAATACGTTTAATAATACGCCGTATTAAAATTTAAAGGGAAAACTTGTAAAATGGATCCTGTTTATGACAGATTTATTTCTTAAACGTAAAGTTCGTGTTTCCAACATAAGGAATATTATATAACTAGCTAACTTGCCCGGGTACGTCAAAAATCAGCACGAATTGCGAAAAAGCTCTGAAAATCACAATAAGATATCGCGGAAAATTTTTAAATCGCTGCACAAATTTCGAAAAGAGAAAAATATATATATTGTATTCGAAGACTGAAAGTTGATTCCTTTCACTAATGTGGAAAAATGGTAGGAAATCGCTAATATACACTGAAAATCGCATACCAAATACCCGAAAAATTCGAAAATTGTTATACGAAATCCGAATAAACTTTATTGAAATAAAGGTAGAAATTACTTTAGTAGTATTGGTCAAAAATGGAATGTCAAAAAATTGCAGCAGATCGCGAAGAAACGTAAAAATCGAATTAAAAATCACTTGATGACGTAACAAACACGTGTAAAGTGTTTAATGCCAAGTAAATTTGACATTTACGATCACCCATTATTGGCATTTAATCTTATAGTTTGGTGATTTTTTTTTTTTTTTTGTCTACGGGATAATCAGGTAGAACCACAAATTATTTCTGTTTGTACTTAAAAGTAGATAAATAGCTCTTCTTTATATAAATAAATAAAATAAAATATTGAAAAAAATGCTTATATGTATATGAAAAGTAAATAGTTTGGGAGTATATATACGTAAAATTCACTTCACTCGCCAAGGCCATTTTCTCTAACTCTCCAAAGCCCATATATTAAAAATATACCGAATACTCTTCAATCTGTTGCCTGATACTAAGTAATCACAATAATGTAAATAACTATTAGGCATAGATGCCATATATGTACCGGGTTTGGCGCGATTTTTTCTTCACGTCAATTTGGCGAAAACATAGTTTTCGAATACCAGTTACATATATATATTTAAATTATTTTCTATTTAAAAAGGAAATAGCAATAAATAATAAAGTTTAATTAATAACTATAGAACCAAACAGTTCATATAACTGTAAAAAAGAAAATAAAAGTAAATAAACAATTTATTAATAAACAGCAATAGCCGAGTTACCATGTCAGGCAAAATAACGCCATTTTGGAGCCCGTTATGTACCATGGAGCGTATGACATCTGTGCCAACAAAACTTTCAATAAAATAGTAAATATGTCATTTGGTGGTAACTTCATTATCGAAGATTATAAAATATGTGCGTATATGGCCCATTTTTACACTAAATTTTAAATACTTTACTACATAGTTATAATTTTAACTCCTTTTTATATAATTTACATTTGGATAAAAAGATTTGCTCCAAAATGTTCTATACTTAAAAGAAAAAATTATTGCGACCTTCGCCTGGCTTATTTCAAGCTTCTGCCTTTGTGGATTAAAATTGTATTGTTTGGCGACCAAGGTAATAATTAAATAGCATGTAACTCACAAATACAGCCTTTCTCCTGTAAGACATACGATGGGAAAATTACATAAAAATGATAATTAAATTGAATTAAAAAAAGACTAAAAGACTGTTACTTAAATTTTATTTAAAGTTTTTTCAGGCACATTTTTATTAACCTGGCACAAGCGAAAAATCGTCAAATAATGTATCAACTGCTTCTTTCATACTAATTTATTTTTTAAGTTTTATAAACATTCCTTTCATGTTTAAATTAAATATTTTCGTTTTATAAGTTTATCTCGCATTAAAAAGGTTTTTGATTCTTTATTATTTATTAAACAAATAACGGTTATTTTCTTTTAATTAGTGAGTTGTTTACATTATTTTCTAACGGATACAGCCATTTCAATTCATTTATCAAATATAATTTTCGCCAAATGACCACTGGCAAAACCTTTCGTCGAAAATATCAATAAAATACAATAATCTAAGCATTGTATCGTGTTACTTTTATTCACAATTTAATTAAGTTAGATTCCCTTAAATATAATTAATATAATCCCTTAAGTTATTATTAGTTTTTGTTCCAGTAAAATATTTCAATTTGTTGATTTTCTGTAAGCAAGTAATCCATATTGTTTTACGACGGAAGTCTATGGGAATTTGGCGAAATATTAAAGATATCGCCAAGTTGGCGTCACTTTTGGCGACTCATTTTGGTCGCCAAATTTGGCGATATACTGCCAAGTTGGCGACAAACTTGGCGGCATTTGGCGACAGAACTGTGTCCCTCTACTGTAACCTCCTTATAGGTATGGAAATGCATTGAATGCTATTCAATAATTGCATAAAAAATTCGCTATAAATTCAAAAATCGCTGAACTAATTCCGAATAAACTTTTTTTTAAAATAGAACAAAATTTACTATATTGGGTTAAAAGAAAGAAACCATATTCTTCTCACTTATATGGAAAAATCGCCTCGAAACTTAAAAAAATGCTTAAAATCGCATAAAAAAATAAAGAAAATCTAATCGGGCTTCAAGGTGCAAAACTTCATGTATAGATGTACCTTTTCCCCAAATTTTGTAGCTCTACGTGTAGTGGTCTCTTCAGAACACCGTCGACACACTCACTCACATACAAACATCTTTACTTGTTATTATAGACTAGCGAACTTGCCCGGCGTTGCCCGGGTACGTCAAAAAACAGCAGGAATTACTAAAAAGATCTGAAAATCGCAATAAGATATCGCGAAAAAATTTTAAATCGCTTCTCAAATTTTGAGAAGAGAGAAAAAATTATATTGTGTTCGAAGATTGCAAGTTGGTTCCTTTCACTAATGTCGAAAAATAGTAGCTAATCGCTAAAATACACTAAAAATCACATACAAAATTCCCGAAAAATTCGAGAATTGCTATATGAAATCCGAATAAACTTTATTGAAATGAGGGCAGAATGTACTTTAGGTCAAAAATGGAATGTCAAAAAATTGCAGCAGATCGCTAAGAAACGTAAAAATCGCATTAAAAATCACGAAAGTCAAAAATTACTATAATTGGATAAAAGTTTCAAGACAAATTCCTTTGACCCTGTGGGCTTTCTTAAAATTTATGGTTTGGAAATCATGCTAAACATTAGATCATGTTACTTTTATTCGTAATTAATTTACTTGGACTCCCTTAAATATAATTAATATAATCCCTTATGTTAATATTAGTTTTTGTTGCATTAAAATATCTCAATTTGTTGATTTTCTGTAAGCAAGTAAACCCTATTGTTTTACAGTGGAAGTCTATGGGAATTTGGCGAAATATTAGAGATATCGCCAAGTTGGCGTTACTTTTGGTGACTAATTTTAGTCGCCAAATTTGGCGATAAACTTGGCGTTATTTGGCGACAGAACTGGATCCCCCCCCCCACCCCCTTATAGGTATAGAGATGCATTACATGCTGTTAAATAATCGCATAAAAAATTCGCTAAAAATTCAAAAATTGCTGTACGAATTCCGGATAAATTTTTTTGAAAAGAGAACAAAATTTACTATATTGGGTTAAAAGAAAGAAACCGTATTCTTTTTCCTAATGTGAAAAAATCGAATTAATATAATCCCTTAAGTTAATATTAGTTTTTGTTGCATTAAAATATGTCAATTTGTTGATTTTCTGTAAGCAAGTAATCCATATTGGTTTACAATGGAAGTCTATTGGAATTTGGCGAAATATTAGAGATATCCTCAAGTTGGCGTCACTTTTGGCGACTCATTTTGATCGCCAAATTTGGCGATATACCGCCAAGTGGGTGACAAACTTGGCGATATTTGGCGACAGAACTGTGTCTCTCTACGGTAACCTCCTTATAGTAATGGAAATACATTAAATGCTGTTCAATAATTGCATAAATATTTCGCTAAAAATTCAAAAATCGCTGCACGAATTCCAAATAAACTTTTATGAAAAGAGAACAAAATGTACTATATTGGGTTAAAAGAAAGAAACCATATTCTTCTCACTTACATGGAAATATCGCCTGGAAACTTAGTGTTAAAAATCGCATGAAAAATTAAAAAAAATCTAATCGAAAATCGGGCTTCGAGGTGCAAAACTTCATATATAGACGTACCTTTTCCCCAAATTTTGCAGCTCTACGTGCAGTGGTCTCTTCAGAACACCGTCGACACACTTTCTCACACACTTCTTTCCTTATTATTATAGATACTAGTAGCCTTACTAGAACAGATTTTTCCCCTGTCATTTGCAATTCCGTTTACGCAGGCTTTACTGCAATATATCTTAGTTTAATTAACGTCTATTATTAGATGCATTGTTAGTAATATCTATATAATCATTATTTTTTATTGCTATTTTACAAACTCAAAATGTTTATTACATGTTTATTTAGAAAATCGTCCTCATAAAAGTGGTCTTTCTCGTTAAAATAATGGTAATCAACAAATTGATCCCATGATGTTAAATAAGAATGGGCATGTAAACACCATAAGCTTCGAATTTTCAGTTTAATGGGAGAAGTAATACAAGAAGAAAATTGTTAAACAAAAAGTCATATGTAAGTGCAGGAAGAACAAACATTATAAAAGCCTGCAGGTCGCCAAGCAGTTTTCACATACTGTACCTCACTCAGTCCTTTGGAAACATTGAGTAGTGATAGATTTTTACACGGCACTCGGAGTATGCACTTCTATATCGCTTCTTTTTATGTGATCACTTCTTTTTATGACTGACGTTTTAAGTTTGTGGCTTGGCGGCATCATTTACAACGAGTTGTTTTTGATTAGATATAATAAATGCAGACATAAGCTCCGCCAAATGTGAGCAGGTAGAGCCATTGCCTTGTTCTGCATTTAACTAAATTTTCTTTTATGATAAAAAAAATATTTTTATTCCTCCGAACTGACTTGAAATAAACAGTGTCAGAATGAATGTTCTGTGGCCATCGCAAATGTTTTCTATACCATTCTAATATATTAATTTATAATAGCAACAACGATTATGACGAAACAGGATAGTGCATTTTCTCAGTCTTAACACTGTGTTAGGGATCAGTTAATTAAAAGAACAGTGTCCCCTGTTGGATATTAAAATTGGATCAACATATACTTTTATTCATTAAACTCAACTATAATGTTTGGTGCATTTCTACTTAACAGAAAATAAGAAAGCTATAATGTTCATAACAAGTATACGATTAATACTCCGTAATAGAGTTCACAGCCAAAAGCTAACTTCAAAAATGAATGATTTGGGGCATATGAGAGTTAACACGTTGAATGCTAAGTCTATTTTGCTTGTCATTCCATTTGGGCCACGAAATAAGATTCCCGTTACACAACTTATAAGTCTCAGTCACCGATGACTGACGCGACCTAAACGGAAAGTTCATTGTTGGTCACCGGTGACTGACGTGGCACTCAACGTGTTAAAAAATGGAATTAGACTGCAAACCACACTCAACAAATTGCCTCACGGCGTTCGACCCGACATACGAAAATCTTGCCACTCGTACTGCCAGTAAGGCTCCTATAATACGGGCTTACTCACGCCGCCATTTAATTGCCTGTAGGAGAAGAACGATTGGCCACGCCTCGTGGGCAACAATCGATCATTGGTCAAAGTGGGAAACAAAATGCTTGACGATTCAGCCTGTATTATAGAAGCCCTAACTGCCAGTATCCTTAAAAGGGCTGGTCACTTAGCTTCCGATTTCCCGTCACTAATGGGCGATTCTCAAAAGGTGGGCACTGGACACACGTCATAACTTTAAGCCTTTCAAAAATAACTTTAATTATCATTGACTTTATTTTTATTTTTTTTTACACTGAGTTTTAATTCTATTCAGAGACAGAAAATGACATAATTTATTGTAAAAGCTTTGTATAAATATCTTAATTTTATTACTTTATGCTAAAGAGGCCAATTTTGGACATTCATAACGTTAACTGCTCCAATGTACCACCAAGAAAAAGTTTTAACTTGCTTCCAGGTGGTTCTAATGGTAAACAACGAATGCATAAAGGAAACGGATGATTTTTTGATAATTTCGTTAAGATATGGCAGGCTAATTTATTGCTTTTTTGAAGATAGGATTTTTCTATAAAGAATTTTTTTGTATTTTATGTCCGAAAGTAACATACGCTACAAAGCTATCATTTCCACGAAAAATACATAAAGTAAGTACTTTAAACTCTTTTATCTAACTTTAAAATCATTTTTTTAAAAAATTAAATTATTTGTATCTGTTTTTATAGGGATTTTTTGCAATAAATGCACTTTCTCAAATAAGAAAGTGGAGAGTCCGAATCGGGTAACGATGGAAACTCCGATTTTATTTTCGGTAAATTTATTTTTAAAGATGATTTGGTATCTTGAAATGTATAAAAAAATATTTATTATAATGTTTTATCGTAAATAATTACCGTGTTTTGTATAAATAAAAGTGTATTTAGTACGTGTAATAATATAACATGAAGCATGCTCAACTAATGTGTGTAACGATACACAATATGGCAACCGCTGTGATCGTTACGAAATTTCGGACATGATTATTTAAGAGTATGATTTTAAATTAATAGTAAACTTCTTTTTTTATTTCAAAAGTAATTCTTCAGTGACCTTACGTGTTTTTATGTATTTTGCAAAGTTTCCTTTGTAAGAAATGTACCCCAAAAGAATATTTAATAACAATGTCCAAATCGTGGAACGAACTAAACATTAATAATTTTAATTTTCTAAATACATAAATAAATATATTATAGCAGTCCATTGTTCTAACATACATCTTAAAAAATAAAATAAACATTTTTTTGTTAAATTATTGTACTTGAGCTCTTTTTAAATTCAAGGTTTAAGAATCCCATCTCCTTAAAATTCCATTCTTCCTCTTTGCCCCCCCCCCACCACCAAAATGCAAGGCAAATAAAAAGTTTAAGCCACTTGATGCTGTAACTTTGGTTTTAAAAAAAACAAAACAGAAATTGACAGTATTCAAATTATAGACGACAGCCAGCGAAAACTTTTAAAGGTACTAAAAAGATTCACTCCTTACACACGACAAATTTGGCACTATTCAAATAAGAAATAGATCTGGTTTTTACAATCTCTGTAAAGAACAATCAAGAATGCATTACCAGTGAAGCTGGTGAAAAAAATATTGTTTCTACAATCGACTCCTCACAGTTGAAAATAGATTGACATTGGTACTTTGTATTAATTCATGATGAAAACTTATGGCCAGGTATTATTGAAAAGATCAGCATTGATAAAGATGAACAAATATTTTCTATAAATTTTTTGACTCCTCAGGCAGACATTGATTTTAACAGGTTTCGTTAGCCATCTAAAAATGACGCCCCACCAGTGGCCGAGAGGTTCTGCTCTCGAAGCTGGTAGACGGGAGGTGCTGGGTTCGATCCCAATCGCGCCCGTCGGCCTAATCGTTCGGAGTTTTCGTGGTTTTCTTCGAGCCTTGGATTTCCAAGCGTTAATACGGGTTAGGTTCCCTTAGAAAGACTCCCACGAAGGGCACTCCCCCCCCCCCCCACCCCTGGGCCCATATCCCTCGAGCAGATAATTGGCCGTTAAAAATCAACCAACCATCTAAAAATGGCAGCACAAATTTAAAGTATGAAGATATTTTGTTGAAATCACCAAATCCACCTCGCCTGGTGACAGCAAGAGGAGACTTTTCTTTTGATAAATGAATTATAGATATGTGCATTAAAAAAATGGCGGTATAACTTTTTTTTGAGAAAAAAAAAATTATGTTGGATACTTCTAATATTATGTAAAGGTATGTTTTTTGCATAATGTGTAATTCCTATAAAATAAGATATTACTTCTAAAAAAGGAGTAAATATTTTAATATCAGATTAACATTCGATTTTATTATTATTACTAGATAACAAAAAGTTAATTATACATATATATTAAACAAAAACCTAATTTGAAGAACAAATTAAAAAAACAAAATTTATTTCCTACATTGTTTAAGCCCGAGAAGGGACATATATTAAAATATTTCATTCAATTTGTTCTACATTTAATGTTAAATTTTTGTAACAAATAAGTTATACCAATTGAACATTAAAAAATATAAATAAAATTCATACAACATAATACTTTAAACACCCTAAAAACTTAGATTCCGTTCAAATGAAATCGAAATAAATCTTAGACCTTTTCCATTTTTAAGTTGTAAATATTTGTATTGCAGTTTTTGTAATATGTTTATGACGATTGTACATAAAATAAGCTGCATACAAAATGCAAAACTTTTAAAATGTCTAAGATTTATTTCGATTTCATTTGAATGGAATCTAAGTTTTTAGGGTGCTTAAAGTATTATGTTGTATGAATTTTATTTTTATTTTTTAATGTTCAATTGGTATAACTTATTTGTTACAAAAATTTAACATTAAATGTAGAACAAATTGAATGAAATATTTTAATATGTCTCTTCTCGGGCATAAACAATGTAGGAAATAAATTTTGTTTTTAATTTGTTCTTCAAATTAGGTTTTTGTTTAATATGTCGAGTTTTTTAATAGCTATTGCATTCAGACGAACACATTTCAAAATTAATGGAGGCTACCATCAACAGGCTTTGATTCATGCGGTATCGTATCACAATTTGTGATGCAATTTACCAATAATTCAAAATATTTCACCAGTGCAGTAATGCAGGTTGCTGTACTTTGGAGAAAAAACTTCCAATCTGAACGTACAAAATCTGTTTGAAAATGTCAATTTTACTTCCACTATGACGCCATATTAAACTTCTTTTTGATTCTTAAAAAAAAAAAAGCAAAAGCTATTTGTTTCCTTTTTCACGTGAAAATCATTCAACTAAAAATAGCCAATTTATGATTACGGCTTTTGAATTATTGGCAACAATGAAGGAAAAATATTAAATTTTTTTGGAAAAATGTCCGTTGATTGTCAGTCAAAAAGGTGAAATTTGGAATTAAGAAAATATTTGAATAAGGTAAATAAAAATTAGCCCATGTTATTCTCTGGGTTATAATTCACCCATATGCAGACATTTTATGATGCGTTTTGAAACTGGCGTCCGGCAAACATTTTCACACTTTAAATTTATAATATTATTAGAATTAGAAAAGAATTAAAAATGAGTGGCATCAGGGACAAAAAGGTGGGAAGAAAAAGTCAAAAAAAGTTATGATCTCCATAGGCTTTTCTATGTTAAATTAACATTGAGAAGTGACACTGGAAATAAATAAGTATCGCGCTGCCCCGCAATACTTAAATATGTATACACATACAATTATAGGATAATTTACTACATTCTTAGCCTTAAGAATTTTTTCAATACTAAGCGCAACGTCCAAAATTTGTCACCAATGTCCAAAATCTGTAACGTACGTGCGAAAAAATGTCCAAAATTTGTAGCGTACACAACTGCTAATTAAATGCTTTAATAATTAATTTTCCAGAATAGTTGCTGTCTTTTAATGTTTGTGTATAATTTTGTAGACTTATATACTATACTACTAAAAAAAATTGGTCTTAAATTTGAAAATTTTAAAAATTACACATAGTTAACGTTTAATGATCCCACCTATTGAGAATCTCCCTAATGTAAAGTCTATGGGCATTTGATGCATTCGTATGTTTAAAATATCTCCTCGAGAAATTAATATTTTTAACTTCTACTTTTTGTATACACTTCCTGAAAGATGTTCCTTTCTTAGTTCTCAATATTTCTAAAGTATAGACTTAATTTTATAGGAAGTGTTAAAATCTTACTCACAGTTCGCCCGCTTTTAACACAATATTAAATTCAGCATAGATTTTATAAATATTTTGAAAACTAATAAAAAAAAAAGACATCCTTTTAAGAAGAGCACACAGAAAAAAAAAAGATGTTAAAAATATAATTTCGGAGAAGATATTTTAAATATACGAATGCATCAAAAGTCCATAGACTTAACATTACGGAGGACAAATCCGAAGCTGAGCGATCAGCCCCCTTAAATGAAAATATTTTTCAATAGCTTGCAAGTTTACCAGGGTTATTCGGGGAGTAAGTTCCAGAATGTAATTTCCTCACAAGACAGATGATCGCGACCTCAATGACTGAGGAATGCGTCATAACAAAAACGTTCGTTTGGTGAAACGCTGACATGTTTAACACTAGAACTACTGGAAATTTGAGTCAAGTTTTATAAAAAATATTTCACGCCATATTTTTGATTTAAAACAGTTTAACTTTATTATTTAACGTTTTTCTTCTTTGTATCTTTTAAACTTATTTCAAAATCAAATTTTTGGTTTGAACCGAAACATATTCATATGATAGCGGTGGCCGTCAAAATGACGGCTTACGGTAGTTCTAGTGTTAAATCTAGCGCTAAAGAGGTTTAAGACTATAAGAGGTTCCGCCAACTGTGAAACTCGCTCTGTAATTAGTTTCTTAAATGCATGAAGTACCATAGCCTTGCTGGCATAGTAAAATTTCAAACGAAACACTTCCACACTCAATCATATGCACAGTTTTCTGCATCTTAAAAAATAACATACTGGTGGATTTTCAGTAACAAAATTGTCAATGCCGCTGTTTACGGTAAAGTTATGAAAAATTTGCGGCATGCCTTTCAAACCGAAAGACTGGGCTTGTTTTAGTGATGGTGTTATTTATATGCCCTACACTGCCATATACCGTTCGTGTAGCCCAAGGTCTCATCGAATGCTTCGGTTGGCGGGATCATCTATAGTCTTAAACAGTTTTAGGGCGAGATTTACACGCGAGTTTCACCATATAAATTTTTTTAATGACTCATTCTTCAGTTATTGAGAACGCGATACCGCATTCGCAGATTGGCGCCATCTGTCGGATGCGGAAATTAATACACAGAGCAATTTCGAATTCCCAGTAATCCTCGAATTTTGAGAAATGCATTTTCTAACTTTAGTTGTCCTACTGGACATGCATACTTCTTTTGACGGTATCTGTTTCAGCTTAGAAAGTATTGTCATTTATGCCTTAGTTTAAATGGTGGTATACTAGCAATAAAATTTTGATTGGTTGGGAAAATTTTGATAAATTATTTTGGCGAGTGTACCATTATCGTCAAGCTAATATAGGTTTACGCGAAAGGCTGATTCGACAACGAGTATTGTCAAGTTCAATAATGCAAGATGTCAGTTTGGGAAAAAAATTTGCCGTCTAAGCATGCACCGTCTAAGTATCGTCTGTTGCTACTCTAAGAGTTCTGTTTACTGTGCATTATTAAATTATTGCTAGTTGTTAGTAAAAAGTTCCTTCTGTTTTGTACATCCTGTAGCTGTTAATCATTGTATTTTTCTGAAATCTGATAAAATTATTTTGAATTGGAAGTTTTACACAATAAAAAAACAATAAGTACCACATGAAAACAAGACACTATTTATTAAATACATGGTGTCTACAAATTAGTTGGACGATTTCGCAAGTTAAGAACTTCCGAAATATTAAATGGAATTAACTAGTTGAAAGACTAGTAGTAATATTGCCGAAGTTTATTCATAGATGGCGTTAGGTGTCATAACCGACGCTGCCGCTTAGCAAGTGGAGGTATTATTGAATGGCCATCACAATCACAAGATCTTTCACTGCTTAATTTCGGTGTATGGGGTTTTGCAAAGGATCAAGTGTACAAGCTGCCACTTCCTGCATCCATTCCTGAAAAATCAAAAATCTGCACTGCAATTAATTGGATCGACGGAAACATGATGAAAAATCTGTGGCAAGAAATGATTTACCGATGGGACATTTGCAGAGTCACAAAAGGAAGTCGCGACGAACATTTTTGATAATGGTAAACTTGAGCAATTTTTCTATCTTGCAACAATATGTACTTTAATTTTTTTTTCCTGACAATTCCATTCAATAACTCATTCTCTTTGCTCAACTAATTTGTAGACACCCTGTACATTTTTTGCATCAAAATTTTTATTTTGAAGAAAACCTGAAAGTTGCCAGCTATGATATTCACTCAGCCAAAAAAAAAAAAAAAAAAAAAAAAAAATTAATTACCACTTCTCATTTTCAGGTGGCCTTCATGACTGATTTAATAGTGAAATGCGATTGGAGATATTTTTCGCTCGGCGATTTTGACTTATCGTCGTTTCCTATCGAAAGGTCTATTCAGTTCATGTTTGATCAGCATGTTCCGGTGTCTCGTGCAACATCTGCATCTACTGCTGAAACTGAAACTTCAAAGCGAGAGTCTGAAGTGAAATCTGAAAAATCAAAAAAGAAAAGTGATAAAACGTCGCTTTCCAGGAAGGAGAAAAAAGCGGAATTTAAGAAACAGAAGAAAGATAAAAAATGAAAAATCCTGTTTTTGGTGAAAATAAGACTAAAGTTATAAAGACAATAACATGTTGAAATGTTTTTAAATACTGACAAAATGCTTTTGTATTTAATGTATTTTAATGTAACCTTACAAATATTACCTACTTTATTTCTTGATTTTAATTAAAGCCATATTTTATTAAGAAGTTGCTCGTCTTAAATTATACATTTTTGAAACTTGGCCTAAAATTTTTACTGCCTCTAGTACAGTACCGTAGTGAATTTGACCCTGACTTTTAAAACATCTCCCCCTACGTTTTTTATATCGGCCTACTTTTCAACGTGTATATACATGAACGCTGTTATACAATATTAGATTTGTAAATTCATTGTGAAAAAATTTATTTAGTTTTGAGTTTTTAACCCTTTTGCGAGAGGTATCCTTAAAAAAGATACCTAATTTTTATTTTACTAACACCCAGAATATTCAATTTTTCATTTTTAACGTACTTGAAAATAAGCAAGTTTGTGTAATAAATTCGCTTATAAATTCTGGTGTCAATCCATTATTTCATCAGTTTATAAATAGAATTACTCCGCGCGCGGAAAGGGTTAAAATGGTATACAAATGTGCTATAACTTTCGTGTAAGAGAATTGTAAAACATACGCTAAAACAGCCTCTTTTAGCTTTCCAAAGAATAAAGAATTGAAAAGAAAGATTACTGCTCTTTATCGTCAGAATTGTATTCAACCAATCTTTTTTTAACTTTCCAACAAAGTTGAAACGTGTTTGAGTTCGGTCTGTCTGTCCATCCGTGTCCTGTCCACGTAAATATAGACCGATTGCCATGAAGTTGTAATTTGATATTACTATGGCATATTCGGTATTGAAGATTATGTGTATAGCATTTATAGTACACTAGCAAAATCTGCGGCTTTGCTAGCATAAGTTTAAATATGCCAAGTGATATTCGTATGTTCTTTTTATTAGAGGAAATTATACTGTTAGGAATAATTCAAAAATTTCTAACTAAGCCACAGTTTGACTAAACTCCATTATTACACTGTATTAAGCAGAAATGAGGCTTAAATTAATAACTAAACTTAATTCTAAATAAAGGATAATTTAGAAAAGTATTTTGAAGCTTTTATGCTCATTTAGTACTCATTTCAGTATTTATTAGAAGTTTTGAACTTTTTAGAAACCATTCTTAGTACGCGTTTACATCTTAAAATTAACCATGTCAAATTCAAAGCTTCTTGTCTAACTGTCTACCTCCTTTCCGTTGGTAGTGGCACTAATATAAAATACCTATATTGAAACAGTCACCATTAATTTGCCGACATTAATTTTCAAATCGGTTTAGTATTTCCTAATATTCCATAGAAAACGTAATTTAGAAAACATTTTAAAGGCTATTTTAGAACATTTGTTCCTGCCAACCTCAGGTGGTAGTGGCACTCGCATAAAATAAAGCCTATGTAGGATCAGAGACTGTCACCATTGATTCGCAACCATTACTTTTGTAACGTTTATTTCCTGAGAGTGCATACAATTCGTAATTTAACATTTTTATAATGCTTTTCGCTCCCTTAGCTTCACACCTTTTTAAGTTTCGAATTTTAGATAGTTCTTAGAAAGTATTTATATTTTATAAGTAACTACCATACCATATTTAAAGTTACTAGCCTCTTCAGTGTCACAGAAATCGCAATTTAGAAAGTTTTTTGCTCCTGCAACCCTCTGATCCCTGATGGTAGGGGCACGGACATAGCTTATGTTTGACCAGGTTCTATCACCACCAATTTGCAACCATTATTTTTTAAATCGGTTTCGTATTTCATAAGAATGCATAAAAACCGTAATTTAGGGCGTTTTTAGAACTTTTCGCTCATTTCATCCTTTTATTTTTGGAATTTTTTTTCGACTGTTCTTAAAAAGAATTTACATCTTATAAGTAATTACCATTCCAAATTTAAAGTTTCTAGTTCCTGCAGTGTCACAAAAATCACAATTTAGAACGTTTCTTGCTTCTGCAACACCCAGGTGGTAGTGACACAAACATGAAATAGAGCCTATGTTGGAGCATGGTCTGTCACCCTCAATTCCCAACCATCACATTTGAAATTGTTTTGGTACTTCATGAGATTGCGTAGAAATCGCAATTTAGAACGTTTTTAGAACACTTTTGCGCACTTTTACACCTTTTTTATTAAATTTCGATTTTTTTAAGAAATGTTCTTGGAGATCATTTATATATTATAAATAACTACCATGCCAAATTTCTCGACCATTCAGTAACATAAAAATCGCATTGTTAGAATTTTCTTTGCTTCTGCACACCCTTTGTGAGTAGAAATAGCCTGTTCTATCGCACCTGTATGCTTGTTTGCAGGAGTTATAAAACTTTATTATAGTACATCAGAAAATCGGAGATAATATACGAGACTTTGTTCTAACATTAGGTAAACTCTTCTAGATTTCAATAAAGGCACAATGGTACATATTTCCTAAAATCTAATCATAGACGTTCTTTCGAAAACCAGGGGGCTGGGCAATGAACATTGCCGGATTAATTCGAAATTACCAATTTCGGAAAATTTTATTTGCCCCGATATGCTATTTCTTTCAGGCAAGAATTAGTGTCGTACCTAAAAATATAACTACATTATATAAATCAGCCGTAAAACGAAGCAGATTATCAGTATTTAACCGTACAATGATACATCTCTAATGCAATTTTTTAAACTTCTAACCATCGCACATTTTCAATTTTTAGACCTTCGTGAAGGGGATTCTGGGGTGAGAATTGTTGACTTGGTCGGCGATTGATTCCCTGACATATTACAGACGAGAATTACTATGAGTTATATTAAAAGGGATTGAACTTAAATTAACAGTAATTAAATCATAGTTAGGAACGGTGGTGAGCTTCTTAGCGCATGATCGATTTTGCATGATGATAACCAACATCGGAACCACGCAGTCCACGCGACATAATTTGATAGGTACGTTGTGCTACGCAGGGCCCGACTTCGGGGGCCCCTTCTATCGATATCGGGGGTATTGATATTCGATATCGGGGGCCCCTTCTATCTACAAATTTTTTTTGCGAATAATGTGCAAGTAGCTAGTACTAAACTTATACATATTGTAAGTATGCATAAATTTTGTACCCGGTACTGCTCACATCTGTATAGAGTATCACAAAAAAATAGTCACAACTTTAAGAAAAAATGCTAGTAGGAAAATAGTAGAAAAAAAGATAGATTGGTTGACACGAGTATTTTTTTTTTTGCAAACTTGGCTTATCTACATACGTTATAAGATGTCTAGAAGAAAATGCCCCAAATGGGTCATAATGAATGGTTTTAACTTGCCATGTTACGTAGAAAACGTTAATAAAGAATTTCTTTTGAAAACAATAGAATACTAAGTTGTCATAATATAATTTTAATCATTAGTTTTCTAATGATATACAGTAGCCTTCTTCTTAACCGGCCTCCTCTTAACCGGAACTCCGCTTTAGCCGGCCGACTTTTTTTCCGAACATCAAGCAAAATTTAGAAAGGAAAAATTTTGTTTCTCATTTATTTATGGTTAATTAACTCAAATTTACATAATGTAGAATAATTTCAACTTCTTTTAAATGTATGATACGAGGGAGTAGATAGGTATCCGGTATTATCACCTCGCTGAGCTTCCTGTAGTCTACACATAGACGAACACTACCATTTCGCTTAGGAATGAGCACGATTGATGCAGAATATGCAAATTTGCATTGCTCAAATATTCCTTTGGCAAGAAGGATCATTAATTTGTGTTTTTGATAACTTTCTTAGCCGGTGATAATCTATAAAGTGATAATGATATAAGAAGTCTCTTTCTTTTTATTGCAGATACGTGATGACCTTAATTTTTTCTTAATATAACTGAGTTAGCTTTGGCATTAGGTGTTCAGGCGTCGTTTTGTAAGGATCATCAGCAAAAGGAATTTTATGTCTTAGGTTGTTCTGGAAACACCAACTTTGGCTTCGCA
The DNA here is from genome assembly GCA_963932465.1 of Maratus speciosus. Classification (NCBI taxonomy): domain Eukaryota; kingdom Metazoa; phylum Arthropoda; class Arachnida; order Araneae; family Salticidae; genus Maratus; species Maratus speciosus. The sequence continues at coordinate 87,366,549 of OZ010799.1, read as the reverse complement.
TATCCAGCACAATCCCCATTATATTAAAAAAATCTATGCCTAACAATGTTCTGCTTACTGTAGCTTCAGATAACACAAAAATTGTTGTATTAGTTCTACGACCTTCTATTTCAACAGTGATTGTCGCTTGAAGAACGTTAATTTCGTTTTGTACGCCATCAGCTTGCGTTATGCTTACACTGGTCTCTTTGAACAAAGTTTCTTTGTCACGGAGAAGCTTGAACAACATTTCCCCAGCAATGGAATGAGTAGCTCCGGTGTATGTGCAAACTACCCCTGTAATACCATTTACCTTTATATACAGCAGAGGTGTTGCCTGTATGTTAATATCAATACAAAATCCCTTAACGGGTTAAAAGTTTGACACAGCACTTTCTTTAGCTCTAAGAATTTTAAATTTGGAATCTAAAAATAATGATATCAAATTTTGAGTGACGTTATGCTATTAATTTATAAATTTATTCATTGATGCTTTATCATTTACATCTCATAAATTCGAATTATGAATTTTATGTCAATCCAAAAATCAAAAGTAAAATTTATGTAAATAGTTTCTTTTCGTCATATTATCCATTTGCATACATTTAACTTGGATACAATGACGCAAAAAACTATTTACATAAATTTTACTTTTGATTTTTGGATAGCGTGGCATAAAAGATAAATCAATTTATTCAAATGAATACATTTCAGTGCATTATATAGATTCAGTGGAAGTAATATATTCAACAGTGCATTGAAAATGAAAAGTATTGTTTAGATGTGTAAATGTATATAGCCAAAAGAAAATTTAACACTAATCGTTTTAAGCAACGTCAAGGCGTCACTTAAATTTTCATTTCATATCTTTTAAAATTCCTAATTCGAATTTATGAGATGTAAATGATAAAGCATCAATGAATAAATTTTGATATATATATAGATAGATAAATAGATAAAGTAATAGCATAGCGTCACTCAAAATTTGATATCATTATTTTTAAGTTCCAAATTTAAAATTCTTAGAGGTAAAGATAAAGTGCTGCGTCACAAACTTTTAATCCGTTAAGGGGTTTTGTTTTTATATCATTACTTTTTTTAGGTTAATGATAAAAAGTTAAAACCACAAAAAAAATAAAGACTAATGCAATGAATTCATAGTCGTGATTTACATTGACCTTTACTTGATTGAACTTTTTAACACTATAATATCTTATACACACTAATATCTTAACACTATAAATCTTGAACTTTTTAAAACTATAGGTTACTCATAAGTATGCTGCCAATAGAAATAATTTATCTAACTGAAACTGTTTTAGCCAATATTTCAATTATCAAGTGTAAAACGAGCGATATTTGGAAATTTAAGCGTTCCATATTGTTAAGATTTTGCGTTTCCTTTTCACATGTTTCTATGAAAAAGCAGACAGTTATTATAAAAATATTTCATTTTTACTTTATATTTTTAATGTTTTGAACTCTTGCACTGTAATACACCAAAAGCCTTAAATTTTTTCAACATTGTAAGAAATACAGTCGAACCCGGTTAAGACGCTCACGGTTAAGACGCGATCCCGCTTAATACGCGGATTTTTTCTGATCCCTTGAATATCGCTCATAAGACTAATGTAAAAATATCCCGTTTAATACGCGAATGATTATTACGCGATCCCGCTTAATACGCGATAAATTTTTGGTCCTTTGAGGGAAAATAATCACGCTTAAGACGCGGATTCATTGATCAAGATGCGAATTCCTTCTCTCTTCTCAAGTGTTGGCAATTTTGCGGATTATTTTTATTCGTATAAAAAACGCAGTTTTCGAATAGTATTATTTATTTTATTTAATAACAGATTAATTAACGCAAAAATTACTAATCAGAAATAGTGGTAATATTTGAATAAAACAAAACCCCTCTAAATTAGTAAAACCGCAATTCTTCTTTGATCCCCTGATTTCTCCTTACATTCTTTGTCTCTCGCTTCGTGTATGTTTTTACAGTAGTAAGAGAGATATAGACAAATTGAGGTTACTCAGATTTATCATAAAAATTATTATCATTAGAGATAATCATACCTGTTTTTAGTGAGGTTTTAAATGTACGTTATATCCCTACTATGTTTAGTAATGCACGTTATAGGCAAAAAAAAAAAAAAAAAAAAAAAAAAAAAAAAACTCGTAAATATTAAATAAATACGACTGCGATTGGATAATTCTTGTATGTTTTCTTTACTCTTTGTTAAGCTAACAATATTATGTACACAAAGATTTATAAAAACAGTTTCTTGTCTTAAACAGATGGGTCAACTATAATGGTACTCATTAATACAAGTACTAAATATGATTTTCAAAACTGGGCTGTGCTTCAAAGATTTAATGTTTTATTCTTTTTGTTAAAAATTATTAGTCTAGTAGGAAAATTATTTTTGTTGTTTTATTTTTGCTTGCAACGTACAAATCGACAACGAAACCATGTTGGAATCCACATTTATTTTCTTTTTTTATTCCATTCGGTCATATAAAAAGAAACAAGCAGTTAAAGTTGAATACAATTAAATTTTAAACTAAGCATATGTAAAAGACACAATTTTTGGTCGTAAACATATAAACGAAAGCTCAAAAGTTCATTTAGACGATTAAATGTGTAAATAAGCCCAGTTCCTGCAACATTATACAAATCACGTTTAATACGCGATCCCGCTTAATACGCGACTTTTGTCTACTCCCTTGAAACGCGTCTTAACCGGGTTCTACTGTATGTTAAAATTGACATTTTTTTTTTTAATATATACATACATTTAAAATAAAACTTTTTCACATTACGATCCACCTTTGGTTTATTATACAGCTATAAATAAATAAAACGAATCACAGTGTCCAAGAATTTATGAAAACAATTTGTGTCTGCATTCTTCTAAGATTTCATTAACTAAAATTGAGTTTAAGAAATCTTTTAAAATTTGAACTGTTTAACACTATAGGTTAATCATAAACATGCTTCAAGTAGAAATAAGTTATCTAACTGAAGCTGTTTTAGCCAACATTTTAATCATTAAGTGTAAAACAATCGATATTTGGAAATTTAAGCATTCCATATTTTTGAGAATTTATACTTCTTTTTTAGATGTTTCTATGAAAAAGCAGACAGTTATTATAAAAATATTTCATTTTTACTTTATATTTTTCATGTTTTGACATCTTGTGCTGTAATACACCAAAAGTCATAAAATTTTTCCACATTGTATGAAATATGTTGAAATTGACAACATGAAAAATTCTTTTATATATATATATATATATATATATATATATATATATATATAAATACATGTAAAATAAAACTTTTTCACATTAAAATCCACCTTTGGTTTATTAAACAGCCATAAATAAATGAAACAAATCAAAGTGTCACAAGAATTTGTGAAAACAACTTGTGTGTGCATATTCCAAGATTTCATTAACTAAAATCGAGTTAAAGAAATCTTTTAAAATTTGAACTTTTTAAACCGTAAAAATAGAAAAATAATTTATCTAACTGAAACCGTTTTAGCCAAAATTTCAATCATTAAGTGTAAAACAGGCGATATTTGTAAATTTAAGTGTTCCATGTTTATAAGATTTTAAATTTCCTTTTTACATTTTTATAATAACTGTGTGCTTTTTCATAGAAAGATATTTCATTTCTGCTTTATATTGTTAATTGCTTGAACTCTTGCATTGCAATACACCAAAAGTCTTAAAATTTTTCAACATTGTATGAAATATGTTGAAATTGATGAGTTTTGTACCGTGCATTTGAAAATAATAATTTGAGCTAAGCATTGACGTTTGTTTGGTTATGCTTAATGCAAACCTATGCTTTGCTCAAGCACCGATGAAACTTTAACGATAACTTATTTTATCTCAATAAAGTTTTTGTTTATTTTACAATACACAGGAATATTTCCTTCAGTAAAATTATTGCTAATGTATTTATACCTACCTTTGCATGCCATATGTGATTATTCTAAGAAATTATGTGTGGAATAACAAGAATCATGATTCATATAGTGCTTTCAGCTGGTAAAAATGATAAAAAAATTGGAGGCTAGGTAGTCAGTAAATTATCTTGTGAAATAATTTGACATAAGTCTGAGAAGTGTGTTTATGACATGAAAATAAAATAACACAATATCATGCTGAAAGTGATTCAAATGCAGAAATAAACATAAATGGGATATAAATATTTAAATTTTCTTGGGCAACAATGTAATAATGGACTAGAAATCATAATGAATGCTTATAATAATAGCCCAGAATAGGGTATTTTACCTGGCAAAATTAATGGTAGTTCTGGAAATCGGCTTACTTTAAGTTTTTTGAGTCGCTGAATCCGAATTTGTAACTTCCCACCAAAATTTCCCTCGGCTACCCCCCCCCCTCTCAAATTTTGGTAAAATGCCCCCCCCCCCCCCAAAAAAAAAAGGTTTTTATTAAAAAAAATCAATTTTTTTATTGTTTTAGGGAAAAAGATCTAAATATTGAGAAAGTAGACAAAATTTCCAACAAATAAGATATATGACATTATGACGTGGGATGAATGGGGGGGGGGGGGGGATCTGCCTTGGTACATGCGCCGCGGTGCTGCGTGGACTAAGTTGCGCAATTCCACTTAACCACTCACATCGTTTACATTCACACTCCCGTCTCCCCTCCGAACTTTCCCTATAAGGTTTACTTTATGTTTTTCCCCTAAAACAATGATAATTTAAGTTAAAAACAACTATTTTGCGGGGTTTCGGGGGTGGGGAGTTAAAAATTTGGATTCAGCAACCCAAAAAACTTAAAGTAAACCTTATAGGGAAAGTTTGGAGGGGAGAAGGGTGTGTGAATGTAAACGATGTGGTGGTCAAGTGGAACTGCGCTACTTACTCCACGCAGCACCACGGCGCATGTTCCGAGGCAGATCCCCCCTCCCCATTCATCCCATGTCATAATGTCATATATCTTATTTGTTGCAAATTTTGTCTACTTTCTGATTTTCTAGATACTTTTTCCCTAAAACAATAAAAAAATTATTATTTTAATAAAAACCTTTTTTGGGGGCTGTTTACCAATATTGGGGGGGGGGGGGAGTTGCCGGGGGAAACTTTGGTGGGAAGTTGAAAATTCAGATTAAGCGACCCTAAAAACATCTAGTAAGCCTTTTTCAGAACTGCCGTGAATTTTGCTAGGTAGAGTCCCTGTACGGCCTCTATTGCCTGGACTATAAAGTGAAATACAGTAAACTCTGTGAAACCTGCAAAATGCATAATCTGCAAACATCTATTATCTGCACTACATGAATGTAAGTAATGAAACTCATTTTAACATTTAAGTTCATAGATAAATTTAAATGATGTTTTAATTTTCATTAAATAACAACTTTCATTGAAATAAACTGTGATTTAAGAAAATTCATATATTTTGTACCCAGCATTTTAAAATAACAATTTGAGCTAGGCATTGACCTTTGTTTCTTTGGTTAGGCTTAATGCAAACCTATGCTTTGCTCAAGCTCCGATGAAACTTTAACAATAACCGATTATATCTCAACAAAGTTCTACTTTCTTTTAAAATACACCTGAATTTTTCCTTTAGTAAAATTTCTGCTAATGTACCTATACCTAGTACATTTGAATGCCATATATATATGATTATTCTAAGGCATTATGTCTGGAATAACAAGAATCACGATTCATGTAGTGTTTTACATTGTTCAAAAAATACAAATGATCAAAAAATTGGTTGCTAGATCATCAGTGAATTTTTTTGTGAAATAATTTTCCATAAGTCTGAGGAGTGTGTTTATGACATCAAAATAAAATAACAATATCATGCTCAGGGGTAGAAAAAATGCATCATTTTATAGCCACTAGCGAGTGAATTTTCTGACAGGATAAGTGGTTTAGGTAGTTTTTGAAAACTGCAAGAGATAGAGGTATGCCGAAAACATTTTTTTTTATTAAGTAGTTAGCTCTATTTTTCAACTTTCCTAATTACTGCGATGTAAACATGGTACAAAGTTCTATTTTATATTAAACTTTCATCTCTTGTTTATATTTCTTAATTTTATAGGAAAAAAAATATATGAAAATGCATTATAGTAATAGTAAAAACTATTTGTGAGTTGCATAATTTTGTCATAAATTTTTTTAACTGTACATTGCATTTTACTGGATGTTGAAATAAATCCTTGGCTGGTAAGATTTTCTAGAAATAACTTACTTTTTTATCCAACATTTCAATCATTTAAGGCGTCTGACTACGTATAGAGCAATTTAGCTATTTAATTATTTTTTAAAAGTATTTTTATTAGGATTATGATTGGAAAATGGGAAAAAAGGCAAAAAAATATTTCCTTCATTGATAAAATTTTGGTTAATGGAGGAATTTATAGTAAAATTTAGTGAAATTTGGCCCAAAATGCTCTAAAGAAAATTCTACTGTATCTTAGTTTCCTTTGTACACTTTATGACATTGGTGAAGGCAATGAACTAAAATCTAAGAAAAGTTTTAAATGTTTCAAAACTTATAGCATATCGCACTTGTTTACATGTTAATTTTCATAAAATTCATCAAGGTCATTCCACAAAAACATCCATAAGACAAAAAATATTTATTTTAAATTTAAATCTTTAGTTCATTGCCTTCACAATAGTGTAAACAATTTAATATTTTAAATTTCATAGTGATATACCAATAATTTTCTGAGAAATAATGTTTTGCGTATGGAATTTTCACCGAAAATTACATTATCCAAAAAATGCATTCAGGGGCGTAGCCACAGATATTTTTTCGGGGGGGAGAATTCGAAAATTTCCCAACTTGAAACAAATTGCTCCAATTTTCGACTAAAATGATATGCACAACGTGTGTAATAATTATAATGATACTTTTGCATAAAAAATTCCTTTCAAAAGAAACATTCTGAAACTGTAAACATAAAAATTCTAATAATGGGTTTGTTTACTAAAAAAATAAATACGCTTTTTACTTTCTTCTATCTTTACAAGAAGAAAGTATTGAATTTGTGAAAAAATTCGACTTACGGTTTTAGACTGATTGATACATTTTAGTAAGTCCTGAACACGATTCGACTGTTTATAGAAAATATCTGTCTGTCTGTATGTGATACAAATTTTGTGGACGCTCTAACACAAAAACTAATGCACGAAATTTAATAAAATTTTAGAGATTCACTTATACAGTCGAACCTCGTTAACGCGAACACTTAAGGGGAAACTTTTTTGTTCGTATTAAAAGGAGTTCATGTTATCGGAACTTAACTACATAACATACAACTCGGCGAGGCAATCGGAAACAGTTCGTGTGAACGAGGTTTGACAGTACCTTGATAAAAATTGGTGCTGATTTGTTTTTGGTGTAAATCGTCCAACAGGTGGCACTGCTATGCGGCATTTTTTACGATTTACATGATTTTAGCGATAATTATATCTCAAAAACTATTGCACAGAATTTGATCAAACGTCATATTCTGTTAAACCTTGACATAATTTGATGCAGATTAGCTTTTTATGTATATCATATAGTAGGTGGCGCTGCTATGCAGCATTTTTCACGATTTTGCGATAGCTGTATCTCAAAAACTAATGCAAGGAATTTAGTCAAACTTCATATTCCACATAAGTAGCACTTCTACATAAATAGATCCTTATTAGGCTTGGGTCTATACTGTCCAAAGCTATCGTTTTTGTGCACTTTGAGTAAGGAATTTTGGTTGCAGATATCTAAGAGGCTGGGTGCCAAAATTCAATGATTTGTTTGAAAAATGCTATGCTTATATCTCCTTTTTAAATGCATACAATTCAAAAAATCTATACCTTTAGAGTTAGAGTTTGTTATTATAGGCAAAGAATTGTCATTTAATTTTGGCACTGTGATTGCAAATTTTGAGGCATTAACATGTATGGAGTAGAAGAAAATTTTGGGATTGGCACATCCAACTAGTTTTCACTTAATATTAATTCTGGTGGTCTTCAAAGAAGCCCACCTGTTAATAACATCGCTTAGTTTAATAAAATTCCCTATTTCACTGTCATATTTTAAAATCATTAGGCTGTCAAGTCTGTCATCCCTCATTGTAGCTTGCAATATATATTTTTTACATTTTTATTTGACTAAAGATTCTTTCATAAGATGCAACGCCATAAAGTTAAACTGCTGTGAATGTTAAGGTACGAGTATATAGTTTGACGGTGTGACACAAATAGTCTTTGAATTTCATGGCATGAGTAAAAGGTTTGTTAAGTGAGTTGGGATTTGGTTTATTTCTATTTGACTCTGCAAGTCATGTGCATCCGGTTTCTCATATCCAGGTGGAAATATTATTAACTTTTCCCTTGGACAATTGTAATTTAAATATGGAATGCATTTCTGCAATATTCTCTTGATATGGGGAACATTGTCATTTAAGCCCATTACTAAATTTCCGAAATTTTCTTGTATTTCTTATAATTCTTTACTGTAAAACTTATGTGTATCAATGTCCATTGCTGTGCTATTATTTTTATCTATTGCCTTTGGTGAAACCGTTTTCCTATGGTGCTTTCGGAACTCAGCTTCTCAAGTCACATCCTAATATTTATAATTGTTTGTGAGCTTGTCTGTAAGGAAATCTTTATTTCTTCAAAATTTTATTCAAGTGCACCGTGTCAGTGTTACACTGCATGTTGATTTTTTCTTCAGTTAATGGACTGCTTTCAGGGTCATATTTCTGTTCCAAATTAAAATCGTCCATTTTTTTTTTCCTTTTTCATCCTCGAATGGATTTTTAGATGCTCCAAAATCTTGCACGAAAATTCTTTTTCTATTAAGAAGAGTTTCTTCGTCCTGAGATTTATAGTAACTTTTTAGAACAGCTTTAAACACAGAACACTGTACTTTTGGTTTAAAATTTTATAAACACATATAAATATAAACGAACAGGACTGATATATATTTCCGCACACAAATAAAAGTAAAATGTGACAAATTTATCTAAACTAACGACTTCTTATATCCGCATTTGCTCATATAACGCCTTTTACTTGACAGCGAAGGGTTAACTAATTTTTGCTGCAAAAAAATCACGAGAATGAGTCAAATATTCTCCAAAAATCGCAAAATTAGTCAAAAAAGTTGTGAAAACTCATCAAATCTTCTTGCCCATAGCTGTGGTTCAAGTAGGTTACTACATTCCTTTCTGTTGTGCTACAAGTGATCTCCAATTTTCAAAAGAGGCTGCAATCCCTTTGGATTAAAATAGCTGGATTCTCTTTTGGGAGGAGAAAGGGAGGTAGGGTGAAATTTTTGAGAAAGGAACAAAGTTTTGGAGGAAATAAAGGAACTGGTTAGTCAGTTATTGATAGATAGGAGTAGAGAAATTTAGGTCTGGTAGATGTACAATATTTTTGTAGAACTGAAAAATACAATTATAGATTAAATGTGGCTGATTTCTTTTTGTATTTCTTTTGATAATTTAACTTGTTTACTGTTGCAGTACTCAAAATAATCACCAAAACAATAAAAATTTCGTAATTTTTTTACTATTACTTTTAAAAAAGAAAATGTCTCAAAAATCTAGAATTTCCCAACTCTAAGCTCAAATTTCCCAACTCCACATATATTGGGGGGGAGGCTCCCCCCCCCCAATGGCAACGCCCCTGAATGCATTTAAAGTTTAGAATTTTGTTTTATTAGAAGAATTTCAGTAATTATACATCTAAACCTCACTGTTTTTATAAATCGCTCATTTTTTAAAAAGTACTGACCCTTTTTTAATCTCTAGAAGGCCATATTTTGCCCCCCCCCCCTCCAGTTTTTTAACAAAGCAAAACATGACATTTTGCATCGAAGATGTGACCATTATCACAACACCATATTCTTCAGTTTTAAGTGACTTGGATCGTTTGTGGTTTATTCAATACCTTTTACTTTTATGTATAATTCAATATTATGCAATTTTACAGGTAAATAATAAAAAAAAAAGCTCGTCTTCTGTATCTAGACTTCGTCTATTTCAATTTTTCCACGCCCAATCAACGAAAATGGCGATTCATAACTGACTCTGACGAAATTTGTAAATTTTTTCCGAGGTAAGTTGGTGAAATTCACGATTCAATTTTCCCCCGTTGGAAAGTGACGAAATTCGCGGTTTTTTCTCGCAACTTACGAAACTCAAGATTTTTCCTCAGCTGATCAACAAAATTGATGATTTTTTTGTGTCCAATCAATGCAATTAGCGATTTTTGTATGCCCGACCAACAAAATTCGCTATTTTTCCACATTTGACCAACAAAGTTCCCCATTTTTTCACACCCGATCAACAAAATTCTCTATTTTTCTATGCCCAATCAATGAAATTCATGATTTTTCCATGCCCGATCAACAAAATTCTTTATTCTTAACCGACTGACGACATTTTCAATTTTTTTCATGCAAATTGACGAAATTCAAGAGTTTCTCCTGCGACCATATGGACAAAAATCTCAATTTTTTTCAGTTATAAATTGACAAAAATATCGGGCCACACGGTAACCCAGCGCGGGACACAGGTTGTACATCCCTACTCTAGAAGATCATATTCCGCCCCTCCACCTCCAGTTTTTGAACAAAGAAAATGATGATGTTTCGCATTAAAGCCGCATCATAAAACTGTTATTGAAAACACCATATTCTTCAGTTTTAAGTGACTTGTATTGTTTGTGGTTTATTCAATATCTTTTAATTTAATGTTTTTTCATTATACAATTTTAGAGGTAAATAATGAAAAAAAAATACAGTTTGTCTTCTGTATAAAGGCCAGTTGGTGCCGATTTGGCATGCAGTCACTTTCTACGCCAAGGCTGTCAATCCAAAATTATGTGTGTTTGCCAAATTACTTATACATTTATCGACAAGCTTGACAGACCGGCCCTGAAGTAGGATTATACCCAAAAATAGAATGTTCATGAAATTTTAAGCAAAATTTATATCATTATATAAAAGTGAATAAAACATGCCCTTTACTCAAAACAATACTACCCAGCACATAATTCACTGTGCCCCGGGTGCCAGAACGAAAGGCAAAGGGGGGGGGGGGGGGGGGGGGGTGCCAAATGAGGATTTTTGTTTATAGTTTCATACAAAAATGTATGTATAGATGAAATAATAAGATACTCGCAAGCTCATGTTAAAATTATGGGAGCGTTCTTTTCAAATTTGTGAAATTGAAAGTAACTTTTTAAAAAAAAATCTGAAACCAAAATCGAAAAAGTAAACACTAACCCAGTTAAAATTCATTCTCAGCTATTCTAAGCAAGAAAAATAATCATTTAAAACTATTAATATGCAAGGGAGAAATTTTTAAAAGTACGCTCCCATAGGTTTAACATTAGCAATTCCAGTTTCTTCTCATGACTAGTGCAGATTCCTAACCTTCAAGTTAATGTTAATCCTATGGGAGCATTGTTTACATATTTCTAGCTAGCATTTTAATTATTATTAAAATTATTTTTATCTTTTAGGATTTTTTTTTTCTTTTGCATAGGGTACCTGCGGTTGAAAACTTTAATTGCGTGCAAGGAAGGTGGGGGGTGTCAAAATCCATATTCACCCCGGGTGCAAAAAAAAAGCTTAGTTTTGGCCTTGATACACAGCGTTTGGCTAGTTAAGAGTCAGGGAGTAACGTAAACAAACTTCCATTACAAAGTAGGAAGATAATCTGTGGCCTATAATCTCCTAAACAAATTAACTGATTTTGAAGGGAAAGGCGTTTTAGCCCTTAGATTCCCCCTCATCCCCTTTACAATCAAATCAACATACCCAATTAGGTTGGCAGGACAATATCAACATTTTAGTTTTTATATAAAACGAACATATCAAGCTCTTTTTTTTTTTTTTTTTTTTTTTTTTTTTTTTTTTTCAGAGTGAAAATACATTTTGACAACATGATTGTAAAAGACAAACTTTGAAGCAGGGTATGAAAAATAATCAAAAGAAAATTATTTAAAGATTTCTTTTCAGAATATTAACTTTAGAATTAAATAAAAAGAAGTGTCTTACCTTTGCAAAAAAAGCTATTATATCTTATTTACCTATAACCTTTAATTACTAAATAAACAAAAAGAACATGAAGAAAATTTTTACTTTTAGAAGCTCAAAACAACAAGTCGGTATAATATGATTCATTTTGAGTTAATCGTGTACTCTGGAGGATATAAATAATTAATCCAATTCTGTAATTAATTAGCCTAAAAGAAATGCTTTATGATAATAATTGTAATACAATAGTAATAATTATTATTTCTTTGTTTCATTATTATATACAAAAAATAAATATAAATTGGCCGAGAAATAAATACCGTCTATACTCGCGTATAAGTCGAGGAATTTCTGACAATTTTCGGTAAGCAAATCTGGGGGGTCGACTTATACGCGAGTCAGTTAAAAAAGCAAAAACAAAAACTTCAAATACTGCAAAAATATGGCATCTTATGTGTATGAATAGAAAAATAATATATAAAATATACAAATAATAATAATTTATCATTTAAAAAAATTTCAATGATTTGTTTTTGTTAACTTACTAACTTTTTGCATTGGCAAGTGAAATCTTTGGTTTGATTTTGGGCAAAATTGAAGCAAAAAGTTAGGGGGGCGACTTATACGCGGGTTTTTGATATTTTCCAGAATTTGCATTCGAAAGTTAGGTGGTCGACTTATTCGCGAGTATATACGGTAATAATATTTGGTGGTCGGGTCGCAACTGAGAGCTACGCTCAAGGATACATAACAAACAAACGATAGTATAGTATTTTCAAAATCTGAAGAAAATAGGTGAAAAGACAACGCATATATTTTATTTTCTTTCTGAACAATAATAGTAGCGGATAGGGACAGCTTAATGCCATAATGTTAAAACTTTGACGGCATAACGATATGGGGAAAAAATTAAAAAAAATCCCTATCCCTAGCCGGTTTCGCACGTTGTTTTGTTGATGTTTGTTTGTACTTGGTACTTATCCATGTGTTTTATATTTTATTTTTCTCATACTTTTATTGCTATTATTGTTATTATAATTTAAGATATTAATACTTAAAGATCATTGTTGTGGTTTGTATGAGAGGAGGTGAAAGAATAATATCTTAAAGTTATTTTTTAAATATTGAAATTCCAATTAATAATCCAGAAATCATTTTTTGTGATTAATCAGTATAGTGTTCATGACATTGTGATGTGGCCACAAAAGACCACTCAGACGTAACAGTCATTAATTAAAATAATCCAATATTTACTTCTCATATATTTGATAATTCAAGAGCAAAAAATAAAAGCAAAAGCATTACCTGTACTAACCTGAAACAAAAGAACAGTAGTAGACGCATTAGAGAAATGAAATGCACAGACGATAATCATCAACGAAAATATTTTTATTTTTGATGAAACTCTCTTGGAACAAAAGGAGCATTTTTATAAAGGACAAATCTTGTTTTTAGCTGTACCTTTTTTCATGATGAAGAATACACAAATCGATCTTGTTATGAGCACTTATTTTGAGAAAAATACAATAGATTTTCTCCTGGGGAGTGTGGAGGCACAAGTAAAAAGAGCAAGGCATTTAGAAGATTTTTTTTTTTAGCATCGAATTCAACAACTTCTAACACAAGCACCAGTTGAATAAAAAAAGTAGTAGTGACTCATGATATACAGACATTCGATGAGATTCTACCCACATTTATTATCTGAAGAATCGTCGATGCATTACGGTTAGAGGAACCGTTGTCAAATCTGAACTCAAACAGAAGAAAAATAAGTAGCCGATCACTACTTCTTAAAAAATATTCTTTCATTTTACTACTTTCTTTACACATACAAGATTTATTCGCAGAGTTAAACAAAAAAAAAAAAAAAAAAAAGGCAACCACTATTCTGCATTAAAACCCAAACCACTCTCATTGCGCAAAACGTACTGCGATGTAAAAGAGACAAAGAGTTGCCATAATAAATGAAAGATGCCAATTTGGCGAAACAAACATACAAGAGCCTTGCATTGGCATAAATTGCGATGCTAAAGCATGTAAAAACTGCTTTAAATTAGAGGAAATTTTATAGATTTCACTAAGATAAGATGCCAAACAGTAGTAAAGTGTTACAAATTTTGATATTACGTATTAAACTGATTTAAATTTTATTGGTCAAGTTGCGGAGCTACAAAAGGAAATGATATCAGAAATAGAAAGTTGTGGAATGATCCAGAAAAATCTTTTCCCGGAAGTACAGATTTCAAAAGAACGTTTATGATTTTAAAATGAAACGAAATGTTACGCCAGAAAGGAAAGCTTACAGGGGAAATTTGAAAAAAGGAAGAAATTAAAATAATTTTAGAATGTGAATATTAAAATTAAATGAATACAAGATTAATAAAAATACTTTCTAAATCAAATTAAATAAAATATGGCAGTGGTTGTAAGTAACCACAGCATATTACTCCGGTCTCCCCAAAAGAAAATATTGGTAAGATGGAGAAATTTAATAATTTTGAGATTGAGCCAATATTTTCTAAACTATATACATATACAACATGCATATAACTTCAAATAATGAGAAACAAAATAAAAATAATAATGTGTTACATTTTTCTGACAAAATGTACACAAAGTCTTTCAAAATAAAGTTGCTAAGAGTTCATTCACTGATATATGAAATAGCAAATACAGCACTGTAAAGTAAGATCAGTGTATATTAAAAGAGTGGGGGGGGGGGGGGGGGGAATTATAATAATGTACACATAAACAAATAATATTATATGATGCAAATTGACAATCATATTAATAATGACTTTGTATCATTCAATATAGTACAATATTAGTAATAAAACCTTTCTATCTTCTCTCTATTCTAAAAAAAAGTAACTACCGCTGTCACCGCCGCCGGTTTTGATTTTTTTGTGACCGGAGGCCTTTCTTCGTTAATATTAACAAAAATAATGCATACAAAAATATGAAAATCGGTGGTTTTATACAAACATGTTTGATAAACACGCTGATGCAGACAGTTTTCAAATCGAAGAATTATTTTAAGAGTTATTTAATGCTAAAGTTGGACAAAATCGTTCCATTAAAAAAGTTTTATAGCAGCAAAAACTATACATGGCAGTGTAATCATTTTTAGATCATTTTATGCGTTAGAATTTGCGGGAGTGCAGATTGCATTAATTTTTTTTTATTTTGACTCATTTTTTCAGGTTTTATTTCTATTTTAAATTCAAATTTTCAGCATTTCTAGAGATATTTTTTACAGATTTCTGAAAATTGTACTAATTTAAACGGTTGCCAACTGTATAAAAAGCGCAAGCAATAATGTACGCTTCAAATTAAAAATTTATTTACACGTGACTATTATAAACAGGAAAAAAACTTTCAAATTAGAATTAAATAATTACGTATAAAAAGCAGGAACTTATTAAAAATTGCGTCATAAAAAGTATACATGTGAATTTTAAAAGAGAAAGGATATTGTAAAATAATAAATTCATTAACATGCGTTAGAAGTCTTAGGAGAAATTGCGTCATATTTACGTCACATTATAGTTATTACATAAAATGAACACAAAATAATATTGCAAAAAAGTTTAAATTTAGAAATTGCGCTAGACATTTATTTGATAGTTTGAAAATTAATTTAAAATGTCTCATTTAAAAGAACTTTCTTTTCGCTTTGTTACAAAATACCAGGAGACAAAGACTCTCTTTACTTAATTCCTTTTATATTAGCTTATTTTGAAATGTTGTTACACGTGTATACGTCATCAAGTTATTTTTATTTCGACGTTTATTTGTGTTTTTATTAATGTTGTACGAATTTATTTGTTCTTTCGTTATTTAAAATAAAAATTATATCAATTTGTATAATTTGGCGAGTGGTTTGGCGATTTATATAATTTGGCGAAATGGGTCGACAGGATAATCAAGTAGTACCGCAGCGGATTTGGCGTTAAAATTCCCCAATCAAAGAGAAATGAATAGAAATTCGTTTATAGGGAGATCACCACTGTTTTTTAAATTATAATTCAATCTTTCGAAATTTTTTTAAAGCCGATCAAATTAGCGTGCATTTAGAGTCTGTGGTGTCTGGACGGGGGTTGGCGAGCGTAGCTCGTAGGGGGCCGAGCCCCCTAGTGAAGGAAAAAAATAGTAATAATTCAAAGTAGAACCTTTAAATCACAACTGTATTTCAGTTTCAACGACAGTTAATGAACTACATTTCAGTTTTCGTATCAATTCTTCAATAAGTTACTCATTCGAGAATTTTTTCTTAACAAAATTAAAAATGTATGCAAATATTCAAGAGAGAATATTTAGGCTCTCAGTAAAAATATTTATATATAAATATAGCACTTTTTAAGAAATCAACTTTTCTTAGATGAATAACTAATATCGTGTTATTCTACAACCACAGTAATAATACTTTCAAAGAAAATAAATGCAAAGAAAGGATTATTAAGCTCTCATAAATGTAGTACCACATAACTGTAATAACATTGGTCTTAAAAAAATATCACACAAAATATTTATACTAAATATTCTGAAATGCTTATTGAATTATATTTAATTCAAACATCTGTAAGAATAAATATGTGATTATTTTTTATGTAAAATACATAAGTATTTTTTGTTTGTAAAGACTTAAAACAATCTTTGGATGCAAAGTACAAAATTTTCATGTGCACAAACAGTTTTTTTAATTTGTGAATTTTCAAACACTTAAAAAAACTTAATGTATTTTCAACCATTTTACATAATACACCAAAAATAACAGTAAAAGTATTAGCATGCGTAACTTTCACTATTATTTTTTTAGATGTTAGAAAGAGGTTAGATGTTAGAGCATGCATGAATTATAATTAAGGATACAGTAATATTTGAAATAGTCTAAAAGTCACAATAGGGAAAGGGATGACATATGTACTCATATTATATTTTATATCAATAACAATTTACTTTTTTAAGATAAATACCATATCAAAATAAAGCAATCAATGATACTTCATTTGCAACTAAAATATTGAGTTGTAAAAAAATTTGATTTTTTTTTAAAATCTTTATTATTTAAATCAAATACTGAAATTAAAAATTTTGAGTAATCAGCACATTTTACATTAAACATAAATTCTAAAAATGAATAAGGTTTTGAAGAAAATATTTCAGTGAGCAACATAGTGAACAGGAAGGGAAAAAAATAAGATTTACATACTTTTGTAGGATGACAATTCCATCGTGTCAAGGTGAAGATGAATTTAAAAAAAACTGTACATAAAAATTACACAAATGCTGCCTGCATCTTTGGTAGAAGTAAAAAATAAAATAAACAGTCAGTCTTCGTATTTGACAATACAATCTAGCTAGCACAGAGAAGATTTTTTACAATGGTAAAGGCATCCAAAATAAAATTGAAGATTAGTTTATATTTTATAGTGTTTATGACTGTGAGGATGAAGATCATAATGTTTTTTACTTTGAGTAGATTTATTTAGAACTGTAGTGGAAGTTTTACTACCAGATGCTTGAGAACGCACTGAACTATGTGAATGCGAATATGTTTGTTGGCACTTCGAAGAGGTGTGAATTTGAGGAGAATCATAATTAGTAGTATGAGTAGAAATATGTCGTTTCACAGGAGAAGAAGATGTACTATCAACAGGTGTTTGATCATGTGTTGCACTTCTAGATGAATCAGAAGGATGAAGCAATGCTTCATTTCTTTTCTGGAGTTTCAAGATTCTGTTAGTATGATTTAACACAGGTGATGCTTGATTATTATTGCAATCTTGAATTTGAATAAGTACAGGTGAAATTATTTTCTTTACCATATAAGGTTCTTGTACTTAATTTAATTTAATTTAAGTAATTGGACTATTGCACCATGAACTATATAAAATCACTGTATTTAAAATAAAATACACTTTACTAAATGGTACACACATTGAAATATTTACAATAAAAACAACGTTTCGTTCTGCTTCTGCAGACGTCTTCAGGTTGACACACAAGTCTAAAATCTTTCAAGAATGGATAGTCAGAGTCGACCTTGTCTAGAGGGCGCACCAAACGTCTCAAAGTTGCCAAAGCAACAAAAAGGAGAAAAAAAAAACAGCTATGGAAGAGGGGGGGGGGATGGAACTGACTCTAAACCAGGTTATAATATATTGTGCCAAATTTTATGAATGTTATAGGATAAATTATCATCACATGTGTGCTGTCCAAGCTTAATAATCCTAATGGATTCTAAAATTTTGTTTAAGTATGGATTCTTGCATGGAATAATGATTTTTGCTTCTTCAAAGATAACTCTGCTTCCCGCATTATCAAAACAAAATCTTGAGAGAGCTGTATTAAGTTTAGATTGTGAAATATCCCGCTTGTGCTCCTTCAGCCTTTCTGAGAATTTTCTCTTAGTTTCTCCTATATACACTAATCTTTCATTATTTGGGAGGGTAATCGGAATTTCATACACTCCTGATTTTTGATGATTCATAATTTTATCAATATTATTAGTAACAATTTGAATCAGGTAAGGGGGGGGGGGGAGGAGAGCTACTAATTTTATATTGAATGATTGAAGGATCTGCTTTAATTTTTCATATAAGATGGCGACATAGTGCATACTTCTGTACTTGATAGGTAAAGTATTAACAAACCGCTGGCCTGACAGAGGGGGAATATTTAACTGCGAAATAATCCGGTCTGTCTGGAAGCTTTTATAACCATGATCTATTGCAACTTTTTTAATGAAATTAATTTCAGTCTTAAGCTGACTATCTGAACAAATGCTGTAGGCTCTTCTGATAAAGGACTGAAATGCGGCAATCTTATATTTAAAAGGTAAATTCGCACAATAAGGTATAACTGTTCTCTTTCAAAGGTTTTCTGTAAACTAAAAAGGTGAAATGCATATTGCTGCGGCTAATCTGAACGTCAAGAAAAGGCAAATTCTCATCTTGTTCGGTTTCAAGGGTAAACTTGATGCTATTACTTAACTTATTGACTTCTTGAAGAAAAACTTGTAAATCTAGAAGAGGGTAATTCCATAAGATTAACACGTCATCTACATATCTCAACCAACAAACTGGCTTCTGTTTAAATGAACTAAAAAATTTCTCTTCCATAGGTCTGAGTGCAAACTCGGCGAAAAGACTTGAAACGGGCGAACCCATTGGTGCCCCGTGAAGCTGTCTATAAATAACTCCATTACATATAAAAATATTACTGAACACAATTAGATTCAAACCGGCTTTTAGTGAAGTTTTAATCTCATCCGTTAAAACAGGGTTCTATCAATCAATGAAAAAATATAACTTAAAACCTCGTCCATATTGTTCTTGTACTTTTTTGTTAAATACACTGGGAACTTTTACATAAACAATATCATCAACTTTGATATTAGCAAATTTTAATTTTTCCCTTGATTTCCGATACACTTTTTGTCTAGAAGACTCGTTATTTTTGTAAGATTGATAGTATACTTTCTCAATTACATCCATTAATTTGTGGATTTCATATGCAGTGTTAAGAATTTTCCAGGAAGAATGAGTTTTATAATTGGCATAAATATCATTCACCTCCCTTCCAAAATGAAGATATGGAGTGAATTTTGTAGGTGGATGAGGTGTAATGTTATATATGGACTGGTGAATTTTTAAAGCAGTTGAAACATCAAATCCTTGGTAAGCCATTGTAGTCACAGATGACTTTATTTGAGTGTTACATCTCTCACTCAATCCATCAGCAAGCTTGAAGAAAATGAGTAAATATCAAAGAATCTAGAGCAGCTGGTGCTAACTTAGGAATAAGCCGAAACTGTTTAGCCAGACGCCATGAAAAATTTTTAACTGACTCATTAGAATCCAATTTTAATTTTGAGGAGACTTCAGAGTGTCAGCTTTTTTACTTGGCATAAAATAGGTAATAAATTCTTTTCGAATGGTTTGAAGGTTAGAATTTTTGAATTGAAATTGTGTTTCGAGAAAGAAATGTAATGCAGTACCCTGTAATTTTGACTTGAAAAGAGCAAAAAGTTCTTTGTCAGAGTAATTATATAATTCCTGCAAATCTGATAATTGATCGAAGAAAAGTTCGACCGTCTGAGGGTTTCCATCAAAAGGTTGAATGCAAAGGTTTAAATTTGCTTTTGGAGGCATGGTGACAAATTTCAAAATAATTTTGAATAAATTCCAAAAACAATTCCGAATAAATTTTAAAACAATGTGGTTTATGAATTAACTGAAGTGAAGTTAAAAAATTAATTTCATGCGAAGTCACCTTTTAAAAATAATGTCAATTCAACAGAATAATGCAATAATGGTTTTCAAAATATTATCAAAACAAAATAGCATCTATAAATCAATCTTTCACTTATAAGTAAGAAAAATGTTTTGCTTAACTCATCTTTTTTGTAAATAACATCATAAGCAACCATTTCTTCTTAATAATAAAATGTAAATATTTCATGATAAGAACACCTTAGATTTTGTAAAAGCACATGAAAAAGTTTTGTTTTCAAAATCAACATCTTACTTTAATTCTAGAATTTTTAGAATAAAATTTCATCTCCCTCATAAGATTTGCAAACATATGCATTAATCATTACCAAAATGACTTATGAATAGCAAATAACATACAAAATGCAATTATCTTAAATCAAATCACTTACAAATATTGATTAGAAATCTTTCTCTCTTTTTTTTAGAAATATTCTGTAAAAATTTAAGGAAGTCACCTTTTCTAAATATCAAATATTTCAATAATAATACACTAAAATAAATTTTTATATCAAAATATAATTTAATAACTGTCATGTCATAAAGGTTTCTAAAGGTTCACAGTACCAGGAAAAGCTGTTGTGGTTTGTATGGGAGGAGTGTGACAGAATAATATCTTAAAGTTATTTTTTAAATATTGAAATTCCAATTAATAATCCAGAAATCAATTTTTGTGATCAATCAGTATAGTGTTCATGACATTGTGATGTGGCCACAAAAGACCACTCAGACATAAGTCATTAATTAAAATAATTCAATATTTACTTCCCATATATTTGATAATTCAAGAGCAAAAAATAAAAGCAAAAGCATTACCTGTACTGACCTGAAACAAAAGAACAGTAGTAGATGCATTAGAGAAATGAAATGCACAGACGATAATCATCAACGAAAATATCTTTATTTTTGATGAAACTCTCTTGGAACAAAAGGAGCATTTTTATAAAGGACAACTCTTGTTTTTAGCTGTACCTTTTTTTATGATGAAAAATACTCAAATCGATCTTTTTATGAGCACTTATTTTGAGAAAAATATAATATATTTTCTCCTGGGGAGCGTGCAGGCACAAGTAAAAAGAGTAAGGCATTTAGAAGATTTTTTTTAGCATCGAATTCAACAACTTCTAACACAAGCACCAGTTGAATAAAAAAATAGTAGTAACTCATGATATGCAGACATTCGATAAAATTCTACCCACTTTTATTATCTGAAGAGTAGTCGATGCATTACGGTTAGAGGAACCGTTGTCAAATCTGAACTCAAACAGAAGAAAAATAAGTAGCCGATCACTCCTTCTTAAAAAATATTCTTTCATTTTATTACTTTCTTTACACACACAAGATTATTCGCAGAGTAAAAAAACAAAGGCAGCCACCATTCTGCATTAAAACCCGAACCACTCTCACTGCGCAAAACGTACTGCGATGTAAAAGGGAGAAAGGGTTGCCATAATAAATGAAAGGTGCCAATTTGGTGGGACAAACATACAAGAGCCTTGCATTGGCATCAATTGCGATGCTAAAGCATATAAAAACTGCTTTAAATTAGAGGAAATTTTATAGATTTCACTGAGATAAGATGCCAAACAGTAGTAAAGTGCTACAAATTTTGAAATTACGTATTAAACTGATTTACATTTTATCGTCCAAGAGGCGGAGCTACAAAAGGAAATGATATCAGATATAGAAAGTTATGGAATAATCCAGAAAAATCTTTTACCGGAAGTACAGATTTCAAAACAACGTTTATGATTTTAAAATGAAACGAAATGTTACGCCAGAAAGGAAAGCTTACAGGGAAAGTTTGAAAAAAGGAAGAAATTAAAATAATTTTAGAATTCGAATATTAAAATTAAATGAATACATACAAAATTAATAAAAATACTTTCTAAATCAAATTAAATAAAAATATGGCAGTGGTTGTAAGTAACCACAACAATCATGCATTATAATTATTAATATTCTAATATTAAAAATATTATGAGAATGCTCTCATTATACATTTGGTATAAAATAGGAATGGAAATAATCATAAAATTAAAATATGTTTAGTTCAATGTATTAATTAAAAAAAAAATTAACTGTGCCCTCTAAATTGGGATTTTTTTATGTATATATATAGAACTAATAAACATTTTATACTAAGAACAAAAAGAAAACAGATAGAAATAGCTTTTAAATCTTTCTAAAATGATTAAAAAAAAAACTAAAGCCGCTTTCACGTACTGTATATAATAATAGTTACATGTTCATAATATACTTAGGGAACAAGTATTAAAATATGTATATTTTAATTATAGAAAAGTATGTTAGTTAGATCATATTTGCTTTCTAAAGCCTTGACTGACAGAAGTCATAAGATTTAGCTAAAGATAAGAAATAATGATTTTATTATATCCCTTGGAGACTAATTTGCTTTAGCCTTAAAGCAGTTAAAATGCCACATACATAATATCCCTATCAATTTATTTATATGTAAGTGTTAAGTATTAAATAACATTATTATGCCATAAAAGGAGCTTTTAAATTTAAAAAATAAAAAGGTTGTAGATATTTGTTTACTTATTTATATACTTTTTACTACAATGTTGGAAAGATTATGTTCTAAAGATTTCGCTTTTAATATTATTTTCAAATATTTTATATAGGTGATTCAGTAGTAATGCAAAAGCTTACTTTTCCTTTGCTTCAAGCCAGGTCTAAACATAACAAAAAGGATAGGGTTACTATTCCGTAATGGAGTTCATAGTAATGCAAAAGCTTACTTTTCCTTTGCTTCAAGCCAGGTATAAACATAACAAAAAGGATAGGGTTAGTATTCCGTAATAGAGTTCATAGTAATGCAAAAGCTTACTTTTCCTTTGCTTCAAGCCAGGTCTAAACATAACAAAAAGGATAGGGTTACTATTCCGTAATAGAGTTCATAGTCAAACATTGGCTTCAAAAATGAGCGATTTTTTTTAACAATGCGGTTAAAAGTGTTTTGCAGAGTCACAAAAGTAAGTCACATCGAACATTTCTGATAGTGGTAAACTTTTTTTTTTATCTTACAGCAATAGGAGAGACCGGGGGAATGGCACCACTCGGGGTTATGCCACCACCCCATCTAGTTTATAAACTAACGGCAGTTTGAGATGGTGATTGCGCCTGCACTGTAGCGGCCAACAATAGAAACAGTGCCTAGAGTGAGAATGGTTTTGTTGTACGTCGTTCGCTTGTTCTAGTGAAAAATTTAGTTTTCATCTAGTTGTTTCTTATTTTGGGTCTTCAAATTAGTAGAGGTAAACACCTTTTATTGAAACATTAGGTACTTAAGATAATATTACACTTAATCTACTTGTATTCGCGACATTTGGATGCAATTTGTTGAACAAGTTCGGTTCTTCTTTTGGCTTTGCTGGGGTTTTCCACTATATTGTCCTCTCGGGGTAATGCCGCCATCATGGCAAAGGGTGACTTTTGCAATTTGAGTTAAATTGTAAGCTTAGCACATTAATAAATATATCTTAAGGAACATTGTAATTATTCATAAATTTGATAAATTATTGCTTTCTAAACATTTTTAGTAGGTTATGTGTTTCCTAGTATCCATTTTATGTATTTACTATGTATTTAAAGAGTGGCGTCATTACCCCGATACAGTGGCGGAATTACCCCAGTATCCTGGGTAATCCCGCCACTGTACAGAGGTTGAAAGAAATTTTTTTTATCTTTGCTTACTTTACAGTTATGATTACGATTAAATTTATACAGATACTAAAGATAATGATTCGGATTTAGAATTTTTACTATTAAAAAAAAAACATTTTTTTGAGGTGAAAAAAATTAAATTCCCTTAAGGTGTCGCTATTCCCCCGGTCTCCCCTATGTACTTTATTTTTTTTCTGACAATTCCATTCAATAAATCATTCTTTTTACCCAACTAATTTGTAGACACCTTGTACATTTTTTGGTTCAAATTGTTTGTTTTGAAGAAAACCTGAAAGTTGCCAGCTATATGCACTCAACAATAAAATCTATTAATTCTCATTTTCAGGTGGCTTTCATGACTGATTTAATAGTGAAATGCGATTGGAGATATTTTTTGCTCGGCGATTTTGACTTATCGTCTTTTCCTATCGAAAGGTCTATTCAGTTCATGTTTGATCAGCATGTTCCAGTATCTGAGGCAACACCTGCACATACTGCTGAAACCGAAACTTCAAAGCGAGAGTTTGAAGTTAAATCTGAAAAATCAAAAAAGAAAAGTGATAAAACGTCTCTTTGAAGGAAGGAGAAAAAAGCAGAATCTAAGAAGCAGAAGAAGGATAAAAAATGAAAAATCCTGTTCTGCGTAAAAATAAGACTAAAGTTAAAGAAAACATGTTGAAATGTTTTTAAGTGCTTACAAAAATGCCTTTGCATTTTATGTATATTTTAATGTAACCTTACAAATATTGTATTATTTCTTGATTTTAAGTAAAGCCAAATTTTACTAAAGTTGCTCGTCTTAAAACTCATATTTTTTTAAACATGGCCTATTTTTTTTTCTACACAAAGTATGGTACCACAGAGTCAATTTGACCCTGGCTCTTTTTAAAACATTGCTTTTTTTTTTTTTTTTTTTTTTTTTTTTTTTAAGCAGCAGACTTTTTAATGTGTTCATACATGCTGTTCTACAACATTAGCTTTTCAAATTCATCGTGAGAAATTTTAGTTATGTTTTAGTTTTTAGCTCACAGGCTATCAAAGCCTGAGAACTAATGTGCCCGCAGGTTCTATATGCACATATGTACGTAACGCGATAACTCTTGATAGAAATATTCGATTTGCTTCAAATTTTGGATATAGGTTTATTTTGATAAGGCGCTTCCCTGATTAGTTTTGGGGGTTCATTGGTTAATTTATAAAGGGGCAGGGGGGGGGGTAATTCTTCCTCTTAATTTAGATAAATGGGTTTTTCATGTAGAAATGTCAGATTTGCTTCATGTTTTGTATATAGGTTTATTCTGATAAAGCCCTTCCTTGATTAATTTTGTGGGCTCATTGCTCAATTATAAAAGGGGGTATGAGGGCTAATTCCCCTTAATTTAAATAAATGGGTCTTTCATGCAGAAATATCCGGTTTTATTCATATTTTGTATACAGATTCATTCTGATAGTGCTTCCCTGATTAGTTTTAGGGGTTCGTTGGTTAAATATAAAGAGGGGGAATGGGGGAGCTAATCTCCCCCTCTTACTATAGATAAATGTGTTTTTCATGCAGAAATATCAATTTGATTCAAATTTTGTATATAGGTTTATTCTCTAAGGCTCTATCCTGAATAATTTTGAGAGTTCATTGGTTATGCATAAAAGGGGGAGAAAGGTGGCTCATCCCCCCCCTTAATTTAGATAAATAAACTTTTTATGCACAAAAATCCGATTTGCTTCAAATATGGTATATCGGTTTATTCTGATAAGGCGCTTCCCTCATTAGATTTGGAGATTGATTGGTTAGGTATAAACGGGGTGCATAGGAGAGCTAATCCCCTTGTAATATACAATTAGTATGAATAGCCTGTGAGCTCAATGCCATCAGTTTAACTGGGCAATATTCTTTTTGTTAAGATGGTGTTCAAATGTGCTATAATCTTTTGTCAGGGAATTATAAAATTGAAGCTAAAGTAGCCACTTCTGACTTTTCGACTAATGTAGTAGAAGTCAATGAATGAAGTAGAATGAAAGGAAGTAGGGTGAACCCCCCAGTAGCTGACAACTTAACCCTAGAACTACCGGAAATTTTACTCAAGTTTTATAAAAACATTCTACACCAGAATTTTTACTTAAAACTATTTAATTTGTTTATTTAACTTATTATTGTCTGATTTATACATTTAGTTTGTTTTGAAGAAATTTCTGGTTTGAATAAATATTTTGAATGTACATGTCGGGTCCATTGGACCCTTCTGGTAGACAGAGGGTTAAGTATTTTTTTTGTTGTTGTTGTTCAAATCAGTATTGTAGAATTTTAAATACACTTTATACTTATCTTTCTCTTTGAAACTATAGTAGCACATTAAAAAAAATATTAACCAAATTATAAATTGTATTATTAAAAATTTTCTTCATAAACATGGTCATGGTCAAAAACTCCAGTAACTGACACCAACCCTACATGACCCTACATGACACCAATATTGTTATGAAAAAACAATAATTGACACAAAATTAACCAGTGTCTGACACTTTATTTGCTAAGTTAACAAAAAAAGTATTTTATATTTCAAGGAACTTACGCTTGGATATACTTTAATCTCTTTTATAAAAACAAAATTCTTAAACCATATTTATGTATGTGTCATACTACAGAAGCATGTGTCCATTTTTTTTTAAGTTTTAAATTGTTAGTAATCCAGTTATCAATAACGACGTTTATGAACCAGTAACACTCGTAGAACATTTTAAATATTAATGATATTTACCACAAATATAAATTATGTTTAAACAGTTAAAGTAACAAATTTAAATTTTCTTTAATATAACCAAAAACTGATACCTCTGTCGGAGGCTAGTAAATGAATTTCATGGAAAAAACACTACCTTAATTTTAGAAAGATGGTTGCCTCAAAATGGCACTTTTCCTGTTCACAAAAGTTCTTTCCTCATTTAATAATGTTCTTGGCCTACTAGTGGTGAATAAATTGACTAAAAACAATGTCTGTTGCCCCTTGATGAAATTAGTTTGCTGAATTTTACAAGAACATGACTATTTGAGTTACTTTTACTGAAGTATCAGTTACTGGTTAAGTATTAGTAACTGGGGCGTTCATTCGAGACTGCTTTTTACCGTAATAATTTCGTTTTAAGGATGTACCGAGACACAATCTCCAAATTTTCTAAAAAAAAAAAAAAAAAAAAAAACTTTTTGCATTAAAAATTTCTGTTTTTTTCTGCTTAAAATGGCGTTTAAATCATGTTTCTATCTTAACTAGAACAGGAAATATTAAATTTTTTGTTTTGGTTTGTTTTTAAAATCTAGCTTTCAAGCAATGGTTGACATGGAAACGACTTCTTGTGAAAATGCGTTTTCTTCATGGCTTTTTTTCACCATTTCTCGTATTTGAATCGGTATAAGTCAAGAACGGTTAAAGATAAATGGTTCAAACTTGAAACATGTCTTTTTCAATTGTTTTTCTTTGATTCAGCAAATTAGAAAAAAATATTTACTTTTGAAAATAGGATTTTTTTTTTTTTAAGTTACACCATTTTTGTACTTTAATTTTTTTTATTAAGATTTTTAAGAATGCTGAATCAAAATTAAAACTTATAAATTTCTGTTTATTTAAATGAAAAAAAAATGAAATTCTACAAATAATATTTCGAATTATAGCGATTTTAAATTACCCACTTTTTCAATGAATTTTAAATTTAAAAAAAAATTGAGTTTTATCATGTGATTTTGTTTACAAATAACATGGTTAACCATCACCAAAAAAAAAAAAAAAAAAAAAAAAAAAAATCAATTTTAATTCAATAAATAATTTTAAATTGTGTCCCGGACCACCCTTAACTAAAGAATCTTGGATTAGGGGGGGGGGGGGGGTGAAGGGTTCCGATTTGAGTTTTAAATTTCCCTTCAACAAAAAGTGAAAACTGAAAAAATGGCAACAACCAAGCAATAAATTGAGCATGCGTGAGTAATCGTATTTTTTTTTTCTTTTTTATTACTTCGGTAGCGGTAATACTTTGAAATTTTTTAAATGTCTGTAACAGCGGTTCCCAACTTTTATTACTCCGTTACCCACCTAATATGAGGGTGTATCTAATATCAGTTTGGCGATTTTGTATGACCTCTAAGCTTTCGCCGATGAAAAAAATAAATATTTGTACTATCAACAAAAACTGGTTAATTTTAACTAAGGATCGACCGAAACAAGATTTCAAGGCCGCAACCGAATTTCGGTGATCTTTCTATTTTCGGCCGAAAACGAAAATGACAAATTTCAGTTACTGTGATATATATAGTCGTAAAAAATTTTGTATTCGTGCATTTTTGCATACGAATGCAACAATAGCTATTGCACCAAGATCTGAATACTTATAAAACTTGTTATCGTACGAACGCACCTGATTTGCTACGTTTGAATAACAATTTCCGACTTGTTCTAAATAAAGTGTACTTAAATATAATAAAACACACATACTACAAGTACAATATATATTAAAACACGCATACACACATAAATAACGCCTGCATTCCACAGTTAAAGGTACATATAAAT
Organism: Maratus speciosus; assembly: GCA_963932465.1. Classification (NCBI taxonomy): domain Eukaryota; kingdom Metazoa; phylum Arthropoda; class Arachnida; order Araneae; family Salticidae; genus Maratus; species Maratus speciosus. Next base: position 87,338,006 of record OZ010799.1, on the reverse strand, counting down.
ATTATACAGACATACATATTTAGAGAATGCATTGAAGGGAGATGATAAAAATATCTCGGTGACTCAAATAATCAGAAGGTTTTGTAGAAAAATAAACTTTATTAACACAACAACACATAGTCAAATATTCGCCATCGTCACTGACAGAAATAATCTGCCGCTCTCTCCAGAGTTCGAATGTTACTGCGTCACGTGACTTCAAAAGCTCTCCGCAGAAAACGCGGGGGGAGGAAATGCGCCTCATTGCTATTGGCTGGCTCCTCGCGTGCGAGAGAGAGAGAAATAGCAGACGGCTACAGAGTATGCCCCCAGTGACGAAGTCGCGATTACAAAAAGGTAGCAATTAATAAGATATATAAGAAAGGTCTTGAGTAAAATTAAAGTACATATGATACAAAAAAAAATAGAAAATATATTATGCATTACATGAAAAACAATACTTTTGAGAAGGAAATAATATGCACACTATAAACATCAAATGTTTTAAACAATATAATCCGTAACGAGATGTTTCGGAAAACGAACTTTACGACCAGATTTGGTGGTAGGGTGTTCAACAGGAGTAGTTGGAATATTTATGGGCTCATTTTGTTTTTGAGGTTGGGAAGGTGAAATAGAATCTGCTAATTGATACGCAGGTTTAATGCGATCAATAGATACAGTACAGCGCTTCCCGTTTAATTCCAAGTCAAACGTTTTCTCAGACCTGTCAATCACTCGATGAGGTCCTGTATAAGGGGGTGATAAGGGAGGATTGACTTTATCTGATCTAAGAAACACGTGTGAACAGGTTTTTAATGAGGGATTGACATAAATTTTAGGATTGCCGTGCATTGCAGTGGCAATGGGATTTAACTTTCTCATTTTTTCAGTTAACTCAGTGACGTATGTAAGAGTAGGTGGTTGATTTATAGTTTCAGTGTTTATGAGATCAGAGGGTAGTCTGATGTTTGTGCCATAAACAAGTTGAGCACAGGTCGCTTGGATATCATTTTTAAGAGCAGTGCGTAAACCAAGTAAGACAATCGGGAGGATTTCAGTCCATTGAATTTGATTGTGAGCTTTAAGAGAACTCTTAAGATGGCGATGGAATCTTTCAATAAAACCGTTAGACTGTGGATGGTATGCTGTAGTTCTGATGCGTTTACATCCTAATCTATCTGTAAGCTCTTTGAAAAGAGTGGACTCAAAATTTCTACCCTGATCAGTAGTAATGGTAACAGGGGTTCCAAATCTGGAGATCCAACTGTGTATCAATGTACGAGCAGTTGTTTCTGCAGTCATATCAGATGTGGGTATAACTTCGGGCCATCTCGTGAACCTATCAATGATGGTCATGCAATACTGATTGCCATCGGATGATGGTAAAGGTCCGATAAAATCAATATGAATATGGGCAAAACGAGCATCAGGTTCAGAGAATGTACCAATTGGTGATTTGGTGTGTTGAAAGATTTTAGCTTTTTGACATTTCGTACAGCTGCGAACCATAGATTTTATGTCCTTACGCATGCCAGGCCATACAAATCGTTTAGAAATTAAATCTAATGAAGCTGAGATACCAGGATGCGAGAAATAATGTAAGGTTGAAAAAACTGATTGTCGCATACTTTTAGGAACAAATGGTCGAGGATGTTTTTGTGACATATCGCAATATAAATGTACATCTTCGAGTGGAAAATAATGTTTTTCTAATTTTAATGAAGTGGTGTCAAATTCGAGAAGTTGTTTTAGCTCTTCATCATTTGTCTGAGCAGTGGCAAACTCTTTAAAATCTAACACATTAGGAGAAATTGAATCTATCTCAATTCGAGATAATGCATCGGCCACAATGTTGTCAGAGCCTTTAGTATATCTAATATCAGTAGAAAACTGTGAAATATAGTCTAAATGTCTCAATTGACGTGGGCTACATTTATCAGGGTTTTGTTGAAATGCGAATGTAAGGGGTTTTTGGTCTGTATAAATAATGAAATTCCGACCTTCTAGCATGTGTCTGAATTTTTTTATAGAACAATAAATAGCAAATAATTCACGATCATAAGTAGACCAATTTCTTTGTGATTTATTTAATTTACAGGAATAAAATGCTATTGGTTCCCATTGGTTTTCGGAGAGTTGCATTAAAGATCCACCAATTGCGACATTGCTGGCATCGACCCATAAGCTTAGCTGGGCGCCAGGAAATGGATGTCGTAATAATGTAGCTCGAGCTATAGCTTCTTTTGAAGCAGTGAAGGAAAGAATGGCTTCATCGTTCCATTGCAATTGCTCAGTTTTGTTAGCATTGGAACGGGGATGTTTTTTCGTATTTTTGTGTCCTTCTAAGAATTTAACGAGTGGAGCTAAAATATCGGCAGCTTTGGGAATGCACCGTCGATAAAAATTGAAAAGACCTAAGTAGCGTCTTAGTTGAGTTAAGGTAGAGGGCTGGGGGAAATCTAGGATGCATTTTACACGATCAGGTAAGGGTTCAATTCCTTCAGCTGAAAGTTTGAATCCTAAAAAATCGATAGTGGATTGGCCAAATTTACATTTATCAACATTAATACACAGGCCATACTCTTTAAGTCTAGAAAACAACAACTCAAGGTGTTCTAAATGTTCAGTTTCATTATTTGATGCAATTAGAAAATCATCAAGAAATGCGTAAACAAATCCTAAGTCACGAATTACGTCATCAATAAATCGTTGAAAAGTTGAGGAAGCGTTACAAAGGCCGAATTGCATACGAGTGCTTTCGAAAAGTCCGAATGGAGTGCAAATCGCAGTTTTATGTACATCATCAGGATTTATGGGAATTTGATGGTAGGCTTTTACAAGATCAATGTGACTGAAGATTTGTTTACCATGTAATTCAGCAGTGAAATCTGCGATACAAGGGATAGGATATTTTTCTTTAACAGTTTGTGCATTTAGAGCACGATAATCACCAACAGGTCTCCAATCGACAGATCCTTTCTTCGGCACCAGGTGCAAAGGCGAAGAGTAATTACTTTTAGAAGGTCTCATATGACCGAGTTGTAGCATGTGCTGAAATTCAGCTTTGGCAATTTTTAACCGATCTGGAGCTAGCCGTCTAGGCTTAGCAGCGACTGGAGGCCCCTTAGTGTTTATATAATGCACAGTATTATGCTTAACCGGTTGGTTAGGATCCGGTAATTTCGTGATTTCAGGAAATTTAAATAATAATTTACCATATATATCATTTACAACATTGGGTTTCACAGAAAATATATTACAAGTACTTAATATAGCAGGAGCTTTTAAATTAGTAGTGGAATCAATAAGACGACGATTCCGTAAATCAAGTTTTAAATTAAAATTATGCAAAAAATCAGCTCCTAAAATAGCACATGAAACATCACAAATATAAAAAGAATATGTAAAATTTCGGCGTAGGCCTAAGTTGATATTAATACATTTACGACCATACACATTAATTTTTGTGCCATTAGCAGCACGAAAGGTTTGAAGAACAGGCCTAGTTTTGTCATTTTTATTCGCGGCCACAAGTGAGGCATCAGATCCAGAATCGACTAGAAAACACATACCTGTATTTCTGTCTCTAACGAAAAGGCGACGAGAAGGTGCTGGGGAGAAGTCCGTCGCCGCTACTCTTCCCGCTTCTGGTTTTCCGAATAAGAACAAGGCGCTAGGCACTTTTTTGCTTTTTCTTGATATTTTTGGTGATACCAACACAATGTTGCATCCCTATGGCGGGACTGAGAACGATTACGCTGATGGTTATCACTTCTAGATACACTTCTTGAACGACGAAGATGAGCGACCTCTTGGCGTAATGCTTGGATTTCTTTTACGAGCATATCAATGGCTGGTGGTGTCTGAGATTCAGTTGTTGGTGTTCGAATCGAAACAGAACTAATGTTGGAAGGCGTTAATTCAATTATTCTATCAGCAATATCCGCCGCTTTATCTGGAGTAATTTTTTCAATGGAAGCTAGAATCGTTTGCACAGTGGTTGGCATTTGTTGAGTAAACAGTTCTAGAAGAAGATCGTCGCTAATATTATGGCTTTCAGCCCGTCTTTTCATTAATCGAAGTAATTCAGTTGGTTTTCTGTCACCCAGGCTTTCTCCAGCTAGCAGTTTCCGTATTTCTAAAGTACGACTTTCTCCGCAACGTTCGATAACTTTTGCTTTCAAAATCTGATAAGGATCAGTTGGATCAGGACTCATTATCACATCTCGAACCATAGTAGCAGTAGCAGGCGGTAGATGCGCTACAACATAATTATATTTTGTTTTCGACTCAGTGATAGCTTTAGGAGTAGCTAATTCGAACGTGCTGTCCAGCATATGAAACCATAATGTAGGGTCCACAGAGATATAGGGTGGAATGACTACGGCAGATGTTTCAGCAGTTGCCATTTTGCTAGTTAAACAAAACGTTCCATGAAACAGTTGAATAGTTCGACGTTCTATGAAATAGTTGAAGGTTCAAAAATCCGCGGTCACCATTTTAGAGAATGCATTGAAGGGAGATGATAAAAATATCTCGGTGACTCAAATAATCAGAAGGTTTTGTAGAAAAATAAACTTTATTAACACAACAACACATAGTCAAATATTCGCCATCGTCACTGACAGAAATAATCTGCCGCTCTCTCCAGAGTTCGAATGTTACTGCGTCACGTGACTTCAAAAGCTCTCCGCAGAAAACGCGGGGGGAGGAAATGCGCCTCATTGCTATTGGCTGGCTCCTCGCGTGCGAGAGAGAGAGAAATAGCAGACGGCTACACATACAATAAATACAATAAACCCAACTGGGGTGAAAAATTAGCCAGAGCCAGGAATCGAACCCGGGACCACAGTATACAAGACTGCTGCTATACTGTGGTCCCGGGTTCGATTCCTGGATCTGGCTAATTTTTCACTCCAGTTGGGTTTATTTTATTTATTGTATGTATGTCTGTATAATATTTATATGTACCTTTAACTGTTGAATGCAGGCGTTATTTATGTGTGTATGTGTGTTTTAATCTATATTGTACTTGTAGTATGTGTATTTTATTATATTTATCGTTGACCAATGTAATAGTAAAATCTATTCATCGTTGTCCGGTCCTACAAGGTTGTCGTATAGATGGCTGGTGACTTCCCCAACATGGTTTATTAGTGAGAAATTGCAGACCCAGGCATCGGGCGGAGTAGCTCAGTGGTTAGAGCAGCAGTCTTGTATACTGTGGTCCCGGGTTCGATTCCTGGCTCTGGCTAATTTTTCACTCCAGTTGGGTTTATTGTATTTATTGTATGTATGTCTGTATAATATTTATATGTGCTTAAATATATTTGATACACCAGTTAGGGTGCACAATAGGGTGGGTCGAAAAAACCGAAATATTTACGATCCAAATGTAATAGAGCGGAAAAGTTGCCTTTTGTAATAAAGAATAAATTCGTAAAATATTATACCGATCAGTTGATATCTTTTACCGCCGCAAGGGGGCCAAAATTTCAAAAAATTGCAAAAAACATGTTTTTTTAATATTTTTTTTTTTAATTATCCAAATGTACGAATAAAATTTCTAATAGGACGCAATACCTACATGAAGATATAAGAAATGTCCCGGTAAATGTCCGTTATGATAAAATCATATCTTTTACTGCCGCAAAGGGACCATATTTAAAATAAAATCGTAAAAATTTCAAATTTTCACTTTTTCTAAATTTTTATAATTTTATAATATGTCTAGAAGTAAATAAATTTACTTTATATCTATTAATATGTCATAAATTGTGTTAAATATTTGTCATAGACTGGAAAATAAAAACGGTAATCATTCATTGTTCTTGACGATCGTTTCATCTACTGCTGTTTTACTGCATATCAGCAGTTCATATACCACAAATCACAAAAATGATATAAAATGAACAAAATGTTTTAGTATTTTATTAATTAAAATACAGAGATGTTTAACCGAAAAGGATTAAATAAACTGAAATTGAAGAAGTATTAAAAATAAACGAATTTATAATATGACTTGCTTTCAAATAAAACCATTGTTCTTCGAGAGGCCGAAATTGATTATATGTGGTCCTCATTCTGATCTGGTCTACAAACTTTACCTGCACTTCTGTGACTAATTTCATCTTTCTACTAATTGAGTTGGACAAGGAAAATTTATAACAGCTGGTATCTTTAATCGAACATTCTAAGTTCACCAGCGTTGTTAGATCGTCAGTTGATAGACAAACCGTAACAGGTGGTTTCGTTAGTTTACAGTTTCTGCTTTTGTCTAAAGCCATACAATTTTAAGCTTCAAAGTTCTGTTCAAGTCTGTTATGACGAAATAAAGGATGGCACTATTCGTGTCCGCAGAACTTCGTGCTTTGGAAATTTTCAATTTTGGCAATCGGCTGATGCAGTACATTTTCTCTCGGCTGATGCAGTACCAGAATGTACTCAATGAGTACATCCTGAAAGTGTACTGCATCAGTTGGTTCACAATTAAAATGAATCCATCATGTTTTTCAGATTCTGTGGACTATAATTAGTAACCCCCGTTACTTGCCATATCATCTACGAAAACATATAGTTCCTCTGATTTCACAAAATGCCTGTTTCGCAAACCATGAAAATAGCCTCATTGGAATGATAGCATATGAAGGAGAAGACATCAGGACCCCAGCCATAAAGAAAATTGCCAAAGCACAAAGTTCTGTGACACGAATTGTGCCATCCGCCACTTCGTCATTCCAGACTTGAACTTTGAAGCTTAAAGTTGTATGAATTTATTGGAGTGGCAAAACTGTAAACCAACGAAACCACCTGTTATGGTTTGTCTATCGACTGACGATCTAACGACGCTGGGGACTTTAAAGATACCAGCTATTATAATTTTACTTATCCCACTGAATCAGTAGAAAGGTACTTGAAATTAGTCACTGAAGTGCTGTTAAAGTTTGTGGACCAGAACAGAGGTAGGATCACATATGATCAATTTCGGCCTCTCGAGCAACAATGGCTTTATTTGGAAGCAAGTCATATTATAAAACTCAATTAACTTAAATACAGGCAAAGTTCTTTAATCCGCACAAGTTGGGACCAAAGGTTGTGCAGATTAGGGAATATTGCGGATTATGGAGTATTATGGATTATATGTCTTTTTCTTATTTCTGGACACTATTTTAAATATGATATATAATAATTAATTTAATATGCTATCTCAAAAATTGCATTTTTCAAATTCTTGTATTAAAAAATTGATTGTATTCACTTTTATATTTAAATTTTTCAGATATTTTTTTAAAAAAATCATTTTTGGATCAAGAATTTGTAAATTTGTTTAATTGTTTACATTCATTAAGCAATGCGAATTATAGGAAATTGCGGATTACGGGAGTGCGGATTATAGATCCTTTACTGTACTTCTTCATTTTAAATTTATTTAATCCGTTTCGGTTAAACATCTCTGTATTTCAATTAATAAAATACTAAAATATTTTGTTCATTTTATATCATTTTTGTGATTTGTGGTATATGAACTGTTGATATGCAATAAAACAGCAGTAGATGAAGCGATCGTCAAGAAAAATAATTGATTACCGTTTTTATTTTCCAGTCTATAGCAAATAGTTAACAAAATTTATGACATATTAATAAATATGAAGTAAATTTATTTATTTCTAGGCATATTATAAAAATTATAAAAATTTAGAAAAAATGAAAATTTGAAATTTTTACAATTTTTTTTTTAAATATGGTCCTTTCGGCAGTAAAAGATATGACTTTATCATAATGAACATTTACCGGGACATTTCTTATATCTTCATGTAGCTATTGCGTCCTATTAGAAATTGTATTCGTACGTTTGTATGATTTAAAAAAAATATTGAAAAAAACATGTTTTTTGCGATTTTTGGAAACTTTGGCCCCCTTGCGGCGGTAAAAGATATTAACCGATCGGTGTAAAATTTTACGAATTTATTATTTATTACAAAAGGCAACTTTTCTGCTCTATTACATTTCGATTATAAATATTTTGGTTTTTTCAACCCACCCTAGTGCACAAGTATTTCGCATGATTGTCGCTAGATATCATTTTCACCATTACTAAAGTCAAGACATTCGGTATAAAGTAAGCAAACTCATTTACTTATAATGTTTGAAGTAAATCACTAGAAGGCGCTGCTATTTTTTTTACCAATCCGGCAAACCCTAAACCAAAACAAAGTCTCTCTCTGACCAATCATCTATCTGGGCAGGGTAGAAATTAGCTAATTCAATGGGTTTGTGCTCGTTAAACTCGGCATGCTTTTTGCGTGGTTTTCGGCGAAATGAATTCACCTTTCTATAATTACGTACGCAACGACAAAATTGCCAACTCATGGACATTTTCGGTTTTGCACGAGACTTTGAAACAAATGAAACAGTAAATTTTTCACGTTCAAGTGTTGTTATTATTTTTTTTTAATTACCCTATAGAGTTTCTCGTTACTCAACTAGTTCTTGTAAATGTTCAAAATTTTTAGAAGTAAGATTTATTTATATTTTAAAATTACCTTTATAGAAGCTAAATTTGATTTCACAATAATGTGTTATTGAATAATTGGTACTTGTTAGTTATCCCGTCGACCAAATTACTTTCGCCAAATTCTAAGATTAAATGGCAATAATGATTGATCGTAAATGTCACATTCATGTGACAACACATGTTTACGTCATCAGGTGATTTTTATTTCGACGTTTTATTTGTATTTTTATTAATGTTATATTAATTTATTTGATTTTTCGTTATTTAAAATAAAAATTATGTCAATAGGAGGGTGATCTGGCGATTTATATAATTTGGCGAAATTGGTCGACGGGATAACTAACAAGCACCAAATAATTTTACAGCGAATAAATATATTTTGAACCATTTGGTACAGATGTCATATTCGCAAAATATTGGCGCGATTTTTTTCCGACGCCGATTTAGCGAAAACAACAACATCCGGGTTACCATATCAAGCAAAATAACGACACTTTGGCATCGGTTAAGTATATATTGCATATATGACATTGGCGTCAGAAAAAAATCGCGCCAATATGGGGCGAATATGACATCTGTGCCACAATTTTTACATCAACATAGATATTGCTCTTACATGGCTTAGTTAGACACAGGTTGCAGTTAAAAAATGTACATATTAATTTAAAATAGACGAAAAAATGGCAGCTTTGTCAAAAGCTGTATTTCTTTCATTGATCAATATGCAGCGATGACAGCGATGACCACCTCGGGAACTCAGCTTTCGCTTTAGAGTGTTAGTGCAATCCCGTGTTTGTGATCAATATGCAAGTTTAGCTGTATTATCTGGGAGAACGGCAGTGCGTTCGCCAAGTTCGCACAAGCCGTAAGCTACCTATTTCTGAACCATTTCGGCATACTTTTCACCCCCTCATAACGTCGTTTTAGGGAGAGATATAGAAATTTTTCTTTTATACGCATGTTCGTATGGTCAAACTGAACTAAGGTTCCACAATTTCATGTTTTTATATTTAGTAGTTTTCGAAATATTAAATTCCGAAAAAGCGCTTTTTTGTCACTGACTCACTTCGCATCATCAAATAACTAAGGTACTTCTAAAAGTCGTAGAATTATGAAATTTCACAAGTAAGTCAGGTTTGTAGCACAATTAACCAGAAAAATCTGAAAACACAGAATTTCCGCCTCTAAACCCTTCAAACAGGGGGTGTTCATTTGGCCGTAAACAGTTCCTTAACACATTCAATTGTGCCAATGTTGGTCGCCAAAACTTGATTACAGAGTTTTGAAGGGAGTCACGTGATTTCAAGCAGAATAACATTTTACATATATACTTTTCCAAAGATGTTTTTTAAATAGAAAAAATGAATATACCTAAAAATTTTAATCAGTATAGGTTATGATATATTTACGAAATTAAAACAACAAAACATTTAACAAAATATAAACGCAATTCGGTACGTTTCCGATATAGTAGTCTTGGCGAAATACAGAAAATAGCCTTGAAGAGAAAAGAAATTTGATAATAACGTATTTTATGGCAACCTATTTACTGTCATATACACAAGCAATTTTTTCAATATGTATACAATTTATTTAATGTAATGATCCCGTTTATTTATTTTTATATACCAACATAAATAATTTGTATATAAAAAATAATATTTTATACATGTATAAATAAAATGTTTATATGTGTGACATCTCCCGTGAACTGAAATGAAAGGACTTGCGCGAGTCAGGAAAAGGAATAATGTTTTTTCCATCGCTGTTATGAATTTGTGTATATTTTTGATGTGTTGTGTTTGTCATTGTGATTGTTTGAATAAAGTGATGTAAATGTATTAAATTAGTGCAGTTTTATAAGTAGAATAATGCTCGGCCATCCCGGCGAACCTAGATTCAGTTCAACATAACAGAAAGGGTAAGCGATTACCTTTATTAAGTATTAAGTAAAAATAACTTTTACATTATTCGAATACTTTGAGTTGACATTATGGCGCCCGTTAACAGGGACGCCGGTTTATAAAAGGCCGTGATTATATATTTTTGATCTATCGAACTATTATTGGTAGTATATTACGATGGAAAATTTAACGAAAATTAGAACTCCGTTGCGTACCAGTTTTACGGAAGCTGCAAATAGGCTTGACGAAGCTTTAAAAGCTAATCCTGTTGATTTCGAAGAAATAGAAATTTCTTTTACGCTTTTAAGCGATAAATATCAGAATCTGCAAGCTGCAGATAATGAGATATTAGATTTACTTTCGAAAGATGATAAAATAAATCAAAGTGTTTATGATAAAGAATATGATAATATAACTTCGTATACGGATAAGTACATCACTTTAAAAATAAAGACTGAACGAATGCAGAATTCATTGAGTAATTCACATACTGAAGCGGTAAATAAAAAAACTGTGAGGTTACCAAAATTGGAATTAGAAAAATTTGATGGATCGATAAAAAATTGATTGAAGTTCTGGTCTATTTTTAAAAAGATACATGAAGACCCAGAATTATCGGATGAGGATAAATTTGTTTATCTTATTCAAAGTACTACAGAAAAATCTAGAGCGCGTGATCTTGTAGAGAGTTTTCCGCCAACAGCAGAAAATTACCCTTTAGTGATTGATTGTCTTAAATCTCGTTTTGGTAAAGACGAACTTTTAATTGAAGTATACGTACGAGAGTTGTTAAATTTGGTATTAAATCATAATAAGAGTAATATAGTAAAATTATATGATAAGATTGAATCGTATTTAAGATCTTTGGGCACATTAGGTGTCACTTCAGATAAATACGCCGCAATGTTATACCCTCTTGTTGAGAGTTGTTTGACAGAAGAAATTTTAAAAATATGGGAACGGCATATTAGTTCTCTTTTGGTAAAAGATAAAGAAAAGCGAGAAATTAATAAATTAAGTTGTTTGATGGACTTTTTGAAGTCGGAGGTTGAAGGGGAACAAAGATTGGCAATCGCCAGAAATACTTTTGATGGTGGGAGAGATTCACATAAGAAAGCGAATAAGCAATATTCTACGGAAAATAAAAGCGAATTTTCAACGGCTTCAGGGCTTTTAAACACAAATGTAATTCATGAAAAGAAATGTATTTTTTGTGAGAAAAAACATATTTCTCAAGATTGCTATAAAGCTAAGAAAATGAGTATTCAGGAGAAGCGTGAATGTGCAAAAAGGGCTGGTTGTTGTTTTTTATGCATTAAAAGGGGCCACGTTAGTAAAAATTGTCGCAGTAAAATACAATGTTTTATGTGTGATAAATTTCACTGCACAATCATGTGTCCGAATTCGTCACTTGAATCAAAAGTAGAAACTCCTAAGCCTGTCGAAAATTCTAATTGTGTACAATCGAAAGATCAAACACTGACTAGTCAATCTAGTTTATCTGGGGTATTGTTACAGACACTCCAGGTCTATGTAAGGAATCATAATGGAAGACATATCATGAGAGCTTTGATAGATACAGGTAGTCAGCGATCGTATATAACTTCCAAAGCTGTTAGATTATTAAAGTATGAAAGTTTAGGAGAAATTCCAGTAGTTCATAGTTTATTTGGCGGTTTTGAATCCCCCCAACAGAAACATCGTCGTTTTAAGGTTTATTTAACTAGCTTAGATGAAAAATATAATTGTAATTTCGAAGTTCTAGAACAAGATAAAATATGCGCTGAAATATCCAAGACGCCCCAAGGACCGTGGATGAAAGATCTCAGTAAAAGAGGAATTAAATTGACTGATTGTGATAATCACATGTCACAGACATACGAGTCAGAAATTCACCTATTAATAGGAGCAGATGTGGCAGGAAAATTATTAAATGGAAAGATTCAATATTTACCAAGTGGACCTGTTGCAGTTGGTACACATTTGGGATGGACGTTAATGGGTAAAATTCCCCAAGTTCCACAAGTAGCTGAATCTTATCTTTCGATCATATCCTTACTCACTGGTGACATTAATCTTCCCGATATGTGGAGTTTAGACTGTATAGGAATTCTAGATCCCGTTGAAAGACAAAATATGATGGAAATGCATGAAGCTGCGCTTGAGCATTTTCAATGTAATCTGGAAATTAACAGTGCAGGAAGATATGAAATATCATTACCTTGGATCAAGTCACATTCTGTACTTCCCGAAGGAAGACAAACAGCAGAAAGAAGATTAAGAAATACCATTAAGAAATTAAAAATTAAGAATGGTGAAATTCTAAGATCATACCAAAGACTTTACCCCCTTGAATTTCAACATGAACAACCATTTTTACTACATGAGAGATCCATTCCTGATGAACCTGACAGTTCACCTCTTCTCCCGAATGATCATGACATGGGATGTGCTGATTCTACACAACCATCAGTCTATTCAAAGGCTGAGAAAGATTGTCCAGACAAGTCAATGTATAGAACCAGATGCAGTCGAGTAATGAGACCTGTTAAAAGACTAGACCTATGACTTTGGTTATTTTTCTGATATATGTGACCTTGGTTGCATCCTTTACTAAGAATGCAAGGTGGGAGGATGTCACATCTCCCGTGAACTGAAATGAAAGGACTTGCGCGAGTCAGGAAAAGGAATAATGTTTTTTCCATCGCTGTTATGAATTTGTGTATATTTTTGATGTGTTGTGTTTGTCATTGTGATTGTTTGAATAAAGTGATGTAAATGTATTAAATTAGTGCAGTTTTATAAGTAGAATAATGCTCGGCCATCCCGGCGAACCTAGATTCAGTTCAACATAACAGAAAGGGTAAGCGATTACCTTTATTAACTATTAAGTAAAAATAACTTTTACATTATTCGAATACTTTGAGTTGACAATATGTATATAAATACATGGTACTTCTTAGTTATCCCATCGACCAAATTACTGTCGCCAAATTGTAAGATTAAATGCCAATAATGGCCAATAAAACCATTAATTCGACGTTTTATTCGTATTTTTATTAATGTTTTACTAATTTATTTGTTCTTTCGTTATTTAAAATAAAAGTTATGTCAATGTGTATAATTTGGCGAGTGGTTTGGCGATTTATATAATTTGGCGAAATTGGTCGACGGGATAACTAAGAAGTACCAAATACATATATAAATAACATTAAAGTTTATCAGGTTTGTTTTCATAGTTGTTTATATCATTTGGCAACATATCTCAGTTTCTGAAGTCCGAATTGAGCCAAGATTTTTTAAAAATGCCAAGGTCCCTATAGTGGAAAAATATCCTAATTCCATATGAAAGTTTTAAAATCTCCTTTCTATTAAATGAAATGTGTAACTAATAAACTGTCTTTAACGATGTGCGACAGATGCGGCGTCCGAAGTCCGCTGCTAATGTTATTACATTGTATTATTAGGCTACTTACTGTTAATTTATTGTTAATTTTAAATCTGTAAAAGAAATATTATAGTTATAGATAAGATATGTTGGTCGCCAAAACTCGATTACAGAAAATTAGCCTGAGTTATAAAGGTGCTACATGATTTCAAGCTGAATGAACTTTTATATGCTTTTGCAAAAATCTTAATAAGGCAAATCTTTCAGCTTATCTGTCCATCTTTTATTTCCTTAAAACAAATTTTATTAAAGACCGGGAGGCGTCTGCACAGATCATCATCTCATCAAGTTGACGGCTGAAATTTTAGGATCAGTTAAATATCGATTAGCGTATTGAAATGTAACTTGTCTGCCAAGTCATATCTTTGTAGAAACCACCTACAGACCCGATTGTACGGGTTAATTGGTCTATTTTCCATTGTGTTTTCCTGCACCCATTCCTCCATGTTTCCGAACTTTTGGATGCAGGAAAATACAATAATAAACCTATCAGTTAACCACTAAAATTAGGTCGTCAGGTGGTTTCTACCAAGATATGACTTAACAGACTAGTTGCATTAAAATATGCTAATCTAGTTTTAACTAATCCTAAAATTTCAGCTGTAAACTCGATGAGGTGGTGGTGTGTGCAGACGCCTCTCGGTCTATTATAAATGTCGGAATTCGAATCTCAATAGCACTCTGGTCAATCTGGCAATTATCCCTACTATTTATTGAACACTATTCCTTTAAGTGCGTTTTAGTGATGTTAATGAACTTATGCATATGCATCATACATATTATACATATGCATATAATACGTAACACATTTGCATCATACATATTATAGATATGTGTATAATACATAATACATATGCATCATTGTGACGTCAGAATGAACAAAACATTTTTTGTCGCCAAATTTGAGAATTGACATGATATATTACCAAATTTGACGAAACTTTGCTAAATGTCGCCAAGCTTGGTGAATATTTGACGCTAGTGGCTATTTTTCAATGAGTTAATTATTAATCCGAGCCATCTATTTTATTTTTCCGCATATCATCTGAATAGTTAAATGATATAACGTACTAATATTTTCAAAGTGCTAATAGTTTCGTCACTGCCCAGAACCTCTGCTATTGTTATTATATTGTACTGTTATTATACTTACTGTGACTATGTTGTTAATCTTTACACCGCTAAAACTTCTGTATTATATAAAGAGAATTTATGGAAACTATTAAAGCATTGAAACTACCAGTTCTCCTTATGATTATTATAATTGTATAATATGTAACCTGTTAATAGATATGTACGTTAGAATGAATCTTCTATAATCCGGTTCCTCGCGTTTTAGTTTTCAGGTTTCGAATAAAATTAGCTAAAATCTTAAAACCATGGCTCACTGACTAATTCTTCAACACGATCAGTGGTGCGTATATGACATCTGCGCCGGTTTGGCTTTATAGCAATAATACAGCGAGAAATTAATGTTATATAAAGTTAAACATAACGCTAAATATAACCGAGCTTAGCTCGGTCTTCGCCTCTGTTTGGTTTAATAAGCTAGGAAAATATATAACAAAATACACTAAATTTTGACTGTCTACACCGGCACAGATGTCATATAGGCACAGAGAAACCTAACTGGCATCAAAATGGCGTTATTTTGCCTGATATGGTAACCTGGTAATTGTTGTTTATTTATTAATAAATTGTTTATTTACTTTTATTTTCTATTTTTTAATTATATAAATTGTTTTCTTCTATAGTTATTAATAAAACTTTTTTCGGTTAGCCGGGCGCCAGTGTTATATATACATATGTATATATATGTGTGTGTATATATAACACTGGCACCTGGCTAACCGAAAAGTACCCTTTTTTCTTTATTGTTATTTCTTTTTTAAAATAATAGAAAATAATTTAAAAGTATATATGTAACTGGTATTCGTAAACGAGGTTTACGCCAAATTGGAGTCAGAAAAAATCGCACCAAACCCGGTGCATATATGACATCTGTGCCGCCAAACCTTTATGACAGTATTACTTATCCGAACAATCAACGTTAAAACTATGTATATTGTATTTCTAAATTTTACATTACTAGGGAGCTCTGCCCCCTACGAGCTACGCTCGCCAACCCCCGTTCAGGCACACCAAAATCCAAAAAGCACGCTAATTGCACGCATTTGATCGGCTTTAAAAATATTGAATTAAAATTTAAAAAAAAAAACAGTAGCGATCTCTCTGTAAACGAGTTTCCATTCGTTTTTCTTGGATTGGGGATTTTTAAGACCAAATCTGTTGCTGTTAAGAGATACAATGGCTGTTTTCGTATTTAATTAAACACATTAGTTATTTGAAAATAAGCTAATGTAAAATGAATTAAGTAAACAGTGTCATTGTCTCCCGGTATTTTTTAGCAGCGCTATAAGATAGTTCTTTTAAATAATTCATTTTAAATGTATCGTTTCAAATCTGACGTAATTTAGACCAAACTTTTATTTCTCTTATTAATATTCACGTAAAAATACTTTTGTTGTTAGAAGGAAATATTATTTGCGCTGTCTTCGAATTCACGATAATAGTTGAAAAGATTATCTCAAAATATCTCGCGCAAATATATTTTTCAATTTAAATTGTTTTACCATATTTTTTGGGCATTTTAAATATGACGTAAAATTCAAGTGTAAATATGGTTCTTATGACGTAATTTTCCTGCTTTTAACATGTAATCATTTAATTCTAATTTTAAAGTTTTTTTTTCGGTTTGTAATAGTCACGTGTAAATAAATTTTTAATTTGAAGAAATATTTGACATGATAATTTGTTTCGCTGTTTATACAATTGGCAACAGTTTAAATTAATGACATTTTCTAAAATTTGTAAAAAACATCTCTCGAAATTCTGAAAATTTGAATTAAAAATAGAAATAAAACCTCAAAAAATGCGTCAAATAAGAAAAATAAATGCAATCTGCGCATTGGGAACTTATAACGCATAAAATGATCTAAAAATGATTAAATTCTCATGCATAGTTTTTGCTCAATTAAAACTTTTTTAATGGAACGACTTTGTTCAACTTTAGCCTTAAATATCTCATAAAATAATTCTTCGATTTGAAAACTGTCTGCATCAGCGTGTTTATCAAACATTTGGCACAGATGTCATATTCGCCCCATATTGGCGCGATTTTTTTCGGTTGCTAATTTGGCGTAAACATCAACAGCATAAACAACATAATCCGGGTTACCACATCAAGCAAATTGACCACACTTTGGCGCAAGTTAAGTACCTGTTGCCTATATGATATTGGCGACAGAAAAAAACCGTGCCAATATGGGGCGAATATGACATCTGTTCCAAACATTTTTCTATAATACCACCGATTTTCATATTTTTGTATGCAACAGTTTTCTTAATATTAACGATGAAAGGCCATGCTTAAGCATTCAAATTGGATGCGGATCAACCCGGAATATCTACGCAGATGTTCATTGGTCCATTTCCAAATCAAAACTTTTTTTTATATATAGAAGGACTTAGATATTTACAACGAAAGGGCAAATTCCTTCAGATTCTGAAAACCAATTTTTTCGCTAAATTTGTCGACATTCTTCCATTTGCCACCAAGCATGTGTTTTTGGTAATCTTGAAAGCTTATTTTCTCGCCAAATCTCGCCAATATTTAGCTAAATTTGTCGCAATATTAATAAATTTATGATTTTCTTTAAATCCAACTGTGCCACAATTTAACTGTTTCAACCTTCATTTCTACTGAAATGCATTAACCCTTAGCGAACCCAAATTGGCTCACGAAAATAAAATCTAACAAAAACATAGCTGTGAAAAAAGGGAGCGAAGTTCTGTAAAGACAATGGCAAGAAAAGAAGTGATATCTAAGTGGGTGCCAAGTTCAAATAAAATTCACTCAAACTTACCTACAGAAGTATTATAGCATTTTTTAAATTGTTTAGAAATAAAAATTATTGATAGCATATTAATAATAAATCTAGCACTTGGCAAGTTTTTACCTACGAGTCATTTATTTTTATTAATGACATTATTATATTAAAACATGTTATTTCAAGTTTGGAAGCCTTCATTTGAGTAAGCTCCTTTCTTTTGAAGGGTGGTAGGATAAAATATATCCCACCTAATTTTAACTGCAAAATGCCACATTGACAACTAGAATTCAGGACTAAAAAGTTTAATTTTATTAAATACGTGAAAAGAAGCTTTTACCCATTTTGAAATAAATTTGTTTTTAAATTCTGGTGTGATTCAATCATTTCAGCATGTCACGAATAAAAGCTCTTTACCTCTGAAGGGTTAAAGGGGTGCAGTCTCTAGAGGGATGACCAAGAAGAAGCGTAAGGGTATCTGTCTCTTTCTCAGCCCTTTTAGTCTGTTTGCATTGAGGTTTCTGGAGGGTGGGTGCTAGAGTAATAACCAAAGACGAGCGGGAGTGTATCTGTGTATTTATTGGTTTATCAAATCTTTAACATGTGTCATTTGTTTATAATAATAACTATATTAATTTTTTATAATGACAGTGTTGTTAATATTAACATCATCATTTTATTAAGACATGAAATTGATGGGCATAACATTTATCAAAAACTTGCCAAGTTCTAGATTTATTATTAATATGCTATCAATAATTTTTATTTCTAAACAATTTAAAAAATGCTATAATACTTCTGTAGGTAAGTTTGAGTGAATTTTATTTGAACTTGGCACCCACTTAGATATCACTTCTTTTCTTGCCATTGTCTTTACAGAACTTCGCTCCCTTTTTTCACAGCTATGTTTTTGTTAGATATCATTACTTTTTGTAAAGTTACAATATATTTAGACACTTTACTTAATGCTTTTTAATGTGTTTACATGTGACTATTTTATTCACCAAGCAACATTCAATTTTAATTTAAATTTCCAACAACAAACTATTTGGCTGTCAATTTGCGGCTGAAATCTATATTTTAATACTGCTACATTGAATGCATGTTTTGAAACGAAATGTATTGATTCGAAATTTTTATTGTTTCTGAAACAATAATTCCTATTAAATTCCTATATTAAATTTTCCAATTAAATATCCTATAGCTGGGCCTGCTTTTTTGTACTGAAAGTGAAAAATAAAGTTATGTGCTTATGCCACACTGGTGCCGGAAAAGAGGCACTGCAGAGGAAGCACACTGCCTCTCCCTGGATTGTCAAATTTAACTAATTAAATATCCTTTTCTCTGATGATTTTCAAAATAACAAGTGGGTAAGTGTGATCACAGATCACACAGAGGGTTTCGTTTAATATTCCTTTCAAAACACTTTATCCTTTTGAAAAATCTGTTAGTTCCACATTTCGTAACCACGGGCGCACTCTATTCTAAACAAACCTCTATCCGAACGAAACTCTGTTTTACATACTATCCGTAGATATATTAGTCGAGGGGATTGAACCCATAGCACCCGAGATAAGTCGGCGCCCCTAGCGGTAAAATGTGGAGCTAAAATATGTAAGGCTATGGTGCATAATATGAAAGAATGGTCAAAGGGGTATCGGCAAAAGTTGGAAAAGTGCTCCCCGGGTGAAAAGGACGGAGGTTAGAAAAATTACTTAAAATACACAAGTTAGAGCCCGGAGGAGTAAATAATATCAGACTTTTTCAAATTTTTATGATTTGTCGTGTGGTCTAAGGTATTCAGCTATACGTATGAAAAAAGTCATGTCTCCAACTTAATTAGGGGCTCCCTTAGAAAGAATTGCTTAAAATACATATGTGGTAGCTCAAAGAGTTAAGCATAAGAATTTTTCAAGATTCATCTGGCCTCAGGTGTTCTGCTATAAGTATGCAAAATTTCAAATCTGCAGTTTAATAAGGGGCTCAGTTAGAAAGAATTGCTTAAAATACGCATGTGGAAGCCCAAAGGGTTAAATGTACGACTTTTTCAAAATTTTATGATTTGTCATTTGATGTGTGTTCAGCTATAAGTATGCAAATATTCACGCCTCCAACATAATTAGGGGCTCACTTAGAAAATATTGTTTAAAATACATACGTGAGAGCCCAAAGGGTTAAATGTACGACTTTTTCAAAATTTTATGATTTCTCGTTTGATGTGAGGTGCTCAGCTATAAGTATCCAAAATTTCAAGCCTCCAACCTAATTAGGGGCTCACTTAGAAAGAATTGTTTAAAATACACATGCGGGAGCCCAAAGGGTTAAATGTAAGACTTTTTGAAAATGTTATGATTTGTCGTTTGATGTGAGGTGTTCAGCTATAAGTATGCAAATTTTCACGCCTCCAACATAATTAGGGTCTCACTTTGGAAATATTGTTTAAAATACACATGTGAGAGCCCAAAGGGTTAAATGTACGACTTTTTCAAAATTTTATGATTTCTCGTTTGATGTGAGGTGCTCAGCTATAAGTATCCAAAATTTCAAGCCTGCAACCTAATTAGGGGCTCACTTAGAAAGAATTGTTTAAAATACACATGCGGGAGCCCAAAGGGTTAAATGTACGACTTTTTGAAAATGTTATGATTTGTCGTTTGATGTGAGGTGTTCAGCTATAAGTATGCAAAATTTCACGCTTCCAACATAATTAGAGGCTCCCTTTGAAAGAATTGTTTAAAATACACAGGGGGGAGCCCAAAGGGTTGAATGTGCGACTTTTTCAAAATTTTATGATTTCTCGTTTGATGTGAGGTGTTCAGCTATATGTATGCTAAATTCCACGCCTCCAACCTAATTAGGGGCTCACTTAGAAATAATTGATTAAAACACACATGTGGGAGCCCAAAGGGTTAAATGTACGACTTTTTCAAAATTTTATAGATTTTCGTTTGATGTGATGTGTTCATCTATAAGTATGTACAATTTTACGCCTCCAACCTAATTAGGGGCTCACTTAGAAAGGATTATTTAAAATACACATGTGAAACCCCAAAGGGTTAAATTCACAACTTTTTCAAAATTTTATAATTTGTCATTTGATGTGAGGTGTTCAGCTGTAAAATTTCTGCTGTGTCTGTAAAATTTCATGCCTCCAACCTAATTAGGGGCTCACTTAGAAAGAATTGTTTAAAATAAACATGTGGGAGCCAAAGGGTTAAATGTGCGACTTTCTAAAAATTTTTATGATTTGTCGTATGATGTGTGGTGTTCAGCCATAAGTATGCAAAATTTCAAGTATCCAACATGTATAGTTTCTGAGAACGGGCTCTGTGACGAACAGAATATCTCAATTTGTTGATTTTCTGTAAGCAAGTAAACCCAGATAAACACCCAGTAAGTAGATAGGTTTACAATAGAAGTCTATGGGAATTTGGCGAAATATTAGAGATATCGCCAAGGTGGCGTCACTTTTGGCGACTAATTTTGGTCGCCAAATTTGGCGATATATCGCCATGTTGGCGAGAAACTTGGCGGTATTTGGCGACAGAACAGAGTCCCTCCTACGGCAAATTAAAATTTCGCCTAATAGACGTAATGTTAAAGTAAAAATGGGCACCCAAAGGTGGGTAATTCATCGATTTTCACAATTTTTTTATTTTTTTCCTTAGTTTTGTAGTGTAAACAAACTTCGCACCAAATTTGAAGTCTGTAGCTGCAGTAGATATACGAGATCTTTTTGATGAGTGAGTCAGTCAGTCAGTCAGTCAGTGGTAAAATTATCGATTATCAGACATTTTCAAATGTCATTATCTCGGAAACTAATTATGCGTTATTTATAAAATTTTGGATTTTAGGTAATTAGGGTGGCCTTACTACACATTTCGTATAACAAGTACGTAGGTCTCATAGATTTTCAGTAGTAGAGCATTGAAATTTGACGAAAACAGCTCGAAATGGTTCGTGTAAATAACACACGGCTATGTCAGGCGAACTTGGCTGACACACTGCCGTGTGTCTAGATTTTCTGGGAAGAGTTCCGTATCCTATTACGCGTAATACTGCGATCTCTTGAATACTACCATTGCTTCTTCTTCACTTGGCGCAATTACTTTATGTGTTACCCGGTAGATAGCGCGACCTGTCTGTAAGAAAACACATGTGGATCGTTTTGCCCGATAGGATCATTTTAGGTCACCTTCCTTTACCTACTATACCCAGACTATCAGTATGCCAATCTGTTTCTTATCTAATTTTGTTTTTTGATAAATTAGAAGTTTTTAGAGAACATCCCTTTAAGTGTTTTTAATTTCCTCAGTAAATTAGTAAAATCACCAGCCTCAAAACAACATTGCCCCAATATAACACTAATATTGCGCCACTTGTAAATATTTCTAATGTACTATCAAAATCTGTTCCATATATGGCTTAGATGTTATATATTCCCACGGCCGCCATTTTGGATTTCTCGGCGATGTTTTGTTGGCGTTTATCGATAGGGCAACCCCGACGAGTGACGTGTTCTGGCAGCCCCGTTAAGCCTAACATGCACATAAATGTGCTTGGCGATATTTACTTGGCAGAAAAGGGGTTTACACGCCAAGAAAAAATCCAAAATGGCGGTCGCGGGAATATATAACATCTGTTCCAAATATATTAGCTTTACGTTGGAATTGTTTACAATTCAATGCCACTATTGCTGGAATACTGGTCTTACCTTGGAGAAATATTTCTTGCTATCAAAATATAAACACTCCAATGTTGGGTACATATTTCATGTCAATATTTAGTGAAATTATTGCCAGTATTGAATCAGTGTTCTTCCACTTCTAGGGAATTGAGCTGTTTAGCGATAATTTGTTACTTTACAAATCTTATTTTCTTTGATTGTAAATTTCAATTTCGCATTGTAGAAACACTAATTTTTTTTTCTTTCAGACGGAGTGTTTTAAATTTAGACTAAACGCCTATCCAGTGTATATTCACTAAATATCTCGATCAGCAGGAAAATAGAACTGTTGTTCATAATCTAGTTCAGAAAGAAGATGAAAATCTTAAAGACTATGAAAAGCTTTTCATAACTAATGGATTTTTAGAAATATTGATTGCAGATGCCGACCAATTGTTGAAAAGCATTGAATTCGAGAATGGCCTCAACTTTGATCAGTTCTATCAGTACGACAGAGGAGAAATAAGCTGTGAAAATAACCAGGTGGACCTACAGAGTACTGATTGCAAGAATATTCCTAGTTCCTCGCAACCCAATTTGAGTATCAAAGGTCACATAAGTTGTGAAAACAACCATGAAGACATGTTAAGCACGTATTGCAAGATTAGCTCCGAGGAATCAGATTCCTGTGTCAAAGGACAGATAAATTGCGAGAACAACCAGGAGAGCTTGTTGGTGAGTACAGACTTCAAGATTAATCCTAACCCCAAGCAATATGATTTAAGCATCAAAGGACAAATAAAATATGTGAACAACCAAAAGGATTTCCTTAACACTGATTGCAACACTGTTTCTAGATCTGAAAAGCATGATTCGAATATCAAAGATAAAATAAATCTTGAGAACAATCAAGATAACTCACTGAGAATTGATTGCAAGACCGGTTCTAGCTCTGAACAGCCTGATTCAAATAACAAAGGACAAATAAATTTCGAGATAGATCAAGAGAACTCTCTGAAAATTGATTGCAAGAATAGTTCTAGCTCCGAACAGCCGGATTCACATATCAAAGGACAAATAAATTTCGAGATAGATCAAGAGAACTTGCTGAAAACTGATTGCAAGACTGGTTCTGATTCTAAATAGCCTGATTTAAAAATCAAATGTCGAATATTTTACGAGTACCGGAATCTCCAATCTTTAAACGAGTATTTTGAAGATGTAATGGAAAACAGGGAAGATACTAATGCCGTGTTTCAAATAAGATCTGCGGAGGAACTGTCGCCCTATAATGAGGTATGAAGATTTCATTTTCTTTTTAGTTTCTTATTAAAAATTAAACTAATCTTCCATAAGTGGTATCCACTTCAAGAATTGGCCACAAACAGGGGTGATATTCGCAAAATTGTGAATCATAACATTAGAAAAATCCGAAACGAAAGGTATTTTAATACAGTGTCAGTACACAAAGTTATTACTCCATTGTCGCAAAAATAATCACTGCTATCTATAACATTGAAATAAGGACTTAGAGAAAAAAAATTGAAATAAAATAGGTCAATTTCGAGTGGATCCCGATTATGAAAGATTCCCAGCGATTTCAATAACTCATAGAAAACAAAATAAAAATATTTAAAAAATAAGATAATTACTTGTTATAGCGGCCCCTGAGAAACGATCGCTCAGCAAACAAGATGTATCATCAAGTTATGACATGTATGACGTTATACAGTCATGTATAACGTTTGCGATATTTTATAACCTATATAACTAAGTTATAGTGATATATTACATATAGATAACGTATGTATGATACATGTATGACAAAATCTTAAGATTGGGAATATATGGACGGATATATGATGTGAATGTGATATCTGACATAAATATGATTTACATACGACGAATGTGACGTAGGAGATTTTGGCGTATGTATGTATTATACATGTAAGCTTGTCGACGCCACTTGCGTAATTGTAACTGCAAATTCTTATAATCGTGATTGCGGAGCCGCGATAACAAGGGAATACAAAACTTAGTTTGAAAAATTTTAATATGTTCCACAATAAAAATCTACAGTAAAGACTTACAAGCTTTTGCCTAATTAAAAATTATGTAAGGTGAAAAGAAAAGAGAAATCAAAGAAAATTCCCTTCTCCTACCCGCATATTCTATTCCTATATATTTAAATCACTTGCTGGTTTTTGTCGCTATACTGTGCATTCTACTCCACACTGTTAAAAATACAGCGACTAGAATATATAGTTTGGAAATCAGCTATACCTGTAATACTTAAAAAATCCCTGCCGGCTCGGGCCTACAGGCGGAGGTAGATTTCGAAGTTAAGTACTAAATTCACCAACAAAACTTAAATCAAGATTAGAGATAAACCCAGTTCCTTCACTAAGAATGAGCTCTAGGGAGCTAAACATTTTGTGAAAATTCTAATATACACGAATACACACACGCATGTATATGGAATAGGTTTAAAAATGGATAAAGCAAATTCAAAGAACCTCAAAGTGTTAAAATATGTTAATATTTCCATAGTCGGGTTTTTATCATGTTTTAATACGTTTCTTCAAACTCACATGACGTTACATATTCATCTGCTGAGGTCCATTATGTTTCCAATATGACGCAATATATATATATATTATTCGTCAAACTATTTACTTCATTTTGAGTTTTCATGCGGAAATCTTGCACTAGAAAACTAATGACGTAATATTCAATTTGTTTTCAATTCGTCAAACTATTTATTTAAGTTAATTTTTCACGTGAAATCTTGCAATAGAAAAACAATTGTTGTGGTGAGAATTTTATTGTTTTTTTTTTTAATTGTTGGCAATTGCTTAACAAAAAATATTTATTTTTTCCTGTCATTGTTGTGTAAGAGCTGGTTTTATCAGAGTCATGTTAAGACGGTATTCAGAATTTTGAGCCCTTCCCATTTCCATTCCCTTGGGCCGATTTCGCCCATTTTCAATCCCCGCCGAGATATCAACCATCTCAAAGTTGTTGGCGAGTTTGAAGACGATCCGTGCATTATTGCGACTTTTATCGTGCGGACAAAATTTAGTACATACATACATACATTATATATATATATATATATATATATATAACTTTTTAGGTGGGGTGGTTTTGGGTTCCTGGGGTCCTATAATGAAAAGTTATGAAGGAATTTTTCAAAAGTCGCACCATGGTAACGACTGCAATAGGTAGTATTTCTTACGAAATCTACCTAAAAAGTGCTAAAATATTGTATCCCTTAAATGTGCAACGATGCTGTTGAAATATAAAGATCGCGGCGACATATGCAGGATATTTTTCTAAAACTGCAAGATATTGCTAGTCTATACAATGGCCGCGTCCAGAGGAGCCACCGGTTAGTGACCGGTGAGATCGGTTAGTCACCAAGGCGTTCAGTTCTGCTAACCGGGTCGCAACCAATGCCGTTCAGCGCAAGTAACCAAAGTGACCGGCGAGAGACCGAACTAACCGAAGATAATTCTTGGTTAGTTAGGTCACGTGATCGGTTACATGAAAGTTTACGTAAAACAACAATAAAAGAATAATTACGGCAACGTAATACAGATGGCGCCAATAGTAAATAAGACCAGTGCCGTCCAGTCGGGCCGGTTAGACACCGGTCACTTACCGTGACGTCACGTAACCAATCTCACCGGTGACTTTGCTTAACAAAAGAGACTCCCCACTATGCATTTGTGGCTTGCCGTCAACATCGTTACACTATGCATTATACTGTACATTAACATCGCATTATCATCTCAAAAAACACACACGTATGAATTTAGCAAGTTGGTGGCGGGATGTAAAAGAGAAACCACAACTACTCAACAAGATCATACAATGCATGAGGTTTATAGAAACAAACGAGTACATCTTTTCAAATCCAGAGCCATTCTAGTCCGACTCCATCACTAGGGTGTAGCATGGAGGGAGAAACGGGTTATTAGCGGGTGCCAGAAACTTCTATCACTTTTGAATTTTTATCTTGTTCATCTCTCCAAACTCTTGTATGCGCAAATTGTAAATAGTAGGTGTGTTGTAATGTGTTTCTAATTGTGATGTTCAATATTGTGTGTTTAATGTACTGTGAAATCCCTGTAAATCCATGAAAAATGTAAATAATTATGCAATTACATTCAAATGATCCTCATGTAATCACTACATACAGTCATGTAAATAGTAGGTGTTTGATATTGTGTTGTAATGTGTTTCTAATTGTCATGTTAAATATTGTGTGTTAAATGTACTGTGACGTATATATATCCAAGAAAATTGTAAACAATTATGCAATCACATTAGGTGAAATGATCCTCATGTAATCACTACATACAGTCATATGATGAGTACACCGATGTGAAATCTTCGGTTCGCCCAGAAAAATTGGGTAACCAATTGTGATTGTAAATCTCACAGTAACCGAAATAAATCTCATCAGCTTGATCAGGGACCCGTCGCTCCCTCTCAGACTCTGGTTGAGAGTCGGGAGGAGTGGATGTGGTCTACCCCTCGGGATTGCACTAACACTCTAAAGCGAAAGCTGAGTTCCCGAGGTGGTCATCGCTGTCATCGCCGGACTCGCCCATCGTAATACGAAAATGTCGCAGATGTCACTGCGATCGACTCTTCGATTGATTTCAGCAGTATCGTCGCACGTCACTGCGATCGACTCTTCGATCGATTTCAGCAGTATCGTCGCACACTTAAGGGAGGCAAATTTTTACCATTGTTTGGATAGCATATTTCCAGACTATGTATTCTAGGCGCTGTAGTTAAAAATATCGTGAAAAATTACCCCTGTTTTTAAAGACTATCTAATTTTTGACCAATGAGAACGCTCCATAGGCGGTTATGAAGCGTTCTCATTTGTTAGAAAATAGTCTGTCTTTAAAACAAAGGTAATTTTTCATAATATTTTTAACAGTATATGGGAGAAAATCTTCTTTGCCAAAAATTTTCTTCTTAAATGGAGGATATTCCATCTACGTTTTGATCACGTGGTCAAAGTAAAAACTTCTAGCGTAAAGAAGGGAAGGCTCCATAGATATGTAATATAAATCCCCGCTAACCAATGAAACAGTTCATGAGGCAAAGCAGTAGTATCTTCCCTTTTTATCAGTTAGAAGTTCCTTGGGTAAATTACCGGTATCACGTGACTTTTTTCAGCCTCGAACCCAGATTTGGAATATCCTCCATTATTTAGCATTGTATTCGTGGGCGGACCGCTGGATTTTACGTATCAGAATAAGGGAGTTAGCTCTCCGTACTGCTGTGGAGCTCAGTAGTTTAACATTTTAACCAATATGTGGTTTTGTATTTTGAGAGAATTTTTAGAAGATTCCTTTGCGTTATCCTATATAATCGAGTATCTCCCCAAATGGCGAATTTTAGCAAGCATGATTTGGCAAAAAAGTGGATTTGTGGCAATCCTTTAGCGATATTCCCTTTTAACCGCGTTTTTACCAGTTCGTCAGATGTTGTGCTATTAGTACAGCTTCTAGAATAAATAGTGTGGAAATTGGCTATTCCAGTAACGCTTAAAACAGTTAAAATATTTAATCCCTTAACCAACGATGCTGAAATTCGAAGAGTCGATCCTAACAACATCTGCAGGATATTTTCTAAAACTGCAAGACTATTCCTATACTATAGTTATAGCGTCTAGAAATTATAATGCGGAAATCTGCTATTCAAACAGTGCTAAAAATTTGCATCCCTTAAATGTGCAACAATGCTGAAATCCAAAGCGCCGATCTCAGCGACATCTGCGATATATTTCAAAATTTCAGTCTAAATAACGTATTATTACAGCGTGTAGACCAAATCGTCTTGGAGTTTTAGAAAATATCCTGCAGATGTCACTGCGATTGGCTCTTTTGGTTTAAGCATCGTTTGACATTTAAGGGATCCAATATTTTAGCACCTTTTTAAGTGTTACTGTGATAGCCGATTTCCCCACTATATATTCTAAGCGCTATACTATAGTGTTAAAAATATGCAGCTTTAGCTGCATAGTCACTCAGCCGCTTTTATAAAATCTTTATTTTGACCAATCAGAATGCTCCATAATATAGTCTAGTAACCGTTTTCTATAAAAGCGGTGGAGTGACTATGCAGCTAAAGCTGTAGATTTTTAACAGTAAAGACTTTGTAATAATGTGCTGTTAGCATTGAAATTTTAAAATATCCCACATATGTCACTGCGATCGACTCTTCAGATTTCAGCATTATTGCATATTTAAGGAGTTCAAATTTTTAGCCCTTTTTGGATAGCAGATTTCTCCACTATTTATCCTAGACGCTGTATTATTAGTTTGCACAAAAGAATCCTGACCAATAAAATTTTATCCCCCTATGCCCCTACACCGAAACGAACACACACCAGCTACACAGTTTTTAACAGAGTTAATCTATAACGCCTAGAATAAATACTGTAGAAATCTGCTATCCAAATAGTGCTAAAAATGTGTATCCCGTAAATGTGAAACGATGCTGAAATCCAAGGATCCGATCGCAGAGAAATATGCCGCATATATTCAAATTTCAATGTAAACATCGTATTATTTCAGCTCTACACTGTTAAAAATCTGTAGCTTTTGCTGTATCGTCACTCCACCACGTTTATAGAAAACGGTTACTTGACTATACTATGGGACATTCTCATTGGTCAGAATAGAGTTATTCTATAAAAGCGATGGAGTGACGATGCAGCAAAAGTTACTATTTTAAGAGTGTAGACTCTATACCAAATTGGGTACTTGTTAGTTATCCCGTCAACCAAATTACTTTCGCCAAATTGTAAGATTAAATGCCAATAATGGTTGATCGTAAATATCACATTTACTTGACAACACGTAGTTACGTCATCAAGTGATTTTTATTTCGACGTTTTATTTGTATTTTTATTAATGTTATACTAATTTATTTGTTCTTTCGTTATTTAAAATAAAAATTAGGTCAATTTGCATAATTTCGCGAGTGGTTTGGCGATTTATATCATGCCGCGAAATTGGTCGATGGGATAAGTAACAAGTGCCCCAAATTGTCTAGAGTTTTAGAAAATATCCTGCAGATGTCATTGCCATCGATAATTTGGATTTAAGCATGGTTTAACATTTAAGGGATCCAATATTTTAAGTATTACTTAGATATTTGATTTCCACACTATATATTCTAGACTTTATAGTTAATCTATATGAGAGTGACGATATACAGGAAATAAAGTTTGATTGGCTGAGACAATTTTGGATAAAAACTAATCACAAAGTATCTTGGTGAGCTTGTCATTATCACTAAACTAATGTTTGTTAGCATTTCTCACTAAATTATTTCTATATCAGAATGCCGACATGCGCAAAGGTCACCTGCTCAAATTACTTAGTCGCGTTCGTCGAAATTATGGCAAATCTATATTCAAAACTTGGTCACCTGGACTAGCTCAATGGAGGGTATTCCATCTGCGTTTTGATCACGTGATCAAGGCAAAAACGTCTAGCGTAAAGAAGGGAAGGATCCGTAGACGTGTAATGTAAATCCCAGCTAGCCAATGAAACAGCTCATCAGGCAAAGCAGTAGCATCTTGCCACTAAATCGATCTAGTCCAGAAGAGTACCGCTAGTTCCGGGTGTGGATTTGCTATAGTTTGGTTAAAACTCCATACTGAGTATACGCGGTGTCCGTATGCCTTTTCTCATATGGATGGAGGGAACCTTGTATGCACAGCTGTTAGAAACGCTTTATTTACACATTCGATGTTTAATTTCTGAGCAATCTGTTTTATTGAACACATACAGACTTGTGGGCTTGACACCAGGGCCCGCTTATAAGTCATCGTCAATATACAGGGACGAGATAGCACGAGGAAATTTAAAACACCAAATTACATCCTGGGGGCTCCACAAAGAGTGTGCAACTGAACCGGCGGGATTCGAACCCGTTCCCACCTACGCTCTCAAGCTATTAGCGGCGTGGTGTCTTATTCACTCAGCCACGGTGGGCCCTCCGCGCAATCCTTTTCTAGATAATTTGGAAAATAATTACTTTCATAATGCGTATCCAGCTCAACGCTATCCAAGTATGATAGCGATATGCTAGTTTTTAACTTTGATAAAGAAAAAATATTTTGGAGTTATGGGTTACATGTAGAAATTGACATCCAAGATCTGTACTCACAATTTATAGCTTTGATATCAAAGACAACCCCAGCGAAAGTACTGCAAGCGTGCCTCGATATGAGAATGGCGACTTACGGGGTACAAGACTTGTTTGAGACTACTCTGAACTGCAACGCCTAGAATACCAAGTGTGGAAATATGCTATCCAAAGAACGCTAAAAATTTGTATCCCTTAAATGTGCAACGATACTGCTAAAATCCCAAGTATCGATCGCAGCAACATCTGCGGGATTTTCGTATTACATTGTCTAGACTAGCAATACCTTGCAGTTATAGAAAATATCCTGCAGATGTCGTTGCGATCAGTATATTTCAGCAGCACCGTTGCACATTTAAGGGATACAATATTTTAGCACTTTAAGCATTACAGGGAAAGCCAATTTCCACACTATATATTCTAGGCGCTATACTCTGAACAAGTGAATCACCATGCATCTTGGCGAACTTAGCATTAGGCGCGCCACACACCAAGGAGACACGAGACATCTCTCTTGACTCGTGCGACAAATTTACGGTTGTAGCGTACCTGTTTCTTCACTGAGCCCACACACTAAAGACTCTTGCGACGAAGTACCTATGTTACACGTGCCTTATGCTTCATTTCGCGCTTTCGTCTCGTGCTGCAGTTACGTTATATATTGCTACAATTTTCGTTTATTTGTTTCAAGATGGCGGGATTCAAGATTCCTTTTATTTTTTTAGTAAAGTGACTAAAAATAAATCATCAACTTCGGATGAAATATCCATATTTACAATCGCTTCGTTTGCAGACGCCATGATTCTACTGTTCTGTTCTTTCAAAGAATTAAAAGCAAGCTACGCGCATGCGCCGTGACTATGATGTCGCTTTGGTGTGTGGATTAAAATAGTAGAAATGCAACTTGCCTCCTGTGATGACTCGATGTTTCATGAAACATGGGACGTGCGCCAGAGTCGCATGTCTCCTTGGTGTGCGGCGCGCCTTATAGCCAAGCTAATGATTGTTTCACTCATATAATCGAATTCGTGCAGGCAAGTATCACCAAGTACTGAATGGAGGATATTCCAAATATGGGTTCGAGGCTGA
This sequence comes from Maratus speciosus, assembly GCA_963932465.1. NCBI lineage: Eukaryota > Metazoa > Arthropoda > Arachnida > Araneae > Salticidae > Maratus > Maratus speciosus. Next base: position 87,306,328 of record OZ010799.1, on the reverse strand, counting down.
AAAAAGTCACGCGATACCGGTATTTACCCAAGGAACGTCTAACTGATAAGGGATGATACTACTGCTTTGCACCATGAACTGTTTCAGTGGCTAGCGCGGATTTACATTACACGTCTACGGTGCCTTCCCTTCTTTACGCTAGAAGTTTTTACCTTGACCACGTGATCAAAACGGAGATTGAATATCCTCCATTAGAAAAGCCTAGGTTTTCTGTACTTTAGAAAAACGCGTCTAAATCTCCGAGAATCGCATGTCGCTACTCTCATATACAGGCACCTAGCACTGTTTCACCGGTAACCTTTTTAAAATATCAAAATCTTTTGAGAATTCAAATCAGAGGTATTAAAACAGAGAAAGACCAACCAATAGCCAGCGAAAAACTACGTAATTCTTATGAAATTGGTTTTATGAATGGAATAGTGTATTTACGACTTTCCTCACTGCAAGAATTTTGCATTGTTGTTTACCCCTCCCCTTTCATGTCATGTCCAATGGAGGATACTCCAAATATGGGTTCGAGGCTGAAAAAGTCACGTGATACCGGTAATTTACCCAAGGAACGTCTAACTGATAAGAAGGGAAGATACTACTGCTTTGCCTCATGAACTGTTTCATTGGCTAGCGGGGATTTGCATTACACGTCTAGCGTAAAGGAGGGAAGGTTCCGTAGAAGTTTTTACCTCGACCACGTGATCAAAACGGAGATGGAATATCCTCCATTGAGAACCCTATTCATTAGATATCGGCAAAACGTCCAATGACATTTCAGAAACTGTTTAGGCATCAGAGACTTTTAAGGCAGAGTTACAGCGCCTAGAATAAATAGTGAGGAAATCTATCCAAACAGTGCTAAATAATGTGTATCCTTTAAATGTGCAATGACACTGAAATCCAAGGAGCTGATCGCAGTGACATCTGCGGCATATTCAAATTTCAGTGTAAAAATTACAGCACCTAGACCAAATCGTCTAGAGTTTTAGAAAATATCCTACAGATGTCGCTGCGATCGACTCTTTGGATTTCAGCATCGTTTGGCATTTAAGGGATCCAATATTTTAAAACTATTACTGGGATAGCCGATTTCCACACTATATTCTAGACGCTGTAACAGTTTACAAGCTTTACTTTCTGGTTTTCTTCAACTCTAAGAACGATTATCAACGTTTTGCATCAGTTAGCGGTTGATAAAAGGTTGAGGAGATTCCACAATGGGATGGGGTATATCAGTATCTTTCACCCCCTACAGAACGATACTTCAGTGTACTTGAAGTGAAATTAAAAATGAAAGGCACCGCCTCTCCACAACAAAAACGCCGACTGTTTAAGTCTATTTGGACCTAAGATTACTGTCCCCTGCCGTCGTTGACCAGTATCAGGCATTCAATGTTGTTGCTTTAAAAGGAAGTTACCGTACAATACTAAATAACTTAAATTTTGAGTGTCCGATGAATCCTTGCTCTGCGCTCAAACAATAGAGCTCGCACAGGTTTGATTGCATGGATGACCTGCCAATTCCTCATCAAAACTTTAAATGAGTTACAGTATTGTCTGATCTGGCAAGCATTGCATGAAAGTTAAAGTTACCTATTCGCAATATAGCTTCGTTCCATATGGGCCGTACTTATGTAAAGAATTATTAAATTTGTGCAACAGAAACATGGGTTTGAGGAAAAGTCATGTCATACTCGTGCAATGCACGAGTAAATGCTGTCCAAAAACAAACTAACGCACAGCGGCATCCCGTCTTTAGCCTCAATTTGAATGCAATGATGTATTACAATAAAAGCATACTTTCTGCGTGTATAAAAACCTTAAAATCTCTTACACCTACAAGATTAAACAAAAATATTTTCTTCTCATACAGTTAAGTCATGCGATAAAGCGTACGTGAATTACTATCAAACTTCCCACGCCACGAGAATTTTTTCACTGTTGAAGTAGCGGGCCAACCGAGATGAAAATTCAAAGAATGTCTTTGTGCTTAAGAGCCTCACCTGCCTACCGAGCGTTGAAACTTCATCGTTGCTGTCAATTTATGTCAATATTTAGCAACACTTGATATTCAAGAGTCTCAAATCTTATTCAATTAGTTTAACATGTAAGGAACGGAAGGTAGTACGTAAAATTAGATATGCCCGCTTCACCCACTGTAGTGTTACCATGTATCTCAATGCGATTTAGTTAAATTAATGCTATTAGTCTTATTGAACTTTCACATAACTCGCATAAACTCTAGCGCTAGTGTTAAACCTATGGGAGAAATAGATTTCTCGATTTAATTTTGATTATTTTTTGCATATGATATCGTCCACCTTTATCTTATACAGCGGGTTTGTATTTTAGTTTTTTTAAGCCAACATTCACTCTTGGAAGATTCTGAATGCTAAACAACCCTCAAAGCTAACCAAAATCAAAAAGTAGAAACGCGCAATAAGACATCACATCAGGTATCTTCAAATCTAGAAACCCATCTTATTTTGGGGAGGGGGGGGGGGGATTTAAATACATGCGAGAAATCTAAAGGTTTCTTCCTTCGGATTAACATTAGTATTCTCAGAGTGACTAATGTAGGCTCTTAAGATTTCTAAATGTGTTCGTAACAGCTCTAAAACACGACAAATTAAAGAAATTCACCTTTATGGCTGATCTCAAAATAGCTCAAAAGATTTGACCTCGTGATATCCCCATAATATCGCAATTCTGAACCGTTTTCAAACTTAATCTTTCGATGGTACAGGCGATTAAGCACGCAAGCTACCTAACCAAGGTACCAAATAATTTTACGTGCGGAAATTTTAAAGTTCATTTTTCTAAAAATAGACATCATAGAAGGATTACTGCAACCTACCTACATTTAAATTCCAATTTAATAAATTTCTGCAAAGACCGATTAAGCGAACAGCATTTCATAGAAATTCCTGGCAATGAGATATTTTCATCTATTGTAAAACTTCACTATGCTCAAACTCTGACACTTGTCAAATACAGAATTATCCTATAATTAAGTTTCCGCTTCAAAAACAAATTTTTTTTAATTATGTATTTGACTGAAGATGTCGAATTTAGTCGGGGGGAGGAAAAAAAGGATTGGACACCAGTTTAGGAAAATTTGTTAAACGCAAAAATGTTCGTTACTTTTTAATCAAAGTACAAATCCTTTGGCAAAACTTACAATAATTCTCTCAAGATTGTTTTACGAATGCTTCTAGTAAAGCCATTTGATATTTTCGGGGAGGGGGGGGGGGGATTATGTTGCCAAAATTTGCATTTTAAAGGAAACTAAAGATTTCTAAATTAAAAACTCAATCTGTACATAAATTCAAAGTAAGACTCATGCAGACCAAGGATTTCTAGATAAAGTATTCAATACCAGGGTTGCTAAATTGGCCTCCATTTGCATTCAGATAATCTGAATCTACACCAGAAATTAGAAGGGGCTTCGTTTAGTGACGAATTTTGCGATTATATAAAGAACTTTCTAAATTTCCGGTATGAATTTTGAAAAGCTAAACTGGCAATCCTGTTCGATACAAAATTTCAGATCGACGTTATGGCTTATCAGACACCAAGATCCATCAAGGAAATATTTGAAGAATGATAATGTCTCCATGTAATTCTACAGATTTTAAGTCTTGCTATACCGTTGCCACGGCATCTACTAAAATCCCGTGCTTTCAAAATTTATCATCTTAAGGGTGTATTCGAAAAAATATTTTTCCACCCTCAACAGCTCGAAATTTTCTGAGACATTCAGACTCATTTTTAAAAGTAAAAACATGAAACTTGCTGGGGCGATTCCTGAAGACATGTTTAACATGCCGTGTGATTTCATTTTCAGCTCAATTAATTAGAATTTGATTTTTAAACAATTATTTTCTCAGTATGACCATTTCTCATTCCCAGATCGCCCGCTTCGGAAAATTCGGTTCAAAACGCCAACTTTGACAGCGTTTTTTACAGTATTTTCTGCATTTATCAAAAAATTAAGAAGCACGGCACATTATATAGTTTCTAAATAGAATTTCCCAGTTTGATGCGTTTGAGGGCAAAAATGAATTTTAAAATGAATCGGAAAATAAGCAGTTTGGATCGGAATACACCCTTAATGTATTGATTTGCGAGGGCGGGAGATTTACGAAAAATTAGGTCAGATTTTCAGTTTATCATTTAACTCAATACCCTCCCTATTTGCCTAGTATTCAAGATTTGGAAACAGTAGGTGGGGGGTAAAGATACGCTCGGGGCAAAGATACGCACTGGCTGATTTAATACGAAGAAACATTTCTACAATCATGACTGCTAGGTGGTAGTTTGGTCTTTAGTAGTTGTGCGTTCAAGCCTTGGGAAAAAAGTAGCACTCCGTGCCAAGATGAGGAGAGTTTAATTTTTCGAATTTTGATCTATATATCTTTTAAATTTCATTTTGTTTATCTGACAATACTTCGAATTTTTACAAATCCAAAAATTCAGCGGAGAACGGAAGCTCTATAGCTTCTAAATGCCGTATAGTTTACCTCGACCGCGCTTGTTTAAGCTTGTAGGTAGTTGGTTAAGTAAAATACTGTAGAATGGGGTAAAAGTACGCATCCGTCTTGGGGAAAGATACGCGCAAGTTTAAGATGCGGGGCTTTGCCCTATCGTTTTAGCTAGATCCAAAGCTTTCCACAATTACGTTGTGGAAAGTTGTTATAAGTTAGTATTGCATAAAATATAGCTACTTTACTATAAGCTAATTAACAATCTTTTCCTTGTTAAGTTTTTTTTTTAAATGCAACGTAGGTGTCTACCTATCTACTTTTAAAGATCTATATTCTTGTTTCACAAAACTTGTTTAAAGTCTTACCCTTAACTCCTGTTAACGGTCTCGCAGACAACTGCTATATTCAGTTTTCATAGCTTAACTTGTAATTTTAAATTTAACTATTGATGTTTAATTTTAATTCGCTTGGAAACTTAGTATCGCTAAAAACTTCTAAAATGAGGAGAACTATTATAATAGGCCTTTACATAAAGTTTAGCGCAAAAACAGTATTTGAGTCAGTCAACCCTTTTATTCATTCTACGATCAAGGGGTCTTTGAGACCACTCACAGTACCGCTGTTCTTTTTTTCTTCATGGTTTAACTTCCAATTTTCAGTTTAACTATAAATACTAGTGAAATTCACTAATGCTTTTGCATAACTCATCCGTTTTATTGGAAATGGGGCAGAAATCCGCAGTAATAGGGCAACTATACGCACTGCGTATCTTTGCCCAACCACTGCGTACCTTTACCCCAATCGATGGGGCAAAGATACGCAGAGCAACGTTTTAAAAATTGCAATTTCTCACAGAATTCCAATTTGACAGAATGTCGGTTGATGGTAGCACTTGCCTAAGATTCTAATCCAACATTTTAATCACTCATTACATAAGGTTAGACCAATGTGTGCGTTAAAAATCAAAATGTATTGAAAGTGCGTATCTTTACCCCCACCTACTGTACTAGATGAAATCATGCCCGTTTAATTTCAACTTTATCATCAAATTCTTCTATATAGTTCAATCATAATCTACAGGGCTATTTACAAATGGACCCAGTAAAAATTCGAAACTACTGCACATATTACAGTTAGCGATACATGAATTTAAAGCGAAATACCAAGTTTTCTTCCAGTTGCAAATGTTCGACTTTTCACTTAACACTTTTCAGCATTAGTACATAAACAAGGTCTTTGACACTGTCAGAATTTTAACGCATTTGTTCAGAATTCAGAACCATTGGCAGAGTGATTCTACAAAATGTTTGGGACGAACTGGATTACAGATTGGACGTATATCATGTAACAAGAGTGTCACACATCTAACATTTGTAACTGAAAAGAAACTAAATTCATGTATCTTATTGTAATATGTGCAGTAGTTTCGAATTTTTTTTTTTTTTTTTTTTTTTTTTTTTTTTTTTTTAAGTCGGGTCCATTTGTAATAGCCCTGTATAGCAGTCTTCTAGGAACATTGCTAACAAGTATTCTGCATTAAGAGAAATTTCAACATCAGAAATAAGCTTTTTACGAGGAACCTCTTGATTCTTTTCCCATTTGTGCGCTTCTACCGACTTCAGAATTTGAATAAATCAGTTAAGAATTGAGAAAAAGACAAGCTTAATATTCAAGCGTATGGCAGCAGAAATTCATTTTAGTTGTGCAACATAATTTTCCTAGTGTGCTCATTTGATAGCTGTTGTGCACGCGTTGTTATTCCAGTCTCGTTTATGCAAATTTCCAATTTTTGCTTGATTTCCTCCTTCCCCACCCACCCCCTTTAACTTTTATTTAACCTTTAACTGATGTTTCCGATCTCGCAGACCGCTGCTCTCTATTTTTAGTTTAACTTTTCGCTTAACTACAAAGATACCAAAATTTTGTTCCGTTTGGAACTAATACCAACACCAGAGACTTTTGAACACATGAATTTTAATTATAAGAGTCCTGTACAAAAACACTATCTTACGAGTTAATCTCGCCTTTTATTCATCTTTCGGTGGAGCGGCCTGACAGACCGCTTCACAGTAGGTGACATTTCTGTCACATCAGTTAAAGGTTAAAACTGACAAGCTATTTTCAGAAATTATCGATTTGTAAGAGAAATAAAGATATGCTCCAAGTAATGAGCTAGAGAAAAAAGTAATGTTACAAAATTTCACTTAAAACAATTTTATTTAAAAACAAATGCTACAGTTAAGCACGAGTCTGGAAACGAGGAAACCTGAAGCAAGTTGCTTAGTCAAGGCATTTCAAGTCTAGTAAAATAAATGTCACTTCCATACGCGAAGCTAGTAACCTGTTCTATACCTCCGACCTGGGAGCATCGAGATTTGGCAATATCTTGTGCCAGTAATTTCAGCACTTTAACTAGATTAGTTACTTCATTACCCTTTTCTTGAGACAGGAGAGTCGCATGTCAAAATCATCCTAGACTTGAAAATTTTATTCTTCAGTAATTCCGGACTTTGAGCTTTGATGGCTTCATTTTTCACAGTTTTCTTAATGGGATCAGACTTCGGTCGGTAAGCATTTCTCAAGTTGTATAGCGCTTTCAGCTCAGGAGTCTTATCGTCGGAACTAGTCTGAAATGTAAAGTTAAACTGCTTATAGATTGTTAATAATGTACGCACTCATTTTCATTTCAATATCCAAGTTAAGACCTTTTATCCAATTTTAAGTTATATTACTGAAAACATTTCATTAAGGCTGTTCTCAAATACAAGGCAACTTTGACACAAGTTAAATTTATTTTGTTAGGAAATAAATGAAACTAGCAGGTGTTGCTCTGAAACCATTTAGTCGAGCTGCTTTCCTTTTTTGGAAAAGGGCAATAGATCTTTCAGAAGATAGTCGAAGTGGGCTTTTTGAACGGAATTTCTGCGCAAAAGAATAACCACTCATGAAAGGGGTTAAAAGGTGTCACATGATCAAAATGCTCTTATAACTCAATAGGTAATTTTCAAATAATGGAAAACAGTTCAATTCCAAATTGCTGTTATGGTCAAGTTTTTCAATTTTATATATTTCCGTTAAAAATGAGTTTGTAAGTGTAACCTTTTTGCACTTGCTGAGCAGACTAGTTGAGAACAGCCTTAAACTTTTAAAAATTTCCGCCAGAAACTACACACGAAATTAGTTCATCGGGTATTCTAGTTCAACATTCAACTAATGTTTGCATAAACTTTCGTATTAGTCTCCCAAGACTTCACACGTATTTCAATATGGTTGGCAGAGATTACGCTAGGTCGCCTAAACCGGGGATTCTTACATTTCCAACTAAGTTTGTTCAGTCACAGGAGTTGACGGAAGCAGGATGAGGTAACTACAGCTGCTAACCTCTTTCCCAAATCACTAGAGCGCCCAGATACGAGAGGCCACAATCGAAGTATACATTTGATACTTCGCACTTTTGGACAAAAGCTAATCTCCAAGCATCTTGGCGAGTCTGCCATTGCCGCTAAGCTATGTTCGACTAGCCTCAATGGTATAATTGAACTTGTCCAGCCGAATATCGCCAAGTTCCGAATAGAAAATGCCCAAGTTTGCCATAGTTCGGATCAAACGCGTCTAAGCACAGTCTGATCATCGCATCTCACCACTTCCATATCAAAGCACGCTAGGGGTTACGATTTTCAACAGAAAACAAGTCTCTTTTATTTACACTATTTCGAATAATTTCCAATTCAAGATAGGAATTGGTAGCTATGTAGACACATTAACCTTTAACTACCGTCATTCATAGGAATTGTGGCATAGCCAGTGTGAATGGCCTCATACACCACTTTGATAAAATTAAAGCATTAACTCTTAGGGTAATGGCTTCTGAACAATGTTTACGGTCAGATATATAAATACTTTTCTGAAGTCGCTAGCGATAGTAACTGGAGTCCAAACTAAAATTTCACCAATATCTAAATTGGAAACTAAAAAAGGCAGCGGTCCGAGAGACCCAATAGCTGATAAATGTTATATTTAACCTCCATGACAGATTCTAAATTCAAAAACCCATACATAGGTCACAGCTAATGAGTCAATCGTAAGCTCGAGAAACAATGTAAAACGCAAGAACTATAATCCCAGTAACGGACATCTGGTTTTAACCATCATTCAGTACCTGCGGCATTTAAGAAACAAGACCAGAAGTTTGCATTCAACTTTAAGCTAAGTTACATTTTACTTCTTGCTCAATGCTACTAGTATTGCGGTTCAGAGTTCCTCTTTCTGCCTCGGATGTGTTAAATCTGAATCTAGATATGTAAAGCCATCCTCTAATTACCAAAAATGTTTGCTGACAAAACTAGTTAAACTAATCCGTTCAAGTACTTTGAACAGTTTAATTCTTAGTCTATAGAAGCCTAGCCTAATTTCTATTAAAAATTAGATTAATAGTTTAACCCTTCCAATGGGAAGTACTATTCGTAATATTTGTTGACCAGTATTTACATTTAGGTAAGCCCTTTCTCGCGTACTTCAAAAGAGATTCCGAAATTCGCGTGCGAATGAGACTGAAATCAAGTGTCCCCCTCCACAAAAAAAAACCCACCACTCTACAAGCAAAAATAGTAAATCCATTTCAATCTACGTTTAATAGAAATTCGATCTACTTAAGAGCAGCCCCTGGCCTCCCAAAACCTCTGGCCTTGCATTCTTATGCAAATCCAGACTGCTTCTGTTACTTTACTGTTGAACTAGTTTGCATTCATTAATGCAAAGTTTAATATCACCAATTGCATCGACATGTTCGTTTATCATCAACTAGTGTTGAGCATTCAATTTCAAGTTTAACCAAGTTTTTATTAGAGGTTTCCAATATTTGGCGGAAGGTCAGTTGAGCAACGACACCGGAATTTACAAACGACTTAAAATTAAACTTGTTACTTTAAACTTGTAAAAGCAAAAGTTTAATATTCTTGGTGATGTTTAAGTTTGAAATTAAAAATTAGGCGATCACGACGCGAGACCACTGCGCCAGAAAGGGTTGAGACGTATCTCCGGTTAATGCGGAGAGTCATTTCATCCATCACATTCGGATTAATGTTAAGGACATCGTTTAATGCGGACGATAAATGACATACCTTTGTTGTCCGCACTAACGCGAGTTCAGTGTATACACATTTTCGTATTTTTACAGTTAAGTATTACGTGGATTTTCCTACGTTAAGATTGGAGAGAGCTAACTATATAGACAATGTTTACAACATTTCTACGTAATACAGGTGCTTTCGAAATTTACAGCTGTTAATTCAGTTTTATTCTATAAACGGAAAATCTATTCCGGGCACCTCAGCTGAAGTAGCCTAGTCGTAGATAGTTTCTAGCCAAGTAAATTTAAGCGATGAGCTCAGTTTCAGAGTTTGGTCAAGTTTTACTTAAGTAAATCTTAAAGACCGTAACACTAGTTACGCGAAAACACTTGCAAGCTAAAGTCTATGGGAATATTATTCAAGGTCTAGATTGCATTTTAATATTTAAACGATTTTGCTCAAGATAGCGGAGGTCTTACTTTACGATTTTGGCTGTAGTTTAAGAGATTCCCTTTCACAAACGAACTAAAAGTTGCAAAATAGACCGATTATAGACAGATCTCAGCCATCTCACGGAAAGTGTTCAAAAATATTAATGCAAACTAGAAATTTCAGAATATTCCCATAGACTTACGATTAGCTTAAGAGAGAGTTTCAGAGTTCACTACTGTAGACTTAAGGCCAATACATCGATTATATATTAACTTCAACCTCCATCGAAGATTAAGTTTAATCAAGATATAAAAGTACAGCAATTTTGTCTCATACTGTCAGGCGTCAGGTATTTTAAAGCCTAAACATAAGAGGGCTTGTTTCTGCGTGGCGCGTTTGATTTCATCTGTAAAGCAACTGCTAATTAAATGTTTACTTAAACCGGAAGTTTGACAACTACGTTGCAAGAGTACAGAGTATTCAAAAGAATGAACCAAAAACAGGGCTGCCACAGGCGACATTCTGTTTACATCAGTATTTAAGAAATACATAGTATCGCATACGAATATTGTCAAAGTAAAAAAAAATAAGGGAGGGCGAAAGAATTTAAATAGTCGCCAAAATCAGCCCTGCATAAATATTCAAAATTAGAACCGTATCAAACCAATTTTAAGATTTAAAATTGTCTATTTCCTCAAAATCCTTGAGGATTACATGCATTGCAAATTATCACTTGCAAACTATTTTGCACCGATACAGATAAAATTCTATCTTGCATTTCCAGTTAATTTAAGATTTGTTGAGCTTAAAATGAGATTACAATTTAAACAGCCTGGCAATAAAATTCAAATAAACCAGTATAATTAGGCGTCTAATTTTAAATGAAAATTAAAACTAGATGGCACATAGTGAAGTTTCCAATACATGAGTACTCAAACTAAATTTAAGCAGCATGTAAAAAATTTCAGGTTGAATAAGTCTAGATAACCGACACAAATGTGCAAAAATCTAAAATTTTAGTGCCATACAACTGATGGCTGCCCTTAATATTACAACTACCAAATTTTCATCTTACCTGTACTTTTGTAGAGATTTCCTCTAGAAATGTTTGTCGTGTCTGAACTCTAATAGGCTCCTCTGTCAAGGCTGGTCGTGTCTGAAGCTTAGCAACAGTCTCCTCTGTATTTGCTGCAAGTGGTTCTATTTCTTTAACAGGCTTTAAATCGGAGACATCTAAAGCTTCTGAATCCAGATTATTGCAGTCTTCAAGTATAGAGTACATCGCTGTAGAGATCTGTTGCACGGAATCTTTAATAGAGCTTATGAGATTATACTTTATCTCGTGTTGCATCATACGCATGTAATTTGAACCATTTTCAAAGTATTTCACTATTAGTTCCCACTTTCTGCCGGCGTAAAGTACTACCTGCAAGAATAGGTTGAAGACAAACGTCAAAAGGATTACTGAAATTCCTAAATCTATGGTTATTTTTTTAAATTAAGGATACAACAGAAAATTTCCGAATTTTTAATCTTATATCCACACACAGGAGAAGATTACTATTGCAGGCTAATGAGAAACAAATTTTACTACGATTCTCGTAGACTAGTTTCGCTAAAGTTTTAGCCAAGTCTTGCAAATTTTAAGTTATGCAAGAACAAACTGGCAAAACATTAAATAAAAATACAACAAAAATGTCGAACTAAAACTAAATAACAAACCCGTTTAGTTTAATGTCAAACGAATGACATTTATGATCTAGTAGCATTTAATCTTATAGTTCGGCTACAGATTTTTGGTCGACGAGATAATCTAATATTAAAAGTTAGAAGCCTCAACTGTTTCCTTTCTCAAACTTTCCTATAAGCAAGACGACTAGAATAAATTGCAGTTTGGAAGTATAATACATGTCATTAAATATGAAAAGAATATCACCCCCAAGTTAAAGGTTAACTGATGTTACCGGTCTCCCAGACCGCAGCTTTTATCAGTTTATAGTTTAACTACAAACACTACCGAAAAATAGTTTCGTTAGGAACTTTAGTACTACCAGCAGACATTTTTGAATAGGTGAATTTTAATAGTCCTGTTCAAAAAGTTAAATACAAAATCACCATCCTACGAGTTAATCACACCTTTTATTCATTTTTGGATCAAGCGATCTCTCAGATAGTTTCACAGTACGTGACAATTTCTGCGACGTCAGTTAAAGGTTAAAATTTACAAAGCTATGTCTAATAAAAATAGCCAACTTAAAGCAAAGACTATACGAACACAAGAATCATGTATGCAAGACTTCAGTAGCGGAAAAGAAATTACTTTGGGAAAATGACGTTTTAAGGTATGAATTAAAAATACTAAAACATGGCGTCGATTTTTTAACATTTAAATTGCTATAAAGTTTGCTTAGCTTTCGCCTCTAAAAACTGCATTAAAACGGCAAGACACATCAGAATTAAACACCAATTCCTGTTCGTGCAAAAGCTCAACCGAATCTAAAACAGACATTGGTTCAATTCCTTAAAATTTAGACATTTAACTTTCAAAAATCATAGCTATTTAAAAAAATTCATATCTTCTGAAAGAACGCCTTTCCAAATTATTTGTATTCGAAACAAAGAATTTTCAGTACTGCGTATTTTAGGAGTCTTGCGAATGCCTTCAGCGCTAGGATCAGTTTCAAGAATTTCTCTAGACAGCCGCGAGAAGACAACTAAGAGGTAACTTTCATTAGAAATTTAGGAGATTGAGTATTCTATTTGTAGGATGAATTGTCAAAATCCATTTACATCTGTACAGTTATGGAAAAAACCTAACTCCAAATTGTCGTAGAAGAAAGTTACTGGTACCGAACGATTGGAAATAAAGCCTACTTTTAAATGATGTACATAAAATTTGCTTAGGGCGCCATCTATATTAAAACGAACCATAACTTTTTTTCAATAGCAGTACAAAATTCTGACAGCATAAATTCTACACCCTTCAATTAGCCTAAAAACAAATTTTTATGCAATTCGTACCATAAGTTTTCGAGAAATTTTAAAAATGAGCGTATTTTAAGGGCTGTATCCAAATTGAAGTTCCATACTGAATTGTTAACCAAGAGAGCCCCCAATCTTTATCAAGGTACCCCAAGCACCACTCAAGCAGTCAATGAAGCCTGCTAGATTACACGACAGAAGAAATTTCAAAATATCTAGTAACTTCTCACAGGCGGCCCCTTAAAATCCTTTTGCCGTTTAAGCGCAATTTAACTACTTGGAAGAAAAATGAAATTTTGTATTTCCATAAAGCAGAACTAACTAAATACATCAAAAAAGCTAGATTGCAATTCATAATTCTTTCGAATTTCATCTCAAAATTATAAACATTGCAAATTCAACGTATTTATGTTTGGGTATATCTTATGCTATAATGTGAGCAAAAATTGTGTGCGTATGTAAATTTTTATCTTAAAAACGGCTCTAACGATTTTGACGAATTTTTCTTCATTTTCGGGCATATGACCATTGGGCTAGGTCACGTGTTCGAGAAAATTCGATTAGTGGGTCATTTTTCGGTCACTGTGGGTCAAGTAAATTTTAACTAAAAACGGCTCTAACGATTTTCACTAAACTATATTCTACAGTTTTGATTACGAGAAAACTAGTGGGCTAAGTCAAATGTTCGAGAAAATTCGATTAGTGGGGTATTTTTGGGGTCAAGCTAAGTAACTAGATAACGGCTTTAACGAAATTTTGCACCCTACTGTTTTCGGGCACGAAAAGACCATTGGGATGTGTCTCGTGTTTGAGAAAATTCCATTAGTGGATCATTTTGGGTCATGGTCAAGCTAATTATATCTAAAAAACGGCTCAATCTATTTTGACCAAATTTCATATCCAACCGTTTTTAGACACGAAAAAACTATTGGGCTAGGTCACATGTTCGAGAAACTTCGATTAGTGGATCATTTTTGGGTTACTATGGGTGAAGCCAATTTTATCTAAAAAACAGCTTTGATTTTCACTAAACTATATTCTACAGTTTTGATTACGAGAGAACTATTGGGCTAAGTCACATGTTTGATAAAATTCGAATAGTGGGTCATAATGGGTCAGGGTCAAGTTTATGTCTGGAGAACGGCTCAAGCGATGACTAAATTTTGTATCTAACCATTTTCGGGCACGAAAAAGCCATTGGGATGGGTAACGTGTTCAAGAAAATTCGATTAGTGGGTCATTTTCGGGTGACCGTGGGTCCAGCTATTTTTATCTAGATAACGGCGCTACGATTTGACGAAATTCTGGAATCTTGTTTTCGGGCACGAAAAGGCAATTGGGATGGGTCACGTGTTCGAGAAAATTGTATTAGTGGGTCTTTATGGGTCAGAATCAAGCTAATATCTAAAAAACGGCTCAAGATATTTTCACAAAATTTAATATACGGCGTTTCTGGTCAATAGGACCATTGGGCTAAGTTACATGTTCGAGAAAATTCAATTAGTGGTTCATTTTCGGTCACAATGGGCCAGGCTCAAGCTAATTGAATGTAAAAACATTCTCAAAACATCGACCAAATTTTATATTACGTATAGCGTTTGTGAGCATGAGAAGAGAATTGAGCCAAGTCGCATGTTCGAGAAAATTCGAACAGTGGGTCACAATGGGCCAGAGTCCAGCTAACTCTAAAGAAACGGCTTAAACGATTTTGACTAAATTTTGTATTCTATCGTTTTCGGGCTAGTTCGCATGTGCAAGAAAATTCGATTAGTGGGTCAGAATGGATAGGGTCAAGCTAATTGTATTTAAAAAGGGCTTCAAAACATTGACATAATTTTGTATAGTACCGTTTCCGGGCATAAGATCATTGGGCAGGGTTGCACGTCCAATAAAATTCAATCAGTGGGTCATTTTGGGTCCTAATGGATCAGGATCAAGCTAACTATATCTAAAAATCCGCTCAAAAGACTGACAAAACTTTGTACTACACCGTTTCTGGACAAGATAAAACCATTGAGCTAGGTCGCATGCTCAAGAAAATTCTATTAGCGGGTCATTTTGGTGATAATGGGTCGGGGTCAAGCTAACGGCATCTCAAAAGAGTTCAAACAATTCTGGAAATTTTATTTGTTATACCGTTTCACAGTACAAAAAGACCATTGAAATAGCTCACATTTGTCAATGAATTTCGGTTAGTGGGTTTTTGAATCAAGCTTATTTTATCTAGAAAACGACTAACAATTTCCACTAAATTTTGTATTCCATCGTTTTCAGGCTCGAGAAGAGCATTGTGTTAGGTCGCATGTTCGAAAAAATTCGATTAGTGGGTCATTTTGTGTCACGGTCAAGCTAATTGCATCCAAAGCAGCAAGAATGATTCAGTTGGAAAAATAGAGATAAACAGAAAGTTAATTTTGACCGAGTTTAGCTCGGTCATTCCTGCTAGTTAGTATTATTGCTACACAAAAATTTTACATTAGGAGCATAATTTCAGGAGATAAATACTACAAGAATGAAATTTAACATTAGAAGCACTAAATTTTGAATGTTTACAATTCAAAGGACTTTAAATTTGGTGTCTGGGCATAGTTTTAACCGAAGATCTGAAATATCTGGTTAAAATTTGGTATTGTCATTGAAAGAAAAAAAAAATGAAGTCTAGATTCGTTTTAATGTTTAGATGGCCCCACTAAGCAAATTTTATATATGTCATTTAAAAGCACACTATTTTCAATCGTTCGGCAACAGTAACTTTCGTCTACAAGAATTTGTTGAGGAGATAGGGGGTGTATTTTTTTCCACGACTGTACTTAAAGTTAAGGATCCTTTATATAACCATAGAAAAAAATTTCGCTCAGTTTACAATTGCACGCAGTTTAACTCGTTTCATAATGTTGACATTTTAACAGTTATCTTCGAAATATCACTTTTCGCAGCAACTTTAAGTTGCTATTTTCAAAATTTAGCTACTTTGACACATTTAATTTTTGTTCGCAAACGTATCAAACTGGCAAGTGCTCTTACAGTAATCAATCTTTCTAGTCGTTTAATAAGAGTAGAAATTTCTGAAAATACAGTTGGGTTTGAGTTTTGAACCTAATTTCCCGACAGGACGGCACAAAAGATAGGAAAGCCGTCCTGCTGAGACTTTTTATAACTACATAATTAAATTTACTGAAAGTTGAAACTGTTCGATCACAATCACTTCAATCATCTTTCACGCTTGAAAGAGCGCTTTTGTATAAAACTGTCGGATGTTTTGCATTGAGCGGCCAAAATTCGATAACCACTTCAAGTTATGACAAATACCAATCATAATCTAGTCTGTTCAGACTAGTTCATACAAACAACCACTTCGAGGTAAAAATCCAATATTGCCAATGATGTTGGTAGACTAATAAAGCACAGGCAGATTACAAATTAAGATTTTTGTGGAAGTGGATTTCAAATTCAAGACAGCCATTTTATCTTTGAGGGTAGTTTAAAATACCAATGCTGCAATAGCGAAATAGGGCAATTTTAATTACGCAAATATCCACGTTAATGTCATTTAATTTTATTACTCTAATATCAAACGTTCACAATTCAAGTTCTGCTTAGAGTATATTAGAACCCCGTGAATTTGCAGTTGCTACCTTAAGATTGTCTTTAGTACCTCATATGTAAACGGTTCATTCCGATAGAATAAAGATGGTTCAGGAAAAATCCTGAACATAAGCAGTTTGTATTTGGAATACAAACTTATTTTCAGATTCATTTTTTAATTCATTTTAACTCAAACGCATCAAACTGGGAAATTCTATTTAGAAACTACGTAAATGTATCGTGCTTCTCTATTGTTTGGATAAATGCAGAAAATATTTAAAGGAATGCTATGAAAGTTGGCGTTTTGAGTCGAATTTTCCGAAGCGGGAGATCTGGGAATGAAACAAAAATGGTCATACTTAGAAAATAATTGTTTAGAACTCAAATTCCAATTAATTGAGAAAGGAAATCACACGGCCTCTTATACATCTCTTCAAAAATCACCTCAGCAAGTTTCATGTTTTTTACTTTTAAAAAAGTGAAAATGTCTCAAAGTTTCGATCTGTCAAGGGTGGAAAAATATTTTTTCGAATACACCCTTAATATACCCCAAGAACGTCTAGAAACTTATGGGTGTTCAGTAAGTTATCGTGCTGAAAAACCTTAATTTATACTTACGTAGATATTGAAAATGACGCCAAG
Organism: Maratus speciosus; assembly: GCA_963932465.1. NCBI lineage: Eukaryota > Metazoa > Arthropoda > Arachnida > Araneae > Salticidae > Maratus > Maratus speciosus. Next base: position 87,289,140 of record OZ010799.1, on the reverse strand, counting down.
TACATAAAGCATCAGTTGAAGCAAATTTAATATGTAGTGCTGCTGGTTGGGCTTCGAAAGATTGAATATGAAGAGTATTGTCATTAGGACAACGTTGATATGACATGCAAGGTACACTAGGCTGGACTTTACCATGTATGTTGTAGACATCTGAAAATAAAAGTAGGTCAGCTTATTTTCACTCGCAAACCATTGTACAAAAGTTTTGCTTAATATAGACAGTACTGTAAGAAGAATCTTTAATAAACTAACATTAAAGTTCTTGCAAGAAAATAGCACCGAAATTTAAGTTATGAATGTTAACCTTTAACTGATGTTACCGATCTCGCAGACCGTTGCTTTTTCATAGTTTAACTTGCAAATTTCAGTTTGTCTACAAACACTACTGAAATTGTTTCGTTTGGAACTTTAGTACCAACACCAGAGATTTTTGAATAGGTGAATTTTAACTATAACACTCCTGTAAAAAAGTTTAGTACAAAAACATCCTATGAGTTTATCGCGGCTTTTATTAATCTTTTGATGGAGCGGTCTCGCAGACCGCTTCACACTAGTTGTGACAATTTCTGTGACATCAGTTAAAGGTTAAATGAGCAGTGTAATTGCCACATGAAAGCTTGAGATATAGTATTAATTTACTTTTGGTTTAATTTATAACAAGTTTCGTTCCACCCGAAAGATTGTCAAACCTGCGAGACAAAAAAGGACTATCGGACAAAAAAAGTTCCCGAAAGTTTAAAATGTAAAAATGCCTTATTTTAAGTGATAAGAACTTAAGTACCCGTTTACATAAGCATATATTCCGGACAATGTACTTCCAGTAGAGATTTAGATTAAAGATTTTTTAACGGATGTTATATTTCTTTGAATAAATGAAACTGGACGATCCTTAAAGATATAACATCGTATTTCTGTTTAAAAGTTTTAGCCTTATGCTGCAATACAGGTGTGCAGGTGACTGTGGGGGTGGGGGCAGTTATAGGAGCCAAAAAATTTAAGAGTTAAATTTGTATAGCGTTAACCCTTTATGTACTGAATTATGAAAAATTTTATTTTCTAAAGCATTTTTCATAAATTGTTTAAAATTTATTAGAAGACTTAAATAATCATTTAATAAATTTTTGAAGGAGTGAAGGATTAAGTTTGAGTTTATAGAGATTTTGTGCAATATTTGTAACCCAACTCAAATTTTAATATTTTTCTTCGTATTTTGTAGAATTAGGACGTGTACAAATATAATATTCTTATAATAGAAATATTTCCGAATTGAAAAGTCCCCCCTCCCCAACGCCAAAAAAATGCAAAGGCAAAAGAACTCTAAAAATTTATGTAACCCATAATGCTTTTGGAACAAGATATAGAGTAATGTATCTAGAGCTCATTTTAAACTGTATTACAATTAGATATATTAACTGAATTTTATAACAATTTTTAAAATGGTACTTATAAGTACCGTCAGTAGATAAAGGGTTAAACAAGTTAAAAAAGTTAAACTTCCTAACAGAAGTCGTATTGCAAATGGTGCGCTGTGCCATTGGGAAGTCAATGATTTAGAGTTGACAGATACATGCAGTTTTAAGAGATTAAAAAGCAAGGGAGGGGGGGGGGGGGGTAGAAGAGAGATTACACAACATTCCTCGATATCTCAAATTGGTCTTAACCATGCAACATTAGAACGTTGAACTTTATAATATCCCTATCGAGTCCATTGAAGGCAATAGAAGGCGCTATTTCAGTAAATTCAACAGAAATTACAGATATAAAAGCTACACGCTTCTAGTTAAATTTACGCTTAGACGTTTTAAAAAAACCAGTTTATTCAATCAAAATTAAGAGGTAGGGACGCATTTTCAACACTAAAGAATAGTTTTAAAAACCTCGAATAAACCTAAAAACGTTCCGATATAGGGAAGTGAATATTTTATTTAGGAGACAAACGAAGATTAACAGCAAGTTTTATTTTTAGATTCATAGGAGGTTCAGTTTATAAGAAAGAAAGGGGGGAGGGGAGGGGAGGGAAAGAATCAAACTTTTAAAGAACAGGGTTAACACTATAGTTTTAAAACACCCCTTTAAATCTTCGTTATATTAAAAGCATAACTATAAGTACAAGACATTTTAAACTAATTAAATGGTGCATTTTAATGTATTAAGTTTAAATACTGTATAAGCAAATCGTTAAATAAAAACACTCACTTTTCCTTGCAGTGGACAGAGATTAAATATATTACCAAAAAAAAGCTTCAAATATCAAGTAACTAGACTAAGCAACCGCCAAGCAAAACCTCATTTCAATAAAACACAGATTTGAAATTGATATTTTATACAAAAAACCATCATTTTGCACATGCGCATAAATATGTCTGATGAAACTTCAACCACAGGGCGCGTCTAGTGGAGCTATTCAAAGGGACCGAACTTTACGATTACCTGCAACTTGATTCTAGGGAAGGGCGAAATGAAATTCAGGTCAGGTCTGATTCGGACATTTTTAGTCGGATGGGAGAACAGTATAGAATATGAAAGTGTGTTTTTGCTAACGTCACAGTTCGCTAACATTTGTTTCGTACTTTGCCAAAATCGCGCTGAAAGTAATAAACGAGATCGGTCACTTTAGTTAGCTCCACTGAACGCGCCCACACATAAAAGCCAAGGAAGGTACTCAAGTAGATTTTTCGCTATATTAGAAACCAGACTAACGAATCAGAAACCAGCATTATGGAAAAATTTGCGTTCTTTGAATAAGGCAACCGAAAAAGACAAGCTGGCCGCGACCAACGACATACAGGGCCAGTTCATGACGTTTAAATCGTCACACAGATTGGATCATCTTTACACGGTTACCGCGTCTAGAATAAATAGTGTGGAAATCTGCTACCCAAACAATAATAAAAATTTGTTTTCCTTAAATGTGCAACGATGCTGAAATCCGAAGAGCCGATCACAGCGACATCAAATTTCAAACTAAACAGCGTATTATTACAGCGCTAGAGTAACAATCGTCTTGCAGATTTAGAAGATATCCTGCAGATGTCGCTGCGATCGACTCTTTGGATTTTAGCATAGTTGGACATTTAAGGGATTCAATATTTTAGCACTTATTTAAATATTTTTGTGATAGCTGATTTCCACACTATTTACTCTAGACACTAGAGCTACAGTGTCTAGAATATATAGTGTGGGAATCGGCTATCCCAGTAATGGAGGATAATCCAAATATGGGTTCGAGGCTGAAAAAAGTCACGTGGTACCGGTAATTTACCCAAGGAACTTCTAATTGATAAGAAGGGAAGATACTACTGCTTTGCCTCATGAGCTGTTTCATTGGCTAGCGGGGATTTACATTACTCGTCTACGATGCCTTCCCTTCTTTACGCTAGACGTTTTTACCTTGACCACGTGATCAAAACGCAGATGGAATATCCTCCATACTTAAAAAAGTGCTAAAATGTTGCATCCCTTAAATACCAAGCGATGCTGAAATCCAATGAGTCGATCACAGCGACGTCTGCAGAATATTTTTTAAAATTCCAAGACGATTTGGTCAAGACACTGTAATAATACGCTATTTACTTAGAAATTTGAAAATATATCGCAGATGTCGCTGCAATCGGCTCTCTGGATTTCAGTATCATTGCAAATTTAAGGGATACAACTTTTTAGCGCTGTTTGTATAGCAGATTTCCACACTATGTATTCTAGATGCTGTACTAGAGCCGCAGAATGGAGGATATTCCATCTACGTTTTGATCACGTGGTCAAGGTAAAAACTTCTAGCGTAAAGAAGGGAAGGCTCCGTAGGCGTGTACTGCAAATTCCCGCTAGCCAATGAAACAGTTCATGAGGCAAAGCAGTAGTAGCTTCCCTTCTTATCAGTTACAAGTAGCTTGGGTAAATTACCGGTATCACGTGACTTTTTTCAGCCTCGAACCCATATTTGGAATATCCTCCATTTTAGCAGTGTCGGTCATTGAAGGATATTCCAAATCTGGGTTCGAGGATGAAAAAAGTCACGTGATACCGGTAATTTACCCAAGGAACTTCTAACTGATAAGAAGGGTAGATACTACTGCTTTGCCTCATGAACTGTTTCACTGGCTAGCGGAGATTTATATTGCACGTCTACGGAGCCTTCCCTTCTTTATGCTAGAAGTTTTTACCTTGACCACGTGATCAAAACTTAAATGGAATATCCTCCATTATTTAAAGATTTTTATGAAAATAACAATAGCTTTCTTAATTTGTGAAATGAAAAGTGTTGCATGGATTCCGGCCTCAGTAAAAATTTTCGATTCGATTAAATTCATTCGTTGCAGGCGAGCTTTATTTCCCAGTATTTTTTTTTTCTTTCCTAAGTGATATACTTTAATCATTCTGTAAGTTAAGGACATAAACATTAAAATTTTAAGTGCAATTTTAATTCATAAGTGTATATATTTTAAAGTAAAAAAATAATGAATAATAAGCGAAGTACCCGAAAAAATAGCAGTCCTGACGACCAACAAAATGTAAGTTTATTTCGACAGATATTCGTTGTTTATATATTTGTTTTATTAATACTTTTTATTGTATAATGGCACTCCTCTAACAGTCCGGGAGCCGGTGAAATCGAACGCCTTATGATAGCGGAATTGGAAAATTTTTTGTTTAAATCGATAGTAAAAAGCCATACGGACAAAATGAGCTAGGTATGACTAGGTTTGACAAGCCAAAAATATGTTAAATTGATTACTATTAAAAAGCTATAATGTTTCACCGTTTTCGGGATATTGATCACTCCTGGAGCGTTTTATAGGAGATTTTGTGCTCCTTCAGAAAAACTTGGTATGACAAACTTCATTCTGCCGGAAAATCTCATACCTAGGGGACCGGGTAAGTTCTATCTCCGCCATGTTAAAATACACCAACTTTATGTACCTTTTTCTCAGAAATGGTGAAATACAGAGGTCTGGAATTTTTAGATTAGTTTGAATAACATGCTTTACGTATTTTAACAGGCCATTTTCTTTCTAAGTGAACCTGAAAATTAATTAATTATTTATTGAAAGGCATTTTAAATTAGCAGTTTTGGTAAGATTTCACTGCATAAAATAAATAATTCGCAACAAATCATTAAATCCCTGTGTTAAAGTATGCAGTATAACATAATAAAAGTATTTAAACTAAAATTGAGTTCTTAAGTTTAATAGATATTGAAGAAAAAAGGACACAAACATGAAAAATCCAAGTTTTGAGAAAAAGTCAATTAAAGATTTAAATAGCCATTAAGCTGTGAAGTACTCTTGGAAAGAATGAATAATTCCAAGACTTCTTTTTTTAATATATAAACATGTGTGACACATCGTTGGAAAGATAAAAGTTTAAATTATTTAATGATATAAAAAAGTAAACATTGATTTTTTTTTCAAAATTTCGCTTATCTGGTCCCCTTAAGGAGCCGGTTGGTGATAAAATTTCGCCGTTATTTTGCAATGTTTTCGGTGGCGTCTGTATTACGCCTCTGAAACTGGTCAAATGTCGGCGTATGGGAATGTTTGACGGCCGCCTGCTCCTTTAATTCCGGCGGTGTTCTAATAAACTTTGTCCTACTAAGTTTTTCTGAAAGAGCACAAAATTTTCTATAAAATGCTCTAAAAGTGATCAATGTCCACGATAACGGATATTATAGCCTTTTTTCATTCAATTCCAACTATTAGTCCACATTCTTCCTTTATTTATTTATTTATTTATTTATATATCTTGTTCAAATTTTCAATCGTTAATAAAATACTTATTATTCATCCTATCAAGTTCAAATAATTTTTTAAAACTTGTACTGGATGACAATTGATGTTAATACAGTTTTTCCAAATATTAATTCATTAATTAAATTTTAATAAATTAATTTTAGTAAAATGGCGGCCATTGGTTATAGAAGCATTTAATGCATCTTCATATCTATAAGGGGGGATTACCGTAGGGGGGGGGAACCCTGTTCTGTCGCCAAATACCGCCAAGTTTGTGGCCAACATGGTGATATATCGCCAAATTTGGCGGCCAAAATGAGTCGCCAAAAGTGACGTCAACTTGGCGATATCTCTAATATTTCGCCAAATTCCCGTAGAGTTCCATTGTAAACCTACTTGCTTATAGAAAATCAACAAATTGAGATATTTTAAGGCAACAAAAACTAATATTAGCTTAAGAGATTATATTAAATTTTTCTTTGGTGACCTAAGTAGGAATTGATTTTAAAAACAAAATTTTTATATTACTTGTTATGATTAATTTAATTAAATATTTTCGGTTTCTCAAACCTAGTCCTACCTAGTTCATTTTGTTCGGATAATTTTTCACTATAAATTTACATTTAAAAAATTTCAATTTCGCGATCGCGGGCTTTCGATGTCAGTCTCCCAACGTATAAAAATATAAGAAATATTTAAACTTAAGTGTGTGTGTGGGGGGGGGGGGAGGGAAGGAGAGATCACCTTCTAAAACTTTTTCAAAAGTCAATTTTTTTTCTTATCTATTAGGAAAGAATAACCTGTTACCGAACTTTAAAAAAAAATTATGACAATACGTGAAAGTTGGGAGGAGTGGGACAGATTTCACAATTTATTTTTTTAATTCACTACTTATGTTTTACCAAGAGTACAGCTTATAAAAATCTAATAGTATGTTACTTAAGCTATGTTTGAAAAATACAAACACTGTGAAATACAAACAACTGACTTTTATTTGCATGTTTTAAAATGTTAACATTTTTGTCCCACACCTCCTTCACATGAGGGAGGTATGAGACGCACATGAGGGAGGAATGGGACACTGTTTGAAAAAAATTAAATTAACACGCATTGTATTTTGATGTCAACACTGAAAGCAAAGTAGGACTGGGCTCGGCTGGTACCACAAATTATTTGTGGTTGAGGCAATTTCGTTATGATATATCCTTTTTCTCTACTTCTCTGAAGTCATTTTCTTGTGGGAAGTGAAATTTTTCTTTTTCATCCTTTTTTATCATTTTTGAATATGATAAACTCCTTATCACTGTATATATCCTCAACTCTGCCAATATAATAAACAACTGTCTTCTTCGTCAAAAATTTAACAAGTACAAAGTCATTTATCCTAATTTTGGATTATCAGTTAACCAATCAAATTCTTCAGCAATTTCATTATCATTGTGAGTAATCAAATCAAAAGTCTACATCTGTAGAGTCGTGCAACAAAAATTTTCCATCAATGGAATCATCAGATAATTCATTCGCTTTTTTCTGTTTCTTCCTTTTCACCTTAAGAGTTTTCTTTTTACACAATCTCTTCTGCTTTTTGTCAGCACATATTTTTTCGATTTCTTTTTTCTTTTTTTTTTTTTTTTGGTGTGTCAGTGATGATTTTTGATCTTTCCTTTTTTCTGCCTTTCTTTATTAGTTTTTGGGGTGATGCTTTGGGATATGGGCGCATATCGGAAGAACTCAAAGGTATTTGAGAACATGTCCCATTCCTCCCTCATTGATGCTGTCCCATTCCTCCCTCTGCTGAATATTTTTTTTTAAAGCTTATATATAGCATGCTACATTTAGGCTTTACTTGACTGCTAGTTTAAAAATACTATATCTTTAAGTTTATTATACAATTATAATATTTTTGTTTTAAATATAATATAATTGAAAAAAATCATTGAAAGAATAAGAATTTGTACTTACTTCTGAGGTACGAAAATAGAATTTTCCGCTTTAAATACAAACAATAATACAGCTGGTGTAACAATTAGAATCAAACATGAGGCTATAGGTGCTCCATCTAGTGGACAAACTAGAACTAAATTCTAACAGTTATTTTGGACATAAATGCTGCTGTCCCATTCCTCCTACTTTCCCACTCCTCCCAACTCTCCCCTACTGCAGTTAAAACCGGTTTTATGATAAGATATGTGGAGCGATACATATCGAAGATTAAAAAAAAAAAATTCAATTCTGCAATCACGGGACTGTCGACGTCACTGTCTCCCTACGTATAAAAATATATGAAATATTTAAACTTAAGACGGAGATCACCTTAAAACTTTTTTAAAAAGTCAAATAAATTTCTTGTGTATTAGGAAAGAATAACATGTTACCGAACTTTAACCCTTTCAGGGGCAAGTTACTTCTATTTACAAAATACTGAAATAAGTAAATGACACCAGAATTTACAAGAATTTATTTCGAAATAGACAGAAGCTTTTGTTTACGTATTTAATAAAAGGAAATTTTTCATTCAAATATTCTGGTGCCAATGTGGCATTTAGGAATTAAAATTAGGTGGTCCAAAAATGAACCACTGCCCTTGAAGGGGTTAAAAAAATTATGACAATACTGCAATTAAAACCGGTTTTATAAGATATGTGGAGCGATACATATCGAAGATAAAAAAATTTCAATTCTGTGATCACGGGACTGTCGATGTCACAGTCTCCCTACGTATAAAAAGATATGAAATATTTAAACTTAAGATGGAGATCACCTACTTTTTAAAAAGTCAAATAAAAAATTTCTTGTGTATTAGGAAAGAATAACATGTTACCGAACTTTTAAAAAAATTATGACAATAATGCAATTAAAACCGGTTGTATAAGATATGTGGAGCGATACATATCGAAGATTTAAAAAAAATTTCTATTCTGAGATCACGGGACTGTCGATGTCACAGTCTCCCGACGTATAAAAAGATATGAAATATTTAAACTTGAGACGGAGATCACCTTAAAACTTTTTTTAAAAAGTCAAATAAAAAATTTCTTGTGTATTAGAAAAGAATAACATGTTACTGAACTTTAAAAAAAAATTATGATAATACTGCAATTAAAACCGGTAAAGCCATTCTACTCAAATCGGATATTTTTGACATTGAGCGCATCCTATTTCCAAAATTAAGTAACATAGAAACTTAAAATTGTGAATTATATTGTCTCGTGTATTTTTATAACCTCTACCTATTTTTATGCAAGTACATGTAATATTTAATTTTTATCGACAGAAATCTTTTTTAATGCCCGTATTATACTTATCATTTACCATCTCTCCAGGCATTATAATCAAAGTAGCTATCACAGTATAGACATTTTTCCATTATCTGTTACATAAAATTTCAGTTATATAAAAAAACATGATACAGTTATTTTTTCATTAAAAAATTCTTTATCTTGTTTGTATACTTTTACATTAAAATCCATTTCTATAAGATATATTTCGTTATTTTTCATTTAAAACTTTAAAACATATTTCGTTATTTTACTTAAAAACATATACTACCAGTTTTAGAGTATGCTACATAAACAAGCATATTATTGTGCAATGCATCGTCTAGGCTTTCCAGCTCCTTTCCAAACAATAACGTTTTCACCCCTCTCCGGAGGCATCCTCAGTTGAAATGATGTTGATTAAAAGAAGGGAAGCCGTAAGATCTCATGCGAGCTGCAAAACATGATTTCAACTGAGGATTTGTTAAAAAATTACAAGGTGAATTTTATTGGTGTTAAAAAAGGTAGGGCACAACTACCATAAGTAAAAACCAGAATCCTAAATTAGTAGTGGTTAGCTATATTTTGCACCTATAAATTTCAATTTGAAAACTGATTTTACATTATCATTTCTTACGCCTGAGTTTTCCGTCTCTTTAAACGTGGAAATTTACTTTTCCAATCGCATATTTAGCCCTTTATCTCATAATATAATTCATTGTCGTCCAATTTAGGCCCACAAGGGAACGACTAATTTCTTACAGATAATCTTGCCTTATTGAATCGCAAAATTTCTCAGATTCAAGACGGAAAAGTCATCTGTGAGAGTTTGTATAACAATCCTTCTTTCAAGAAATGAAAATGATAGTGAATTATGAGGCGTTTTCCCGTTCTGGATTAAACTAAAACTTAAATTTATTAGGCTGATACAAAAATTGGCAGCGTTTATTTTCTTACAAATTTTATGAAAATCGAATAAAAACGTAAAAAGATATTAAAATTTTCTTCATTCTATTAAACGAAACATTCTATTAAAGCTATCATACGTAATTAATTCAATGATATTCCATGATAGGTAATGATTCTAGGTAGCCATGGCGATTACGTCCTATTTAAGTTTTAGTCCTATTTCCGTATTACTGAATTTAATATATATATAATCGTAATAAATCTTGTATTCATGCATCTTTTAATAAGAGTGCAACAGCTATCGCACCAATATCTTAATATTTTTAAAACTAGTTATAGTACGAACGCGCCTCATTTGTCACGTTTGACGTACAATTTCGGGTTTGTTTATATTTCGGATGAATGACCTGTGGAAATGAATAAGTAATAAGTTATCTACACCAATACCATAGTTCTTTTTACAAATATCAAGCTGATTTTATTATAAATGATACTAAGTTTCTGGCAGTTAAAAGCGATAATAAATTTGTCGCTTCATAAATCCTTAAATAATAGTTTGTACCAATTGCAATACATTCGCAACTATAAGGCCATTAATTTTCTCTTACACTTTTTGGCCACCAAAAGACTGACTACGGTTCAAAATTATTGGACACAAATGCGAGAGAAACGTTTCAGCCGTTCATTTCACATTTGTCTATTTTTATTTAACTTCGTTTGTCTCACTGCGACAAATCTTGCAATTGATTTTAAACTCTCTTCCATTGAATCTGTTTTGTCAAATATTGCACACAAGTTCATTATCGTGACAATGTAACATTCGTGTATTTTCAAGGCCGTATTTCAACAAGGGCCGAGAAGCAAAACCATTCTTTTACCTTTTTTGTTGAAATCATCTTTCTAACGAAACTCTTTCCCTCAAATTTTGTATACAAGTTCAATGTTAAAGCATATTCATGATGTTCAAGGACCGTTCATCACCAAGAGAAAAAGCCTTCTTTTACCTTATAAATTGAAATCATGTTTCTAACGAAACTACAGGGTAAGTCAAAATGAATATAGCGACTACAAACGGCTATAACTATTTAATGGAAAAGAATTTATCAATAGGATTAACACAAAATGTAGACGGAAATTCAAAATTTCTCTACGTAAGGCAAGTGCAGTGAAGCGGAAGTCTACGAATGCGCGATTTGAAACTTTGCAACGACACAAACCCTGTTCATTGCGGCCGTCTCATTAGTAAAAATGGTCAGTTATGACGGTAAAAAATGCCGATTTTTTTCTGTGGGGTTATGTGAAAGACAGAGTACCTCCCATGCCGAAAACAATTGACGAACTCAAAGTACACATTTGTAATGCGCTTGCGTCGGTGCCTGAACAAATGCTTCAGAATGTATGGCCTGAAATGGACTACCGCCTAGATGTTGTTCGTGGGACCAAGGGAAGTCACATACAACATCTATGAGGTATGTATACAAAATTTTCAAATTCCGTCTACACTCTATGTTAATCTTATCGATAAATTCTTTTCCATTAAATAGTTATAGTCGTTTGTAATCGCTATATTCATTTTGACTTACCCGGTATTTCACTCAAATTTGCATACAGGTTCAATGTTTATGTCAAAGCATGTTCATGCAGGTTCAAGGCCGTTCATTCCCACGAGCAAAATCTACGGGCAAAAACATTCTCTTGAACATTTGATTGAAAACATATCTAACGAACCTATCTTTCTCTAATTTTGCGCACAAGTTCATCGCCAAAGAAAACTCATACTTAAGGCTGATCTCAAGTCCAAAGCAGTTACCTTCCGACACATTTCTGACTTAATTTTAATTCAGAGACTCGTGAAATTAGCAGGTGTTTTTGGTAGCTTTCATTAGAAAAAGTAAAAAGCTACCTATTGCAGCCGTCCGGTGCAAAAGCACTTTCGGAAAATTTTGGTACATTTTCATCGATCATGACCCCCAGATCCCAAAACCACCTTCCGTTCAAATGTGACATATATATCTATATATCTGCCTTTTATCGCGCGATAACTCTCGTATTTATAAACCGATTTGGATGAAATTAATTGTATGCATAAGTACAGTCGTGGAAAAAAAAAAAGTAAACACCCCCTACTAACTCTTCGACAAATTATCGTAGACGGAAGTTACTGGTACCGAATGATTGGAAATAAAGTCTACTTTTAAATGATGCACATAAAATTTGCTTAGGGGGCCATCTACATATTAAAACGGACCCAAGCCTCATTTTCTTCAGTAGCAATACCCAATTTTAACGAGATATTTCAAATTTTCTGTTCAAAAAATGCCCAGACACCAAATTTCAAGCCATTTGAATGATAAGTTTTTGAATTATAAACATTCAAAATTTAGTGCTTCTAATGTTAAATTACATTTTCATATATTTATTTATATCTCCTGAAATTATGCTCCTAATGTGCTATTTTTGTGTGTAGCAATAATACTAATGTGCCCAAACATAAATACGCTGAATTTGCAATTTTTATAATTTTATGATATGAATTATGAAATTAATATTCGAAAAAATTATGAATTGCAACCTACAATTTTTTTGATGGATTTAGATTTATTAAGTCCTGCTTTATGAAAATCCGAAATTTCACATTTTTCTTCCAAATAGTTTTCAAAGTTATGCTTAAAAAAGGCAAAATGATGGTCCGTCTATGATAGAAGTGAGTAGATATTTTGAAATTTCTTCTACTGTCCCGTTGTCTAACAGGCTTCAGTGAGTGCTTAAGGTGCCTTGATCAAGAAGGAGGCTCTCTCGGTTAACAATCGACTACGGAACTTCAATTTGGATACAGCCCTTAAAATACGCACGTTTTATAATTAATTTATCAGAAACTTATGGTACGAATTGCATAAAAATTGGTTTTTAGGCTAATTGAAAAGTATAGAGTTCATTTATGCTGTCAGAATTGGGTATTGCCATTGAAAAAAATGAATTTATGGTTTATTTTAATATGTAGATGGCCCTCTAAGCAAAATTTATATACACCATTTAAAAGTAGACTTTATTTTCAATCGTTCGGTAGCGGTAACTTTCTTCTACGATAATTTGTTGAGGAGTTAGTAGGGGGTGTTTACTTTTTTTTTCCCCACGACTGTACATACCAATGTCTCGACAGAGTTCGTTGGCCAGCTTCATCCATCTTGTTTCAAAATGGTGGCCATTTAAAAAATTTAAAAAGCGGTGCAAATAAATTAACTGAAATGTTATTTTCTTACTTTCCTTAAGGCTGTTCTTAACTGCTCTGCTCAACAAGCGCAAAACGTTCTGACACATTTAAAAATTTATTTTTTAACGGAAAGATATAAAATTGGAAAGCCTGGACATGGAAGCGATTTGGAATTGTACTGTTTTTTCCATTTTTTGATCAATCAATTACCTATTGAGTTATAAGCAATTTCGATCACGTGATAAACCCGTTTTTCGCCTGCTCTTGGGTGATTTTTCTACTTTCGCGCTGAAATTCCATTCAAAACGTCCATTTTGACATTATTTTTCTGAAAGATCTATTGCGCTTGCAAAAAAAATGGAAAAAACGGCTCTATCACATAGTTTCTGACTAACAACAGCTAGTTTCATGCATTTTCGAACAAAAATAACTTAAAACTTATGTCAGGAAGTTGTCCTTTTGGATTTGAGAACAGCCTTAATACAAGGATTCCGAAGCATAGTTTGTTTTGTCTTTATCTTAAAAAATGGCTGAGATATAGCAGTTTGAATTTCTAGGGGTGCTGACATTTTGGCTTCATACACCATCTTGTTTGAAAATGGCGGCCATTGGTTACTGAACAGCATTTAATGCATCTCCATGCCTATAAAGGGGGTTATCATAGGGGGGATCCTGTTTGGTCGCCAAATGTCGCCAAGTGTGTCGCCAACTTGGCGATATTGCCAAATTTGGCGACCAAAATCAGTTGCCAAAAGTGACGCCAACTTGGCGATATCTCTACTATTTCGCAAAATTCCCATAGACTTCTATTGTAAAGCAATAGGGTTTACTTGCTTACTTAAAACCAACAAATTGAGATATTTTAATGCAACAAAAACTAATATTACCTTAAGGGCTGTTGGAAGTAAAATTTTTGAAAAAAGTCTTTTTTTTTTATTCATTTAACATTTTGAGTCCTTTATTTTTCCCCCTTTTGAATGGTATATTAATTTTGTTTCTATGACAACAAGAAGTTAAACAAATTTAAGTAATTCAGTTTAACATAAACATTATATGCATAAAATTTAAACTGAATTTTCTCAAAATGTTGCTTTTTGAACTTCGATGTACCTTTTTATAGAAACTACTACGCATTATAATTTGCAATCTTGACAGAATATTTCTCACATATCTCTGATCAATCTGAAGTGAACTTTTGTTACAAATATTTATACAAAATTTTTATAAAAAAGATTTTCTTTAGAAAAATGCAAGTTTTTTGTTATTTAAAAGTGGTTTTTATTAGACATTTTTTTTAAAATAACTAAAGCATATAAACTTGACTTCACTTTATTAGGAATTATTCATATCTACCCTATGTATATAAAATCCTAATGAAACGAATTTATGAAACGATTCTATGAAACGACTGATTAAACAACTGATTATGTTTCATGGTGATTTCTCTTAAAATATTGAATACTTTTCGATGAAATTAACACCAAAAATCCGCATTCATCCGCAGATCTCAAAACTGGTATTAGAATTTTTAAATTCGAATTAGTTTTCGTAATATTAAATTTTTTCTAATTTTAAATAATTTTATCTAATGATGGCAACTCAAATTTTAATCATAACAGATACTTTTTTTCATATTTCAGAAAAGGTTACTATTTTAAACTAATTTGGCGACCACTTTGGCCTCCCTTAAATGTATCCTAAGAACGATGCTTTTTGTTTTATTTCATTATCATTTTATTTAATACAAAACTTTCATTTAAAACCGAAACATTTAAAATTAATGGCTTTCACTTCATTCTTTTTTTTAAAACGAAACGAAAAGAAAAATATTTGGCGCAGATGTCATACGCACCGGGGTACCTAATTGGCGCCATAATGGCGTTATTTTGTCTGACATGGTAACCCGGCTATTGTTGCTTATTTATTAATAAATGTTTATTTAATTTTTTTTTATTTAAAAAATGTTATAAATTGTTTTGTTCTATAGTTATTAATTTTTTTTATTTATTGTTATTTCATTTTAAAAATAATAGAAAATAATTTAAAAATACATCTGTAAATGTTATTCGAAAACGAGGTTTTTGCCAAATTGTCGTAAAAAATATCACGCCAAACCCGGTGCCTATATGACACCTGTGCTAAATATCAAATAATGCAACAAATCGTGACATTAAATTTCAAATTCAAAGCAATGTTTTAATGGTACAACTTAGTTATCCCGTCGACCAATTTCTCCAATTTACATTAATCGCCAAACCACTCGTCAAATTATACAAATTGACGCAATTTTTATTTTAAATAACGAAAGAACAAATAAATTAGTATAACATTAATACAAATAAAACGTCGAAATAAAAATCACTTGATGGCGTAAACACTTGTAACTTCCTTACAGTCAAGTGAATGTGACATTTACGATCAAACATTATTGGCATTTAATCTTATAGTCTGGCGATAGATTTTTGGCCGATGGGAAAACCAAGTAGTACAAAAGTATATGTAGGGGTAGTATGTAAAAAAAATCACGCCAAACCCGGTGCGTATACGACATCTGTGCTAAATATTAAATAATGCAACAAATCATGACATTTAATTTCAAATTCAAAGCAATGTTTTAATGGTACTACTTAGTTATCCCGTCGACCAAATTCACCAAATTATATAAATTGCCAAATTATAAAAATTGACGTAATTTTTATTTTAAATAACGAAAGAACAAATAAATAAGTATAACATCAATAAAAAAAAAATAAAATGTAGAAATAAAAATCACTTGTGTATTTAGTAAAAAATTTCAGAAATATTCCATATAATTCCAAAATAATTGTTATAACGAACTAAAATAACTTCTCAAAACACCATCAAACACTTAAATGCGCAAATTAATAATAAGTTCGATTTTTCTTATTCAATATAGATGGCGCCACAGTTTTGGGATATATTCCAATTATTTTTCTTTTGCGAAAATTTCGTAATTAAACTTGACATTTTCTTTAAATTTCAGAGGAAAATAGCATCAGCATACGCTTTGGATACCACACAGATTCAGTGGCGCATGCAGAATTGCGATTTGGAGGGGACTAGCATATTTTAGAGGCAGTGTTATAGTTGTAAAAAAAATGCAAGCGTCGTAACCAGCTGGAAAGTTTTGGTTGGTGTAATTCTGAATGCTTTTAAAATGTTAAATAATGAAATACTGTACTGTACTAATATATACCTTTGTTTTTGCGATTTTTTTGGTGTGTTTCCGTATTTGGATAATTTTAAAGTGTGTTTGCAATCAAACAATTTAAAGTTTTATTATTAAATTATCAAAATATTATGAAGGTTAATGTATGCAAAAAGTTGCACTGAATCTTAAATTTATAATTAAGTAAATAGTTTTTTTTCCTAAAGTAAATTTTAAAATCATCAATTAATTAGTTTACTTAAGTATAATTAATTAATGTTTATAATTAAGTAAATTTTAATCATGCTATAATTTCGAATTTCATAATAAAATTTAAAAAAGAGAAAAAAAATGTGCGACAAAATTATCTTTTTAAAAATTCCGATTTTTTAAGGATCTATTAAAAAATAATATTCTTTCATAATTAAAAAAAAAAATATCTAGTCTAGTCTGGGAGAGGCTTCAGCCTCCTTAACTCCCCCAGTAGGTGTGCCAATGCACTAGTTTGAATATAAATAAATAAATCATGTCTAATATACGTGAGTTTAGAAAATTCTGATTGCGAAATATGCACTGCAAATAGAGGCGTCTTAAATTCAGACACATATGTGACTGAAAAAGAAATTCAGACACTTAAACGTCTGAATATGATATTTCAGACATCATAAGTGTCTAAATTTAAGGCACTTAAGTGTCTTACTGTGATCATGGTATAAATGAACGGAGAAAAATGTCTGAATAATGATCATGTGTCTGAAATTAAGACATGTAGAAATTCAGACACTTATATGTCTGAATGTAATACAATTGTATCATACTGTATATATGATGAAACGATGATTGTATATGAGAACCCCAGAGGCCAAGGGATACAAGTGACAAACTTTAGATTTGGAGTAAATTGAATTTAAAGATGAACATCAATAGTATGTGTCTGACTTAAAATATGAAACTGTTCCTAATTTCATAGCGGTCTTTGAACTCTTATTTCAATAACTGTGGAAGAAAAGTGGAGTATAATATATTTTTTAAATTTTAAGTAGAGATTAAGGAGGATCGCATTCAATTTATAGAGTTTGAGTAGTTGACCTCTAGAACGCAACAGATAATTAGAAAATCTCTTATATTTTGCGTTTTAGTTTGGCGAACTAGGCAAGGGATTCCAGGCACATCTGTCTAACATTTCCCCTCCCTACATTTTTTTTTTTCTGAGAGCAATCATAAAATAAATAGCAATATTTCCAGATAGCCTGTGTACTTATGTCAGTTTTTTCAATTTTGTGACTTATACCCCTTCGCTTCTGGTGTCCTAATATGCAATTGTATCGCAATATATCTGGCAGCACCAGCAGAAAATGTTTTCGAATGGATGAAATGCATTGCCATTTACTAAATTTGGTATTAGTGTAAAAAATAAGCAGCTTGGTTTGACCATGAGGACGTCTGCCAAAATTGTAAATGCCCGTTTACTAACTTTCGAACTAAATTATGCTTGGTGCAAAAGTACAAGCTAACGAAACTTTTCACAAAATATAAAGTTTCTCAAAAACTACTTCCACTCATCTGTATACGTAAAGGCCGCTCCCTAAATACAAAGAGATATGATTGCTCTCAGAAAAAAATGTATGGAGGGGAAAGGTTGAACAGATGTGCCTGGAGTCCCCTGTCTAGTTCGCCTAACTAAAATGCAAAATATAAACATGAAATAAGTTAAACTAAGAATCTTTTTTCAGAACACCTCGTATAAAAATTTTTATATAAAAGAAATAAAAAAAAAATTAAGAAGTATTAAATATTCAAAAATAAATTTCTAACAACATTTTTCAAAATGCAGAACATTTCTTTCCTTCTGGTGGAGGGTATTGCCCTTATGAACACCCCTTATCTTCCAATTTAAGATAAATTAAAAATATATGAACGTCAAAAGGAAATAATTAAAAATTTATTTCTATTAGTGGTTTAGGAAGGGAGTTGGGGGGGGGGGGGGGGTGTTTCTCTTACAAAAATTTATTAGTTCCTTTTTGTCTTAGTCTTTAATTATGTAATAATTTGGAAGAATAAATTTTATTATTTTTAAATATAAAGACAATTTAATTCAGTAAATTTCAAAATACAAGGAAGGGAAATGGCCTGCAACCACCCTCCTATCTGTGACTATGCATAATAAATGTATTATTTAGAAGCGTTACGACGATTTTTTAAATTTATCATATGTTTTTCACCCTCTGCCTGAAAGTATAAAAACTGTAATAATTATATTCAGATAATTTATAAGTGTAAGCATTACGAAAAATGCCAAATAAAGAAAGTAAAAGGCTTCTGATTTCTTCTAATACAACGTTCCATTTCCCGCTAATAAAAAAGTTTTAAAGAACTTATCATACTGTAAACCGTATACTGACGTAATGCTGACTCAATCTTTTCCCTTTGTCAGCGGAATTCCGAGTCCAATGTTGCTTTCAAACCTAAACGTTTTCCAACCGTTCACATCTTTAACTGATCCTATTTTTTACTGTGAAAAGTTTTGTCATTATAATTCTACTGTGGCTGCGTCATTTCTGGAAGTGTTATACTTAGAAGTTTCTGGCATTTTGGATTTCTGCGTGAATCATATGTGTTTCAGATGCTGATATAACAACGGAAAAGAAACACTTGAAAATTACATCCAAGAATTCTACAAAGAGCTCGCAACAGATATACGATTACTTTTTATTGCTCTTCATCGATAATATAGGGTTATACATCTCTTCAAAACTTTGTGAATAAGAACTAGCCCCAGACTTGCAAACTAGTCCCACGGGTTGTGTTTTCGGAATGGAAAATTTTCATTATTTTAACACAACTAGTAGGATATATGAAGGGGTTTCTTTTAAAGTATTTTGTTACTCATTCACTATGACAGTTATTTTAAATCAAGTCAAGGATATGGATAACAGTAAGTGGTTTTGATATTTCGTTTATAGTACCACATAAAATATTGCATGAAATATAAGTTAGGTTTGAATCTGTTTGCGAAAAAACAGCTAATTCTAGAAATATATATTCTTACATTCATGTAATTATGCATGTTACTGTAACTTAAAAATCCTTAAAGATATACATATATATTTCATTTGAAATCAATTTTAATATTGATTCTTAATTATTTTTAGCAAAAAATAAATTTGAAATTTAAAAAGCTAGAGTTATATACATTTATTTTCATAACTAGTTTTGATTAAAATTGCGCTTTTTATCATTTTATTTATTATCACTTACATGAAATATTAAAAAAAAAAAAATGACAATTAGATATTAAAATGTATGTTTAAGACAAAAGAAGTTTAAAAATTAGAAGTAATTTTTTCTGCATGTTATTTAAAATAGAATATTTATTTATTTTTTATTTATTATTAAATAAATAGCTCTTGAGATTATCATCTGATGTATAAAAAACTTGTGTATGTAGCAATATAAATTTAAAAGAAGAATTTAATTTTTAAATGATATTAATTTTCTTTTTTTTCTGAAGGGGCGGGGGGAGTTTTTGTGCAATTTTGTAAAGCTGATATTTTAAATCTCTTTCGACATTGCTCTGTTTATAATGAGTATTTCGAACTTTTAGAACAGGATAAGATTAGAAACAAAAAATATATATTTATCCGAATACCGTAAAGGCCCTGCCTTTAGTAGTGGACACTATGGGACTGTGGAATTTGTTCGATAATCACTGGTCGGTAAAAAAATTAAAAATTTTCCCCTGGAAACTAAATATGTAAAGTGTCTAAATATCTTATTGAAAATGCTCCAGTAAGTACCATTTTTCCGGGAAACAGTTTTATAATAATAACAAACATGGAAGGATTATCATATTAATTTGCAATGATAGATAAAATTGAAATCATGAAAGAAATGTTTTGACTGTCTTAGATATCAAAGTGACAAAATATAGCATGGAAATTTTATTTGTTGATACTTGTGTAAAGCATTTTTTTATCCCCCCTCCCTTTTTCGTGTCCGAATTTACTATTTGCTATCCACTAATATATTTTCATTCTTTATGTCGCTGTAAATCTGGTAATCATATTTATACATTTATTTGCAGGTAATTTACCTATTATTATCTATATTTTATGGTTTAAAAATTTTTCACTCATGTTTTAGCAAGATATAAAATATCTTAATTTTAAATTTAAAAGCAAAACTCTCCTACCAAAAAAATGGTACGTGATACAGTAATTTCGTTACCATATGTTTATTTAGAAGATTAAAATCTATAAGAATCAACTATTATTTTTTACAGAGAGGATTTTGGTGCCGACCAATGAATCAGACGTCTGGTTTTTTTTTTTTTTTTGGTTGTTTTTTTTTTTAGGTAAAAATAAACAAATGTGCATGCGTTTTGCTTTTAAAAAGTTTTTGTTAAATAGAGCTGTCCGGTATTAGGGAATGTCCATTATGTTCCATAACGAACACTTCCGAATACCGGACATCTCTGTTTAGCGAACATAATGCAGGGTTGGATTTTTTGCAGAAGAAGGATTTGATTGAAGCATGGGCAAACTGGGCAGTGTCCCCTACACCCTCCCTACAATTTTAGGGTCCCCGAATTCGATACGCAATTATTGTAAAGTTTATATTTTAAATTTTTTCGATAGTGGGTCGATTATAATAAAAATCTTTAACATTTAAGGCCGACCAAGATTTAAAAAAAAAAAAAAATCTAAATACAGTAAAATCTCTCAATCACATGCACCTCGGCAACGAATGGTGGATAAATTCCCTTGAAACCCCAATTGAGAGGTTTTATTGCATTTAGATATTTTTTTTGTTGTTTTTAATAGTATTCGACTCTAAAAGTTCAAAATACTGATTATAATGTACATTGTTGAAAAATATTTAAATTATCAGCTTTAAGAAAATTGCATACCAACTTTCAGAGCCCCTAAAATCGCACTGTATGGGGGTGGAGGGGCAGGACCATGGCCAAAAATTTTTCTAGGATTCAACGTGGTCAAACATGGCTGCGTATAATGCTTAAAAAAATGGTTGCAATTAAGACGTTTGAAGTGTCTGAAATTCAGACGTTTGAAGTGTCTGAAAAAATTCAGACATTTTAAAATGTCTGAAAATTGAACACTCCGTTTCAGACACTTAAGTGTCTGAATTTCAGACATTCCAATTTGCAGTGTGTGGATTTGTCCTTGAAAGATTATATTATACCTTTTAAATGGAGAAATAAGCAAAAAATGGAAAATTTTCTGGAATTTACGGAAGAAAATTTACATTAAAATACGTAAATTGGCGTCCCAATTGGCAATATAATTTCCATATTGTAACGGTTATTATCTAGAGTGACACGTCGTTCCTGTTACAAATCAGAAGATAAAAAATAACTATAGGGGAGAGTGTGGAGGAATAGGGCACTTTTTGCAAAAATACGAAAATAAATTTGACACAAAAACAAAAATTTCAATTTATGGAATACAAAATGAAATACTTTCTAATATCTTTGAACAATATTGAAACATAATATGCAGAAACAATTTTATAGATAAAGAAATTGGAAATTTCAAGATGTGTCCCATTCCTTCTCACTAACGGGGAGGTATGGGACAGCTATAAAACAAAGTATGATAAAGCACAAACAGTCTAATGTCATCTACATATACAGTCTAACAAAGTTTGTAGGTTTTTAATGTCTGTGCCATACTATCAAATGCAGTATCTTCATCACTGGAAGAAAAATTCAGGATTGTCAGTCACAGATAACATAAAAAAAAAATCATCAGTTCAGTTTATTTATATTTTGGAGTAAATGAATATATATCAATGTTATAATTAATATATTAAACTCTAAAAATATTTGCATGTTAGCAATTTGCATTAATCTTTTTAAAAGGAATGTATTGGACTTGTCCTATTCCTCCCCATTACCTTCTTTTATGTTAAACTTCCTATATAAACAACAATGCTGCTTTTAGGCTTTGTTTAAATTATGTATAATATACAGTATAGTGTTCCATAAATGCGGAAACTATTACATCTGCGCATAAACAAGTCATTAATATACAGAAAACAAAAAAATTATGAAGCAAATTTACTTTTGATTCTTGAAATAATCTTTTTCTTTACACAATTGCAAGCTTATGAATATCAGCAACTTTTTTTCAACTGAAGATTGGGCTACCATTGCTTCCTCTAATGTTTGACTGATGAAATATTTAGAATGATACATAAAAGAAAAATCTACTGTCCCATTCTTCCCGCTGTCCCGTTCCACCCCACTCTCCCCTATTCAATACGTGTATTCAGCTAATTCATATCTCTAAATATTTAACTTGAAAATGTTTCGTTTAAGCATTATAAAAATTTTATCTTTCAAAGGTCTTCTACAATTAAATAAAAGGCCTATTTTTCTGTATTCTAACTTCCGCCAAAATTACCTGATCGATATGAAATTTTGATATGTTCTTAAGATATGCATTGTTATTTTAAATATTAAAATCGTTTTGTCTGGTACAGTTTTTCTGAAACTACATAGGGGTGCACAACTTACAGGTCCCAGGCCACCAAACTACCGCTATTTTAGAAGAAAATATTTCGTCTTTTCAAATTCCAAAAACTTCGATTAAATAAACCAAATATTACCTCTCTGAAACTGTGGTAGCATGCGACTTACAGGCAAAATAGGTTGTGTAGGCCTAAGCTACAATGTGAGTTATTGATATAATCTTTAGAAAAAACGTGGAGGGATTTACGAAAAAAAGTAACCTAAACATGAGGGGAGGGGGCATTGTACTGTTAGTTGTATTGTAAATTGGGACTATGGGAGATCCTTATTCCTATTACTTTCATTCGTTAAAGCTGTTCTCAACTGCTCTGCTCAACAAGCGTAAAATGTTTTGACACATTTACAAATTCATTTTTTAAGGGAAAGATATAAAAATTGGAAAACCTGACCATGGAAGAGATTTGGAATCGAACTGTGTTTTCCA
Organism: Maratus speciosus; assembly: GCA_963932465.1. Taxonomy (NCBI): domain Eukaryota; kingdom Metazoa; phylum Arthropoda; class Arachnida; order Araneae; family Salticidae; genus Maratus; species Maratus speciosus. The sequence goes on along the minus strand of OZ010799.1, from coordinate 87,265,891 downwards.
TTTTTGATAAATAAATTAGTTATTGAGTTATAAGCGATTTTGATCATGTGACAAACACGTTTTTCGCCCTTTCTTGAGTGAATATTCTACTTTCGCGCAGAAATTCGGTTCAAAATTCCCACTTTGACACTATTTTCTGAAATATCTATTGCGTTTGGAAAGAAAACGGAAAAAACAGTTCGATGACATAGTTTCTGAGCAACAACACCTGCTAGTTTCATGCATTTCTGAACAAAAATAAATTAAAACTTATGTCATAAAGTTGCCCTCTTGGATTTGAGAACAACCTTAAATAGAAGGTCGTTATAACAATTAAATTGAAAACTTATGTTTTAAGCATGCATGTTATAAGATGTGTGTGTGCGTATATATATATATATATAAGCATGTAATATGTATGTGGGTAATCATAAAGTTATCTTTATGTTAGAATGTCACATTCAAAAAATTGCATTCATTAAAATAAAATATGGAAACTGTTGATGATATATAGAATTTTTTATGTGCAAGATCATCAAAAGTTATATTTTACTACATTACCAATAAATGTATTGTCAATGATTTTTGTGTAAGTGTGTATTTTATCTTTCCATAACATTTGTATTAACTTTGAGACTATTTATTCAACTAAACTACTAAATCAAATTAATTATATTGAATAAAAAGCTGATGTTTTAAGTATGCATGTTATAAGATGTGTGAGTATATAAGGATATAATGTGGTTTTAAGTATACCGTTACCTTTATGAAAGGATGGCACACTCAAAAAATTGCATTTTTAACACTTTCCAACAAAATTGAAAAATGTCCATGAATTCGGTTTATCTGTCCGTCTGTCTGTCCACGCTCTAACTCGCGTAAATGGAATTGAATTTTCATGCAATTGGCATATGTTAATGATGTTTACCATGACATGTTCGGTATTGAATAGGAAGTGTGTAACATTAATATTTCATTTACAGGGGCACTCAAAAGGTTAATGACTCACTATTACATTAGGGTCAATGGAGAAAAACCGTTTGCAGTGTATTTTAATGACATTACGCTATTTCAAATGTGTTAAAATTGATATAAATCGCTGAATTTTACAACAAGGTGAATTACTATACAATAGGGTATTCATAGCATTCATCGTTTATTTACAGGGACACACAAAAGAAATCGGTTACACTACTGTCTTTGAGTAAGAATTGCTGGACGTGAGTTTTCAATTTCGGTATGCGCTTTTAAATTGAACAATTGTTTTGTATGTTACTCGTTGTGCATAAATTCTACACCTCGCGTATACAGGGCTGCACAAAAGAATTCACGTACCATCCTCCATATTAGCAGAAATTGCTGAAGGGGAATTTTCAACTGTGGTATTTATTTCCTAACTGAAATATATTTTTGCGTACATGTAGTTTATAGATACAAATCTATATATCATATACAGGGATGCTCAAAGAATTCAGATAATTGTCCGACTGTGGATGGGAATTGCTGAAATTGGGTTTTCAAATATGTTATGCGCTTCCAAATGATTTAAGGAGACCTTTTACATTAGGAGGCCAAAAAAAAAAAAAAAAAAAAGCCCTTTTTTATGATTCTGTTTTTGTAAGAAAACTGCATGATAGATCTTTTTGAAATTTTAACAGTTTACTATACATATCTTAAGGTATACACAAGAACTTTTTTATTAGATTTTGTTGCTTCTACTCTAAGTTATAAACAAATATGTTCAACCACATTTTTTGACATGGTGGGCAAGATTTAAAAAAAAACTACTCACAGGATCATCTTGATTTTTTTTTTAATTAAAGCTTGTTTAATTGCCTTCGATATGAATGCTTTCACTAAAATTATTTAAAAAAAAGTTATTAACAAATAAGAACGAATTTTTTAACAATTTTTTTTTTTTAATCAGCCATTACATAACTTTTTTTAATAAATTTATGGGTTCCTTTAATTTAACTAGAAGCTATACTCACGAAGTTTACGAAAAAATTTTATTTTTGTGTTTAAGATAATTCTTCAAGGCGCTATCATGCCCACCGGCCAGACGAAATTTTCCAAAGCAGTTGAACATATTTGTTTGTAACTTAGAGTAGAAGCAACAAAATCTAATTAAAAAAAAAATTCTTTTGTATACCTTAAGATATGTACAATAAACTGTTAAAATTTCAAAAAGATCCATCTTGCAGTTTTCTTACAAAAAAATCATAAAAAAAGTCTTTTTTTTTTTGTCTCCTAATGTAGAAGGTCTCCTTAATTAGACACCCTATTTTAACTTATTAAACTGTGAAGTTTTGTTACATTATTCTGAATGTTTTAGAAAATGTTTGATAATCTATGCTTGACGCATGATTGTTTCTTTCTTGTTAAGAAGACAAATGAAAACAGCAGATAAAATATTTTTTTATGTATAGGATCGTCAAAAGTTAAATTTTATTATATTACCATTAAATTTCGGTAATTTTAGTGATTTGTATTTGTGAAGTATCTCTCCTTAACATTTGTATTAAAAATTCTGAGACTATTTAACTGCTAATATCGAAGCTTTTTTTCAGGAGAAAAGCAGGTGTACTTTCAAATATATTTCCGAGATGATCAACAGCCTGTCTATGTTTTGCTCGTTTGTGGGAATAAGTTTATTCGGCGGAATTTTCTTCGGACTGGCAAATGTACTGGAGTACAGAAACATTGAACTACTCAGCGAATGCGCACATTATATGGTGATTTCAGCTGTAATACTTTTCTTTCTTGTAAGTATGAAATATTTCTATGAAATATCATATCCAATAATTCGATAATCGGGTATAGTAAAAGAGAAAAAGAAAATATTTTAACTTTGAATGCATTGTTTACAAAACGATTAATTTTAATTAAGAATGCGTGTCTAATCAAATCGTCTTAGCTAGCAAAATTATCAACTGAGCAAAAACTTCTAAAAATCATTTTTGCCACTGCAATAGTTTCCAGCAAGTCGATAACAATCATTTCCTGACATGGGTCATTCCATGGTAACTTACGTTACATTTAGAACAGTTTACATCAGTAATTTTAGTAATATAACAATATATATATATATATATATGTGGAGCAAACATCCAAACCGTGTTTTCTCACAAAAAAAATAAAAAATGAGTTATTGTTATTTTTATGAACTGTGTGTTAAATTGCACAGAAATAAATGGTATTTTTTACTAAAAAAAAATTTTTCTCCGAATATAAATCAATTTTAAAACTTGACGTTTCAATCAAACAGTGTTTCCTCCAAAGCCTGCATTCAATCAAGCAGTGATTTCTCCAGTCTGCCAATCACAGTTGTCCCTTAATGTGTACTTTCGAAATCTACCATACATATCACAATTGAAACGAATTGTTTTAGAAAAAAATAAGAGAACTGTTAAAGTTAGTCTTCCAGAATTATAGATTTCCAGATCTAAATGAAGAATATGATGTAAATCTTCTTAAAAAGGGAGTTGTTGTTACCTTGTTCAAAGAGTTGTTTTAGAATATCTTCCTCTTAGCCACGCCATACCAGTTGAAAAGAACAAAGATGTTAAAAAACTTTTGAAGGTAATGTATAGTGAACAGCGGCAAAATCAACCTGATGATATATTCAAATGATACAACCACATTATCCATGATTGATAAGCCTGCAATAAAGAAGAGGGGGCTGTGTATAACTGTCTAGGTGAAGATATTGGTTTTAAAATTTGAAGTGAATTTCTGGCAAACGAGTATTTATTTAGTAAATATTTAATGAATACTACTAGGTACCATAATCTGTCATTTTATTTTAACAACAATCAACTGAAATTCGGTATTTATTCAAATAAAATAGTGCTATTGTATTATTTGTGAGTTAGAACTTATTTCATTCAAAAAGCGTTTTATCCACTTGTCAAACAATCAAAACATGTTTCCTCCTCTGAATTCGGTCAAAACGTGATTTCTCCAAATATAATCTGCATTTTATTAGTTTGTTTTATGTTTAATATCTTAGGTATGCTTGCAATTCTTTCTAATAAACAGTAATAAAAATACACAATAAAAATGAGAATTAAATACAAGTTATTTTCTTATTTATCAGTTTTTTGTGTTTTTTGAAAATTTGTATCTAAAGGAGAAAGCATGGATTGCATGTTTGCTCCACATATATATATATATATATATATATATATATATATATATATATTAAAAATGTAAAGTTGACATTATTTGTTAATTAAACCTATTCAAAGCTCAATTTAGATGGAAATTATCTAATTTTAGTGTAATTTCTTGAAATTTGGCAGTTATATTTATTGTGGTATCTGAAATTACTGAAAAAGAAACGTAAATTACCATTAAAAAATGTAATTTTCATTCTAATTTTTTAGGTAATTTTCATCCAAATTGACCTTTTGATATGTTTAATTAGAAAATTCTGTCAGCTTTACATTTGAATATTTTTTGGTGTTATATTACAAAAAGTACTGCAGTAAATTGTCCTAAATGTAACGTAAGTTACCATGGAATGACCCATATAACCCTGTTTTACAATTTCAGAAATCAATACGCAAAAAATAGTTGTTTTAAACTTCACTTCTAAAACTAAACCAGAAGGCGTTCATTGGTTCATAAGAAAATGTATAAAAGGTATTTTCTGATCTTATTCTCTGTAAGCGAATGTAATTCGTATTGTTCGCCATAGTTTTCGAAGTATAAGAATCATAAACAACTCAATTCTTTTCAAGCTCTTTATTTGGGTTAGTAATGAAGTCTTTATTTCGATTACTCCAAATGTAAGCATTTTATAAGGTAGCTCATCACCCCCCCCCTCGCCCCCCCCCACGAAAACAAACTATCTTTCTAAAAATATTATGCAGCTTTATTCGAAAAAAATAATTTTAATTAAAAATGGCAGACTGGCATATAAATTGTGAAGGAGTCGGTCTTGTTCTGTTTAGAACAGTCATATGATTTGCGCTATTATATATATATTAGCTGAAATGCCTGGTGTTGCCCGGGGTTTTAAACCTGTTTGATTAAAAAAATCAATTTTAAAATTAAACACCATATGGACATGCATCTCGTGCAAATATGCTCTTTTTAATATATTGAAAGCCTTGAGAAAATTTGCTTTTATACCTGTATTTAAAAAAAAAAAAAAAAAAAAAAAAAAAAGTTTCCTAAGCCTAAATAAATATAGTCTCGATTCTTTACAAGAAATACAAAAAGAAATGCAAATTCATGAAAAGCCCTTCATGATATCAATTTCTTCTCTTGTAAAAGCCGTGCATTTATTGGTTTTAAATATGAGATCATACTTGAATTAGCCTATATTACTCACAACTAAAAAGAAATTGCCCATCTAGTATTTGTCGAGAATTAAATAAAAAGCATGCACTCGTGACATCATAATTCCCTTTCATATTTTAACAGAACTAGGGGGCTCGGCTCCCTACGAGCTACGCTCGCCAACCCCCGTCCAGACACCGCAGACTCTAAATGTACGCTAATTTGATCGGCTTTAAAAAGATTTCGAAAGATTGAGTTATAATTTAAAAAACAGTGGTGATCTCCCTATAAACGGATTTCTATTCATTTCTCTTTGATTGGGAAATTTTAACGCCTAATCCGCTGCGCTACTACTTGATTATCCAGTTGACCAATTTCGCCAAATTATATAAATCGCCAAATTATACAAATTGACAATTTTTATTTTAAATAACGAAAGAACAAATAAATTAATGCAACATTAATAAAAATACAAATAAAACGTCGAAATAAAAATAACTTGATGACGTAGACCCGTGTAACAACATTTCAAAATAAGCTAATATAAAAGGAATTAAGTAAACAGTCTTTGTCTCTGGTATTTTTTAACAAAGCGAAAAGGAAGTTCTTTTAAATGAGACATTTTAAATTAATCATTTTCAATCTGGCGAAATTTTGACCAAGCTATTCTTTCTCTTTTAAATATTCACGTGAAAATACTTTTGTTAGAAATGAAATATTATTTGCGCTTTCCTAACAAAAATAGTTGAAAAGATCCTCTCAAAATATCAAATAAATGTCTAGCGCAATTTCTAAATTTAAACTGTTTTGCAATATTTTGTGTTCATTTTATGTAATAACTGTAATGTGACATAATTTCTCCTATTTAAGACTTCTAAAGCGTTTTAATGAATTTATTATTTTACAATATCCTTTCTCTTTTAAAATTCACGTGTATACTTTTTATGAAGTAATTTTCAATAAGTTCCTACTTTTTATACGCAATTATTTAATTTTAATTTGAAACTATCTTTTTTGTTTATAATAGTCACGTGTAAATAATTTTTTTATTTGAAGCAAACATTATTGTTTCCGTTCTTGATACAGTTGGCAACAGGTTAACTTACTACAATTTTCTAAAATAAGTAAATATATCTCTCGAAATGCTGAAAATTTGAATTTAAAATAGAAATGAAACCTCGAAAAATGTGTCAAATTAAAAAAATTAATGAATTCTGCACACCGGGAAATTATAACGTATAAAATGATCTGAAAATTATTAAATTCCGATGTATAGTTTTTGCTCCTATAAAACTTTCTTTGTGGAACGATTTTGTCCAACTTTAGCTTTAAATATCTCTTAAAATAATTCTTCGATTTGAAAACTGTCTGCATCAGCGTGTTTATCATGCATTTCTGTATAAAACCACCGATTTTCATATTTTTGTATGCATTATTTTTCTTAATATTAACGAAGAAAGACCTCCGGTCACAAAAAATTCAAAACCGGCGGCGGCGGCAGCGGTAGTTACTTTTTTTTAGAGTAGAGAGATTAACGAATTCTGCGCACTGGGAAATTATAACGTATAAAATGATCCAAAAATTATTAAATTCCGATGTATAGTTTTTGCTCCTATAAAACTTTTTTTGTGGAACGATTTTGTCCAACTTTAGCTTTAAATATCTCTTAAAATAATTCTTCGATCGCAAAACTGTCTGCATCAGCGTGTTTATCAAACATTTCTGTATAACACTACCGATTTTCATATTTTTGTATGCATTATTTTTCTTAATATTAACGAAGAAAGACCTCCGGTCACAAAAATTCAAAACCGGCGGCGGTGACAGTGGTAGTTACTTTTTTACTTTCTTCTATCTTTACAAGAAGAAAGTATTGGATTCATGAAAATTTTCGACTTTCGGTTTTCGACGGATTTACACGTTTTAGGGGTCAGAGATTCCAAAAAACATGTTTTTACAAAATGTCTGTCTGTGACTCTGTGAGTCTGTCTGCCTGTCTGTGTGTATGTGACACAAATTTTGTGGGCGCTCTATCTCAAGAACTAATGCACGGAATTTAATAAAAATTTATATTAAGTTAGTCCCTAATACAAATTGATGCTGATTAGTTTTTGGTGTAAATCGCTCAACAGGTGGCGCTGCTATGCTGCATTTCCCGCGATTTCTGCACTAGCTCTATCTCAAGAACTAATGCACGGATTTTCATCAAACTTGAGATTTAGTTAATCCTTGATATGAATTGGTGCTGGTAACGTTTTGGTGCAAATCGCCCAACAGATGGCGCTGCTATGCTGCATTTTGCAGCATTTACACGGTTTTCGTAATAGCTCTATCTCAAGAAATAATGCACGGATTTTCATCAAACTTCAAATTCTGTTAGTGCTAGACATGAGTTGACATTTTGCACCTTGTGGTGTAAATCGCTGAACAGGTGGCGCTGCTATGCTGCATTTTTTGTGATTTCCGCGATAGCTCTATCTCAAGAACTTATGCTCGGTTTTTCAACAAACTTCAGATTCAGGTATACCTGGATATGAATTAGTGCTGTTTATGTTTTGCTGTAAATCGCTCAACAGGTGGCGTTGCTGTGCAGCGTTTTTCTCAACTTCCACAATAGCTCAATGTCCAGAACTAATGCACGGATTTTCATCAAATTTCAGATTCAGTTAGTTCTTGACATGAATTGATGTTTTGTACCTTTTGATGTAAATCGCTCAACAGGTGGCGCTGCTGTGCTGCATTTTTGTGATTTCCACAGTAGCTTTAGCTCCAGAACTAATACACGGATTTTCATCCAACTTCAGATTCCGGTATACGAATTAGTACTGTTTGTGTTTTGGCGATTCCGGTTTACGATTCCGGTATATGAATTAGTACTGTTTGTGTTTTGGTGCAAATCGCTCAACAGGTGGCACTGCTATGCTACATTTTTCAAAATTTCTCCTACAGCTCTACTTCAATAACTAATGCACGAATTTTCATCAAACTTCAAATTCAGGTTTACTTTTATATGAATAAATTGATGTAATTTCTTGTACTATTTAAATGAGTTAATTGACGTGATTTATATAGAAGAAAGTTTTGTGATGGCCACAACATACTAGTTTTAGAATAGAGAGATAATAGGCTAGTATAATTTGTGACTCGTGCCGTAGCTAATATACACGCCAGGACGCATTGCCGTTACATTATCTTTTTACGCGTGAAGGATTCGTGAAAATGGTATTCCATTCTGAAATTTGGTAATTTGTGAAATTCAATAGAGTAAACTTCCAATTATCCGCCACTCTATTAATCGCCACCATCGGTTAACCGCCACGCCTTTCCTAATTTTTTTTTCTTATTAGAAACGAACAAGGAAAATTCAAATGTTCATAAACAGAGTGAGCTATTTTGAGTAAAATGCTTGTATGACGTCGGAAACAGCAGCTACAAAATATTTCTTCAGATGAAATCACAGTCTGGTTTTATTGTAATAAGAATGACATTGGTTCTGAAGAATTAACTTATAACGAAATTATCAAAATGTTTTGAATCCGGAGAGTCCTGAAGCGGATGAATGTGATGAATCGAAGAATGATCATCCAGGAATCAGTCATGCAGATTATGCTCAGTAAATGTATTAGTTGGTTTGAGATCAAAGAAGCCGATGCAATCCAATTGCTTTTATTACATGTAATTAGTAATCTTGCTACAGTAAAAGCACAATCAAAATGCAAACAAAAATGTATAATGGATTACTTTGGATGAAAACAGGAACTACATACTTATTCAGTAAAATTCAAAATTTGTCTGATAAATAGATTTCTTACTATCTTTTATGCTTTTTATAAGCGAAAGAACATAGCAAATAAAAAAAAAATTATTTCATTATACTTATTCAATTCCTACTATTAGCTCACACTCTCCCTATATTTATTTATATATTTATCTTGTACAAATTTTCAATCGTTAATAAAATACTCATTATTCATCCTATCAGGTTGAAATAAATTTTTTTAAACTTGTACTGGATGACAATTGATGTTAATAAAGTGTTTTCAAATATTAATTAATTAATTAAATTTTAATTAATTAGTTTTAGTTTTGCATGGGAAACAAAATGGCCGTCATTGGTTATTGAATTTCAATAAAAGTATTTTCAATAAGGGTTACCATAGGGGGGGGACCCTGTTCTGTCGCCAAATACCGCCAAGTTTGTCGCCAACTTGGCGATATATCGCCAAATTTGACGGCTAAAATAAGTCGCCAAAAGTGACGCCAACTTGGCGATATCTGTAATACTTCGCCAAATTCCCATAGGGTTCCATTGTAAACCTACTTGCTTATAGAAAATCAACAAATTGAGATATTTTAATGCAACAAAAACTCATATTAGCTTGATTATATTAATTTTTTTTTTTTTTTTTTTTTTGATGGCCTAAGTAGGAATTGACTTTAAAAACAAAATTTTAATATTACTTGTTTATGTTTTAACATAGAGAAATGTAATTTTAGTTACGGTCTTGTAGTGTCTTTCGATTATCCGTCACATCGTCGGTCCTGTGAATGACGGATAATCGGAAGTTTACAGCATTTGAAAAACGACATAATCATTAGATTTGAAATTTATATCAAGAAAAATACAATTTTTTACCATTCTAACACCGTTTGTCTAACAATTTTCTGAGAAATACTTTTCGAGCTATTAATTTTTTCAGTAACTGCAAATGTTTCATTTTCCGAGATTAGGTTGTAGCAACGATTAGCGAAAAAGTTAGTCACCAGCAATGCATAGCTCTTTATTATAGAGGATATACACTAAATGGCCATTAATGACCGGCAACTTTCAATTTTAGACATTTTGTCGAATATTTAAAAATGTACTTGTCAGATTCTTCTGGAATTTTAAGATTAAAAAGAATAAGTTTGGCTTCATATTTATCAATGTCGGTTTGATAAGGAGGACAATTTGGGGGCCCAACAAAAAATTAAAGAAAAATAGTAATACTTGGGATCACCCTGTAAAATAAAATGCACGAAATGATCTATCGCTACGGAAAATACATAAGCAGACATTGTACAATATGCGTATTCATTTGTATAAGAATAGCACGTATATTAAGATATATAGCGATTTTTTCTTTTTAATTAAAAAAATTCTTGCATGTTTTTTGCTTAGAACATGCAGTGTTTTTAAGGGTGTATTCCGATCCAAACTGCTTATTTTCTGATTCATTTTAAAATTCATTTTTGCTCTCAAACGCATCAAACTGGGAAATTCTATTATTTAGAAATTATATAATGTGCCGTGCTTCTTAATTTTTTGATAAATGCAGAAAATACTGTAAAAAACGCTGTCAAAGTTGGCGTTTTGAACCGAATTTTCCGAAGCGGGCGATCTGGGAATGAAAAAAATGGTCATACTGAGAAAATAATTGTTTAAAAATCAAATTCTAATTAAGTGAGCTGAAAATGAAATCACACGGCATGTTAAACATGTCTTCAGAAATCACCCCAGCAAGTTTCATGTTTTTACTTTTAAAAATGAGTCTGAAAATGTCTCAGAAAATTTCGAGCTGTTGAGGGTGGAAAAATATTTTTTCGAATACACCCTTAACCAAATTTAACTCCAGTTTCAGAAAAATTGACAAAATGTAGTAGAAACAATATAGTGCAATTGGTGTGTGCATATATATTATATATATATTAAATATTTAAGGAAATATGGGCAGTTGTATAAAATAATTCTTATCTGCGCATGCGCGAAAGATAACAATTAACATTTTGCATAATTTAATAGTCAACTCTATGGAGCAACTTATTAGAAAACATCAGTCAAATATCGTAAAAATTCAAAGAGATATCGGCTTTAGAGTGAGCTGTTTTTTAGTTTCTCACTAAAACTCGCTGAATGATAAGGGATTGACCACAAATTGTTATTTTTAAGTTATCAGACAGCGTTCGGAGTAAGTTTTTTGAAAAAGCTATTAACCCCTTGTGGGGCGGTGGAATAAAATATATCCCATCTAATTTAAACAAGATTCTCACCAGAAAATTTTAATTAAATTTTATATTTTTACTTTCTTCTATCTTGACAATAAGAAAGTATTGGATTCATGAAAATTTTCGAATTCCAGTTTTCGACGGATTTACACGTTTTATGGGTCAGAGATTCCAAAAAACATGTTTTTACAAAATGTCTGTCTGTGTCTGTCCATCTGTATGTGACACAAATTTTGTGGGCGCTCTATCTCAAGAACTAATGCACGAAATTTAATACAAATTTATATTCAGGTAGTCCCTGATATATATTGGTGCTGATTAGTTTTTGGTGTAAATCGCCCAGCAGGTGGCGCTGCTATGTAGCATTTTGCAGGATTTCCGCAAAAGCTCTATCTCAAGAACTGATGCACGGATTTTTATAAAACTTCAGATTCCGTTAATACTTGATATAAATTGGTGCTGGTAACGTTTTGGTGCAAATCGCCCAACAGATGGCGCTGCTATGCTGCATTTTGCAGCATTTACACGATTTTCGTAATAGCTCAATCTCAAGAAATAATGCACGGATTTTCGTCAAACTTCAGATTCAGTTAGTGCTTGACATGAATTGACGTTTTGCCCCTTGTGGTGTAAATCGCTCAACAGGTGGCGCTGCTATGCTGCATTTTTGAGATTTACGCAATAGTTCTATCTCAAGAACTAATGCTTGGGTTTTCAACAAACTTCAGATTCAGGTATACCTGAATATGAATTAGTGCTGTTTATGTTTTAGTGTAAATCGCTCAACAGGTGGCGTTGCTATGCAGCATTTTTCACGATTTCCACATTAGCTCAATGTTTAGAACTAATGCACCGATTTTCATCAAACTTCAGATTCCGGTATACCTTAATATTAATTAGTGCTGTTTGTGTTTTGGTGCAAATCGCTCAACAGGTGGCGCTGCTATGCTGCATTTTTCAGAATTTCCCCTACAGCTCTATCTCAATAACTAATGCACGAATTTTCATCAAACTTCAAATTCAGGTATACTTTGATATGAATTGGTTCTAAATTCATGTAATTTCTTGTACTGTTTAAATGATTTAATTGACGTGATTTATATAGAAGAAAGTTTTGTGATGGCCACAACATACTAGTTAAATTTGGAGGAAAATACTTAAATTGCTTTTGCTTATTTAAAAATAAAATTTTTCGATTATTCCGGTGAGAATTCAATATTTAGAAACATTTTTGCTTGCCCCTCAAGGGGTTAACAGGTTGAGTGCAACGGTGACTGACACTGAAGCGCATAAAATTTTACGATGTTTTTAAGTAACTAGGGGGCTCTGCCCCCTACGAGCTACGCTCGTCAACCCCCGTTCAGACACCGCAGACTCTAACAGCGCGCTAATTTGATCGCCTTTAAAAAGATTTCGGAAGATTGAATTATAATTTGAATCTGACAATTATAATCTGACGTAATTTTCACCAAACTTTTCTTTCTCTTTTTAATATTCACGTCAAACTACTTTTGTTAGAAATGAAATATTATGATCATCTTAAAATGCCAAGTAAATGTCTCGCGCAATTTTTAAATTAAAACTGTTTTGCAATATTATTTTTTGTTCATTTTACGTAATAAGTGTAATATGACGTAAATTCTCCTATTTAGGACTTCTAACGCATGTTACTGAGTTTATTATTTTACAATATTATTTCTCATTTAAAATTCACGTGTAACTATAGTTTTTATGGCGTAATTTTCAATGAGTTCCTGCTTTTTATATTTTTTGTTTATAATAGTCACGTGTAAAATAAATTTTTAATTAGAAGCAAACATTACTGTTTGCTCTGTTTATACAGTTGGCAACAGTTTAAATTAATACAATTTTCTAAAATTTGTAAAAAATATCTCTCGAAATGCTGAAAATTTGAATTTAAAATAGAAATAAAACCTCGAAAAATTATTCAAATTAAAAAACTAACTGCAATCTGCACACCGGGAAATTCTGAGGCATAAAATGATCTAAAAATGATTAAATTTCTATGTACAGTTTTTGCTCCTATAAAACTTTTTTAATGGAACGATTTTGTCAAAGTTTGGCATTAAATATCTCTTAAAATAATTCTTCGATTTGAAAACTGTCTGCATCAGCGTGTTTATCAAACATTTCTCTATAATACTACCGATTTTCATATTTTTGTATTTAACAGTTTTTTTAATATTAATGAAGAAAGACCTCCGGTCACAAAAAATTCAAAACCGGCGGCGGCGGTGACAGCGGTAGTTACTTTTTTTTAGAATAGAGAGATTTTTAAGAAAGCACAATCCTGTAATAAATAAAAGCTAGGTAAATTTTAAATAAATTTTCAGTAATTACTTAAAACAATATATATTTTTTTAGTTTTATATCGTATTTTAGACGTCGGTCACCGGTGACTGAAATGCGCTTAACGTGTTAATAGTTTACGGTTATGTTTAGGAAGATTTTGACTCTAAACTACGATGAAAAGGAAAATATAGTCCATACATTGATTGCATTAAGGTAAATTGAGGAGTTTATGGTAAAATTTTATGAAATTTAGCCCAATACGTAAAACACTCTACGGTAAATTCTATCGCATATATACGTATTTTCTGTATACATGTATTTTGTATGACAGTGGTAAAGATAATAAACTAAAATTTAAGATAAACATTTTTCATGAGTTAAGAGTCAATAACTTGCAATTTGTTTTAGGTAGATTTCGTAAGAAATACTACCTATTGCAGTCGTTACCATGGTGCGACTTTTGAAAAATTCCTTCATAACTTTTCATTATAGGACCCCAGGAACCAAAACCACCCCCACTTAAAAAGTTATATATATATATATACCGGGTGTCCCAGAAAGGACTGACTGATTTTAAAATTCAATAACTTCCAAACGGTGACAGATATTAAACAAATTCTTGCAGGAGGGTTATGCATAAAGTCAAAAGTTTTTTTACAGTGATTTTCGATTTTAGTTCGAATTACAAACAATAGATGGCGCTGCGATCAATAGTCACTAAATACAGGCTCGACTTTTGGTCCTTTCTGTTGTTCCATGCAGAAAAAGGAGATGGAAATGTATTATCCGGGCCACGAAGTACCAAAAATCGAGCCTGAATTTAGCCTCTATTGATCGCAGCGCCATCTATTGTTTGTAATTCGAACTAAAATCGAAAATCACTGTAAAAAAACTTTGACTTTATTCATAACCCTCCTGCAAGAATTTGTTTACTAACTGTCACCGTTTGGAAGTTATTGAATTTTAAAATCAGTCAGTCCTTTCTGGGACACCCGGTATATATATTGGTGTGTGTGTGCGTGTGTGTGTGTGTGTGTGTGTATGTACTAAATTTTGTCTGCTCGATAAAAGTCGCAACTATGCACGGATCGTCTTCAAACTCGCCAACAACTTTGAGATGGCTAAGATCTCGGCGGGGATTGAAAACGGTCAAAATCGGCCCAAGGGAATGGAAATGGGGAGGGTTCAAAATTTTGAATACCGTCTTAACATGATTCTGATAAAACCAGCTCTTTCACAACAATGACAGAAAAAAATAAATATTTTTCGTTATAGCAGTTGCCAACAATTAAAAAAAAGCAATAAAATTCTCACCACAACAATTTCTTTTCTATTGCAATTTTTTCACGTGAAAATTAAATTAAATAAACAGTTTGACGCATTGAAAACAAATTGAATATTACGTCATAAGTTTCTAGAGCAAGATTTCCGCATGAAAACTGAAAATGAAATTATAAATAGTTTGACGAATTAAAAAAAAAATCAAAATATTGTCATATTAGAAATATAATGGACCTCAGCAGGTGAATATGTAACGTCCTGTAAGTTTGAAGAAACGTATCAAAATATGATAAAAACCCGACTATGGAAATATTAACATATTTTAAGACTTTGAGGTTCTCTGAATTTGCTTTAGCCATTTTTAAACCTATTCCATATACATGCGTGTGTGTATTCGTGTATATTAGAATTTTCACAAAATGTTTAGCTCCCTAGAGCTCATTTTTAGTGAAGGAACAGGGTTTATCTCTAATCTTGATTTAAGTTTTGTTGGTGAATTTAGCACTTAACTTCGAAATCTACCTCCGCCTGTAGGCCCAAGCCGGCAGGGATTTTTTTATAGTGATATTTCAATAGCTTTTTGAGAAATTACGTTTTGCGTATTGAATTTTCCCAGAAAAGTACATTTTCCATAAAATACATTTAATCGAAACACTTACTTAACTATTTTAAACTTTATTTAACATATACTTAGCAGTTTTGTGAATAAGAAATTTACAGTACTTATCAAGGTTTTTTTTTCTTTTGCTAACTTTTTTGAGCTAAAGTATCAATAAAAAATAAAAAATAGTATACAAATTAGGATATCTGATTACGTTAAAAATGAGATTTTTGTCTAAAATTTTCGTTTTCTTTGTATTGCGTTTTATTAAAGTAATTTTATAGTAAATAGTATTATAATAGTATAATAATTTTATTGTATAATAGTAAATTTTGTATTACATTATATTATTTAACTTTCCAAATCTGCGCTTGCATTTATTGTATTACAAAAAAAAATCTCAGTTATCATTGATAGCTGTGAATGAAACCGGAAGTGCCAAACGTTTCAACTTTAAATTCCACCCCCCCCCCCTTCAAACAAAGCCCCCCAAAACTGCCTTTTAGATATAAACGGCACACACACACACACACACACACCAAAAAAAAAAAAAAAAAAAAAAAACACGATCGATAAATACAGTAAATTTCCAATTCACATAACTGTTAACTAAATGTTAAGTTTAATATAGTTCAGTAAATGTTTCAGTTAAATAAAGGTATTTTATTGAAAACTTTTCAGTGAAAATTCCATACGCAAAACGGGATTTCTCAAAAAGCTACAGAAATATCGCTATAAAAATGAAATTGCAAGTTATTGACTCATAACTCATATTAAATGTCCAATATATCTAAAATTTTTGTTTGTCTTCACCACTGTCATACAAATTAAATGTATACAGAAAATACATATATATATGCAATAGAATTTACTGTAGGGTGTTTTTCGTATTGCGCTAAATTTCACAATTTTACCATAAACTCTTCAATTTACCTAAATGTAATCAGTGTATGGACTATATTTTCCTTTTCATCGTAGTTTAGAGTCAAAATCTTCCTAAACATAGCCGTAAACTATAATTAAATAGCTTTTTCAAAAAACTTGCTCCGAACGCTGTGAGATAACTTAAAAATAACAATTTGTGGACAATCCCTTGTCATTTAGCGAGAAACTAAAAACAGCTCACTCTAACGCCGATATCTCTCTGAATTTTTACGATATTTGACTGATGTTTTTTAATAAGTTGCTCCATAGAGTTGACTATTAAATTATGCAAAAAGTTAATTATCTTTCGCGCATGCGCAGATAAAAATTATTTTATACAGCTGCCCATATTTCCTTAAATATTTAATATATTTATATTCCAATTGCACTATTTTATTTCTACTACATTTTGTCAAATTTTCTGAAACTGGCGTTAAATTTGGTTGAAAACCCTGCAGCTTATAAGCAAAAAACATGCAAGATTTTTTTTTATTTAAAAAAAAAAATCGCTATATTTCATTTAATATACATGCTATTATTACGCAATCTAATTGTCCCTCTAATTGTCCTCCTTATCAAATTGACATTGATAAATATGAAGTCAAACCTGTTCTTTTTAATCCTAAAATTCCAGAAGAATCTGACAAGTATATTTTTAAATATTAGACAAAATGTCTAAAATTGAAAGTTGCCGGTCATTAGTGGCCATATAGTGTATATGATGAACACCTGATGGAAATCAAAATTTGAAAGTAATCGAAAATTCGAGGAAAAATTGACTATGGTTTTTGTTTTTAACAGGGATATTTAACAAATTATCTGCAATTTATATTTTTCGAGTGATCATGTTTTTTATTTAATCATTATAAGTAAAATTAATTTTACCTCTTTTATTTGTAACATCTTTAGGCACTGTTGCTGTCTTTCTTTCAAGAAGATTCAAAACAAAACAATGCAGTTGTCGTCTATCAGACAACGGTGAGAGAAACGGGGTTACTTCAGAATAGTTATTTTGAAAACGTTGACACGGATAATAAGATGTTAATGGCTGATAAGTTAAAATGCATTAAAAGCAATATCAAAGTCAAACAAGACACAATGACTGGAACTAGTAATCCAACTAACATTTCGGCTAGAACTATGAAAGTTGTTGGAACATCTAAGCATGAAGAACTTGGTTCAAGAACGGTACCCTCGAATATATCTAAAAATCCTCAACATGTCGACACGTCTAGTCGTAAAGAAAATAAACGAAATATATCCTCAGATATTTCGCCTAAAACTCCTCAGCATGCTAATACTTCTAAGCATGGCGGAATCACAAGAACTTCAGCTTCAAATATTTCATCTAAAAGTCCTCAGCCTTCCGACTCGGCTAAGAAAAGAGAAAGTGGAAGAATTTCATCCTCAAATAGTTCATCTGAAAATCTTCAGCATGCTAACATATCTAAGCAAGGAAAAAGTGCTAAAACTCCTACTAAATCCGAATCCTCGAGATTGAATAAAGAACCCTCAAACGTAGATAAACAACTTGTTCCATATCAACGACAGTTTGAAAATCCCTCACACGGGCGATATATACCGACAGTCTTTTCACCTCGAGTTCCCAGTTTCATGCCGACAAGTGCGTCGGAAAACAGACCGACTGAAGAAATAATTGCCACGAAAAAGATGACAATTTTCTCTGGAGGTGTTGCACAAGAGGAGGAGTATCGTATAACACGAACAGCTTTTTACAAATGTTTATGGTGTCCATTAGGAGTGAATCTTGACAATCCATTTTGTCTAGCACACCGGCAGTCACCTGAAGATGTTTTGGGACCGAATCGCAACAATTGGTGGGGTCCAGGTGGCAACATGTCTTCTGAAAGTGTATCGGGACCGAATGTTGGCAATGATAATCAATGGGGTCCAATAGGCGGAATATCTTCTCAAAGTGCATTGAGACCTAATCTTGACAGTCCATATTTTTCAGGAGGCAGTATTTCTTCAGGAAGTTTATTGAGACCTAATCTTGATAGTTCAAGGTTTTCACGAGGCGTAAATTCTTCTCAAAGTACACTGAGACCTAATCTTGGCAGTCCGTGTTATTCAGGGGTCGGAATTTCTTCACAAAGTGTACAGAGTCTTGACAGCGCTTGGTATTCAGGAACCGGAATGTCTTTTGAAAGTGTATCGAGACCAAATCTGGACAATCATAGTGATCAGCATACGGCGTCTTCATTAGTGCTTCATCAACCCCTTCAAAATCAAGTAACAGACGTACGAACAAAGTTCGAGTCTATGAATATCTTACCTTAAAGGTTCTCAGTACCTCTCAGTGGAAAGATTTGATGTATAAAATACAAAATGTGTGTAGAATATTGCGACAGAAAGGAACTTGATACATTAAATAGACGTGTATAGATACTGGACAATATCAAGTTTATCTTTTAACAAATATGTGGTTTTTAATGTTTTAATGAGTATTTGAATAAATCTTATTTTTTAAAGAAAGATTAAATTGTTTTTTGTTTTGTTTTTTACCATGAAGAGTTTATCATTGGGTAAACTGAATTTCAGAACAGTTTAAGTAAAGGTTAATATAGGTTAAAAGCTAGCCAGTAGTTAATTTTGCAATAACCTAACACAAATAGCTGATTCTATAATTATATCAATGTTCTATAAATATATTCATGATTCTTTGCTAATAATGCGGGGCTCCAATTGTTCGCCCCCACTATCCGAAATCCGAATTAAATGATGTAATCATTTCAATCGTTTAAAAATAATCTATTGTTTTGAATTAATTGGATTCATTTTTTATTACATGCTTTCTTTTAACTTACAATTACGTTTATGTGTGACAGTCAAATCTTGTCACTCATTTTTCACCCACTTCATGTTGACATACAGCTTTGAAATTTGGAATCTATGTATATTCCTGAGGGCAATACATGAGTTGAACATTGATTTTTTAAAATTCGATCTCTAAGGGGACAAAGGTTGATTAACTATGGAGAAATCACTATCATCTTTAACAATGAGTAATTGTTGAAAAGTGCTAATAGTAAGTTTTCCCTAATAGTGCCAAATTTTAACGAACTTAGCGAAATGTCGCCAAATTTGGTGAAACGTTGACAAAAATGAGTTGCCATACCTCAAGCAAACTTTGCGAAATATTCTACTTTTTAGTGTATTTAATATATATATATATTGTATGTTTATGTTTATATATATATTGTATATTTTTGTGAATGAAAGGATGTCTTTAAAAAATCATTTCTTTTAATGAGTAGGTTACAATTTTATGCTAAAAGAAACTACGATTTACTTACTTTAGTCATTTTAGTAAAAATGCAGGTTAACGATAATATTGTCAATAGAGACAAACCAACTACTCGGAAGGAACAAAATATGCACGTAAATTGCCGTACTTGCATAATTTAAATTTGTTTAAAGTGCAATTAGCAGGATCAATCCGGCTTTTCCCGTGTTAATTATATAAGAACCCTTCGCATAAAATAAATAAAAAAGAGATATCCAAAAAATAAGTCGATCACAATAATTCTGCGCATTCCCAGCTGTAAGTTCTTAAAGCTGTTCTCAAATTCCCTGCTCAACTAACGCACGCGAAACTTTGACACATTTTTTAAACGTAATAAAGGCACAAAATTAGCAGACCAAAGTATTGAAACGATTTTGAATTGAATAGTTTTTCATTTTTTAATAAATGACTTATCGAGTTATAAGCGATTTTTGCTGCCATGTCCTGAAATTCGGTTCAAAACGTTAACTTTGACAGTATTTTCTTAAAGGTCTTTTACGTTTACAAAAAGTCGAACAGTCTTTCGAATCCATAGTTTCTCAGTAACAACTGCGAATTTCATTAGTTTCCAAACAAAATATGAATTAAAAAACGTGTCTGATAGTAGCCTCTTTGGATTTGAGAACAGCTTTAAAGAGACAATCAGAAATAAGTATAAAACCTTCTATATATTAAAAAAAGTAACGATTTAGAAATGGACCAATAAAAATCTGTGTAGACCTTCCCGGTACACTCCTAGATCGGCATCCATATTTCTTGTGATTAAGGGTCTTTCTTTGTTAATATTAAGAAAACTGTTTCATACAAAAATATGAAAACTGGTGCTATTATAGTAAAAATGTTCGATAAACACGCTGATGTAGACAGTTTTTAAATCGAATAAATATTTTAAGAGATATTTAATTTTAGAGTTAGTCAAAATCGTTTTATTTAAAAAAAATTATATGAGCAAAAACTATACATAGGAATTTAAACATTTTTACATCATTTAATACATTAGAATTTCCCGGTGTGCAGACTGCATTTTTTTTTACTCATTTTTTTGAGGATTTATCTCCATTTTAAATTCAAATTTTCAGCAATTCGAGAGATTTTTTACATATTTTAGAAAAGGATATTATTTTAAACTGTTGTCAATTTTAAAAACAGCGCAAAGAAATATTTCCTTCAAATTAAAAATTTATTTACACGTGACTTTTATAATCAGAAAAAAACTTTTTCAAATGAGAATTTAGTGATTGCGTGTTAAAAATCCGGAAAATACTGAAATTTACGTCATAAAAACTATAGTTAAAATGAATTTTAAAAGAGAAAAACAATTTTTAACACTTTCCAACGAAGTTGGAAAGTGTTTATGACTTCGGTTTGTCTGTCCGTCTGTCCGCGCTATAACTCTCGTAAATATACTCGGATCGTTCTGAAATGTTTGTATGTTAGTGACCACTACCATAGAACGAACCCTATTTCAAAGGAAGTTTGTAGCATGTTTAGTTCATTTACAGGGACAGTCAAAAGTTTTCCGTTACATTACTACCTATGGGAAAAAATCTTTAATGATGTTGCATACTTTCAAACATAATAAAATTGATATGCACTTATAAAGTGCACTAAAATATGCATTCTGTAGAATATGTGGTGCAAAGAATAATTATTATTCATTTACAGGGCCACACAAAAGAATTCCGTTACATAATAATATAGGAATGGAGGGAATTTTTTCCGGCGTATTTTAATTATGTTAAATTATTTCATGTATAATTAATTTGATATACGTTGCTGAGGTTTACTATAACTTATTTCATGTATAATACAGGGCTCCCAAATGGTCCCCTCCTCCCCCTCAAAGTCCCCTTTTTGGAAAATGGTCCCCTTTTATGCATTTTGGTCTCCTTAGTCCCCTTTCTGTGGCTGGAAAAAAATTACTAATGTGGAAAAATTGCCGCAAAACTCAAACTCTAAAAATCACAAAAGTTCAAATATTGCTTTTTGCTATAGCAAGCTAAAACATTGTAACTGGAATCCTTTCATGAATGTCAAAAAATTGCCACACAATGTGAAAAGATGTTAAAATACGCATTGAAAATCTCATTGAAAATCACTAAAAATTCAAGTTAGAGGACAAAATTTTACTGCATGAATCTAGAAGTTTGAAACCAAATTTCAAAAAATCACCATAAAATGTAAAAAGAAAGAAAGAAAAAAAATTCAAAAATTGCTATAGGAATTCAATTTTGTTGAAAAGAGGACAAAATTTATTAAGTTCTGTGAAAGATTGAAACTGGAATCCTTTTATAAATGTCAAAAAATTAAAAAATTGCTTTAATAAGCTTTATTGAAAAGAGGACATTTACTGAATTGGGCTAAAAGATTGAAAATGTATCCCATTTACTAGTGTGAAAAAGTCGCTGCATAAAAACCGCTAAAACTTCAGAAAGTCAGAGAAGTCAAAATGTACTATAGTAGGGCTAAAACATTGTATCCGGAATTTTTTCACAAATGGGGGGGAAAAATCCTTGCTGGATGTGAATTTTTTTTTTAGTCGCTAACAATTAGACAAAATTGACTACATTAGGGTTAAAAGCTCGAAATCGAATTTCTTTTATAAATGTCGAAAAATCACCGCAAAATGACAAAAAACAATGAAATAATTGCGAAAAATTAAAAAATCACTGTACAAATTCCAAATAAACTTTATTGTAAAGAGGAGTAAATTTACTGCATTCTGCTAAAATATTGAAACCAGACCTCTTTTAATTTAGATAAATGGGTTTTTCTATCCGATTTGCTTCAAATTTGGTATACCGGTTTATTTCGATAAGGCGCTTCCCTGATTGGAGGTTAATTATTTAAGTATAAAGGGGGGAACGGGGGGCTAATTCACCCCTTAATTTAGATAAATAGGATTTTATATCCGATTTCCTTCAAATTTGGTATACCAGTTTATTCTAATAAGGCGCTTCTCTGATTAGATTTGGAGGTTCATTGGTTAAGTATAAAGGGTGGGTGGACGGGGGCTAATACCCCATTAATTTAGATAAATGATTTTTTGTATCCGATTTGCTTCAAGTTTGATTTACCGGTTTATTCTGTCTGATAAGGTGCTTCCCTGATTAGATTTCGAGGCTCATCGGTTAAGTATAAAGATGTGAAACAGGGGGGGGGGGCTAATCCCCCTTAAGTTATTTTTCGAGGGGCATTATTCTTTGAAGTAAGAGTATAATTTACAATTATTGTGAATAGCCTGTGAGCTCAATGCCATCAGTTTGGCACTTTTCACTGGGCACTTTTCTTTTTATTTATTGACTGATCACTGTTACTTTGTGTTAAATTCGAAGAAATGCACTATACTTTGCAATTGCTAGTGTGCAGCTCTGTTGACAATTGATTTGATATTTTCTTAGATGCATTAATTTTTAGTGTTTATATTTTATTGCAAATCATTTTTTTGCTGTTATAAATATTAAGGGAAGACATCAATGAAATTCTTTGAAAAAAATATTTTTTTTTATTAGCTAAAAAAATTCTTTGAACCTTCCTGAATCCATTGGTATGCCCAGTTTTTTTTTTTTTCTGACCATTAGAAGTAATTGTAAAAATTCAAGGGAAGGACTGGAACACCACACCTACTCACATTAATTTTACTCTAGCATTTTATACTCATTTATTACCTGTAACTAAACTTTATCCACGTGTTTATATATACTTTAATTCATATGTTTGATAAAACACTGCTAGAACTT
Organism: Maratus speciosus; assembly: GCA_963932465.1. Taxonomy (NCBI): domain Eukaryota; kingdom Metazoa; phylum Arthropoda; class Arachnida; order Araneae; family Salticidae; genus Maratus; species Maratus speciosus. The sequence continues at coordinate 87,242,472 of OZ010799.1, read as the reverse complement.
CACACAAATTTAAAGTGTAAGTTTTGTAGCTTTTCGAAAAATTGTACATTTCAGCTGAAAACCCCATTAAGTTCTAAAGTACTTGAGTGATTTCTATAAAAAAAATATCTCGTTGGTAGAGTACAAATATAAGATCATATGTGGTAGACAGTTTTAAAAATTTTTATTAATTTTAGAAAAAAAACATTTCTGAAAATAGAAAATTTCTGAAAAATTGCCATTGCTCTAAAATAAAAAGTTTGTCGCAGAAAAAAAAAAACATTCTGCCATAAGTCTTGAGCATTATCCAGTGAATAGGGATTTAGAATTTCATCAAAATCGGTCTGGTATAGTTTCTGAGGAAACAGGTCTTAAAGGTGGCATTTCCCCCTATGATTGCACCCAATCTTGTCTTCCTTCGAAAATACTTTTCGGCTTTTTCATTTTGTAACACAAAGTGCAAGTTCAAAAAATACAAGTCGCAGTTTAACACAAAACAAAATACAAAAAGTTGGCATCTTTTGATTGAACAGTAAGAAGGTTTTAAAAAGGTGAACAAACATTTTACCGACTATCGACACTCCCAACGTCTGTTCTGTCCATACGTAATCAGAAAACTCAATTTGTCATCCGCAAAGACCGAGAATTGTGAATATTTATGCTTTTTGGATCTCTGTAAAAATCATTTTCCAATTAAAAATCCCATTATCTCATAAAGTACTCGAGTGATTTTGATATATATATATATACTTTTGTGGTAGAGTATAAATATAAGATAACAGCATACATATGTGGCAGACAGTTTTTAAAAAAGATTTAATAAAATTTCTGAAAAATTGCCATTTCTCTAAAATAAAAAGTTTTAGTCGCAGAAAAAAACTGTCTGCCGTAAGTCTTGGTCATAATCCTGTGAATATGGATTCCAAATTTCATCAAAATCGGTCAGGTAGTTTCTGAGAAAACAGGTCTTACAGCTCGCATATTTCGCTGAGGATTGCACCCAGTCTTGTCTTCCCTTAATAAAGCATCAATTTAAATTAAAAGCTCCTTTTAAGGAGAATTATCAATCTGAGTACTGAAAATTAGAATAATTCCTATCTTCTTGCAGTAGAATATTTAGCTGAGTGTACTTTTTAGTGACCCATCTGTATAAAGATAACCAATTAACATATTTTTGGGGGTAATTTTTAAAAATTTGCTTGCATATTTAGGAAAACTCGGTGGAGTATTTTTAGACATGGTCCGCCTTTTTAATAAATGGTTCCCCAAAGTCCCCTTTTAAAATAAAAATGGTCCCCTTTCAGGAGACTAAAATGTGTTGGGAGCCCTCATAATACGAAGTGCATAGCATTTACAGGGGCACACAAAAGATTTCAGATACTATATTGTATCCGAAGTACTGTACGGTAGCGAAGATTGCTGGAAATGCATTTTTAATTATGTTATGTGCTTTTATGTTTCACTATGTTTATTCATTGTATATGGTAAGTATAAATGCTGTAATTCATATACAGGGCTACACAAAATAACTCGTAATGGCCACTGGATATGATTGCAAATTGCTTAAAGGTTTTTAATGAGTTATGCTTTTTTACGCTGATCTGCATTTAGTTTACTAAGAAATGTTTGTAGAACATAGATAAAATTATATACAGGGTCACGCAAAGAATTGGATACATGGCCGTCTATAAATGATAATTTCTGGAAATGGGATTCTAGTAGTTTTAAAATTTTTTTAATTTGAATTAAACTTTAGCTAAATATTGGCATGTAATACAGGTACTAGGTTAACTACAGGGTTGTACAAAAGTACACAGGTCTGTTTCCAGCTATTAGTATAAATTGCCGAAATAGAAATTTCAACCTGTTATGTGTTTTCTTGCTAAGCTAAATTTCCCCATTATATAGTATATATATCGACCTACAGATCAAATACAGGCTGTTCAAAAGAATTGGAATACATATTTGATATAGACGGTAACTGCTGAAATCAGTTTTTCAAATGTTTTATGCGTTTTCTAAAATGTTTACTTAGTTCTCTTATATACCTTATTTCCATAAATAACGAAGTTTCGTTAAAGCATTCAGGAAGTGTTGGAAAGTGTTTCATAATCTATGCTTAACGCATGATTTTTCTTACTTGTTATATAATAAATTCATTATTATGCGTTAAAAGTCGCAAATAGAGGAAATTTGCGTCATATTTAAAAAGGCCAAAGAATTGACAGTTGGCAAAACAGTTCAAATTAAAAAAATATATTTGCGCGAGACATTTATTTCATATTTTGAGATAATCTTTTCAACTATTATCGTGAATTCTAAGACAGCGCAAATATTTCCTTTCTAACAACAAAAGTATTTTCATGTGAATGTTAAAAAGAGAAAGAAAACTTTGGTGAAAATTACGTCAGATATAAAACGATACATTTCGAATGCTTTACTTAAAAACTTTCTTATAGAGCTGTTAAAAAGGCGAGAGACAAATACTCTGATTTCTTAATTCGTTTTACATTAGCTTATTTTAAAATTTTTAACTTTTTTTAACTTCCAATCAAAGGAATGTGAATGCAAACCCGTTTACAGGGAGATCGCTACTGATTTTTTAAATTATAATTCAATCTTTTTAAAATCGATGAAATTAACCTGCTTTTAGGGGTGTCGGACCGGGGGTTGGCGAGCATAGCTGGTAGGGGGCAGAGCTCCCTAGTAGTTTAAAAAAAAAATTTTTGTTGTTTAGGAGCCGGTGATATCAAAAGTCCCGTCATCGGGGAATAGAAAAATGTTTATGTAAATTGCTAGAGAAAAGGTCATACGAACAAAATGAGTTGGGTATTAGGGTGGGTCGAAAAAACCGAAATTTTTATAATCGAAATGTAATAGCGCGGAAAAGTTGCCTTTTGTAATACAGAATAAATTTCTAAAATATTACATCGATCGGTTAATATCTTTTACCGCCGCAAGGGGGCCAAAGTTTCAAAAAATCGCAAAAAACATGTTTTTTTTTTTTTTTTTATCATTTTTTTAAAATTATCCAAACATACCAATACAATTTTTAATAGAACGCAATAGCTACATGAAGATGTGAGAAATGTCCCGGTAAATGTTCATTATGATGAAATCATATCTTTATTTGCGCCAAAAAACCATATTTTTTGTAAAAGTGTCAAAAATTTCAATTTTTCATTTTTTTTTCTAAATTTTTATAATTTCTATAATATGTCTAGAAATAAATAATTTTACTTTATATCTATTAATATATCGTAATTTTTTATAACTATTTGTAATAGACTTGAAAATATAGTTAATCATTCATTTTTCTTGACGATCGCTTCATCTACTGATGTTTTACTTCATAACAGCCAATTCCTGCCACAAAAATTATATAAAATGAGCAAAATGTTTTAGTATTTTATTAATTAAAATATAGAGATGTTTAACCGAAACGGGTTAAATAAACTTAAAATGAAGAAGAATTTAATGTAAATGAATTTTATAATATAACTTGCTTTCAGATGAAGGCATTATTTCTCGAGAGGCCAAAACTGATCAGATGTGATTCTCCCTCTGTTCTAGTAAACAAACTTTATCAGTGCTTCAATGAATAATTTCACGCATCTTTCTAGTGATTGAGTTGGACAAGGAAAGTTATAATAGCTGGTATCTTTAATCGAACATTTTAAACTCACCAGCGTTTTTAGTCGATAAAGAAACCATATCAGGTGGTTCCGTTAGTTTTCAGTTTTGTCAGTAGACTAAAGCCATACAATTTTAAGCTTCAGTGTTGAAGTCTGCTATGATAAAGTGACGGATTCTAGTCCACAGAACTTCGTGCTTTTGCAATTTTCCTCATGGCTGGGGCCTTGCTGTTCTCCTCTTCATATGGTATCATTCCAAAGAGGCTATTTGTATAATTTGCGAAATAGTCATTTCGTGAAAATACAGGAACTATAATCTTTCGTAGATTATCTGTCAAGTAACGTAAGTTACTAACTATAGTGCACAGATTCTGGAAAACATGAGTAATTCATTTTAATTGTGAACCAACTGATGCAGTACATTTTCAGGATGTACTCAAAGAGTATGACAAGTTAAGAAGAGGGTTTCTTTGTTCCAACGTAGAGTCTCAAAATTCGAATAGCAGTAATGAACCACCTTGCGTGAAATATTTGTCCAGGGACTTAGCAGAAAAGGTCAATTGTATACACGCGTGTTGAAAGAGCTTGCAATATTTCAGACATATACTTCTGGTCAGTTGACAAATCATCTTTATCAACAGCTAGGTGATCAGATTAAATTGGCTTAAATTTTGAAATTGGTAATAATTCGCAAATCGCAAGAGATCAACCAATTGGGCCACAATATGATAGAGAACCTGTTTTTTGTCATCAAGATGTTTGAAAAGACGTCTCAGTGGAAGCTCATTGAAGTGAGGTCAAGGAAGCCAATAAAGTGGTTTTTTAAAAGTTGTTCTCAACTAATCCTACTATAACACCACCTTTGCATCCTGTTTTGAAGACAGTTCCGCGAAATTCAACTGCAATTATTATTCCAGTCGGGATTTCATTTTTCTTCAAAAAATCTATAATGTCATTGCATATAGAAGTCGCCTTGCCAGACGATGGGGTCAAATGGCGAAAATAATTCAGACCTGGTTCTAGTACAAACAGATATGTTCCTCCTTGACTTCGCAAAGATGAAACTTTGCCACCTCTTTAACCTGGCAGATATTTCTATCTTTAGGGCCATAAAAATATAGAGTAAAAGGAGTACATTACAAAAAAAAAAAAAAAAAAAAAAAAAAAAAAAAAAAAAAAACGAACAAAGTGAAACGTGGCCCTCTAGCAGTGAAAAATTAATTTTACGTGCAGGCAGCTGCAGGTGTTTCTATTATTGAGCTATTTTTTTTTTTTTTTTTAGAATTACAGTGATCATGGTTAACAATGTGCATGAAATTAACAACATAAAATGCCTTTCCCAGCCTATTAGAAATGTAAAAAATCTGAAAACATTACAAAAGTTATGAAAATTGAAAAAATGAAAAACTTTAATTTTTAACATTTTTTTAGAAATTTTGGCCTTGTTGTGGCGGTAAAAGCAACGATGTCACAAAATGAAATGTTAATGTTACATTACTAATATCTTGGCGTGGCTATTGCGTTCTATTAGAAATTGAATAAGTATGTTTGGATAATTTAAAAAAAAAAAATTGCTAAAAGTATGTTTTTTGCGATTTTTTCGAAATTTGGACCCCTTGCGGCGGTAAAAGATATTAACCAATCGGTGTAATATTTTACGTATTTTATCTTTTTTACAAAAGGCAACTTTTCCGCGCTATTACGTTTCGATTATAAATATTTCGGTTTTTTCGACCCACCCTATTGGGTATGTCTAGGTTTGAAAAACCGAAAGTATGCTTAATTAAATTATTATTATTAAAAAGCTATAATGTTTTATCGTCATCGTGGATATTAACCACTCTTAGACATTTTATAGAAAATTTTGTGCTCTTTCAAAAAAAATTGGTATGACAAACTTTATTCTGCCTGAAAAGTCTGTCATGTATATTTTAACACGTTGAATGCCAAGTCTATTTTGTCTCTCTTTCCGTTTAGGCCACGAAATAAGACTCCCGTTACAGAATCTATAAGTGTCAGTCATCGATGACTGACGAAGTCTAAACGGAAATATCAGTGTCGGTCACCGGTGACTGACATGGCATTCAACGTGTTAAGGAGGCGGACGGTGATAAAATTACATTTATTTTGTTTGAATTTTCATCAGTAGTTACTTTATTTCGAGTCTGGACGCTAGCCAAGTATCTGTTTTCCGCGAAAACGGCGATTCATTACAAGTTTCGAATAATAATGAAATTAATTAACTTATTTTCGGCTTGACCTAGCTCATTTTGTTCGTATGACTTCTTATTGTCGATTTACAAATATTTTTTTCAATTCCGTGATGGCGGCACTTTCGATATCACTGGCTCCCGGATATTTTAAGTATTCAAAATTTATCTTAAAAATCATGCCCGACTTCATGACTGCAATTCATGCTGTTGCAAAAAAAAAATATTTTTCAGTGCGTCAATTTTTATAATTCTATCATATTCAATTCAGGTTCAATTATTCTATTCAATTCAGGTAAATTCAAAATCCTTGAAGGAAAAATAATTACAAAATTAAATCTTTACATACTAGGTGTCCTAAAATGGACTGTTCAATTTTAAAATTCAATAATTTGCAAATGGTGTCAGCTATTAAAAAAAATTCTCTTGGGAGTGTTAAGTAAGATGTCAGGAGTTTTTTTTTTTTGTGTGTGTGTGTGCGATTGTCTATTTTTGCATAAAATACCACCGATAGATGGCACTGCAAGCAATAAGCGCTATATCGGAGCCCGATTTATTGACCTATCTTCTCTCAGTATTGATGCGAAAGAAGGAGGTTAATTATATGGAGTGTGTTTTTAAGAAAGAAATTGCATTGGCGACTGAGAACCACTTCATATACGTCTTTACTTTGACATACGTGGCCTATATAAAAAGTATCCAACCTTTGGTCGAAAAAATGTGTTACCTGAAGGGAATGGGACACTATCCCCCTTCAAAGTAGGCTCCTTGCGCCTCCAGTCACTTATCTGGCCTTTTCTTCCACTGCCGAAAACACCTCAGGAAGTCTTCTTTTGGAATGGTGTTCAACTCTGACGTCGCGTTCTGTATATCTCATCTCTACTCTCAAAACGGGATACTTTCAATGGCGCCTTCAATTTCGGAAACAAGCAGAAGTCGCAAGGAGCCATATCTGGAGAGTACGTGATTTGGGAACGACTGGAATTCCATGTTTTGCCAAGAAAGTCTGAATTAGGTGCGATGAATGAGCTGGGGCATTGATGAATCTTACGACACCTGATGAATCTTACGAATTTTAAGAAACAGAAAACCAACGTTTAAAAATGCACAAATGATACATAAAAAACAGCAAACAGCTGTTTCGAATCTACTAGCGAGGTTCTGCTACAGTGCAAGATAGAGCAACAGAATGCTAGAAAAAGGCAAGGCTGGGCAAACGGACAGGTACGCGCCGGTTTATATACCCCATACGGATAGCGAATGCGCCAAAAACGACCAATGAGAAAGAAGATGAAGCGACTGAGTGGACAAGCAGCGATATCTACCAGATGACAAGAGAAAAAGAAGTCAAAAAAGGGGGAAATTAAATTAATTCTTTCCAAATACTTGGAAAATCAGGAGCATACTAGATAAATCATTGACTAAAGAGTGAGAATATTTAATGAGGTGGTAAGTCCCCAAAAATCAAGATCAAGGTTAGAAGAACATTTTTGGATAATCGTGGCTGAGGAATAATTGAACCTATGTTGAAAAGACCAACAACGTTGAGGAATAGAAGAATGTTTAAGCACCTGATTTTTAACATAACCTTCATGCTCTTTTAAACAAAATCTAAGAGCACGTTTAGTCTGGCCAATATAAGAAAGACCACACTAGAAAGAGATTTGATAAATACCCCAGTTTTCTAGGCGATCAAAGGGGTGTTTGAGATTTGAAAAAGAAATTTTATTAACAGGAGAAAAAATAAAATTGAAATCAAACCTTCTTAAAATTTTAGCAACTTGCTGACTGATTTTAGAAAAAAATGGCAACACAACTGAAGTATTAGAGTTGGAATTAGAATGCTTTTCAGAATTTTGCAAATGTCAGGTTTTGTCAATTTCTTATAAATAGAACCTACAATATTAGAGGAATAACCACGATCAACAGCAATAGCTTTGAGGTAATTAAGTTCAGCACTGAGTAACTGAGGAGTGGAACAAATATTGGTAGCCCGAAAAACAAAAGTACTCAAAGCAGCGAATTTCTGGTTAGGAGGATGAGAAGAATACCTGTGAGGTGGGAGACTGACAGCAAAAGGTTTACGAAAGACAGTAGTCTGAAAGCCATTTTCACAACGAATAACAAGGACATCCAAGAAAGAAAGACAGTTATTGGTCTCAATTTCAGAGGTAAATTTAATGCAGGGATCAATGGAATTCATAAATAGAGAGAATATGATTAATATCCGAATTCATTGTTTTGATTTGAGAATCACCAAGCTTTGACAAAATTTGATGCAGCACCTTTGTTCAACTCGTTCACTCATCTTGAGAGAAATCAAAATCCGACGAACACGTATGTCAACACCTCACTCTGCGGCCAGCAGACAATGATTGGCTCACTGGAAAGCGTTCAAAAAATTCAAGCATGAGCAAGCTGTCTCCTTCCAATGTGCACCAGTGACGAAGTCTTAGAATCACTACTGCGAGCGGGAAAAATCAAGGTCGGGTATTTATCAGACAGACCTCGTATTTAACCTTCTTTCGTATCAATACGAGAGATGAGAGGGGACAAAAATCGGACCCTAATTTAGCGTCCGTTGCTTGCAGCGCCATTTATCGCGTCTATTTTAACCCTTTACGTTCTGAATTATAAATTCATGAAAATTTTATCTTCTAAAGCATTTTTCGTGAATTTTTGAAACTACATTAGAAAATTTAAATGATCATTTAATAAATTTTAGAAGGATTTTCGAAGAATTGGATGATTTTGAAAGATTCATTAAATTTGAATTTATAGGAATTTTGTGCAATACTTATGACCACGCTCAAATCTTTTATTTTAAATATTTTTTTAGTATTTTGTAGAATTAGGAAAGGTACAAATATAATGTTTTTACAATAGAAATATAAAAATATTTCTGAATTGAAATTATCGCCCCTTCCCCCCTTCTCAACGCCAAGAAAGCTGAAAAGCTGCAAAGGCAAAAGAAATCATCCTTTTAAAAATATTTTTGTTTTGTGTAACCCATAATGCTTTTGGTACAAGATAAAGTAATGCATCTATAACTCATTCTAATCTGTATTACTACAAATCCATGTATTAAATGAATTTTATAACAAGTTATTTTAATGGTACTTATAAGTATCGTCAGTAGATAAAGGGTTAAACTAAAATCGAGTTTCGTACTAAAAATAAAACTCGACATCTTGCATAATCCTGCAGCAATATTTTTTTAATAGCTGTCATCATTTGCAAGTTAGTGAATTTTAAAATCAGCCAGTCCATTTTAGGGCATCCGGTACATGAACCAAGTTGAATGAAGTGTGTATAAATAAAAATAACGTTACTTTGACGCGATAATAGCAAAATAATTTTATAAATAAGAATGCAAGATTTCTCTTTGTCGCAGATAACAAAGAAATGTGCGATTTACTTGACAATACACGAAAAAAATACAGTAAACTCTGTCTAAGGCGGAATAGATCGGGACCAAGAAAATTTTCCGTAGTAGACAATATTCCGCCTTAGACAAATATTACTCTGTCTAGGGATTCACAGGGACTTGAAAATCTTTCCGAGTTAGACAGATTTCCGTCTTACACAGAGTCCGCCTTACACAGAGTTTACTGTATAAACTTGTCACTCTAATGGCGTAGCACATGTGAAATTCTATTTTGAATGGCCTTATATTTTAAAAGTAAACTTACACAAAATACACTATGAATTTTTAATGATCACCGTTTTACTTAAAAGTCGATGAAAATAATACAATAGATTTACAAGTTAAAAATAATCATTTTATTTAAAAGCTTCTTAGTACTTTTGGTTTGCATTTCTCGCGGCTCATCATCAGTGAATATTTTTATAATTGCTGTTCCTTCATACAAATATGTCACCATTTTTAAAATAGGAGAGACAATAATTATTAGAGTAGTTAAAAGTAGAAGTAGCAGTTTCTTGGAATGAACTTTAGAGAAAAAATATACATTAACTGCAGTTACATTTATTTTATCACATCACCTTGTCATCATACGTCACTTTAATTTTTAAATGCGTAGCTGGACAATATCGCCCATTTCAAATGTAGTGACATATTTTGTATGAATGAATAGCAATTAATCATAAAAATATTCTCTGATGGTGGGCGCTGGAAATGCAGGCCGAAAGTACTAAGAAGTTTTTAAATAAAATGCATATTTTTAAACTTGTTTTAAACATCTATTTTGTTATTTTCGTCACCTTTTTAAGTAAAATGGTGAGCTTTTAAAGTTCATAATGTGTATTTTTGTGGCTGAATCAAGGTGAAATATTGCATTTCGTCTTATTTTATTTGTAAAATTACACTTTCATTCATAAAAACTAAATCTTAAATGAATACAGAAAAAATGACTTCATGACTTCATTTAATAGCCAAATTTCGTCGTGACGTCAAAGTTTTGTTTGAAAAGATAGACTACCTATACTTACCCAACCATTATAAGAGAAGCCACAGAGATTTTAACATGCAAAAATTTAATATGTAACGATGCAGCATCCTTTATCTTGCCAAAATTATGGCTCGAGCCACTCAGTGGTTACGAAAATAAAAGAAACATCCAAGTAAAATAAAATAAAAATACCGTGCATAATATGAAAGAATACGTGGAAAATTAAATGATGGCGTTTCAAACTAGTATGATATAACCATCACAAAACTTTCTTCTATATAAATCACGTCAATTAAATCCTTTAAATAGTACAAGAAATAACAACGATTTAGCACCGATTCATATCAAAGTATATCTGAATTTGAAGATGGATGAAAATTCGTGCATTAGTTCTTGAGATAGAGCTATAGCGGAAATTCTGAAAAAATGTAACATAGCCGCGCCACCTGTTGAGCGATTTACACCAAAAATAAACAGCACTAAACGATATGAAGGTATACCTGAATCTGAAGTTTGTTGAAAATCCAAGCATTAGTTCTTCAGATAAAGCTATTGCGGAAATCGCAAAAAATACAGCATAGCAGCGCCACCTGTTGAGCGATTTACACCAAAAATTAAACAGTACTAATTTATACGTCAATTCATGTCAAGGACTAACTAAATCTGAAGTTTGATGAAAATCCGTGCAATAGTTCTTGAGATACAGCTCTTGTGGAAATCGTGAAAAATGCAGCACAGCAGCGCCACCTGTTGGGCGATTTACACCAAAAATTAAACAGCACTAATTTATATCAGGGACTAACTGAATCTGAAGTTTGATGAAAATTCGAGCATTTTTTCTTGAGTTAGAGCTATTGCGATAATCATGTACAATGTAGCATACCAGCGCCACCTGTTGGGCGATTTTCAGAAAAAAGTAATCAGCACCAAACTATATCTTGGACTAACTGAATCTGAAGCTTTATGAAAATCCGTGCAGTAGTTCTTGAGATATAGCTATTGAAGAAATCGTGAAAAATGCCGCATAGCAGCGCCACCTGCTGGGCGATTTTTACCAAAAACTAATCAAGTCCAGTTTATATCAAGGTCTAACTGAATATGAAGTTTTGTGAAATTCCGTGCATTAGTTCTTGAGATAGAGCGCCCACAAAATTTTTGTCACATACAGACTCACAGACAGAGTGACAGAGTGACAGAATGACAGGCAGACTCACAGACAGACATTTTCTAAAAACCATCAAATCGTGTTCTTGGCATTCTAAAACGTATAAATCCGTCGAAAACCGGAAGTCGAAATTTTTCACGAATCCAATACTTTCTTCTTGTAAAGATAGAAGAAAGTAAAAATGTGCAATTTTAGAATATTTTCATTTATTTGCTTTGAAAATGACTCGGGTAGAGTTGAAATATGTAAACAGTCAAATAAACCTGTTTTTACGCGGCTGAGTGGTCAAAGCACCAGTCAGCTAATCGCTTGTGCGTAAGAGTTTGTGGGTTCGATTCCCTCTGGTTCCATTGCACATCACACACTTTGTGTGGAACTCCCAGCAAGATGTATTTCTCTTGTGTTGTACTGTTTCCTTGTGCTATCTTGTCTCCGACTTATAAGCGGCCTCTCATGACAAGCACACAAGTCGTATGTTTGTTATTCAATAAATAAAAAACCTGTTTTTACGGAGTATATATATATTTTTTAATATTTACGCATTTTATCAATTAAAATTATGATAAAGAATAAGATAAAGAACTTACTCTAAAAAAAAACAATTCCTGTGTTTCATCTCCTATTAAATATACATCGTACAAAACGGTAAAAACGGCTTTTAAGGTATTAAAACACTTTTGCATCATAAGGTATGAATGTAGTATTGGTAGATAAACGAAATAGGAAATGAAACATATATCAACTGTGTATTTAGCTCAGTTTAACGCCAAACTGGAATTATTTCATAGAAAGTGATGTCAGATATAGTTTACCTTTTCCCGAATATGTTTCTTGAGAAAGGAATGACTGTATGATAGTAGATGTTTTAACTTCAAATAATATTTTTTTAAAAAAACATCATTTTAACGCATTTAGTTATTAATTTTATTTATGAAAAATTAACATTTTGTGCCCTGAAGGACGTCAGTTTTGCATGCTAAAATATGGAGTTTCTGAATTCGTATCGGCTTACGTGTTATTATTTTGCGCCTTTTTTAGGGTTCGGTATATAATGATCGCTCGTGGTTGAAAAATGGGATAAAGTGTGGCCTGTTTTTAGGTATATTTCGTAAGAAATACTACCTATTGCAGTCGTTACCATGGTGCGACTTTTGAAAAATTCCTTCATAACTTTTCATTATAGGACCCCAGGAACCCAAAACCACCCCCACCTAAAAAGTATATGTATATATATATGTATGTATGTATGTATGTACTAAATTTTGTCCGCACGATAAAAGTCGCAATTATGCACGGATTGTCCTCAAACTCGCCAACAACTTTGATATGGCTAATATATCAGCGGGGATTGAAAATGGGCGAAATCGGCCCAAGAGGGTGGAAATGGGGAGGGTTCAAAATTTTGAATACTGTCTTAACATGATTCTGATAAAACCAGCTCTTACACAACAATGGCAGGAAAAAAAAAAAAAAAAAAAGTTTTTCGTTATAACAGTTGCCAACAATAAAAAAAAACAATAAAATTCTCACCACAATTACTTTTCTATTGCAAAATTTTCACGTGTAAAATTAAATAGTTTGACAAATTGAAAACAAATTGAATATTACGTCATAAGTTTTCTAGAGCAAGATTTCAGCATGAAAACTCAAACTAAAATAAATAGTTTGACGAACTAAAAAAATATGTATATTGCGTCATATTGGAAATATAATGGACCTCAGCAGGTAGATATGTAACGCCATGTGAGTTTGAAGAAACGTATTAAAACAGGATAAAAACACGACTATGGAAATATTAACATATTTTAACACTTTAAGGTTCTCTGAATTTTTTGTAGCCATTTTTTAAACCTATTCCATATACATGTGTGTGTGTATTCGTGTATATTATAATTTTCACAAAAAGTTTAGCTCCCTACAGCTCACTCTGTGAAGAAACTGGATTTATCTCTAATCTTGATTTAAGTTTTGTAGGAGAATTTAGTACTTAACATCGAAATCTACCTCCGCCTGTAGGCCCGAGACGGCAGGGATTTTTTTTTTTAAGATGTCAGCATTTTATTCATGTTTTGAAACGTACGTAAGTAAAATTTCGTGCAATTCTGTCGAAAATTGTAGATTTGCATAAGGAATAACAAACCAACAATGACCTTTATATATGTAGAAAAATGCGCATTTTGCATCCATAATGGCGCCAATCTCACGTACTAAAGTATAGAGAGCGACATTAATGGCTTATGAAAGCTAAATTCACATGTTTTTTTTTTTTTTTTTTTTTAACTCTTGTGCCGTTTTTTAGGGTTTGGCAACATAAAATAAATAATTGCATTAGAAAATGGGTAGGGAGGGGGGAATACATATATAATCATAAAATAGTGTAAAGAATGGTGTGCAAAATTTTTTAGGTTAACAGTAATGTTATTAATTTTCTAAGACGTATCAATAAAAGATTTCGTACAAATCGGTGGAAAGTTGTACATTTTTCAGGAGCAAACCAACAATGGCTTTTATATAGCGGGTGTCCCAAAAATAATCAATGATTTTAAAATTCAATAACTTGCAAACGATGACAGATATTTAAAAAATTCTTGCAGGAGTGTTATGTATGATGTCAGGAGTTTTATTTTACTATGTTTCTTTATTTTAGTTCAAATATCAAACAAGAGATGGCGTTGAGAGCAAGAAGTGCTCAGTCCGGACCCGATTTTTGGTACTTCGGGATCCATTCAGTACATTTTAATCTCTTTTTTTTCGCATGGAAGAAGAGAGAGGGCGAAAAATCGAGCCTGGATTTAGCGGTTATCGCTTGCAGCGCCACCTATCGATGCTATTTGTAATTAAAACTGAGAATCGCAGCATACAAACTCCTGACATGATACATAACCCTTCTACAAGAATTTTTTTTAATCTGTCACCGTTTGCAATTTATTGAGTTTTAAAATCATCGGTCATTTTTTGGACACCAGGTACATACACTTAATGGCCAAAGGTGACCGGCCGCTTGCGATTTTAGACGTTTTGTTAAATATCTAGAAAACTGCATGAGGAATTATCCTGAAACTCCAGGTGTGTAAACAGAATAGTACAGGTCATACATTTCCGTGAGGATTTTTTCCCGAAACCCCATAGGGGACCGTCAACAAATTGAAATAAACGAATATCTTTTGGATAACCCTGTAAAAACTAATGTAGCAAAAGCGTTCAAACTGTAGATTATGATTAAATGCCTTATTGTAATAAACTGTGTTCCTTTTTATGAGGATAGTGTGTATACTCGTAGAGAAATTAAAGTTTTTATAGAAAAAGTCCCAAATTTTGCCAAGTTTTTTCCTTATAATTTGTAGCGTTCTTAATATATAAAAAAAGTTCTTTTCAGAAAATATGACAAACAACATTGTACACAATATCCTGTAATCAGAATTAAAAAATAATAAAAATTGTATGAAAAATGAGCACGTTTACTAAATAATGATTCTATGTGCATGCTCGAATGTAATCAAAATATAATTTGCATAATGTGTTAGCTAAGTGTATAGAGCAACTTTTGTGAAATTCTCAAAATCATAGTTTGAAAATTATCGTCGATAGAATAAGTTCAAAATTCGTTATTCCCAAAAGGAAGCGAAAAGATGAGGGGTTGTATCCAAATACAGTAGTGCGTGCAATATTGTGTATGCTATATTGGCACTGATCAATGACACTAATCAATCTATTAAAAAATATATATATATATTCCAAACAATTTACGGAAAGTTACCATTTAAGGTTGTTCTTAACTGCTCTGCTCAACTAGCGCAAAACGTTTTGACACATTTACAAGTTCATTTTTTAACGGAAAGGTATAAAATTGGAAAGCCTGGCCATGGAAGCGATTTGGAATTGAACTGTTTTTCCATTTTTTTGATCAATCAATTACCTACTGAATTATAAGCTATTTTGATCACGTGACAAACACATTTTTCGCCCGCTCTTAAGTGCTTTTTCTTCCTTCGCGCGGAAAATCGGTTCAAAACTCCCACTTTGACACTGTTTTCTGAAAGATCTATTGCGTTTGCAAAAAAAAATGGAAAAAACAGCTCAATTACATAGTTTCTGAACAATAACACGGGCTAGTTTCATGCATTTTCGAACAAAAATAAATTAAAACTTTTGTCAGAAAGTTGCCCTTTTGGATTTGAGAACACCCTTTAAGAGTTGGTCAATCATATTTCTTTCAGTCGTTTTTCAGAAATTCATTGTGGGCTTGTTTTTAAAGATTAGAAAAAATTAGTGGCCCACTATTGGTGCATTTACCTTAAATTGCTCATAGAATTCTCAACTGACGGCGATACTGAATTTCTTTTTCATACCAAAGTTTTATTTATATTTTGAACTGTTTCGCATCGTTATTATTGTTAAAATGAAAGTCGTAAATTTTGTAAAATTAAAAAGGCTGGGGATGTCAAATGTTTTTTTTTTTTTTTTGTTTTTTTTTTTTTTTACAGTGTTAAGTTCGTATACTTTAGAATTTTATATTACAAAATTGACAATATTTATGAGAAATATGTAATTTTCTGTTTAACTTTTCTGGTACTTCAGTCACGCGAAAAGACCCGCTCGTTAATGCTAATCCTATGAAAGAAATTTCTAAAGATATCTCGTTTGCATTTCAATATTTTTAAATGATTTTTGCAGTGGATAGATAGCCAATCTGTACAAAGGCCATTTTTTACTTTTGAGATTCTGATTGCAGATTTTTTTTTTTTTTTTTTTTTTTTTTTTTTTTTTTTTTAATGAAGATTTTTTAAATTATCACTTTCGAAATCGGTTCCGGAAGTCAAAGTGTCCTCATTAAAAATACCTGTACAAAAAATCGAAAAAAAAAGGGCATTAGTACAAATCGATACTATCCAATTCCCCCCCCCCCCCCAAACAAACAAAAAAAAACATTTAAAAATATTGAAATGCAAGCGTGATTTCTTTATAATTTTCTTCCATAGTAAGTCCCACTGAAGTAGCCTCCTAATGCAAATGTACAAAGAGTAAGTACCCTTCCGTCAATATATATATATATATATATTATGCTCTAACCTTTTTTTCTTATTATTATCTTTTACACGCTTAATCTATTCTAACATCTAAGTAAATATTTTTCAAATTTGAATTGCTGTGTCACAAATGGTTAAGAAAACAAGTTTTTTAAAACCCACTACGTCGGAATCTAAGGTCTACTTCTGTATATGTAGGAGAAATGGTATTTCAATTATATTAGGTAATTTCTAATCGCCATATTAAATTTTTCCATATGTTGGCATTGGATATGGGATTTCTCATATCACAGTTACTTCATTAACCCTTTATCTACTGACGGTACTTATAAGTAACATTAAAATAACTTGTTATAAAATTCATTTAATACATCGGTTAGTTCTAATACAGTTTAGAATGAGTTATAGGTACATTACTTTATCTTGTTCCAAAAGCATTATGGGTTACACAAAACAAAAATATTTTTAAAAGGATGATTTCTTTTGCCTTTGCATCTTTTCAGTTTTCTTGGCGTTGGGCGAGGGTGTGATTTTTCATTTAGGAAATATTTCTATATTTCTATTCTAAGAATATTATTTTGTACATTCCCTAATTCTACAAAATACTAAGAGAAATGTTTAAAATAAAAGATTTGAGTGGAGTTGTAAATATTGCACAAAATCCCTATAAATTCAAATTTAATCCTTCTAAATTCTTCTATCCAAAAGTGCAACTTTCTGACATAAGTTTTAATTTCTTTGTGTTCAAAAATGCTAGCTGAAATTTCATGAAACTAGCTGGTGTTGTCGTTCAGAAACTATGTAATTGAGCTGTTTTTTCTATTTTTTTGCAAACGCAATAGATCTTTCAGAAAATAGTGTAAAAGTGGGCGTTTTGAACCGAATTTCCGCGCAAAAGAAGAATAACCACTCAAAAAAGGGGGGAACTCGTGTTTGTCACTTGATCAAAATCGCTTATAACTCAATAGGAAATTGATTGATCAAAAAATGGAATAAACAGTTCAATTCCGAATCGCTTCCATAGCGAGGCTTTCCACTTTTATACCTTTCCGTTAAAAAATGAATTTGTAAATGTGTCAAAACGTTTTGCGCTTGTTGAGAATGTAGTTTAAACAATTAATGCTTTAGAAGATAAAATTTTCATAATTCATAGATTCATAATTCAGTACATTAAGGGCAGGGCCGAAACTAGGGGGGGGGGGGAATGTGAGGCATGTGCCCCGGGCACCAGAATGAAGGGGCGCCAAATGAAGGATTATACCTTTGGAATGGACCATTTTCTTCTGATGGACTGATGGCTTCCATTATTACGAAACAGCCATTATAAATGAAGTGTTAAGTGAAGTTGAAAGAGCAGGGGGGGATGGCCAATTTTACCCCCCCCCTCCCTCATTCTGACCAGAAAATCAGAGTTCTAACTTTTTACGGCTGCTCTTTCATCTTCACCATCACTTCATTTATATGGCTGTTTCATAATAATTGAAGCCATCCGTCCATCAGAAGAAAATAACTCGGTCAAAGCGTAAAATCGGTTAAGCGGGACTCGGATAATCGGGACTCTACTGTATATTTCATTTTAAAAATGATCTTTAGAATATTTTTGTTGGTATTCAGAGGGGAGGTCACGACCTCCGTGACCTCCCCTTGCATCCGTCATTATAGATAACGTAGTTCAGTATTATATATTTCATGATTACATATTTTAAATTTTAAAATAAGTCGGCTATTAGAAAATTGGTAAAATTCTCTTTGTAAATATACTTTTCGGAAGGGGGCGCCAAAATCCATGTTTGCCCCGCTGGCTAGTTTCGGCCTTGATAAAGGGTTTAACTGGGGTAGAGAAAAACCAAGAACCTAATTTTTTTTCTGTAAAAATGTTTGTAGAGTGTTGCGCCATCTATTGATGAAGAAAGAAACGAAATATGTCATTAAAGATATTTCTTTTATTATTGCTTTTACTATTAAATGCAGTTGAATAGAATGCATTGCATTTATTTAAAATATCTCGCATTCAAAACTTATAGCAGAAATTTGAGAATTTGTGTACTTTATCTGCCTGGAGTTCGAAACATATTTATACGAATTATGCATTATTTAAACACGAAATCTGAAATAAGTACTAAAATCAATTTTACTGCTGTTAAATACTCCATATATAAAACAATATCACACCTTTCAATTCTATGGTCTTCTTAAATAAAACAAAACACAGGAGGAAGATTCGAAAATCAGCCTATTCTTATTTCGAGAGAAAGAGAAATTTCGTAGCCTACCACTTAAATTTATTTATAGTTTGTTTCGTTGATAATAGGTGGCACTCGTTGCCCGATCGATAGCAACACTGTGAAATCTACCTGGCTATACGTACGATGAACGACTATCGCATCTTTGTACGACCCTTTTATATGATCATGATCTTGCAAGATGCAGGTAGCAAGATGATTTAGGAAAGTTCCGTAATAAACTGTGAATAACCGACATTAAAAAACCTATAAGGGGGCTTCCCAAGGGTATATTTTTCCCGCAAAACTTTCTAATATTTTCTGACTCATTTTTAAATGCTCAGGCATATTACTGAAGGGATTTCTATTAGAACAGCTTTATCATTTTACGATAAATGAAGCTCATATTAATTTATAAACGAATATTGTCTCATGACATGAGTTTATTTTCCACTTTCCCGCACTGTCGTGTAAGGAGTGTTGTAGTCGTAAAATAAAAGAAAGAGGGTATACGTCATGAATGTTCATGGCTAGATTATACACTATAGCTTTATTTGAAAAGGCAGAGAGTTTACGGAGCCGTTTTTCCCCATACTTGTCTTTTAACCTTAAAAAATTGTTGATGACGGTTTTAGATTTTCCTATCTTTTTTGCAATGGACCTACAACTCATTCCTGAATCCCAAAAGGCAACTTTCTGACATAAGTTTAAATTTATTTTAGTTCGAAAATGCATGAAACTAGCTGATGTTTTTGTTCAGAAACTGTGTAATTGAACTGTTTTTTCCTTTTTTTTTTTCTTTTTATAGATCTTTCAGAAAAGTGTGTCAAAGTGGGCGTTTTGAACCGAATTTCCGCGCGAAGGAAGAAAAGGTACTCAAATGCGGACGAAAAACGGGTTTGTCGCGTGATCAAATTCGCTTATAACTCAATAGGTAATTGATTGATCAAAAAATGGAAAAGAAAAAAGTTCAATTCCTAATCGCTTCCATAACCGGGCTTTCCAATTTTATATCTTTCCGTTAAAAAATGAATTTGTAAATGTGTCAAAGCGTTATACGCTTGTTAGCAGAGAAGCTGAGAACAGCCTAATGTAAAGCTAACGTAAAGTTTATGGGCATTTGATGCATTCGTATATTTAAAATATCTCCTCGGGAAATTAATATTTTTAACTTCTATTTTTGTGTACACTTCCTAAAAGATGTTTCTTTCTTTCTTAGTTCTCAAAATATTTCTAAAGTATAGACTTAATTTTATATGAAGTGTTAAAATCTTACTCACAGTTCGCCCAAGGCAACTTTCTGACATAAGTTTTAATTTATTTTTGTTCGAAAATGCATGACGACTAGCTGGTGTTGTTGTTCAGAAACTATGTAATTGAGCTGGTTTTTTTTCAATTTTTTTGCAAACGCAATAGATCTTTCAGAAGATAATGCCAAAGTGGGCGTTTTGAACAGAATTTCCGCGCGAAGGAAGAAAAAGCACTTAAGAGCGGGCGAAAAACGTGTTTGTCACGTGATCAAATTTGCTTATAACTCAATGGTAATTGATTGATCAAAAATTGGAAAAAACAGTTCAATTCCAAATCGCTTCCATGGCCAGGCTTTCCAATTTTATGTCTTTCTGGTAAAAAATGAATTTGTAAATGTGTCAAAACATTTTGCGCTTGTTGAGTAGAGCATTTAAAAAAGGTATAGGGTATACGTCATATACCTTCGCATACCCTCCCCTACTCGCCACCATCCATGCGCGTAAGGAAGTTTGGTTTAAAATGACAACTTTGGCTGCACTTTCAGAAAGATCTGCTTTTGCTGGAAAATGGAAAAAACAGTTTGTAATGGAACTGTTTTCCTAATAAAAGCACCTCCCGATTTCATGCGTTTGCGAACAAAAATTAATTTAAAAATGTGTGAGAAGTAGCCAGTTTGGATAAGGGTGATCAAAAACTTTGCAAAGACATAAATTGATGACACCCAGTGATAAATTCAGAATTTGGGGGGGGGGGGGGGGACATTCCCAGATACTGTTATGTGAATTTCTTAATCTTCAAAGGTTTAAAATTATTTTATTTCATTTTTAAAAAAATAATTGTTTTAACTCCCTAAATAACAATACTGTGGTTCAATAACAAACAGTGTTCTTTTATTTTTTGTCAGAAATGTAATGTGGCTTAAATACAATATCACACAAACAATTATACCTTCGTAATTAAAAATGGATTCGTGAAACTTCCCAAATCACAATACTCGTGTTTCAACAAATAATGGTTTGTCGTTTATTTATTTATTTTTAATTTAACACCGCATTAAAAACATTGTCTCCTGATACGATTAGAGTTAGTTAATCCTTAAAACTTTTAAAAAATTTCCCCTCCCCCCCTCTTTTCTGATCTCAAAAAAAAAGATATCTTCTGAATACTCTAAACCACGATACTATGTTTCAATAACATAAAGCGTTTTATAGTGTTATTGAAAATTTGTCAAAAATCTAATACGGCCTTGCATGTATATTGCCTCATTATACAACTAAACCTTTAAATAATTTTAAAGCTTTTAAATAATTTCACTTTTCCACTTAAAAATGGACTGTTCAAACTTCCTAAATAAAATACTCCCGGTTTCAGTAACAAGCAAGGTTTTGCCGTTTCTCTTTACCCGACTGACAAGAACGGATATGTGCGTTTCACGCGTATCTGGGTATGTGGATTTCTTTATACCCTCGAAACATCTCAACGGCTGGATGAATTGTAATGAATGAGGTCTCAATCGATTCGTCTTAACCGTCCGATTGTTATAGGCTAGGTTTTGTTTTAATAAATTTAAAATGGCGGCCGTAAAATACAAAATGGCGGTATAGACGAAATAAAAAAATGTACGCATCATATTGAGTGGCATATCACTGGATAGGTCTTTCAAAATGAAGACGATGTTTCATTGACTCTTTTAGTCAGAAGCTCCGTTTAAATATTACACAACCTGGAAGTAGTGTAGTTAGGATCTCTAGCTTTACTACAACTCTAGCCTTCATAGACATCTATAGGCCTCATCAAAACAGTGTTTATAGATAGGAACTAACAATTAAACGCAACTTAAAAGTGATCAATGCAAGTAAATAAAAAAAATAGGTAAGTAATATAAAAAATAGTTACACATTGGTGAGAAATAATTAATTAGTTCGCTTTTTACGCAGTCGAGTTTTTGATTTTTTAAATTTAATTTTTACTTGTAACTTTTGTTTTTATTTTATACGGCATTAAATACAATGTCTTATGATGCGATTCAAGTTACTTAATTTTTTATTTTATTTTTTGGTGAAAATGATGGGGGGGGGGGGTAAAAAAAAAAATCTTCTAAATTCTTTGAATCACGATACTGTGTTTAAATAACATGCAGAGTTTTATAGTGTTTTAATTTTTGTCAAAAATATAATACAACCTTAAATACAATACCTCATTATGCAACTAAAGGCACTCAGTCTTTAAGGCTGTTCTCAAATCCAAAAAGGCAACTTTATGACATAAGTTTAAATTTATTTTTGGTCGGAAATGCATGAAACTAGTAGTTGTTGTTCTTCAGAAACTATGTAATCGAGCTGATTTTTTTCCGGTTTTCTTTGCAAACGTAATAGATCTTTCAAAAAATAGTGTCAAAGTTGACGTTTTGAACCGCAGTTCCGGAAGAAAGTAGGAAAACCAGTCAGCTAAGGGAGAAAAACGTGTTTGACACGTGATCAAAATTGTTTATAACTCAATAGGTAATTTATTTATGAAAAATGGAAAACACAGTTCTATTCCAAATCGCTTCGATAGTCAGGCCTTCCAATTTTATATATTTTCGTTAAGGGTGTATTCGAAAAAATATTTTTCCACCCTCAACAGCTCGAAATTTTCTGAGACATTTTCAGACTCATTTTTAAAAGTAAAAACATGAAACTTGCTGGGGTGAGTTCTGAAGACATGTTTAACGTGCCGTGTGATTTCATTTTCAGCTCAATTAATTAGAATTTGATTTTTAAACAACTATTTTCTCAGTATGACCATTTTTTTCATTCCCATATCGTCCGCTTCGGAAAATTCGGTTCAAAACGCGTACTTTGACAGCGTTTTTTACAGTATTTTCTGCATTTATCAAAAAATTAAGAAGCACGACACATTATATAGTTTCCAAATAAGAGAATTTCTCAGTTTGATGCGTTTGAGAGCAAAAATGAATTTTAAAATGAATCAGAAAATAAGCAGTTTGGATCGAAATACACCCTTAATAAAATGAATTAGTAAATGTGTCAAAACGTTTTGCGCTTGTTGAGCAGAGCAGTTGAGAACAACAGCCTTAAAGCTTTTAAATAAATTGCAATTTAAATCCAGCCAGAAAAAAAAAAAAAAAAAAAAAAAAAGAAACTAAATTCTCTAAATCCCAATACTGTGTTTGAATAACATGCAAAGTTTTGCAGTGTTTTAATTTTTGTCAAAAATCATATACAGTGCTTCAAATCAAATGAAGTGCTTCATTATGCAACTAAAGACACCCAGTCTTTAAAGCTTATACATAAGTTGCAGTTTAACCCCTTAATTCTCGCTTCCGTCATATTCACTGGCTGTGTCTTTTATTCGAATTGTTTGATTCCCACCAGTTTTATAAAATAGTGTAATTGGCTTTATTATGGTATCATTTTACCTGTCATTAAGGCTGTTCTCAAGTCGAAAAGGGCAACTTTCTGACATAAGTTTTAATTTATTTTTGTTCGAAAATGCATGAAACTAGCTAGTGGTGGTGTTCAGAAACTGTGTAATTAAGCTGTTTTTTCCATTTTTTTGCAAACGCAACAGATCTTTCAGAAAATAGCATCAAAGTGGGCGTTTTGAACTGAATTTCCGCGCGAAGGAAGAAAGAGCACTCAAGAGCGGGCGAAAAACGTGTTTGTCACGTGATCAAATTCGCTTATAACTCAATAGGTAGGATTGATCAAAAAATGGAAAAAACAGTTCAATTCCAAATCGCTTCCATAGCCAGGCTTTCCAATTTTATACCTTTCCAATAAAAAAAGAATTTGTAAATGTGTCAAAACGTTTTGCGCTTGTTGAGTATAGAGCAGTTAAAAACAGCCTTAAGTAAGGTGAATACTTCTTTTTCAAAAAAGTGGTGCCAATAAGCAATTTGAATTTTTAAACCGTAATTTAATGCGAACGTAAAGAAATTCAAATCATTCAAAATGATTCGTTTAGAAAAACGTCCGATTTTTCTATAATAGAAGTAAGGCCACCAGAGATCTACGGAAGATCTCTAGGAGATATCAGTAATTTCGAAGTGGGTATTTTTTTCTATTAGCTATGCAAAAAAAAAATAATAAATAAATAAATAAAAAGCTAGGTTTTCGTTTGTTGAATTTTTCATCACATTTGTTCAACATCAGCTTATGTACGGCTTTCCGATTTTGGGCGATTTTTCACTGTAAAGTCGTATACTCGGCTTATACATGGAAATATACGGTACTTAATCTTTAAATCTTTTAAATAATTTCACTTCCTCCCCTCCCCCCCCCCCCAAAAAAAAAACTCCTAAATTCATCTAAATCACGATACTGTGTTTGAATAACATGCAAAGTTTTGAAGCGATTTATTTTTCTTTTTTCAAAAATCTGATACAACTTTAAATGTATCCCTAAATGTATGCCTATCAGTCTTTAAAGCTTTCAAATAAGCTGTAGTTCAAATCCAGTAAAAAAAAAAATAATAATAATAATAATAATAAAATAGCAATCTTCTAAATTCTCTAAATCGTGATACTGTGTTTGGATAACATACAATATTTTGCAGCGTTCTTTTAATTTTTGTCAAAAAGTCGTCCAAATGAAAGTGGTACTGCTGTAATAACTCCGCCATTTGGAGAGAAAGATGACTGCGCATGCTCCTATAGAGGGCGCAGAGTGCTGGGAATGCATGCGATATCATCCTATCCCGCCAGATACATGTATGATAGCGTGGGAGCAGGTTAAAAGGCATCGCTGGCATCACGGATGCCTCCAAACGGTGTCAACGCGCGGTCGTGCAATTTTTAACACCGGCAAATGAGAGTGCTAGTGAAATCTATCTTCGAATGCAAAATGTGTATGGCATGGAGTGTATGTTACGCAGATCGGTATTCCGATGATATAGGGATTTTCGTAGTGGAAGAAGCAGTACTAACGACAGGTCACGACCTGGTCAAGCGCGATAGATTTCACTAGCACTCACATTTTCCACTGTTAAAAAGTGCATGTTCGCGCGTTGACACCGTTTGGAGGCATCCATGATGCGAACAATGCCTTTTAACGTGCTTCCACGCTATCACGCATACGCATCTCGCGAGATCTGACGATATCGCATGCATTCCCAGCACTCAGCGCCCTCTGTAGGAGCATGCGCAGTCATCTTTCTCTTCAAATGGCGGAGTGATTACAGTAATGCCCCTTTCATTTGGGCGACCCATATACAACTAAAGACACTCGATCTTTAAAGCTTTATACAATAATCTCCACCTTTCCGCTTAAAAAAAAAAAAAAAAAAAAAAAGAGTGTTTAAACTTCCTAAACCAAGATACTTTATGTGGCAATAAAAAACATGATTTTTCAGTTTCTTTAAAAAAAAATATATTATTTTACATGGCTTTAATCTTCAAAGTTTTTAAATGATTTCACCCCTTCCCAAAAATAAATAAATAAATAAACTCTCTAAATCACGATACTGTTTTTCAATAACATACTAAGTTTTGCAATGTTCTTTTAATTTTCCCCAAAAAACTAATTTTACACATGGCTTCTTCGAACGTTTAAAGGAAAACAAGTAAATTCATTTTAGAATTTTTTTGTTCTTTTTTCTTGCACTGTTCTGTTTTAGTTAAAAAACTCAATTCTTTTCTGCAACAAGTTCTGGATTAGTTTTTATCTTTTGAACCAATTATTTTTTTTGCCCCAGTAAATACATCTGTATCGAGCTGTAAATGCATTTCGATGAATCACGTATATCCTTATTCGTATGAAAACAACTTCTACGTGCACATTTTAAAATAATTCTACCTTTCCACTTAAAAACAGATTTTTTAAACTTAATGATAGTATTCTGTGTTTTAATAACAAACAATGTTTTGCATTTCTTTTTGTTTATTTTCTTAATTATTATTTAATATAGCATTAAATACAACGTCTTATAATACGATTTGAGTATGATTTCAGACATCACCCCCCCCCCCCCCAAAAAAAAAAGAAGGAAATCTTCTAAATCACGATACACTGTGTTTCAATAAAATACAAAGCTTTGCAGTGTTCTTTTAATTTTTCCCCAAAATCTAATTTTACACCTGGCTTCCTTAAAGGTAAAAAAAAAAAAAAAAAAAAAAAAAAAAAAGTTTATAAGGAAAACAAGTAAATTTCATTTTAGAATCTTTTCGTTCTTTTTTCTTGCACTGCTCTGTTTTAGTTGAAAAACTCGATTCTTTTCTGCAACAAGATCTGGATTAGTTTTTATTATCTTTTGGAACCAATTAATTTTTTTCCCAGTAAGTACATCTCTATCGAGCTGTAGATGCATTTCGTTGAATTACGTATGTCCTTTTTCTTATAAAAAACAATTACTACGTACACATTTTAAAATAGATCCACCTTTCCACTTAAAAATGAATTGTTTAAACTTAATGATAATATTCTGTGTTTTAATTACAAACAATGTTTTGAATTTCTTTTTGTTTATTTTCTTAATTATTATTTAATATAGCATTCAATACAACGTCTTATAATACGATTTGAGTATGATTTCAGACATCACACATACACACCAAAAAGGAAATCTTCTAAATCACGATACTGTGTTTCAATAAAATACAAAGCTTTGCAATTTTCTTTTTAATTTTTCACAAAAATTTAATTTTACACATGGCTTCCTTGAATGGTAAAAAAAAAAAAAAAAAAAAAAAAAAAGTTTAAAGGAAAACAAGTAAATTTCATTTTAGAATTTTTTTGTTATTTTTTCTTGCACTGTTCTCTCATAGTTGAAAAACTCAATTCTTTTCTGCAACAAGTTCTGGATTAGTTTTTATCTTTTGGAACCAATTAACTTTTTCCCAGTAAGTACATCTGTATCGAACTGTAGATGCGTTTCGATGAATCACGAATGCCCTTATTCGTATAAAAACAATTACTGCGAACACATTTTAAAATTGGTTCTGCATTTTTCTTTTCTTTTTCTTTTTTTACCCCTTACCTTTAAAGAACTGGGAAATGCTCGATATTATTAAACAGTGAATCAAAAAACTTTACTACTTTTTTTGTACCTGATGAGCTGCTTAACACAGTTATTTGATGCTCAACTATATACTTTAAAATTTTTAAAGCGGTTCTCAAATCCAAAATGGGAACTTTATGACATAAGTTTTAATTTATTTTTGTTCGAAAATTCATGAAACTAGCAGGTGTTGTTGTTCAGAAACTATGTAATCGGGCTCTTTTTTTCTCTTTTTTTACAAACGCAATAGACCTTTTGAGCCGAATTTCCGCGCGAAAAAAGAATAACCACTCAAGGGTGAAAAACGTGTTTTTCACGTGATCAAGATCGCTTATAACTCAATAGGTAATTGATTGATCAAAAAATGGAAAACACAGTTCGATTCCAAATTGTTCCCATGGTCAGGCTTTCCAATTTTATATCTTTCCTTTAAAAAATGAATTTGTAAATGTGTCAAAACGTTTTGCTCTTGTTGAGCAGAACAGTTGAGAACACTTGAGCAGTTGAGAACCTTAATATTTTCCAGCATAGTTAAAAGTATTTACGAATTCGGTCTGTTCGACTGTCTGCACGTCTGTCCGTGCTCTAACCCGTTTAAATATTGTCAGATTGCCATGAAATTAATATAAGTTATTGTGGTTTACTATTGAATGTTCGGTATTGAAAATGAAGTGTTTAGAATATATTGTTCATTTTCAGGGACAGCCAAAAGATTTCAGTTACATAACGGTCTGTATAAAGAATCGTTTGCGATGTGTTTGAATGATGTTACACTACTTCAAACATATTGAAACTGTTATGAATCACTTAAATGCACTACAAGTGTCTTATTATAATAGCGTGTGCATAGCATTTATAGTTCATTTACAGGGACATACAAGAGAAATCGGTTGCAGTACTGTCTATTAACAATAATTGCTGGCAGTACATTTTAAGTTGTAATATTCTTTATAAAATTTAACTAATTTTTAACTTATTACTTGGTATGTATAAATTCTATAATAGGTCATATACAAGGCAGAACAAAAGATTTTGAGTACGTTTCCATTTATTGACGGAATTTTAGACTGTTTTATGCGTTCCCGAACTGAACCAAATTTTAGCATACATGTAGGGTAAAGTGCCCTAATTTTGTCCCCTTTCCTAATTTCGTTCTCCTTTACTTCTCCACTTCTGCGAAAGTCACGCCCTTTATGACGCAAGGCACAGGGAACGGAAGTTAAAAGGGGTCAGTGGTGAAACTTTCGTTCGCCAAGACGCATAGATATATTAAAGACGCCGGATTTCCTATTTTTAGAAGACCTAAGTTCTTATTACGTCGTTTTGTAGAACGTTATTTACTGTACTGTAAGTATTTATTTAAAATTCATTGCATGTATTTTACGCAAGTAAGATGCTGACAATAGCATACAGCTAGTTTTAGGACGCTCAGTTCATCTTACGGGAACTGAATCTCCGCCATATTGGGAAGTTGCGTGGTCCCAATTTCGTCCCGGGGAGGAATTTAGGAATGCTTTTTCATGACAATTACTTCAAAATGAAAATAGAGTTTAATATAAAATAAAATAATAAGTAAAATAAAATAAGATTAAAAAAAGTTTAAAATAAAATTCAAAACGAAAATAGTTTAATATAAAATAAAGTATAATAAACTAAAATACAATAAAATGAAAAAAGTTAAAAATAAAATTCAAAGCAAAAATAATCTTTTTACTTTAAAATAAACTTTTAAAATGCTTTTTAAAATACTTTTATTTTTATTAAAAGAAAAAAAATATATTGTCTCTCTTGATCGTTGCAGTTGGTGCCACGGAAGAAGTGGGATAAAGCTTTGCACGGGAGAATGGTGTTATAATCGTGTTTTTGCCATTCAACAGCAAAACGGCAACTTCGCGGTGTCGTGTTTATGTTTCCTTTAAAACGTTTTATGCTAAAGCAATAGAAAATTCGCTGTTAAACCGTCCTGGTAGAAAAGTTGAGAACTTACAAATCGCACAACTTTTCAATGAAGCATACGAGCGTGCCTGATCAACCATCATCAAACGGTCAAGTTGTTGTTGCCATCAGCCCTAAAGATATCAGGGAAGTGCCAGTGATCACATCAACAACTTCTGCCCGAAGAGGTTCAGCGACATTGAACACTGGATCTCCACATAAAAACAAAGTGAAATATCCCCATGCGAAGAAGAAACGCTCAGGCAATAACAACGTAAAACGTCCAAACGTGATCTAACCAGCGATTCTGATGACGAAAGTGACTCTTCTGTTGACGTTCCTTATGATGATAATACAAGCTATAATGATTGCGACATTGGTGCAGAGTGCCCTCTCTGATAGAAGCGTTTTACTGATGATAAACAATGAGTTCAGTGCCTTCAATGCTGCACTTGGTCACAGAAAATATGCTCACGAGACAAAAAAATACAAATTTATATATTCCTCATGTTTGGATGGCTAAAGTTTCGTTATGTTATTCTTCCACTCATAATTAGTACATTTCTCTGTGCCTTAACTTAATGTAAATTAAATAACTTACTCATTTAGAAATAAATTTTGATTTAGTTATACGTTAGGCCTCGGCACACTGGATTTTTTGAGGGGGACAAAATTAGGACCTTTTTTTTTTTTTTTTGGCCATATATAAATACTTCTGAAAAAACAATTTTTCGCATTGTTAAATTATTTTTGTAAAATATCTGCCTATGTTTTTATGTGCGCGGGTAGTTAGTCTATGTAAAATCAAAATTTGGTAGGTGTTCACTGATAATTAAAACTTCTAAGGGCCCAAAAATGACTGGGGGACGAAAATAGAGTACCTTACCCTAGTATATATATGCAAATGTATAGATCATATACAGGGCTTCACAAAATAATTCGGTTATTTTTCCGACTATTGATGAGAATTTCTGAAATTGGGTTTTCACATGTTTTATGCTTTTTCCAAATGGTTTTACTTTATTAAGCGGTGAAGGTTTGTTAAAGTATCCTGAAACTGTTTGAAAGTGTTTCGTAGTCTATGCTTGACGTTTATACGATTTTTCGTTCTTGCTTTTCCTTTGGTTCAAAGAACTGTTAAATTCTTCATGTTATTAAAAAATGAATCAAAAAGCGTTTTCTGTGCGATGCATAGTTCTTTGATGCTCAAGTTATAAGTGTACATACTTTTAACTCTCTTTTATTTAACTTAAGAGGCTACTTCAGTCATGCGAAAACACCCATTCGGTGATGTTAATGCAATGGGAGAAATTTTTTAAGATATCTCGTTTGAATTTCAATATTTTTAAAAGATTTTTTTTCCATTGGATATAGCTGAAGTAGATCTGTACAAAGGCCGTTTTGCACATTTTTTACAGATATTTTTAATTGGGTCACTTTAATTTTCGGAACCAGTTTGGAAAGTGACAGTATCCTCATTAAAAAAAAAAAAAAAAAAAAAAAAAACCCTGCAAACAAAATCGTGAAAGTAAAAACAGTCTTTTTAGAGATCAACTTCCAGCTGTCCAACGCAACAAAAGATTTTAAACTATTCAAAAGAAAACGAGATATCTTAAAAAATTCCTCTCATTGGATTAACTTTAGCGAACAGGTGTTTTCGCGTGACTGAAAAAAGCTCTTTAACTCAGTTCATGTATGTAAAGATGAAATTTTGCATTCGATGTTTAATCTTTTCGAATATACTAGAATTATAAAAGTTATGTACACACGTGTGTTACCGATGACATTACAACATTTTAATATTTTTAGACCTTAAAAATTGGAGAATCAAAATTACTTTATGAATGTGTCAGAAAATAAATTCTTTAGACTTCGCTACAACCTTTATTTCTAAAATGTCTTAAAATACTTAATCTTTGAAACATCTACTAACACACACACCAACAGTGTTGCCTATTTGACGGGTTTTTAGGTGTTCGTTCATCTGACTAAACCCTGTTCGTCTCACTCTGTCTGTCTGTCACAGAGCTCGTTCTCAGAAACAATATACGTTGGAGACTTGAAATTTTGGATACTTATAGCTGAAAACCTAACAGCAAACGACAAATCATAAAATTTTGAAAAAGTATTATACTTACCCGTCTGGGGTCTAACTTGTGTATTTTAAGCTTTTTTTTTTTTCCTAACTGAGCCCCTAATTAAATTGAAGACTTGAAATTTTGAATACTTATATCTGAACACTTGCGATCACACGAAAAATCATAAAAATTTCAAAAAGTCTTATATTTACGCCTCCGGTCTCTAACTTGGGTATTTTAAGCAATTTTTCTAACCTCAACCCTTACCACCCGGAGGGCATTTTTCTAACTTTTGCCGACACCCCTTTGATCATTCTTTTATATTATGCGCCATAGCCTTACATATTTAAGTTCCACTTTTTACCGCCAGGAAACGCCTAACTATCTCGGTTGCTATAGGTCCGATCCCCTCGATAAATATATCTACGGATAGGTTGTAAAACGGAGTTTCTTTCGGATAGAGGTTTGTTTAGAATAGAGTGCGCCCCCTGATTGCGAAATGTGGAACTAATAGATTTTGCAAAAGGATAACGTGTTTTGAAAGGAATATTAACCCTTTGAATGCCAAGAAACGCGATCGCACTCCTCAATACACTGGCCGAAAATGCCAGGAACGCAATAGCGCTCCTGGATTACACATGAACTAATACGATCTCTATTTCATAGTTGTCGATTCTTGTTTATTGTCACTTATGTTGAAATTATAATATTTATTGGAATTATAACATTTATTTTAAGTTTTTGAAATATTTTTCGTAAATAAAATGTTCCGAATTTAACTAAGAAATATATATATATATATATGTTTGGGGAGCGTTGTGCACATAAAAACTGGTTTTAACCCCGCAGTTGCATGTCGCAAGTGCATGCCGGCCTGTCTCCATGGTTTCAATTTCTTCTGGTTTTAGTTTGAATGTTTTTAAAGTTTGCCGTTTTTAAAGTATGTTGTTTTTAAAGTATGTTGTTTTTAAAGTTAGTTGTTTTTTAGTTATTTTGTAGTTGTCATTTGGTTTAGTTTAGTTTATTTATTGTTGGATCAGTTCCGTAGTTTCGAATTTTTGGTTTGGTTTTTGGATATATATATATATATATATATATATATATATTTAAATTTCTACTTTCCTCTAACAGCGTGGCGCTTTTAGCTAATTCTCTAAAAAGCATGTTGGCACTAAAAGGGTTAAACCAAACCCTCAATGCGATCTGTGATCACACTTACCCACTTGTTCAAATTGGTTGATTGCTGCTACATTTTTCGGATTTCGTTCATCTGACGAATCCCATATTCGTCTCACACTCCTCTGTCTGTCTGTCACAGAGATCGTTCTCGGAAACTGTATAAGTTGGAGACTTGAAATTTTGCATACTTATAGATTAATACCTCCGATCACACGCCAAATCGTAAAATTTTGAAAAAGTATAATATTTAAATTAAATGAAGTTTAATGACATCTGACCATTTTTGCGATTTAGATTTTAAAACAAAGCCTTAATTTTAATTTCTTTTGTGCAGCCTTGATGAATCCGTGGTAAAGCATTTGCCTGCTAATTGAAAGGTTGCCGGATCTAACCCCCGACGTTCGAGATTGAAAATTTCTCCCGGAATAGAGTTTGACGGATACAATATTACATAATTTTATTATAATAATTATTATTTTAAGGCCAGAAGTTGTTGTAAAATATATAACCTATAATTTTTTTATTTAAAAAATTGGTAAAATTTTAAATTGACTGCATTTCATTGTCCAATGGATTTAAAGTCCCACCAGTGGCCGAGAGGTTCTGCTCTCAAAATTGCTAGATGGGAGATGCTGGGTTCGAACTCAATCGCGATCCCCTTCGGCCTAATCGTTCGGAGTTTTCCGTGGTTTTCTTCGAACCTTGGATTTCCTTGCTTAAGGCTGTTCTCAAATCCAAAGGGTCAAATGTCTGACATAAGTTTTAATTCCTTTTTGTTCGAAAACGCATGAAACTAGAAGGTGTTCTTATTCAGAAACTATGTCATCGAACTGTTTTTCCGTGTTTTTGTAAACGCAATAGATCTTTCAGAAAATGCTGTCAAAGTTGGCATTTTGAACCGAGCTTCCGAACGAAAGAAGAAAATCCAGTCAATACGGGGAGAAAAATGCCGTGTTACGTGATCAAAATCACTTATAACTCAATAGGTAATTGATTGCTAAAAAAATGGAAAACACCAGTTCGATTCCAAATCGCGTCCATCGGCAGGTTTTCCACTTTTATATCTTTGCGTTAAAAAATGAATTTGTAAATGTGTGAAAACGTTTTGCTCTTGTTGAGCAGCGCAGTTGAGAACAGCCTTAAATACGGATTAGGTTCCCTTAGAAAGACCACCCCCCCCCCCTCTCCCTCCTCGTACCCATATCCCTCGTGCAGATAATTGGCAGTCATATGCAACACCACACCCATGGATTTAAGTAAAAAAAAAAATCGTATTTATTTCTTCTTTTTTTATGCCATTTTAAGGGTTTCATTTATTTATTTATTTATTTATTTTGTTGTTATTGTTTTTTTTTCCAGCTAAAACTGAGTCATGTAATTAAATATACTTTTCAGATATACAAACATGTATACTGTTACAATTGTCCGAAAAGCAGTTCTTGAATATTTTTTATTTATTAAAAAATGTCTTCCAATTTTAACAATTTAAAAATTAAATTTAATAGTGCTGCCATCTAGGTTTTTATTGAAAAAGAGTAAGGATTCTAAATTAACAATTTGGATTTATTAATTAAAGGATAAAGTGTTTTGAAAGGAATATTAAACAAAACCCTTTGTGCGATCTTCGATCCCACTTACCCACTTGCTTTAATAATAATATTCGTCTTTTATAATATCATAACAAATAAAGGGTATTGTCGGAGATTCCTCTTAGTCCGCACAACTTTGAAGAAAATCCTTTGCTATTTATATGCTGCCACCACCGATATGATTACGTGATATCGGTCACGCTCTGAGAGGATTGTTTAAATGAAGACCATCTCTTTCAATTAACTAAATTAACAGTTTATTTACACACTATTTACAAAACACTATTTACACTTAAAAACTCGGATGTAGGTGATCCGGCCCAACATTAAATTAAATACAGTAATTGCTGGCTGTGTACTGCTAAACTACGTTATATCACTCTCACTCTACACTCGTTAAATTAGCGTTACCCGAGATTACTCTTAATCTCCCAATACATGGGCTCAAAGCTCGGCGAGCTTCACTCAACCCTACGCTCTATCTAAGAGTTATACACAGGAACAACCTACCACTTTGCGCTCTAGGCTCCAACTCACTTTTTCCCAGCAAAAGCGACTGCCTCTCTCGCAACCCTCTGCTTTTTTCTCCACGTAAAAACCGGGGTTTCCACCCTGACCACATTCTTAGCTCTCCCCCTCGTTCGGGGAATTCTTTTGTCTCCCCATCTCCAACAGACATCTCAAAAGGTCGGGCTCTCCATCCATCTTTATCCCTCCATCCAAGCTGTACAATTCACCTGCTCGGATCCAGTTTCAGACAAGGAAAGAATGTTACTTTGAAATTTCCAGTACACAGACCATACAATATATAATATAGTAAGACAAAAATAATATAGAACCATAGTTCTAATAGCAGATGTTTCTCAGAATCTGACAGGTATATACAGTTGAACCTCGATTATCCGAAATAATTGGGACCAACCATCTTTCAGAAAATTGAAACTTTCGGATAATCGAGAATACTTCAATTTTAAGATTAAAGAGAAATATAAGGGATATTTCTTATTATGGTACACAAGTGATTAATAAAAATAAAGCAATAGCAAATAGAAACAAGGATAAATTACCTAAATTTTAATTTTGAAATTAAGTAAGTGTTTGAAAAAATGTTTTATTTGTCGCAGTTTCGATTGCCTTTGCTTTGCAGGGAGTTTTTAAAAATCATTAGTTCTCCAGTATCAGTCTTTCAGCCATGCCAAATCTTTTGTAAAACATTCAAAAGCTTCAGAATTGCTAATTTGATCGCTTTTTTCGCTCCACTCCGCAGCTTACGGGAGCTCATGTTAAATTCAAAGGAACTCTAAGAATGGGGATCGGAAATATTTATATGTACTCGTAGTTCGGAAGGGACCGCTTTGCACACTAGGAATATGATAGTTAAAAAAAAGGCTTCCAAAATGGATTTTGCACACAAAGAATATGATAGAAAAAAAAAAAACTTTAAAAATGGATTTCGGTTAACCGAGAGTTTCGGTTTAAAAAGTTTCGGATAAAAGAGGTTCTACTGTAACTATTTAAAAAAAAAAAAAAAAAAAAAAAAAGATAGCAATCAAGCAATCTTCAAAAATAAATAAATGGTGAACTGGCACCACAGCACAACAACCACAAATAAAAAGATTTCTGTTTAAAATCCCTAAACATATAATATACTTTGTTTTAATAATACTACAAATTCTGCAATGTTCTTTTAATTTTTCAACAAAATCTAATTTTATACATGGCTTGTTCGAATCAGAAGGACCTTAAAGGAAAACAAGAAATTCATTTTAGTTTCGTTGTATTATCTTCTTTTATTTGAAAACCAATTCTTTTTGCAACAAGTTTTACTTATTTATTTTTTTTTTCTCGTCCTATTAACTTTTTTACTCAGTAAGTATATCTATATCGAGCTTGTAGATGTTTTTCTTTTTTTTTCTTCTTTTTTGTTAGCAATCTATTAAAAAAAAGTACATCACGCGTATGTAGTTACATAAACATGTTCGTAAAAACGATTATCACGTACACATATAAAAAAGTTGGGTCTTTAATTTTTTTCCTTATCTATTTATATATTTTATTAACTTATAAAATAAGCATATATTTTTACTTTCTTTTTTATTTACAAGAAGAAAGTACTGGTTTCGTGAAATTTTTCAACTTCCAGTTTTCGACGGTTTCACACGTTTTAGAGGTCAGAGATCCCGAAAACCATGTTTTTACAAAATGTCTGTCTGTGAATCTGTGACTCTGTTTGTCTGTCTGTATGTGCCTAGTTCAAGAACTAATGCACGGAATTTAATAAAAATTTATATCCAGGTAGTCCCTGATATAAATTGGGGCTGATTAGTTTTTGGTCTAAATCGTCCAACAGGTGACGTTGCTGTGGGGCATTCTTCACGATTTCCACAATAGCTCGGGCATCAAGAATTAATGCACTAATTTTCGTTTCACTTCAGATTCAGTTAGACGTTGAAACAAGTTTTTGCTGATAAGATTTTGGTGTTAATCGTCCAATAGGTTTCTCTGCTATTCTGCATTTTTCAGCATTAAGGGTGTATTCCGATCCAAACTGCTTATTTTCTGATTCATTTTAAAATTCATTTTTGCTCTCAAACGCATCAAACTTGGAAATTCTCTTATTTAGAAACTATATAATGTGCCGTGCTTCTTAATTTTTTGATAAATGCAGAAAATACTGTAAAAAACGCTGTCAAAGTTGGCGTTTTGAACCGAATTTTCCGAAGCGGGCGATCTAGGAATGAAAAAAATGGTCATACTGAGAAAATAACTGTTTAAAAATCAAATTCTAATTAATTGAGCTCAAAATGAAACCACACGGCATGTTAAATATGTCTTCAGAAATCACCCCAGCAAGTTTCATGTTTTTACTTTTAAAAATGAGTCTGAAAATGTCTCAGAAAATTTCGAGCTGTCGAGGGTGGAAAAATATTTTTTCGAATACACCCTTAACATGATTTCAGCGATAGCCATACCTCAAGAACTAATGCACGGAATTTTGTACCTTTAGAATCTTCATGGTGGGCATAGTTTTCCATTTATTTTTGGCACTGTGATAATGAATTATGAAGTATTAATATATATTGGATAGAAGAAAGTTTTGGGATTGGCTCATTTGAGATTAGCACGACAATAATTAATAAACTGTGTTGAAAATTGAAGTTAAATTGAAGTTCGGGATTTCGAACAGCGAGAGGGAAAATAAACACCAGGTTTGTGGATTAGTTCAAGGTAAGTTGTACTGCCATTATTGTAAAAAATTAAAAAAATAATAATAATAAAATAAAAATAAATTCTGTTAAGTTTTCCATCTTTTTTATTCGGGTTCTAAAGAATTATTTGTTATCTGAATTTGAAAATCGGAAAATTTTATGTAAGGAAACATGAGTTATGTCAAAAATGTTCGGAAAACTATTACAAACATAATGTCTGCATTTGAAACTCTTAAATTAATTTACAAAAGCCGAAAATAAAATTTAATGTCGTATATAAATTCCCTAATTATTCTCAGTCTCTATAAACATACAGAATTCAAAAATAAAAATATCTGAACATAAGATATATTATATGAACTTTAAAATTTCACTGTTTCACTTAAAAGTGACTAAAATAATAAAAGAGATGTTACAAGTTAAAAATATCCATTTTATTTAAAACTTCTAAGTACTTTCAAGCTTTTCCAAGCTCTTCATCAGAGAATGTTTTAATAACTGATTGCTGTTTATTTATACAAATACGTCAGTCACTTCATTATGAAAATGAGAGAGCCAATAATTATTAGAGTTGAAAGTAGAAGTGGCAGTTTCTTGGATTGAACTTAATTTGAGAAAATATATACTATTATTAATTGCAGTTCCACTTATTTTATGACATTACTCTGTTCTCATACGTCACTTTCCTTTTTAAATGCGTAGCTAGATAGTCAAAGTAGAAGTGTTTCAGATTAAATTTGGATAGAAGAAAATATTTAACTGCCGTACCATAAACTTTAATGCGTCACTTTTCTCAAATTTCCATGATTTTTTTTTTTTTTCAGGATATGGAACCATAAATTGAGAATATTGTACGACAGGGCGTTGTTACATAATTGATTATTTTTACACTGAATTTCTATGATTCTCTGATTGGTGGATGCGTAATAATTGGATGTTGGGAATACGATTGGTACATGATCAAAATATATTGTGATATTCTGATGGAAACTTAAACGAGAGAGAGCTGTGGATTGAGTGTAAATTCCTGAAAATAAATCATGGATATTTGAGACGTATTAAAGAGTATTATTTGAGAAAAGTGACGTATTAAAGTTTATGGTATGGCTGTTAAATATTTTCTTCTATCCAAATTTAATCTGAAACACTGCTACTTCGACTATCCAGCAACGCATTTAAACAGGAAAGTGGCGTATGAGATCAGAGTGATGTAATAAAATAATTGGAACTGCAATTAATAATAGTATATATTTTCTCTAATTAAGTTCAATCCAAGAAACTGCTACTTGTACTTTCAACTCTAATAATTATTAGTTCTCTCATTTTCAAAACGAAGTGACATATTTGTATAAATAAACATCAATTAGTTATTAAAATATTCTATGATGAAGAGCTTGGAAAAGCTTGAAAGTACTAAGAAGTTTTAAATAGAATGCATATTTTTAACTTGTAACATCCCTTTTATTATTTTAGTCACCTTCTCAGTAAAACAGTGAACTTTTTAAAGTTCATATAATATATTTTATGTTTGAATCAGGGTAAAATATTGCGTCTCGTCTTATGATATTATTAGAAACATTTGTGTTTAGATTTCCTAAACCAAAATACTGTTTCAGTATAACGTCGAAAATTGCAGTGCTCTTTTTTTCTTTCTAACCGATGACCAGGCCCCTACCTGCCGGGTTACCCAGCTGGACGGTTTTCATACCTGGTATCGGAGCGGGTGACCATTTTATCGCCGCGTAGCGGCATTAAGTTTGACGGGTGCCTAGTTCGTATTTTATCGACAGAGCCTACTGCTTAGTTTTGTACTTTTTTATGCATGTTACTTAACGTTTATATATTGTTGTTTGATACCTGCGCATTGATACTCATGTTGATCTCGTAACTTTGAACCTTGATCAGATGACGAGACCTTCACCTGGCAAGACACCTACAGAGGTATAATTCACGGGTAACTTTGCACCCGTGACGGATTTTACATGCACCAGGCGCCATTAGCGTACTTGGAGGATTATAGCCGGGAGTAAGCCGTTCCCGCGACCTTTCATCTACGAGTACGATGCTGTGCCAGCTGTCTATCGCTGCTCGATTTGAATGGAATAGCCTAGCCTGGAGTTTTTGAATCCTAATTTATTGGTCACCAGTGGCTGGGAGGTTCTGGTCTTAAAGGTGGGAATTGTTGGGTTCGAACCCGAGTTCCGCTCGTTTTCTTAACCGTTCGCTGCTTCCCGTGGTTTTTCTTCAAAACTTGTAATAAATACGGTGTGGGGTGCCTTAGAAAGATTGTCACGAAGGGATTTTCCCTTCAATCGGGCTATATCCTATACGTAAATGATCAGTTGTAACCATCAGTTGCATACCATCACCGACGAAACTTAGAATATTCTTATTTTTCACAAAACGAAACAAAACAAAACAAAAAGATTAAAAATGTATTATGCTATTCTGGAAAACCTTAAGGGAAAACAGGAAATTCATTTTAGTTTACCTGTGTACTCCTTCTATTACATCGCTCTTTTTTAGTAGAAATCCAATTGTTTTAGAACAAGCTCTTACGCCGAGTTTTATCAGGTTTTTCTTTTCCTATTGTATTATTTTTTTTTTCTCGAATAGGTATATCTACATCGGACTGTAGCTACATTTCTTATTTCGTAATCTACTCAAAAGAAGAATCACATGTTATTATAAAAACAATGACTATATACAAATTTAAATTAATTGAGACTTAACCCTTAAAGACCTGACCTACACAATTGTGTAAGTGATCCTAAAGAAGAAAAAAAAAACATTTTCTTCTTTTTGTGCGATTTAAAGTCGAGCCTGCATCAGCAGAATTGGGTGAATTTCCTGTGGCATAACCTTACATCCGAAATTAAAAAAAATATTTTTTACAATCAAATATGATTCTATTAATTAGGGGAAAACACCAAAACATTTCATTTATACCAAAAATCTCCTTCTCTAAAGGGTCCTGTCTCTGCCGGCGAAGACACCCACGAGCTAATTCTAATCTTCTGGTTAGGTATTGATCTAATATCTCGTTTGCATTTCAATATATATATATTTTTTTTTTTTTTTTTTTTTTTGCATTGAATAGCCGAAATCCGTCTCTACATCACACCTGTAACCAAAATCGAAAAAGTAAAAAAGGTGCGATGTACAGACGGATCTCGGCTATCCAATGCAAATATATATATATATATATATATATATATCGGTAATGGATAACACGTGCAGTTGTGTAACTGGATTAAATAAAATGGGGTTGTATTGGTAAGCTGTGTGTTTTTACTATATTTCATTGATATAAATTATTTAAAAGGTTGTGTTGTTTTTTTTACATTTCATGGCTTTAATATTATTCTGTTTTCATTTTGCATCCATTATTTTGGTTATGTAGTCGTTTGGGTACAGGGGGGGGGGGAAATTCAGCTTTGAGCTTTTTTTCTCACAGAAACCGACTATTTTTCTTATATATTTGAATTCTGTACTCTTGATAACGTAACTCAATGTATAAGCTTTTC
Source organism: Maratus speciosus (assembly GCA_963932465.1). Taxonomy (NCBI): domain Eukaryota; kingdom Metazoa; phylum Arthropoda; class Arachnida; order Araneae; family Salticidae; genus Maratus; species Maratus speciosus. The sequence continues at coordinate 87,202,055 of OZ010799.1, read as the reverse complement.
AATTTTTATCGGTATCCATATTTTTCTTTTTTTCTTCCATATTAATACTCATAAGATAGTACAAGGGACTTTACTTTGTACTTATACAGCTGGTATATACTATGTTTTTGGAATCCATGTTATGTGTGTTGGGGGATACTGTATTTGTTATTGTCATTTCATTCACAATATCACAGTTTTTGTTGGTGGTCGGTAATGTTTATTTAATGGTTATATATATAACCATTATATAATTACAAATCATTACCTATTTCCAGTTACTAAAATTAAATTATTAAATTAATAAATTTAGCTTCAGTTCATAACACTGACATTATACTAAATAAAGATGGAACCTTTAACTTGTAATACAAAATCAAGCACAATACCACTAATTCACTAGCACATTGCGGACGATTTATATATATTTAAAAATGTCGAAATGCAAATAAGATATTAGATAAATCCCTCCCCATAGGATTAGCATTAGCTCATGAGTACCTTCGCCGGCAGGGACAGAAGCCTTAACCGTTCGCAGCTTCCCCTAGTTTTTCTTCAAAACTTGTAGTAAATACGATTTGGGGTGCTTTAGAAAGACTCTCACGGAGGGCATTCTCCCTTCAATCGCGCTATATCCTATACAAGTAGATGATCAGTTGTAACAATATACCATCACCGACGAAGCTTACAACCCTCATAGCATGCATGGTCACGGTGACGTCGTTGTGACGTCATTATGAGTCACTGTGGTCACATCACATCTGTGACCAAAATGCCACCACTCAGTGATGTCACATTGTGACTGAGATGTGAACTTCTTAGAAAACTTAAAAAAATTACAAAAAGTATTCAAAACATGTTATTTATGTAAAATTATATTTTCTGGCAATTAAAAAAAAATTGTGACGTCACTGTTATGACACTGCAAGTAACATACGTCACATATGTATGCATAAAATCACCATATTGTAAGTCACAGTATGAAAAAAATATGAACATCAAAAATCTTTGAAAATGACCAGGAGTATTACATGCCCGAGTTACAGCGACATAAGGAATGAAAATATATTAGTGGATAGGAAATAGTAAATTCTTACACGAAAAGAGGGGGGGGGGGGCAGAAAAAGGAAAATGCACGGTAGAAGTATCAACAAACTAGATTTTAATGCTGTATTTTATCAATTTGTTATTTAAGACAGTGAAAGTATACTTTTTTATGATTTCAATTTTATCTACCATTGCAATTTAATCCTTCACTGATTGCTATTATTATAAAAGTGTTTCTCGGAAAAATGGTACGTATTGGAGCAATTTGGATAACATATTTAGAATTAGGAATATTAAATCTGTACACTTTATATATTTAGTTTGCAGGGAGGAAGTTGTTTTATTTTATTTTATTTATTTATTTATTTATTTTTTTTTTTATTATTTTTTTTTTTTGTTGACCAGTGGTATTTGAAACCCTTCTGTGGTTTCAAACTAAAATTTTGTATTACAGTTAAGTCTGTATCTTTTAATGAGCACGTAGAAAGAATACTCAGTGTTTAGTCATATATGCATTTCTTGCTTTAGAATTTGCATTCAAGTCATAAATTCTACTTCTTTCAGACTTTTTAAATAAAATTAGCATTTTCCGAAAATAAAAGAAATATACAAAATTTGTGCAAAACCTATGATATAAATTCGTATTCAAAATCTATTATTCGTATTTAAAATCTAATCGTATTTAAAATATACGTATTTATTTATTACGTGTTAAACAAACTTTACTTTTTAAAAAAAAGAAAGAAAAAAGGCAGGTGTTTAAGGGTGTATTCCGATCCAAACTGCCTATTTTCTGATTCATTTTAAAATTCATTTTTGCTCTCAAACGCATCAAACTTGGAAATTCTCTTATTTAGAAACTATATAATGTGCCGTGCTTCTTAATTTTTTGATAAATGCAGAAAATACTGTAAAAAACGCTGTCAAAGTTGGCGTTTTGAACCGAATTTTCCGAAGCGGGCGATCTGGGAATGAAAAAAATGGTCATACTGAGAAAATAACTGTTTAAAAATCAAATTCTAATTAATTGAGCTGAAAATGAAACCACACGGCATGTTAAATATGTCTTCAGAAATCACCCCAGCAAGTTTCATGTTTTTACTTTTAAAAATGAGTCTGAAAATGTCTCAGAAAATTTCGAGCTGTCGAGGGTGGAAAAATATTTTTTCGAATACACCCTTAATTGAAATAGAAAATTTTCATTACAGATATTCTTAAATAAGATAAAATTATTGCGCATTTAAACTCTCTGTTGTGTACACATATATATATATATATATATATAATACAGTAGGAGCACCTGCTTGCAATATCGCCTGCGCTCGATTAAACCGCAGAATAAAATAAGGATAAGAGAACTACTGACGCGGGAAGTTAATTTTTTAAGCTAACAGAAATATGCCTGACAATTTAGGATAAAATACAGATATTATTAAAATATTTATCGAACTTAAAAGGTATGTTTTATTTAATTTAAATTTTTTGTTCCTGTTTGATAGATTATTATCATGAGTTAAATAGTTGTATGTTATAAACAATGAGATTGAGCTGGGATTCTTTTCAGAAGCAATATGGCGATGGAAAGATTTTTGAGAAATTGTTAAATGCATTTAATTCATCTATTATAGTTTGTTGTTGTTTAATAGTACAATTATAAATACTAATTATTTAGTGTTTTTCAAATTGTTATAATTATTTTTTTAATTGTATTTAAGCATTTTTTTTTCTTTTTTTTTGCTGTTGGTCATTTTAATCAAACATTTAATTGTAGACATTCAGAATCAGTTATTAAATTTTCTTTGATTGTAAACTCATTTCCTACGTTTTCGATGCATTTATTTTATTGGCATTAAAAAATAAAATATAATATTTAAGCATTGAAATAAAGTATTTTTCATGCCCGATAAAGTTGAAAAGTGTTTATGACTTCGGTTTGCCTGGCCGTCTGTCCGCGCTCTAACTCGCGTAAATATACTCGGATTGACCTGAAATTTTTGGATGTTATTGACGTTTACCATAGCAAGGTCCCTATTTGTAATGAAGTTTGTAGCATGTTTAGCATTTACAGGGACAGTCAATTGTATTCCATTACATTACGGCCTGTGGGAAAAAATCGTTTCAAATGATTTTTAATGATTTTACACGCTTTCAAACAGAATAAAATTGATATGCATTTATGAAGCGCACTAAAATGTGCATTTCGTAGAATATGCGATGCAAAAGAATAGTTATTTTTCATTTACAGGGCTAAAAAAGAAATTCCAATACATAATGATATAGGGGTGGAGGGAATTGTTTGCGGCGTACTTTATTTATGTTAATCTATTTAATATGTAATGAAATTGATATACGTCGTTGAGGTTTACATACTATGAATTATTTCATGTATAATACGAAGTGTATATAGCATTTACAGGGACACACAAAATATTTCAGATACTATATTGTATCCGAAGTACTGTTCATTAGCGATGATTGCTGGAAATGCATTTTTAATTATGATTCACTACATTTATGCATAGCATATGGTGTATATATATATGCTATAATTTATATACAGGATTACACAAAAGTATTCGTAAGGGTTACTGGGTATTGCTTAAAGGTGGTTTTTATATAAGTTATGCATTTTTACGCTGCACTGTATTTAATTTACTAAGAAATGTTTGTAGTATATAGATAAAATGATATACAGGGTCACGCAAAGAATTAGATACGTTGCCGTCTATAAATTATAATTTCTGGAAATGTGATTTCAGCAGTTTTAAGAGTGTTTTTGTTTGAATTAAATTTTAACTAAATAGTGGCGTGTAATAAAGGTTCTAGGTAAACTACGGGGTTGTACAAAATTATTTAAGTATGTTTCTATATATTAGTATAAATTGCTGAAAGAGAATTTCAACCTGTTATGCGTTTCCTTGATAAACTAAATTTTCCCATTATATAGTATATATATATATCAATCTACAGATCAAATACAGGACTGTTTAAAAGAATTAGAAAACATATTTGGCTGTGGATGGTAACTGCGTAAATCAGTTTTTCAAATGTTTTACGCGTTTTCATGTTTACTTAGTTATCTTATTTACGTTATTTCCCCCGATGTCTTGTTAAAACATTTAAGAAGAGTTGGAAAGTGTTTTATAATCTATTCTTAACGCATTATATATCTTACTTGTTGTTTCTATTTCCCAGATCAGTTTTTTCCTATAAAACATACCAAATCTAATTAGCTCATATTCACAAAATACGATATATACGGGAATAAAAAATTTAAATAAATAGGGCTTATCCTGTCGTTCTATAAATAACAGTTGTATTAATGTCCGTAAGACTCCATGTTCGTATTTAATAAAGCAATGACAAATCACATCACATTAAAAAGCTTACACATTCTTAATATTAAGCTTGAATTCAAGATCAAGCTTAGAACTTATTAAAAAAAGATGTCAGTTGATAAGCATTGTTTTTTAAGGGTGTATTCCGATCCAAACTGCTTATTTTCTGATTCATTTTAAAATTCATTTTTGCTCTCAAACGCATCAAACTTGGAAATTCTCTTATTTAGAAACTATATAATGTGCCGTGCTTCTTAATTTTTTGATAAATGCAGAAAATACTGTAAAAAACGCTGTCAAAGTTGTCGTTTTGAACCGAATTTTCCGAAGCGGGCGATCTAGGAATGAAAAAAATGGTCATACTGAGAAAATAACTGTTTAAAAATCAAATTCTAATTAATTGAGCTCAAAATGAAACCACACGGCATGTTAAATATGTCTTCAAAAATCACCCCAGCAAGTTTCATGTTTTTACTTTTAAAAATGAGTCTGAAAATGTCTCAGAAAATTTCGAGCTGTCGAGGGTGGAAAAATATTTTTTCGAATACACCCTTAAATGGAAAATTAAAAATATTTTAGAAGAATAGGACTCCAAAATAGCGATATCTTGCTAAAAAGTACGGTAAAAAGATAAGATTTTATATTTCAAACAAAACTTTACTTTAAAATTATCGTAGTGTTTATGACAAGAATTATCACAGTATTAATACTCGGAAATTTTTCCAGAGAGAAACATTCGCCTTGCATACAATATTTCAAATGAAAATCAAATTTCAAATAAATTGCTTAAAAGGCACAAAGGCCAACATAGTGAAAAATATCCACGCCGGGACTCGATCCCGGGACATCAGTATAGCGCACTGATATTCAACCGACTAAACCACATGGAACGATACCCAGCCTGGTAAATTTCTCCCTATTACATGTTGGCAAGGCTACAAACGCAGCACAAGATGGAATATTTATCGTGAGCCACCGACATGGGGTAAACACGAAACTTAATTAAATCCAGCATCGATTGAAACTATTTTTTTCCAATTATTAATATAGTTTCAATCGATGCTGGATTTAATTAAGTTTCGTGTTTGCCCCATGTCGGTAGCTCACGATAAATATTCCATCTTGTGCTGCGTTTGTAGCCTTTCCAACATTTAATAGTGAGAAATTTTCCAGGCTGGGTATTAGGGCGGGTCGAAAAAACCGAAATTTTTATAATCAAAATGTAATAGCGCGGAAAAGTTGCATTTTGTAAAACAGAATAAATTTCTAAAATATTACATCGATCGGTTAATATCTTTTACCGCCGCAAGGGGGCCAAAGTTTCAAAAAATCGCAAAAAATATGTTTTTTTTATCATTTTTTTTAAAATTATCCAAACATACCAATACAATTTTTAATAGAACGCAATAGCTACATGAAGATATGAGAAATGTCCCAGTAAATGTTCATTATGATGAAATCATATCTTTATTTGCCGCAAAAAAACCATATTTTTTGTAAAAATTTCAAAAATTTCAATTTTTCATTTTTTTCCCTAAATTTTTATAATTTCTATAATATGTCTAGAAATAAATAATTTTACTTTATATCTATTAATATATCATAATTTTTTATAACTATTTGTAATAGACTTGAAAATAAAGTTAATTGTTAATCATTCATTTTTCTTGACGATCACTTCATGTACTGATGTTTTACTTCATAACAGCCAATTCATGCCACAAAAATTATATAAAATGAGCAAAATGTTTTAGTATTTTATTAATTAAAATATAGAGATGTTTAACAGAAATGGGTTAAATATACTTAAAATGAAGAAGAATTTAATGTAAATGAATTTTATAATATAACTTGCTTTCAGATGAAGCCATTATTTCTCGAGAGGCCAAAACTGATCAGATGTGATCCTCCCTCTCTTCTAGTAAACAAACTTTATCAGTGCTTCAATGAATAATTTCACGCATCTTTCTAGTGATTGAGTGGGACAAGGAAAGTTATAATAGCTGGTACACTATGACGCAAAAGTTTAGACAATAAAGAAATTCTTACATACTTTGAAAAATATTTATTCAATTTTCAAATCACTGCTTGAAATTAATGTGCTGTACATATAAACAATATTTATAACAAAGAAAAGTGGAATTGTGCATATTGCAATAAATTAAATGGTAACAAAAATAAACTGCTGTCTCAAAAGTTTAGACACAAATTAAATAAAATCGAAATAAACAATTTTTAAAACCTGGTTGCGCATCCATGCTTATGTATTACGTCATATACACGAGATTGCATGGAAGAAACTAAATCTTGCATAGTTTGTGGATCGATATCGTACCATGCATTCTCAATAGATGTCTTAAGTTCCTTTTCAGAAGAGTATTGTCTAGCGTTCCTATAAACTTTGCGACACATGATGCTCCAAAGGTTTTCTATAGGGTTAAGATCTGGGCTACATGCTGGGCAGTCGAGAACTCTTATATTATGGGAATTAAACCAAGATTTTGAATGTTTTGCAGTGTGAATTGAAGCATTGTCTTGCTGAAATTCCCACTGAGGACCCCCTAGAAGCTCAGCAAATGGCAGTAGGTTTTCTTCTAATGTCTGTGTATAATGCTGTGAAGTTTGACGACCACTGGTGAAGGTCAGAGATACTTGTCCATTATAGCAAAAGGCTGCCCAAACCATCACCGAGCCCCCTCCTTGTCTGCGACTAAAAAAACGTCGAGGTTCCTTCCGCAAGTCATGCCAATACGATAAACAACCATCTGGACCATCCAAATTCCACTTTTTTTCATCGCTAAATATGACTGACTGCCATTTCTCTTCATATGACATATGCTTTCGAGCCCACAGAAGTCTTTGTAACTTATGATGTGGTTTCAGAGCTGGTTTCTTCTGCATTTTGCTATAAACGATTGCTCCTTTTTCCAAAATTCGTCTACGAATCGTATCCTTTGATACAGAGAGTCCCGATGAGCTTTGAACTCCACGTACGCTCATTTGTTGAGTACTCGCTAGTCTTTGTATCAGGCGATCCTCTCGTACATTTGTCACACGTGGCCTCCCAGACCGACATTTTGCTTTATATTCGGAACCACTCGATAAAACTCGATAAATAGATTTTTTTGACCTATTAATAATAGCAGAAATTTCAGAAACGCTCTTCCCTTCACCTTTCAACTGCCAAATCCTTGAAACCTCATTCACTTGAATTTCTTTAGCTCTCGGCATGTCGACTATGAAGCGCAATCGTTTGCAGAACTTAAGTACTCCAAATTTGTGACATCATCGATTCTAAATTTGCATATGCCAGCGAATATTCAAAGAAATTTAGAATAGTGTCTAAACTTTTGCGACAAGCACATTTGAATTTTTATGAAAAAAATTAGTATTATAGCAAATAAAACGACTGTCTTTTGTACATAGCATTTTAAATCAGTTTTTGAATATATTTACAGGTTTTTGTAATTCTGACGTCATAATTCTACATTTTAAAGCTGAATGACGTCATTGTCTAAACTTTTGCGTCATAGTGTATCTTTAATCGAACATTTTAAACTCACCAGCATTTTTAGTCGATAAAGAAACCATAACAGGTGGTTCCATTAGTTTTCAGTTTTGTCAGTAGACTAAAGCCATACCATTTTAAGCTTCAGTGTTGAAGTCTGCTATGATAAAGTGACGGATGGCACTATTCTAGTCCACAGAACTTCGTGCTTTTGCAATTTTCTTCATGGCTGGGGCCCTGATGTTCTCCTCTTCATATGCTATCATTTTAAAGAGGCTATTTGTATGATTTGCGAAATAGTCATTTCGTGAAAATACAGGAACTATAATCTTTCGTAGATTATCTCTCAAGTAACGTAAGTTACTAACTATAGTGCACAGATTCTAGAAAACATGAGTGATCCATTTTAATTGTGAACCAACTGATGCAGTACATTTTAAGGATGTACTCAAAGAGTATGACAAGTTAAGAGGAGGGTTTCTTTGTTTCAACGTAGAGTCTCAAAATTCGAATAGCAGTAATGATCCACCTTGCGTGAAATATTTGTCCAGGGACTCAGCAAAAAAGGTCAATTGTATACACGCGTGTTGAAAGAGCTTGCAATATTTCAGACATATACACTATGACGCAAAAGTTTAGACAATGACGTCATTCAGCTTTAAAATGTAGAATTATGACGTCAGAATTACAAAAACCTGTAAATATATTCAAAAACTGATTTAAAATGCTATGTACAAAAGACAGTCGTTTTATTTGCTATAATACTAATTTTTTTCATAAAAATTCAAATGTGCTTGTCGCAAAAGTTTAGACACTATTCTAAATTTCTTTGAATATTCGCTGGCATATGCAAATTTAGAATCGATGATGTCACAAATTTGGAGTACTTAAGTTCTGCAAACGATTGCGCTTCATAGTCGACATGCCGAGAGCTAAAGAAATTCAAGTGAATGAGGTTTCAAGGATTTGGCAGTTGAAAGGTGAAGGGAAGAGCGTTTCTGAAATTTCTGCTATTATTAATAGGTCAAAAAAATCTATTTATCGAGTTTTATCGAGTGGTTCCGAATATAAAGCAAAATGTCGGTCTGGGAGGCCACGTGTGACAAATGTACGAGAGGATCGCCTGATACAAAGACTAGCGAGTACTCAACAAATGAGCGTACGTGGAGTTCAAAGCTCATCGGGACTCTCTGTATCAAAGGATACGATTCGTAGACGAATTTTGGAAAAAGGAGCAATCGTTTATAGCAAAATGCAGAAGAAACCAGCTCTGAAACCACATCATAAGTTACAAAGACTTCTGTGGGCTCGAAAGCATATGTCATATGAAGAGAAATGGCAGTCAGTCATATTTAGCGATGAAAAAAAGTGGAATCTGGATGGTCCAGATGGTTGTTTATCGTATTGGCATGACTTGCGGAAGGAACCTCGACGTTTTTTTAGTCGCAGACAAGGAGGGGGCTCGGTGATGGTTTGGGCAGCCTTTTGCTATAATGGACAAGTATCTCTGACCTTCACCAGTGGTCGTCAAACTTCACAGCATTATACACAGACATTAGAAGAAAACCTACTGCCATTTGCTGAGCTTCTAGGGGGTCCTCAGTGGGAATTTCAGCAAGACAATGCTTCAATTCACACTGCAAAACATTCAAAATCTTGGTTTAATTCCCATAATATAAGAGTTCTCGACTGGCCAGCATGTAGCCCAGATCTTAACCCTATAGAAAACCTTTGGAGCATCATGTGTCGCAAAGTTTATAGGAACGCTAGACAATACTCTTCTGAAAAGGAACTTAAGACATCTATTGAGAATGCATGGTACGATATCGATCCACAAACTATGCAAGATTTAGTTTCTTCCATGCAATCTCGTGTATATGACGTAATACATAAGCATGGATGCGCAACCAGGTTTTAAAAATTGTTTATTTCGATTTTATTTAATTTGTGTCTAAACTTTTGAGACAGCAGTTTATTTTTGTTACCATTTAATTTATTGCAATATGCACAATTCCACTTTTCTTTGTTATAAATATTGTTTATATGTACAGCACATTAATTTCAAGCAGTGATTTGAAAATTGAATAAATATTTTTCAAAGTATGTAAGAATTTCTTCATTGTCTAAACTTTTGCGTCATAGTGTACTTCTGGTCAGTTGACAAATCATCTTCATCAACAGCTAGGTGATCAGATTAAATTGGCTTAAATTTTGCAATTGGTAATAATTCGCAAATCGCAAGAGATCAACCAATTTGGCCACAATACGATAGAGAACCTGTTTTTTGTCATCAAGATGTTTGAAAAGATGTCTCAGTGGAAGCTCATTGAAGTGAGGTCAAGGAAGCCAATAAAGTGGTTTTTTAAAAGTTGTTCTCAACTAATCCTACTACAACACCACCTTTGCATCCTGTTTTGAAGACAGTTCCGCGAAATTACACTGCAATTATTATTCCAGTCGGGATTTCATTTTTCTTCAAAAAATCTATAATGTCATTGCATATAGAAGTCACCTTGCCAGACAATGGGGTCAAATGACGAAAATAATTCAGACCTGGTTCTAGTACAAAGAGATATGTTCCTCCTTGACTTCGCAAAGATGAAACTTTGCTACCTCTTTAACCTGGCAGATATTTCTATCTTTAGGGGCATCAAAGTATAGAGTAAAAGGAGTACATTATAAAAAAAAAAATAAAAAAAAATAAAAAAGCGAACAAAGTGAAACGTGGCCCTCTAGCAGCGAGAAATTAATTTTACGTGCAGGCAGCTGCAGGTGTTTCTATCAATGAGCAATTTTTTTTTTTTTTTTTTTTTTTTTTTTTATAGAATTACAGTGATCATGGTTAACAATGTGCATGAAATTAACAACATAAAATGCCTTTCCCAGCCTATTAGAAATGTAAAAAATCTGAAAACATTACAAAAGTTATGAAAATTGAAAAAATGAAAAACTTTAATTTTTAACATTTTTTAGAAATTTTGGCCCTTTTGTGGTGGTAAAAGCAACGATGTTACAAAAATGAAATGTTAATGTTGCATTACTAATATCTTGGCGTGACTATTGCGTTCTATTAGAAATTGAATAAGTATGTTTGGATAATTAAAAAAAAAAAAATGCTAAAAGTATGTTTTTTGCGATTTTTTCGAAATTTGGACCCATTGCGGCGGTAAAAGATATTAACCAATCGGTGTAATATTTTAAGTATTTTATCTTTTTTACAAAAGGCAACTTTTCCGCGCTATTACGTTTTGATTATAAATATTTCGGTTTTTTCGACCCACCCTACTGGGTATCTTTCCATGTGGTTTAGTCGGTAGAATGTCAGTGCGCTATACTGATGGCTCGGGTTCCAGTTCCAGCATGGAATCTTTTTTACTAGCTCGCCTTTGCGCCTTTTAAGCAATTAATTTGAAATTTGATTTTCATTTGAAATCATCACAGAGTTTATGACAAGTTCGTCACAAATGACACATATTTCACAAATTGGTCACAGTGTGACTTCAAAGCATTGTCACTTTCGTCACAGGTTCGTCACAAAGTTAATGCCAAAATAGTCACAAATGACACACTTTTCACAAATTTGTCACACCGTGACTTCACAGAGTGGTCACAATGTGACGTCACAAACGACCTCTAAAACGGCCATAACGACCTCGCATTTTAGTCACTATGACGTCACATCCACGTCACATCGACGGTCACAAAATCACAGTGTGACTTCACAACGACGTCGCCGTGACGTCACCATGCCTTATGGGAATATTCTTATAATTTTTCACAATGAATAAAATAAAATACAATAAAAATAAAAATGGATTATTCTATTCTGGAAAACCTTAAGGGAAAACAAGAAATTCATTTTACTTTATCTGTATACTCCTTCTATTACATCGCTCTTTTTTAGTAGAAATCCAATTGTTTTTGCAACAAGTTCATACGCCGAGTTTTATTGGGTTTTTCTTTTCCTAATGTATTATTATTTTTTTTCTCGAATAGGTATATCTACATCAGGCTGTAGATACATTTCTTAGTTCGTAATCTATTCAAAAGAAGAATCGCATGTTGTTATAAAAACAATGGCTATATAAAAATTTAGAGAAATTGAGACTTAAGGGTGTTCTCAAATCCAAAAGGGCAACTTTCTGACATAAGTTTTAGTTTATTTTTGTTCGAAAATGCAGGAAACTAGCTGGTGTTATTGCTCAGAAACTATGTCATTGAGCTGTTTTTTCCATTTTTTTGCAAACGGAATAGATCTCGCAGAAAATAGTGTCAAAGTGGGCGTTTTGAACCGAATTTCTGCGTGAAGGAAGAAAAAGCACTCAAGAGCGGGTAAAAAACGTGTTTGTCACGTGATCAAATTCCCTTATAACTCAATAGGTAATTAATTGATCAAAAAATGGAAGAAACAGTTCAATTCCAAATCGCTTCCATCGCCAGGCTTTCCAATTTTATACCTTTCCATTAAAAAATGAATTTATAAATGTGTCAAAACGTTTTGCGCTCATTGAGCAGAGCAGTCTAGAACAGCCTTAACCCTTAAAGACCTGACCTACATGATTGTGTATGTGATCCTATAGAAAAAGAAAAAGCATTTTCTTCTTTTTGTGCGATTTAAAGTCGAGCCTGCATCCACAGAATTGCGTGGATTTCCTTTGGCATAACCTGACATCCGATATTTTTAAAAATATTTTTTTGCAATCAAATAGGATCCTATTAATTAGGGGAAAACACCAAAACATTTCATTTCTACCAAAAATCTCCTTCTCAAATCCAAAAAGGCAACTTTATGACATACATTTTAATTTTTTTTTTTTTCGGAAATGCATGAAACTAGCTGACGTTGTTGTTCAGAAACTATGTCATCAAGCTGCTTTTTCCGTTTTTTTTTTTTTTTTTTTTTTTTTTTTTTTGCAAACGCAATAGATCTTTCAAAAAATACTGTCAAAGTGGGCGTTTTGAACCGAATTTCCGCGCGAAAGAAGAATAACCACTCAACAAAGGGCGAAAAACGCGTTTGTCATGTGATCAAAATCACTTATAACTCAATAAGTAATTTATTGATCAAAAAATGGAAAACACAGTTCGATTCCAAATCGCTTCCATGGTCAGGCTTTCCAATTTTATATCTTTCCGTTAAAAAATGAATTTGTAAATGTGTCAAAACCTTTTGCGCTTGTTGAGCAGAGTAGTTGAGAACAGTCTTAATGGAATAAGGGATTGAAGATTCAGGAGATGTTTATGATTGATTATTAAAAAGTAAATCTTTAAAAACTGTTTACTTGTTTGATATTTTGTGTGTGTGTGTGTGTGTGTGTGTATTTCAATATCTTTGATATTGTCTGGAAAGGAAATGCATGGCATATTTCTGTGGATATACTTTATTTTCTTAGGCTTTAAAGTAAAATAAATTTAAAATATAATAAAGAAACTGCTTTTGTTGGATTATTTTATTTATGTGCCAGAGTGGAAAAATTAATAAATCCGTTTTAGTTTTAAAATGTGTCTTTTAATACCCCGCACTTAATACATTAGCTCCATACTTATACAAACTTTAATTATACGCTTATATATATATACATACTTATTATCCATCTTAATGCATCTTAAAAGGTTACATATACACCTACGCAGCGTGCGTACAGTTTTAGCACAATTTTTGAAGAGAATTTTTCAACTTATCTGATCGCTGAAAAATATTACAAATTTTGGGACAAATTGCAGATTTTTTTTTTCATTTGAATAAAATATATTACGCAAAGATTCTTGATCTGAAATTCTATTGTCATTCTCCTTGAAAATCTATACGCACCTTATTTAAGTACAACAACTTTCAATACATGTAATAGATATGACAGCTTAAAATAAAATATGTAGCAGTGAATAAACACTAATGAAGGTCTAAAAGGAATTATTATTGTAAAATAAACATAATAAAATAATCAGTTCAATTATACTTAGTATCCGAATTAGCAAGTCACATACAGAAAAATATCACGTAAATTTGGTATAAAAAATACGCAAAATTTTATTTTTTTATGAAAAAAAAAGCTATGAAATCAGTTACAAACAAAAAGTGTAATATAGTATGATTTAAAGTAAATACACTTTAACTTTAGAGAAAACATAATATTCAAAACTTTTAAATAAATTCTTAAGTGCCAAAAAATAAATTTTTAAATTATATTTCAGCCCCGCAGTACTTTATTCTAAATAAATTTCAATAACATTCTGAATTCTGCAGTGTTATTTTAATTTTTCTCGAAATTCTAATTTTACGCATGGGTTGTTCGAATCTGTAAAACTTACAGGGAAACAAGAAATTCATTTTAGTTTATTTGTGTTCTCCCTTTTCTAACACCGTTCTGTGTTTTAGTAAAAACCAATTCTTTTTGCAACAAGTTCTTGCATCAGTTTTTTTTATTATTAGTTTTTTTTCTGCTTATCCTATTAACTTTTTACACAGTAAGTATATCTACATAGAATCGTAGATTTATTTCTTACTTCGCAATCTATCAAAGAAGCACCGCTTATGTCATTATAAAGCCATGTTCGTAAAAAACAATAATACATTTAAAAAAAAATTTCCTCGCTTGTTATTAAGATTCAGAAAATATTTTTAACTATTAAAAAGCAAATTGGATTTTTTTTTTTTCATTTTAATCTTCTTATAATAAAATTCATGGCAAAGATATATTTAATATACTTTTGCTGATATTAGTTTGCGTTTCAAACTTTTAAATAAAATAAATTAAATTGAATTGCCATAGTCAATTAGAGATAAGAAAAATAATGAGTATGTACATTTAAAGAAATTTTCTTCACTTGTTATTAAGATTCAGAAAATATTTCTAACTATTAAAAAGCAAATTAGATTTTTTTTAAATCTTGGAACAATGTAATCTGCTTTATGAACTACCTAGTTACGTGGCAACTTTACATCCAGTGGAGAGGTGATCGTGTTGCAAGGGGCATTAGGGAGCCTTAAAAAATAATGTTTAGGCGTGGCTGGTAGCCACGAATTTAAAATTACTTAAAGTTAAGAGAAGAGTAACAAAAATAATAAAAAGTACATAAGTATAACATAATAAGTGAGAAAGAAAAAACAAAAAGAGGAAAAGAAAATTTAAATTAAAAAAGAGAATTCCATTAGTTACAAAAAAGAAAGGACAGGCGAAAAAGCTAGCGGCGGGGATCCCATAAAAAAAAGACTCTTTTCAGAGACCATACATTAATAAAAACGCTATATTTATAGCAGAAAAGCAAGATATAATTTTTTTAATACTTTCTTATAATAAAATTCCTCACAAAGATATATTTTATATACTTTTGCTGGTATTAGTTTGCGTTTTAAACTTTTAAATAAAATAAATAAAATAAAATTGCCATAGTCAATTAGAGATAAGTTCAGATTCTTTTTTTGGAGTCCCAGTCATCCTGAGGCTGAAAAATTTGGCATCATAAAAACCCGAGCCCGATTCCGAACGTACGCAGTAGAAAACTGTTTCAAGACTCATTTTCTCATTTAAAATTACGGGCATCCCCCGATTACGTAAGTGATGCGTTCCGTAAAGTTTTGCGTAAGTTGAATTTCACGTAAGTGGAATTTGTAAGTTGCTTAGGTAAAATTTTGTAAGAAACTGTGATATTAATTACATATGTGTGTGTGAGAGAGAGAGAGAGAGAGACGGGTTAGGTCATCGCCCGATAGCAGTAATGCATAAAAACATCCAGAAACAGCAAACGCATGGTAACAAGCAAGCTCAGCATTTAATGGCGCTGAGTGGGCAGAAGTTCTTTAACAAGGAAAAATTGTTGTGTCAGCGTTTGGCTTCATACCAGAAAATTAGCCACGCTGCACAATTACCTCGTTAAAATGTAGCTTGCTAAGCAAGTATTTCACTTAAATACTGTCCGAAATGCTTTGTGTGGAAAGATGACTTCAGATTTCTCCTATCACTAGGATGATTACGGCCGTATGATGGCTCGGCCACATTTGTAAAACTCAAACCACCCTTGTAAATACTGTATATTTAATCCAGTTATATTAAATAAGTAAAAAGAAGTCAGAGACGGGTTAGGCCATCGACCGAGAGCAATGATGCATAAAAACATCCAAAAACAGCACACACATGGTAACAAGCAAACTCAGAATTTAATGGCGCTGAGTGGGCAGAAGTTCTTTAACAAGGAAAAAGGGTTGTGTCAGCGATTGGCGTCATACCAGAAAATTAGCCACGCTGCACAATTCCCTTGTTAAATGCAGCTTGCTCAGAAAATATTTCACTTAAATACTGTCCGAAATGCTTTGTGGGGCCAAGCGACTTCAGATTTCTCCTATCACTAGGATCACTAGGGTGATTATCTATCTATGATCACCTATCACTAGGATGATTACGGCCGTGCGATGGCTCGATCGCGTCTGTAAAACTCAAATCACCCTTGTAAATATTGTATATTTAATCCAGTTGTATTAAATAAGTAAAAAGAATACGAGTGTGGTCCTTTGATTATATATATATGTTTATATACATATATTATTTACACTGTATTATGAAAAAATATAAAAACAAACTTAAAGAACACTTTTCAAATATCTTGTGGAATTTGTGGAATACGGGATTTATAAATCTAACATTGATGAATTGATTTATAACAATTTTGAATCTACATCAAACGACTATAAAAATAAGAAATAATTAAAGAGGACTATTTTAACCTATTCTCTATGAATTTCTGATGGCAAGACAAATGAATAGCACTCGCAAAATAAAATAATCTTTGATAAGCACAAACTGTATTTATTATGAATTAGATGATTACTATGAATAACTAACAATAAAGATTAAGCTGTTTTACTATAGATTTGATTGTATACCAATAAAAATATAACTCTGTCTAATATGTAAACTGTATTACGGTTGTGGTTTATATCTACATATTTTATTTATAAAATAAATATCAAAATATGCAACTGTGTATCAAACACGCTAGTATGTTATTCACAAATATAATTTTCGAGATTTATTACGTAACTGGGAATTTACGTAAGTCGCAGGATGCCTGTATCTTTTTGCATAGAAAAAATTATTAATCCTAACACTCCCTCATTACTAAGTTTAATTTTTCTCATATCCCTGAAAATCTATTTAAAATAGCAAATTTTACATTTATATCCAACCCCTGGCAAAAATCTGCCGAAAGCCTTATTCTTACGTTTAAAATATTATTGTACAACTATTTCAGAAAGACATGAGTTCTGTTTTCCGGTAATTCTGAAAAACGACTTTCGGGTTTCCTCTAAGTCCACACAACTTTGAAGAAATCCTTTACTATTTATATGCTGCCACCACCGATATGATTACGTGATATCGGTCACGCTATGAGAGAATTGTTGAAAAGAAAACCAACTCTTTCAATTAAACTTAATTAACAGTTTATTTACACACTATTTACAAATCACAAAACACTATTTACATTTAAGAACTCTGATATAGGTGATCCGGTTCAACATTAAATTAAATAAAGTAAATACTTGCTGATACTGTTAAACTACTTTATATTCCTCTCACCCTACGCTAGTTAAATTATATTTATCGAAGATCACTATTAATCTCACAACAGATTAGCTCTATACTCAAACAACTTCGCCGCTTAATCACGCTCTATCCAAGAGCTACTCTCGAACAACTCACATCTTGAGCTCCAGGCATTAACTCTGCCCTGCGAGAAAGCGACCACACACTTTCAGCAATACGCCGTAACTGATCTCCCTCGGCTATATCACTCCTCTCCCAAAAACATAAACGGGGTTTCCCTTCTGCCATCAGGGTCCCCTTCCCTTCCTCCAATCCATCGAACCTCCCCTGTCACCTTCCGTGACGTCCGTTATTTCCCTAACTGGTGAAATCATTTTGTATGCCTTATCTCAGGATGCATTTGAATAGCAGGGACCCCACTGTATTCATAAACTACATTCCTTCAGTTACCCTATCTAACTCACTATCCCGGATTAAATTTCAGATAAGAAAAAAATGTTACTTTAAAATTTCCCGTACACAGGCAATATACAAGCAAGAAAATAATATATAACCATAGTTCTAATAGTAGATATTCCTCAGAACCTGACGACTTCATACATAAAGAGAGGAGAAATGAAGGATATCCCGCAACATCTTTTTGTTACTAATACTGATCATGCAAAGCTTGAGAATCAGACTGAATATTTCTTCTTATTAATTTTAAATTTAATTGCTGATTTTTTATTCAACTTGGATTAAAAGCGTAAAACTAACAGAGTGAAAAGGTGTGCAAGTCTGGAATCGAAACAGGTTCCTTACCATTACGCGGCAATGCTCTACCGCTGAGCTACTTGGACGATACCAGCTAGGAACTTTTTAGTCTTATCATTCATTCTCTTATTGGAATCACTCTTACATCTTCCAAGCCAAGTTGAATGAAAATTCAGCAATTAAATTTCAAATTACTAAATTATAGGTGTGTGAAATTATCTACAAAATTTCCAAAATGATATGTATATATGCAGTAGCGCCAGCTTTTCAAAATTACTGGGTGGGCTCAAACATTTTTGAATAAAATAACACACGTAATTCCCCCCCTTTATTGCGTATGTATGTGGAGAGAGAGGAGGGCGGAGAGAATAACTAAAGATGATAATTCGAAGTTACTCTTTGTTTATTCTATGCAAATTTTTAAATTATTATAATTGAATTATAATTTTATAAATAACTTTATCAAATTATATTTTCATAAGTTATTCCTTATAAATACATTAATATTTATAATAAATAGCATAAAAATTGCTAACAATTGAAAGTGCAAAAATCCAAATGTCAAGAAAAGCTAACATTTTAGTCACCTAAGTGCTTTATCAATTCAAGAGATCAAAACAGATGACAAAATATGCAGGGGATTTGTTTTTGTGAGATATTTAACTGTACATCCGTTGAAGCGGTTTTCAATGCTCCTGGAAATCTAATCGATGTCTTTACTATTTTTCAAAGAAAATTATTTTGATAACGTCGATAAAACCAAATTCCATTTCAGAAATTAAATAAATAAACAACCAATTAAATCAATTGAATTTTTTTGGGGCGGTGAGATCAAATTAGTGGGTGGCTCGTGTCCCATGGTACCATATAAGTTGGCGCCACTGTATATATGTAGATTTCTTCTTATATCAATTAAACATTTCCCTTCCAAACTGATTTTTAAAGAATTGTAAAACACTTTAAGAACCTTAGAATACATTCTTTGTTCTCGAATAGCAAGATTTTTGTGAATACATAAAATTTTGGCTTTGAACCCCACCCGAAGACTGATATCAGAATTAAACGCGGCCCATTTCTGCCTCGAAGTTTTATGGACGACTGAATTCAATAAGAAATTTCTGTGATTCAATAATGTCTAATAATCTAATATTTATCTTTAAAAATCTATTTTAAAATAATCTAATATTTAGAGCTTTCTACTGAACCGATTTTGATAATTATGTGCCTGCACTCGCTATTTTTTTTTTTAAATAATCTCATTTTTATATTTTAATTTTAATTTTCAAAGTCTTTTATGAAATTCCTTCACATTGGTGGCAATCGGGTTACTTCCATTGTTGAAGCGAGAAAGGTAAAAATGAGAATTACCATATCATTACGGATGCCATTTTCGTATTACAATTAAAAAGTAGCTTTTTAAAACTTTTGAATACAAAATGACGTCACGATCTAAAAAAAAAAAAAAAAAAAAAAAAAAGCGCATTTTTAAAGTTGTTACATTCAATTTTACTTTTTTTAATTCCTCTGATACTGAAATCGAGACGCTAATCTAAGAGAGCTTCAGTGTGTGAAAATGACGCCATAGTAAAAATGAAAGAAGTACTTTCTTTGGTAAAACTAAATATTTAGTACGAATGCGTTTAAAAGTAAATTTCTGAATTTCGCCGGCACTTAAATTAAAACATCAAGTCAAGAGTGCGAATGTTTACGCACAAAATTTCAACTGGGAAAAACGTGACATCAAGCTTGGAAATGCATTTATTAATAATTTATTGCATGTTAATTCTCTATAGCAATTTTTAAAACTTCTAAGCATCACACATTTTCAATTTTTATACCATCGTATTGAAAAAAAAAAGTACTAAATGCAATTTGCTTGAAAACTGCATCGCCATTTATTTTTGAAATATTAATTTTTTGTAGTTTTTGGAGCCATTTGCTTAATATTGGCAACGGAAGTACTCCATTTCTGTAGAAAGTAAAGGGAAAATAGTTGCAAAATATTAATTATATATTTTTGTTGCCATTTTTTCATAACAACCGAAAGAAAATGTAACTAAAATATGTGCTATTTTGAAAAAATATAAACGAATGATTTCTTTTAAAACATGGAGCAATTATAAACTATATTTAATTTTAATTATGTATATATATGTTACAAACAAATAAAGGCCTATGAATCATTAGACAGCCTATTTTTATTTTTATTTATTATTATTATTATTTTTTTTTTTTGGTCGAGTTTTTTTAATGACGGCACCTTTTTGCTGCATTTGTGTATTACTTCGCGATAGTGACGTCCTATGCCTACTTTATTGTAGATGTTTAAGGGTGTATTCCGATCCAAACTGCTTATTTTCTGATTCATTTTAAAATTCATTTTTGCTCTCAAACGCATCAAACTTGGAAATTCTCTTATTTAGAAACTATATAATGTGCCGTGCTTCTTAATTTTTTGATAAATGCAGAAAATACTGTAAAAAACGCTGTCAAAGTTGGCGTTTTGAACCGAATTTTCCGAAGCGGGCGATCTGGGAATGAAAAAAATGGTCATACTGAGAAAATAACTGTTTAAAAATCAAATTCTAATTAATTGAGCTCAAAATGAAACCACACGGCATGTTAAATATGTCTTCAGAAATCAACCCAGCAAGTTTCATGTTTTTACTTTTAAAAATGAGTCTGAAAATGTCTCAGAAAATTTCGAGCTGTCGAGGGTGGAAAAATATTTTTTCGAATGCACCCTTAAGAGTGGATCGTAAATGTGGAATTCTTATGCGGATGCGAATGACGTCATTTTACATAAAATAAAAGCCTGTGCTGTAAGTCTTAAAATTGAAATATGTTTCGTACTATTTATATATGCATATATATTTTTTTAACGACACTAAATTCTGAAAAAGCAGAATTCCTGTTTTCTAGTTTTTAGATTTCGTTAATTATGATTGTGTCATAGTGACGCAATTTTCGTCGATTTTTCATTGCGTAATACCAAAGATCAAAACCTCAATTAATAACTTCATAATTTTTATTTTAGTTGCATGTTACTGATTACGGTATACGAATAACGTTAAATTTTTCCACAATTTGAAAATTTGAAATTAAACGTTACTTCCCTCAAAGTTGCAAAGTTCTTTTAATTTTTTACAAAAATCTAATTTTACACATGGCTTATTTAACTCCGAAAGACATTTAAGGCTGTTCTCAAATACAAAGAGATTACTTTCTGGCACATTTTTACATTTATTTTTGTCGGAAACGCATAAAATTGGCAGGTAACGTTATTCAGAAACTCTATAATCGAAGACGTTTTCCATTTTTTGGTAAACGAAAAAGATCTTCAGAAAATATTTTCAAATTTGGCACTTTGAACTGCATTTCCGTACGTGATAGCGAGAGAATGAAGAAAAACCGGTTGTCACAAACAACATCGCTTATAACCCGATAAGTAATTTATCAGAAAATGGAAAACGTCTTTCGATTCCAAATCGCTTCAGTGGTCAGGCTGCGAATTTTATGTTTTTACGTTTAAAAATGAGTCAGAAAATGTGTCTGAAAGTTTCGCGTTCGAAGAGTACAAGATTTGAGAACAACTTTAACCCTCTAATTCCCATGCTAGAATACGTTCCAGAAATTGCATAATTCAGAGAATCATAATTCATACCAGAAAATATAAATAGTAAACTGCGATTTATTTAATAACTAAATGTCTAGTATTAAATAAAGCAAAAATTTCTATCATAAATTTCTGGTGTAAAAACGAAATATTTGAATAAAAAAATCCATTAAATCGGGAATGCTGGTGGTAGCATATGAGGGTTTCACAACCATAGTAGACCAAGTCCACTTTAAAAAAAATTAGATAGTTCATGTAGAAGGTGCAGTAAACTGTATATTATCTACTGTCATAGTGCACCAAGTCTATAGTTCACATACTTTCTCATAGATTGCACCTGTGTCCAGAGTTGGTGAAGTAATACAAGAAACCTTCACAACCATATACTGAATCAAGTCCATTCATCAGTGTACTACTCTTTCATCTGTGGTCCATTTTTGTCTAAATCTTGCCTCATTGCTATTAAAAAAAAAAAAAAAAAAAAAAAAAAAAAAAAAAAAAAAAAATTGTAGAATAAATAAGTAATGATTTCAAAACTTCTGATGAAAAATAAACGTTCGTGAACCATCAGATGGATAAACTATGAATGGAAAGTAATATTGTTTTTGATGAGTACCCCCCCCCCCCTTTTTTTTTCTCGGTAAACAAACAGTAAACGTACTGACAGCGCTTTTCTTAACAAAAATCATTGCAGGGAAAAACTCTAATCACATATTTCGATCATCAGCCTAGAGAAGAATAAATGTACCACAAAAAATAAGACCAACGTTAAAAAAAAATTCTATCACAAATTCTTCAGCACAAAGATTAATTTACACTTTAAGCCGTCAAATACAGATACATGTAAATTATGTGATGACATATCAATCAAGCTTTAGACAGAAAATGATGTAAACACTAGAAAAAGTCTTGCAACCGAACGAGAGCTCCATTTGCGGAAAGCTATACAGGCTAGAGAAAAAATTAAAATTTAAAGCCTCAGATGAAACTTACTGCTGTATATTTGACTTGCATAAAGCAAGTCCTTTTCCTAAGCTCTTTCAACATACATAGCTTATTATAAACGCAGTCTATATGTTTATAACTTTGGAGTGCATTTCTTTACTAATAATGTGGGGTATGATATGTATGGGGATTATATCATAATATGGGGATATCTATCATAATATGGGGATTATGATAATATTGTGTACAGTGTATGGTTTACGATAACTGGTAATATGTTTCACTGTACGTCTGAGATGAAATATAGAGAGAAAGAAGTTCTCAAGACCTTTCTAGCATTGTTGCAAGACACCTAAGAGAGTAAACCTCTAAACATAAGAAAATTATTCTATATTCTGATGCCTGTGGTGCCAAATGTGATGCCTGTGATGCCAAAATAGGAACATCAAAATGTCTCTTACGCTGTTGAAACAAGTTAATAGTACAAACATAAGAGCAGAGTCGATTGACCACAAATCCATGGCGTCCGGCGACTCTTTCCTTCCGAATGACGCAGAATTTGGCATGTTTGAAGCAGCAAGTCGCAAAAAATAGCACAATTATGTCCTGGAGACTGCAAGGAAACTATTAATAGGAAACTATTAAAGAGGAAATGTCCTAAATTTGATGTCATTGAAGTTAAGAATTCCGACTTTGTTTCTACTACAGCTTTGGAACGAAGAATCACAAACAGAAAGAAGGATACTGAGGAAGCTTATTTCAGTCGGATAGAAATTAGATGGCTGCGAGTTGTGAGAGATTCTCCCTTCATGTTACTGTTCAAAGAAACCCTCAATGAGGATCAACCTTTTCGCAAAATAAATTTGAAAAAATCTGCTCGTAAGGTGCAACGTTACTTTATTTGTCAATTGTCAGTCAAATGTCAGTCGTAGAAAAATCACTTTGGCCAAAAAGAAAGATATGATGGTTATTTTGCCATACATTTCGCGAATTCATCATGCATACTTCAAGAATTTATCCAGTAGATCTCAATACCAGGCTCCAAGCTACTTCCACTAAAGTACAGTCGTGGGAAAAAAAGTAAACACCCCTTACTACTCCTCAACAAATTATTGTAGAAAAAAGTTACTGGTACCGAACGATTGGAAATAAAGTCTACTTTTAAATGACATATATAAAATTTGCTTAGGGAGCCATCTACATATAAAAACAAACATTAACTTTGTTTTTTTTTTCAATAGCAATACACAATTCTGACAGCATAAATGAACTCTACACCCTTCAATTAGCATAAAAACATATTTTTATGCAATTCGTACCATAAGTTTCCGAGAAATTAATTATTTTCAAAGGAGCTTATTTTAAGGGCTGTATCCAAATTGAAGTTCGGTACTTTATTGTTAACCGAGAGAGTCCCCTTCTTGATCAAGGCACCTTAAGCACTACTCAAGCAGTCAATGAAGCCTAGATAACAGGACAGCAGAAAAAATTTCAAAATATCTACTCACTTCTATCATAGACCGCCCCTTAAACCATCATTTTGCCGTTTTTTAAGCATAATTTGAAAACTACTTGGAAGCAAAATGTGAAATTTTGGATTTTCATAAAGCAGGACTTAATAAATCTAAATCCATCAAAAAAATTGTAGGTTGCAAATCATAATTTTTTCGAATATTAATTTCATAATTCATATCATAAAATTATACAAATTGCAAATTCAGCGTATTTATGTTTGGGCACATTAGTATTATTGCTACACAAAAAATTAGCACATTAGGACCATAATTTCAGGAGATATAAATAAAAATATGAAAATGTAATTTAACATTAGAAGCACTAAATTTTGAATGTTTATAACTAAAAAACTTATTATTCAAATGACTTGAAATTTGGTATCTAGGCATAGTTTGAACCAAAGATTTGAAATATCTTCTTAAAATTGGGTATTGCCATTGAAAAAAATGAGGTTTTAGTTCGTTTTAATATGTAGATGCCCCCTTAAGCAAATTTTATATATATCATTTAAAAGTAGACTTTATTTCCAATCGTTTGGTACCAGTAACTTCCGTCTACGATAATTTGTTGAAGAGTTAGTAGGGGGTGTTTACTTTTTTTTCCACGACTGTACATCATGATGATGATTATGATAGTATTGTGTACAGTGTATGGTTTACGATAACTGGTAATATGTTTCACTCTTTGTGTTTAATTTAGAGTAATAAATAGAATAAGTAAATATAAATCAAAATGAAGAGTTTTTGTAATCATAATAAACAAATCTCTATTTACGCATGGAAATTTCACAACCATACTGGACCAAGTCCTCATTTAAAAAATAAATAAATAAATAAATTTGCAATAGAAATATTAATTTGTCATTTGTAAAAGTAGGGCAATATAAAAATGATGCTTTAAATTAAATATCAACACATATAATCCTTATAAATCACTTGACATGAATTAATTATTTATTAAGAACTTTAAAGCATTATTATACACAATAGAGAAAATTGGACTTGGTCTACTATGATTGTGAGTTCCTCCTATAGGCTGCCATGGGCATTACAGATTTAATGTCTAATAGTATGATTTGTAATATTTAATATTTCAAACTTTTAAATGAATTCTTAAAAGCTCCCCACCCTTTCAAATAAAAAAAAATTAATGATGTATTCATTTTCTAGTTCTAAAGCTCAATAACACACCGAATTCTCCAACGTTCTTTTAATTTTTCACAAAAATCTAATTTTACACATGGTTTATTCGAATCAGAAAGACCTTAAAGAAAAACAAGAAATTCATTTTACTTTCGTTGTGTTCACCTTTTTCTTACACCGTTACATTTTAGTAGAAGACCAAATTCTTTTTTGCAACAACTTCTTGCGTCTGTTTTTATTAGTTTTCTTTTCTTATTCTATTAACTTTTTTACCTTGTAAGCATATCTACATCGAGCTGTAGATGCATTCCTTAATTCGCAATCTATTAAAAATAAGATAAATCGCGTATGTCATTATAAAAACTTGTTCATAAAAACAATGAATACGTATATATATACAGAAGTTGATTTTTAAGGCTTTTTTTTTAGCCTTTTTACTTAATTTTAAACGAAGTGATTTTAGCGTCGAAAATTGAAGTTCGAATTCAGTTTTCGCAACTTCAAACTCTCAGGAGAGAAATAAAAACAGCTAGAAAACTTGTTTAATGAAACTTGTACGGAAATTGTTGTAGATTGAAAAAATAAATAAATCTATTTATTTAAAACACAGGCCTGTTTTTTACTTTCTTCTATCTTTACAAGAAGAAAGTAGGGTAGACCGGGGCTAGTTGGCCCGCTTTTTCTTCTAATAATTTAAAAAAAATTACAATTCAACATTTTAAATTTCTTTTTATGTTACCACTATCAGTGTACTTTCAGGAAGAAGTCACAATAGTAAAGTTTGAAAATATTAACTATAAGTATTAGTTTAGAAGCTCAAATTGACACCAAGTCGCTTGGGCCAACCTGCCCCGACTGCGGGGTAAGTTGGCCCACGTCACTTTTTAATGTTCTGATAGTGTAAAAGTTTAAGAAATGATCAAAATTTTACCAACTCTTAATTTTTATTTCTTTCGAACGAAAACACAATATAGCCTCCTAAATTAAAATAAAAAATTTTGTCAATTCACAAGATATATCAAATTCACTTAAGTTTATCATAAATCCTCTTAATATTATCCACAATTTTTGTATTGACAAGCTTTTGATAGGAGCAATTCTTACAGTAAAAAGAAATTAAAAACAAAAAAAGTGTGTGTGTGGGAGGGGGGGAGGTTGTATAAGAAAAGGAATCACATTTCCCTTAATTCGTTGCGGGCCAACATGCCCCGTGCCAAATGGGCCAACTAACCCCGTATCGCCATTTTTGTTTTTCATGACTCTTAACGAACTTATTCTGAAAGTATTTCAATAAAAAAACATGCCCTACAATAACTACGAACAATTATTTTTCTGAATTATTATATATCAAAATCTAAAATGTAATTTACAAACAAATAAAAAACGATTATTTATAAGAGAGGAAATTTACTCACCTTTGCAAATTTTGAAAATTTTCAATAATTCTTTAACGGACGCTCCGACTTCAATGGTGCTTATGTTGGAGGAGGAAAGCGAAGAAACGCATACTTGGCTGGACTGACAATGTTATCTAACACAAAGTTAAAAAAAATATTGCGACTGGGCCAACATGCCCCTATGGCCAACTAGCCCCGGTCTACCCTATTGGACTCTTGAAAATTTTCGAATTCCAGTTTTCGACAGATTTACACGTTTTAGGGGTCAGAGATTTCAAAAATCATATTTTTACAAAATGTCTGCCTGTGAATCTGTCTTCCCGTCTGTCTGTGTGTGACACAAATTTTGTGGGCGTTCTATCTCAAGAACTAAAGCACGGAATTTAATAAAAATTTATATTCAGTTAGTACCTGATATAAATTGATGGTAATTAGTTTTTAGAGTAAATCGCCCAACAGGTGGCGCTGCTATGCAGCATTTTTCACGATTTCCGCAATAGCTCAATCTCCAGAACACGGATTTTCGTCAAACTTTAGATTCAGTTAGTCCTTCACATGAATTGACGTTTTATACATTTTGGTGTACATCGCTCGACAGGTGAAGATGCTATGCTGCATTTTTTGCGATTTTCGCAATAGCTCTATCTCAAGAACTAATGCTTGGATTTTCAACAAACTTCAGATTCAAGTATACCTTGATATGAATTATTGCTGTTTATGTTTTGGTGCAAAAGGATCAACAGGTGGCGTTGCTATGCTGCATTTTTCAGAATTTCCACTATAGCTCTATCTCAAGAACTAATGCACGAATTTTCATCAAACTTCAGATTCAGGTGTACCTTGAAATCAATTAGTGCTGTTTGTGTGATTTATATAGAAGAAAGTTTTGTGATGGCCACAACATACTAGTTGCAATAAGTTCTTGCGTCAGTTTTTATTAGTTTTCTTTTCTTATATTCTATTAGCTTTTTTACCTTGTAAGCATATCTACATCGAGCTGTAGATGCATTCCTTAATTCGCAATCTTTTAAGGGTGTATTCGAAAAAATATTTTTCCACCCTCAACAGCTCGAAATTTTCTGAGACATTTTCAGACTCATTTTTAAAAGTAAAAACATGAAACTTGCTGGGGTGATTCCTGAAGACATGTTTAACATGCCGTGTGATTTCATTTTCAGCTCAATTAATTAGAATTTGATTTTTAAACAATTATTTTCTCAGTATGACCATTTTTTTTCCTTCCCAGATCGCCCGCTTCGGAAAATTCGGTTCAAAACGCCAACTTTGACCGCGTTTTTTACAGCATTTTCTGCATTTAGCAAAAAATTGAGAAGCACGGCACATTATATAGTTTCTAAATAAGAGAATTTCCCAGTTTGATGCGTTTGAGAGCAAAAATTAATTTAAAAATGAAAGAGAAAATCAGCAGTTTGGATCGGAATACACCCTTAATAAATTGGCAATTATAGCGGACTATATCACCCATAGACCTTCTCCGGATTGTCAAGTCTGTTATAGGATAAGGAAGTCTTGGATTGAAACATAGAGTAAAAGGAAATATTGAAAATTATTCAGCTATGTGGGTTTTTTGGATGTATTTTTTAATCTATGCTTTACATTTTGCTAAAAATATTTAAGCACGTGTACTTTGTTTTTATAATCGAATAAAAATTCATATTTGAATTTATAGTGACATCGCTAGAATATTGCGCATTGTAATTATTTTATCTTCTATCATTATAGTGTAATTTTCTCATACAATAAAATAGAAACCAGGTTTTTAATTTGAATAGATCCTGTTTAAGACCACCAAAGAAGATCGGAGTACGTAAAAATTAACTGACGTAAAATGACGTAATTTAAAAAGGCATTAAACTAAAAATTCAGAAAGTTGACATTTTTTTTATGACGTAATTTACATTGGTTTTTCATTTCTCCTATACCGAGATTAGAAAAGTTTGTAAGTATTCATTTACTACAGATTTTTCTAGTGTGATATTGTACCTTCGCCAGAAATTTTCGACGGGGGAAGCAACAGGCATTTCCGTGGAGGACAATAGTCTTTTGTGTAAAGGCATGCAGGGGAAATGCCAGGCATACTTCTGCCCTTGGGATCAGCTCAACAGGGTATTTCCACTTTTCCAAGAAATAGGGAAGGCTGGACAATGTGTGGGAACTCGTCCCCAAAGTGAAAGTAAAAAGAGGCTCAGGCAGGAGCTGGTGTAGAGGCTGGAGGGTAGACTGGGAGACACTGATGACGTGAGATTGTTTTTTACCAACGGAAGAGATGCGAGTAAAAATCGTGTTACTCAGGTTGGCTATGAGAAGTATAGAACTGTTAATAAAAAGTGAGAGTGTCTACCTATGAATGGTGAAGTTTGTTATTACATTTTTCAAATCTATTTTAGTTGTTCTAATAAAGGACTTTGGTAAGAAATATGTATTATTTTTCAACGATCATCTCACAAGAGCTTAGTGAACCAAAAAGCTCTGGCCCACTACATCACAGCTATAGTATTATAAATGGTGGCAGCTTACGGATTAATTAGGTCTAGCATAAATTAGACTGGACCCACGTGAACTTGATGTACAGAAGGAAACTGTGTTAGAAACAAGGACAGTCGGTGATGAAATCTTGTGTTTGACGAGAAAGATTTTCAAGTGTATCCGGTGAGGAACGGTGAAATCTGGAGTGTCGAATATGTTAGCTGGTATGTAACAAGGACTAAGGATCCGATGATATAGAAAATTTCTTCAGTAAACGTCCAGTGCAGTGGATAAAAGACTATTCATCGATTACCCTTAGGAATCCATGGAGACAGCTTGTGTGTAAATTTCCCGGCGGAAATCAAGTTAGATCCGGAGATACGACAGTACCTGAAAAAAAAAGTGCAGGAAAGCCTTGGAGCAGTGTGGAGAAATGTCTACATAGGTAAGCCCTTTTATGAAATTTTCCAGAGAGGTCTGTTAGGATTTAATATTGTATATGTCTGTTCTTGGTAATTTGTATATGTTTAATAGATAAAAAGTCTAGGGTAGCTATTAATTTGGGATCGAAATTTTTAGTTAGAATTTTTATATTAAACGGGTTTCTTATGGTCTGTACGGTAATTCATTTGGTTTTGAAAATTTAATATTTATGTATTTCATAATTTACTTGAGGATAGTAAATTACGGTTGATTAATAAAAGAATATTAATCATTAAAATTAATCATAGTTGTGGATGTAACTTTTAGTTATAAAGTTGGGGCATATACAGCTTTTGTTTATTACAGCAATAAAGTTATTTGAAATTTTATGGGTATGCTGTAGGAAAAAGCGGGATTAGTTGTTTTTATATAAATTGTATTTATATAGTACTGTGAGTATCAAAATAATTTTGAGGATTTACTCAGTTTTAAAGGATATAATAAGTGCATGAAAATTTTCGGTAGGAAAATTGTATTATTGTTTTATGCATTGAAATATATCTAAAGGATAAAATCCTATTCCTTATTGTGTTTTGGTTTTTGGTGTTTTACAAATTGTATATATTTGTGTATTTTTGTGATTAGTATATTTTGGGGGGAAATCATGGAAGAATTTCTAGGGAAATATACTAAAAATATCTTGCTTTTGCTGGCAGAGGAATTTGAGACCAACGTGTCGGCAACTGATAAGAAAAAAACTATAATTCAGGCTATTTTAGCAGCATCGGATTATAATGAGAGTTTTGCTAAATCGAATTTGGAATGTATTCTTAAAGAGGATGCAGAACGTAAAGAAAAATTAGTTTTGGAACGGGAAGACGAAGAGCGTGAAAAAACAAGACAATTTGAGTTAGAAAAATTAAGAATTCAAAATTCTTCGGAAACTATTAGTCTTTCGTCTAGTGATATGAATGTAGGTTCGCATAGGAATCCAAAAATTAATTTGAAAGAATTAGTTCCACGCTCGCTTTGATTCTAAATTAATTGACATCACTCTTTTCTTTATGATCTTTGAAAAACAGGCGGAAAAAGCTAAAATTTCGCAAGAGGATATGGTTAGCCAATTAATTCCCTTATTGCCATCAGATATCGCGGAAATTATAGTGAAACAACCAGCAGAATTAGGAGATGATTTTCAACATGTAAAAAAAGTTTTATTAAATCGTTTTAGATTGGGAAAAGGTGCTTTAAAACATAAGTTTGAAAATCATCAAAGGAAACCTGGAGCGTTATGGGTAGACTTGGTATATGACTTAAGGAGTTATTTGGATAATTGGTTGGAATCATTAGAAATAAAGGATTTCGAGTCTTTAAAAGAACTCATGCTCACTGAGCAAGTAAAAAAACGCGTTCCTTTTGAAGTAAAAGAAAAATTTATGGATGAATGGGATGAAATGAAAGAGGCTTCGAAGCTTGCTGATAAATGTGACAAATATGAGAGTATTAGAAGTAATTTCAGGAAATCAGAAAAAAAATCTTGGGAAAAAAACCTTATTCAGAGATGCAAAGAAGCAATTTAAATCCGAAAATTAAGGGTGAAGTAAAAGCTAAATCGGAGTTAGAGAATAAAACGGAAAATTTTAAAAATGATAAATTTAAACAAGATCAGGCTTTTGAGAGGAAAAGGCAGATTAGGTGTTTTTTTGTAATCAACCAGGGCACATAAAACCAGATTGTGCGGAATGGTTAAAAAAGAAAAATCAGTTCAATACAGTTAATCATTTATGTAATGATGTTGATTTAGGGGATTGTTTTAAACCTTATCTAAAAAAATCTCTAATAAATGGGGTTGAAAGACACTATTTGAGGGACACGGGAGCAGGGATTGATCTATGCTATAGAAATTGGGTTAAAACAGAGTATTTTACTGGAGATATAACTTGGGTACGTCAACCTCTTGATAATGAATGTAAATGTTTACCATTAGCATGGGTGACTATAAAAGGAGATTTTGGTTGCATCACCAATAAGGCGGCGATTAAACCATCGGAGTCGGATCAAGGTTACTATCTCTTAGGTAATAAAACTGCGGAGCTTATTGAGCAAAATAATGGCTGTTGCTATAAATATGGTAGTTACCCGTAGTAGGACGGATTCTTTAAAAAAAGAATGGAGCAACGGGATGCTGATAATGAAATGTCGTTTATTGAGCAGGCAAAGTTAGAAGAGCAATCAGGTAGGGTAGAGAAAATTGGGGATTGCTCACAGAACAAAGAAACGCAGGTAGTTCAAATGGATGAGAATAGACAGGATGAAAGTCAAATCGAAGATCTTATGTTATTACCGAAACGGGAGGTGAAAGATAATGTGGGATTGAATAAAATTACAGCGAAAGATTTCAGCTTAGCTCAGAAACAGTGCTTATCTTTAAAAACATTATGGGAAAAGTCGAATAATGTAGAAGAAAATGAATTTAAAATAATGGGAAATAAATTAGTAAGAGTTTCACATTCAAATAGTGGGGATGAGAAATTACAATTATGTTTGCCATTAAAATTTAGAGAGAAAATAATGAAAATGTGTCATGAGGAAGTTGCGGGACATTTAGGTGCGACTAAAACAAAAGATAGGGTAATTAAATGCTATTTTTGGCCAAATTGTTACAAGGAAATTGAGGCATTTGTAAGAACTTGCGATCTGTGCCAAAAGGTTGGTAAAAATAGAGATAAAAAGAAAGCTCCCTTGAAGCTCGTGCCAATACTTTCAGAAGTTTTCTCCAGGATAAATATTGATGGTGTAGGCCCTTTGAGTTTAAGCGAGAAAAATAATAGATACTTGATTACTTCAATTTGTGTTGCGTCAAAATGTCCAGATGCGATTCCAGTAGAAGATTTAACTTCTCCGTCAGTGATTGAGGGGCTAATACAAATATTTTCTAGGACTTGTTATCCAAAAGAGGTACAATGTGATTTGGGTAGGTCATTTACAAGTGAGTTGGCATCGGAATTTTTTGATGGGTTTGGTATTAAAGTTGTACATAGTTCAGTTTGCCACCCAGAATCGAATAGCGTTGAACGGATGCATGGTAGTTTAAAAAAGGTTATAAAGACATTATGTTTGGAGGCAGGAAAACATTGGGAAGCAGTCTTGCCAATGGCTTTATTTGCTTTGAGGACTGTAAGTCATGAAAGCACGGGATTTAGCCCTGCTGAGCTTGTACATGGTAAGAATTTACGAATGGCACATACTCTTGTATATGAAAATTGGATGGAAAAGGAAACAGTAAATCAGAATGTAGTGGACTATATTTTGAACTTAAGTAATAGATTGAAACATTGTCAAGAATTAGCGTGTAAAAGAATGAAAGAGTGTCAGGAGAAATGAAAACAATGGTATGATAAGAATGCGGCGTATAGAAAATTTAATGTTGGAGATAAAGTGTTAGTTCTGGCTACTTCGAAACCAAATAAAATGGTGGTTAATTGATAGGACCGGGAACTATTACTAGTGTAATATCTCAAACTAATTATACTATCGATATTCCGGAAAAGAGAAATAAGTCTACTATTTATCATGTTAATTTAATTAAACCATATTATAGTAGACCTGAATTTGTAAATTTGTTGATTGATGAGGAGTGTGAGGAAGTTGAGGATCAAACGGAAATTCCTTATCCCATTGCGGATCCCACTCAATTAGACTTTTGGGAATTAGTAAAAGAAAGTAATTTGGAAAAACGTGTTTCTACAGAGCAAATAGGAGATTTCAGGACGATGATTGAGCGTCATATGAAAGTTTTTTTTCTACGGACCCTGGAGTACCCGTTAGTTAAAATGGACATTGTTTTAACGAATGATGTGCCGGTAAGATCAAAACCATATCGTATGTCGCCGAGGCAATTACAGATTATGCGTGAAGAGATTCGGAGTCTTTTAGATTTGGGTGTGATTGAAGTCTGGCAATCAGATTATGCTTCGCCTATGATTTTGGTTGAGAGTGCGGGTAAAGACGCTCGCCCTTGTATGGACTATAGGAAATTAAATGCAAAGACCAGAACTGAATTTTTCCCTTTGCCAAACATTGAAGAGGTCGTTGAGAAAGTGAGTGCAGCGCCTTTTATTACTATTATGGATCTGACGAAAGGTTATTTTCAGATTCTTCTCACGTAAGAAGCTCAGAGATATGCGGCTTTTGTAGCACCATTTGGGACTTTTTTACCTAAAGTCATGATGTTTGGACTTTTAAATTCAGCATATTATTTTTGTAAATTGATTGCCATAGTTTTATATGGGTTAGAGTCACTTGCGGTTCCATATATCGATGATATAGCTATATTTTCTTTAACCCGGGAACAGCATTTTAAAGATGTGGAGGCGGTTCTTAAGCGGTTAAAAGAAGCAAATCTAACGGTGAAACCATTCCAAATGCCAATTCGCGCAAGGTCACGTAAAATTTCTGGGACACGAAGTTGGGTCAGGAAAAAGGTCTCCTAGTGAAGCTAAATTGCAGGCTATTAAAGATTTTCCAATTCCGACGACGAAAACACAGCTAAGAGCATATCTGGGAATGGTAGGATATTACGCGAGGTACATAAAGAATTATGCTACCATTGCAGTGCCGTTAACAGATGCTTTAAAAGGGAAAATAAAAAAAGAAAAAATCATATGGCACGAGAAGTGTAATAATGCATTTGAAGAATTAAAGTTAAAATTAATGAAAAGTCATGTGTTATATGCGCCTGATTTTAAGTAGAAATTCATTGTGCAAACAGATGCGAGTTTGTATGGTGCAGGAATTGTTTTATCTCAAATTATTGCAGGTGAAGAGCATCCAATTTTATATCTTAGCAAAAACTTTTTCTCGTGCGGAGCGAAATTATAGCACGATAGAAACAGAATTAGCGGCTATAGTATATGGATTAAAAAAGTTAAATTATTATTTGGATGGGCAAAAATTTGAAATACAAACGGATCATAATCCATTGGTGTACTTAAAGAAAATGGTTGGTACAAACTCACGTTTGACACGTTGGACTCTATTTTTGCAGCCATTAAATTTTGAAATTACACATAAGCCAGGAAAATTACATGGAAATGCAGATGGTCTAAGTAGGAAGATTTAGAATCAGAGTTGGATTTTCTGTTTGGAATTTAGTGTTCAAAATTTTAATACTTGTAATTAGTGCGTTTTATTAAGATATTGTGCTGTATGTAAAAATTTAGTTACCTAGATTGTGTTATAGTGTTTTTTTCTTTTTGAGTTAGTATTATATTCAAATATTTTAAATTTAAATTAATTGTACTAGCATCAAAAATGTAAATTCTTTTTATTCTTTTGATTAATTATGTGTAAGGAAAATTCTAAAAATTTCATATTTTTGGTATGTCCTTTGAAACTGAGAGTGGGTATTCTTGAATTTAAGTAGAACTTTCATAATTGGGTCAAAAGTCTAAATGATATTTTATTGCTGATTTAATGGTGTGATTGACCTCTCGAGAAATCTATTAAAAGGGCTTATTACGTGAATTCATGCCAAATATTTCCTATGGAAATCTCTTTTGGTGGGAGGTGTTGTGATATTGTACCTTCGCCACAAATTTTCGACGGGGGAAGCAACAGGCATTTCCGTGGAGGACAATAGTTTTTTGTGTAAAGGCATGCAGGGGAAATGCCAGGCATACTTCTGCCCTTGGGATCTGCTCAACAGGGTATTTCCACTTTTCCAAGAAATAGGGAGGGCTGGACAATGTGTGGGAACTCGTCCCCAAAGTGAAAGTAAAAAGAGGCTCAGGCAGGAGCTGGTGTAGAGGCTGGATAGTAGGCTGGGAGACACTGATGAAGTGAGGTTGTTTTTTACCAACGGAAGAGATGCGAGTAAAAATCCTTTTACTCAGGTTGGCTATGAGAAGTATGGAACTGCTAATAAAAAGTGAGAGTGTCTACCTATGAATGGTAAAGTTTGTTATTACATTTTTCGAATCTATTTTAGTTGTTCTAATAAAGGACTTTGGTAAGAAATGTGTATTATTTTTCAACGATCATCTCACAAGAGCTTAGTGAACCAAAAAGCTCTGACCCACTACATCACACTAGCGTTAGAAATTATACGACCCATTTCGAGATATGTGCGAACTTAAAAATCGCGTTTTCCTTTAAGGCTGTGTTTTCAACTGCTCTGCTCAACAAGAACAAAAAGTTTTGACACATTTACAAATTCATTTTTTAAAGGAAAGATATAAAAATGGAATTCCTGACTGTGGAAGCGATTTGGAATCGAACTGTGTTTTCCATTTTTTTTATTAATAAATTTCCTATTGAGTTATAAGCAATATTGATCCCGTGACAAAGACGATTTTCACCCTTCACTGAGTTGCTATTCACTGAGCATTATTTTCTAAAAGATCTTTTGCGTTTGCAAAAAAATAATCAGAAAAAAAGTTCCGCTACATAGTTTCTGAACAACAACAACTGCTAGTTTCATGCATTTCTAAAATAATAATAATAATAATAATAATAATAATAATAATAAAAACCTATGTTATAAAGTTGCCCTTAGAAGCAGAATATACAAGTTAATTTGATGCAAAAATTATATGCCCCTTAAAGAATTATCATGACTTAATTATCCGTGAATCAATAGAAATTATTACTAAAGAAAATGCAGTTTGCAATGATGTTTTATTCTACAACATACCCGAAATTTGGCTCAGTTTGCTTAAAGAATAAAAAAAACACGTAATACTCCACTTCCCTCTATATCCATATTTTTATATTCCCAATGTTTTCCGGATCTAAAAATTGACTTTCAATTTCACTCCTTTCGACACCAACTACGTGAAATTTGAAAATACGACGCTTGTATTTTTGTGTTCTCTGACGAAGGCTATGTATACAGTTGAAAATACTAAGGATATTAAAGTAATTTTACACGTTTTTAAATATTTTTTCATCTTTTAAGTAATTTGCACATAGTGTAATTTTAACTTTTTAAAGATGAATTTAGCATTCTATTTATTTATTACCAATTCTTCTTGTAATAAGTTTTTAAATCAGCTTTCATTAGTTTTTTTGCTTTTCTCTTTTTTTCCCTATCCTACTAACTTTTTACCCAGTAAGTATATCCACATCGAGCAGTTATTTTTCACCTCTCAATGATTAAAGTAAAAGTTATTTTATTTTATTTTATTTTTGTAGGTTTGCGTGAGTATTTGATATAGTTTATTTGCATAATTATTCTTTCAAATTAATACTAATTCTAATCAGATAAGAGAGAAATAAATTCTTCTTACCTGTGTCTAGCGTGATTGCAACTTCTTCAGACGCACACTGCTTTTTCACGAGAATGCTGAAATATTTTTTTATTAATGAAAGATTGGTGTATGCCGTTTCTTGAAGAATTGGATACTGAGGAGCTTGGCTGGAATATCTAAGCTTTATAAATAGAGATAATTAATAAAATATACATATTCTTGACTAAATATTCAACGTATACATGAAAAGAAATTTAACAGATCGTAGCTCTTACATAGGGTATTCATAGGAGCGAGATTATGCTTCCTAAAATGAATATTAGATAAGGACGGTTCTTATTGATGTCCTAATGGTTCGAAGAACAACACCCCATCTAACAGAGTCTAATAGAGTTACTCAAAAGTCTCGGTGCAAAGTCTTAATCACAGAAAAGAAATATTGATTAGTCTGCAGATTGTCTTTCTTCCAAATCTTTACCAGTTCAATTAAAAGAGTCGTTCTATAAATCAGTAGTGATGCCATCTGTTGCAGCGGAATCAAAACGGTATTAACCGTTCAGTTCTTTGTAGTCTTATGAAACACCGGTCAGGAAGTGGCGACATCTTTTAGCATATTTCGCAAACAAAGGTGAACACGGAATATCTTACACTATTTCTTACATTTTTTAGTTTCTTTAATAAGCATTTAATTGTCCTCTTGAATATACCATTTAATTTATTGACTGCAATTCATGTTTTACTTTACCTCCCAAGAATTACCATTAGAGTGCATTAAGGCTGCTCTCAAATCCAAAGAAGCTACATTATGACATACTTTTTAATTCCTTTTTGTTCGGAATACATGAAATTGGCATGTGTTCTTATTCAAAATCTATGTAATTGAAAGACGTTTTCCTTCGTTTTGGTAAATAGTCCAGGCAATAGGGAATTTTACCTAGCAAAATTAATGGTAGTTCTGGAAATCGGCTTACTTTATGTTTTTTGGGTCGCTGAATCCGAATTTGTAACTTCCCACCAAAATTTCTCCCGGCAACTCCCACAAATTTTGGTAAAAAGCCACCAAAAAAGGTTTTTATTAAAAATATCAAATTTTTTATTGTTTTAGGAGAAAAGTATCTAGAAATTCAGAAAGTAGACAAAATTGCAACAAATTCGATATATGACATTATGACTTAGGATGAAGGGGAAGGGGGGATCTGCCTCGGAACATGCGTGCGGTGCTGCGTGGACTGAGTTGCGCAATTCCACTTAACCACTCACACGTTTACATTTGCCCTCCCATCTCCCCTCCGAACTTTCTTTATAAGGTTTATTTTAAGTTTTTTGGGTCGCTGAATCCGAATTTTTAACTTACCCCCAAAATTCCCCCCCCCCCGAAAACCCCCCAAAACAGTTGTTATTAACTTAAATTTCTTATAGTTTTAGGGGAAAAGCATTACGAAAAGGAACTATGCAAAATTTGCAACAAATAGGATATATGACATTATGACGTAGGATACATGGGGAGAGAAGGGGCTGCCTCGGTACATTCCCGCGCGCTTTTCTCAAAAACAAAATTTTTTCAAAAATCAATTTTTGGGGTGGTTGCCGGATGAAATTTTGGTGGGAAGTTACAAATTCGGATTCAGCGACCCAAAAAACATAAAAGTGAGTCGAAATCCAGAAACTAGTATTAATTTATTAATTTTTTCAGGTAAAATCCCCTATTGCCTGGACTTCATAACTTAGTGCACGTAGCGACGCAGTGCATGTTCAGAGGCAGCCCTCCCCCCCCCCCCCCCCCCCCCGTTCATCCTACGTCATAATGTCATATATCCTATTTGTTGCAAATTTTGTCTAGTTTCTGAATTTCGCAATGCTTTTCCCCTAAAACAATAAGAAATTTAAGTTAAAAACAACTATTTGAGGGGTTTTCGGGGGGGAAATTTTTTGGGGGAAGTTAAAAATTTGGATTCAGCGACCCAAAAAACTTAAAGTAAACTTTATAGAGAAAGTTCGGAGGGGAGATGGGAGGGCAAGTGTAAACGTGTGAGTGGTTAAGTGGAATTGCGCAACTTAGTTCACGCAGCACCGCGCGCATGTTCCGAGGCAGATCCCCCCTTCCCCTTCATCCTAAGTCATAATGTCATATATCTAATTTGTTGCAAATTTTGTCTACTTTCTGAATTTCTAGATACTTTTCTCCTAAAACAATAAAAAAAATTTAATTTTTAATAAAAACCTTTTTGGGGGGCATTTTACCAAAATTTGGGGGGGGTTGCCGGGGGAATTTTGGTGGGAAGTTAAAAATTCGGATTCAGCGACCCAAAAAACATATAGTAAGACTTTTTCCAGAACTACCATGAATTTTGCTAGGTAGAGCCCCTATATGGTCTCTATTGCCTGGAGTAAAATGCGAAAGATCTTTCAGAAAATGTTGTCAAAGTTAACGTTTTAAAAGAATTTCCGGACGCGATACCTCGATAGCAGAGAAAAACCTGTTTTCATGTGACCAAAATAGCTTACACTTGGTGAATAATTTTTTTAATTAAAAAATAGAACACTTATTTCGATTGCAAATTGCTTCAATTTCTGCCAATTTTCTGCCTTTTAAAAATAAGTCAGAAAATCTGTTAGAAAGTTTTGCGTTTCTGAGCAGGGGATTTGAGAACAGCCTTAATTTAGCGTGTGTAACGATCTTGATTATGGGAAATTCGATTATTTTTAAACACTTGGTAGATAACTCAAACAAATGAATTTATTGAAAAATATATTTAATTTTCGCTCTGGTTATTTTTAAAGATAGTATAGGGCAAGAGGAAAGAAAAGAAAAGGAACATTATTTAAACTAACGTTTAAGGAATTCTAAATTGATTTCTAAACTTATATTCGTAAATTAATTTACATTTATACTAAAAGATAAAAGCGTATTTTTTTTATATAACACTCTTCATTTTTATAACTATTTTTTTTTTCTACATTTAAGTCTTTAAAACGTTTCATTGCTGCAGTTTCACAGAGCTTTGGCATATTTTGGTGAGCATATATTGGCGTATAATTAAATCCATTGTTTTTTTTTTTTTTTCATACAATTTTATTAGCCTCAGAGAATATTTGGCTATTTATAATATGTGGCAGGCTAATTTGAAAATCTTTAAAATTAATGTATTCTTTAATTATTAAGTTGTAAAAATATTAAAAGTATTGTAATCGAAACACATATTTGTAAATAATTTTTATAATTGTATCATATCGGGAAGTGCGTTAAAAGTCGATGCAAAATTCCATCTTTATATACAAAAGCGCAAAAAGAAGAAGCGT
Organism: Maratus speciosus; assembly: GCA_963932465.1. NCBI lineage: Eukaryota > Metazoa > Arthropoda > Arachnida > Araneae > Salticidae > Maratus > Maratus speciosus. The sequence goes on along the minus strand of OZ010799.1, from coordinate 87,161,816 downwards.
GTATGTCATTATAAAAACAAGCTCGTAAAAACAATGACTCGAAACACATTTAAAGAAATTGGGTCATAAGAAATTCTTTAGATATTTGAAGGTTTAAGAAATATTTGTACGATAAAAAACAAATCTGAAAGGATTATTTTTTTTTCTTAATGATGCTATTCTATAATAAAACCGCCTGGCACTAGAATTTGGCATATTTCTGCAGCTGTAAAACTTTTTCAGTTAAATAAAGAAACACAGAAAGGGATTTTTATGAAACTCCCTTTTTAACTTTTTTTGGTTAATTAATTTTAACCAAAATTAATGAAACTTTGGTTTATTTCATTAAATGTTTCAAAGCTAAATATTTCTTACAATTTTTAGGAATTTTTCGCTTATGTTACACTGGTCAACAGTGGTTTTGTCCTAGAACTAAAATTAGTTGATTCTAGATCTGTTTTTGGCGCTGATTCCGAATATGCTTTCCGTTTATCTCAAAGTGGTCCAGGTTGTGAGAAGTTTGCATATCTAAATTTATGCAAATTTAGGCTTTTTTGTGCTATTTTATGCAAATTTTAGATACAATATATGTTACATATAATTACGTTTTCTAGATAATGACTACCTGACTATTTGCTTCAGATAAATGTCACGATTTGCATATTCTTAACATTTATTTATCAGTTATTAAGCCTAACTTGCATATTTTTCAATGGTGTAATGTTTACATCACTATCAACTTTAAAATAGTTGCCACAGAATTGACGTAATGTTTTTCTAGACTGGATTTTTATGCTAATATCAAATCTGTAGTCTTTTTTCTTATGTCATGTCTAGTTTTTGAGTAATAGGAATTTCTACTTTTGCACGGCATTAACACAGGTTTGGTATAAGATGCTTTTTAGGGGTGTGTAATTCATTGACTAGAAGGTGAACATGGTCAGATTCATATCAGAGACATAAACAAAAAAATATATAATCGAAAAAAAAAATAAGTAATTGAATCTATCCTAACTAGTTGAAGTTTATCATACAATGTATCATAAAAAGCTATTTCTGACTTTTTTGTCCAAAAACTAAAATTTCACTTTTTTCAAAAACTAGATGTGATAGAAATAAACAGATACAAGATTTGAAATCAGCTCAAAAAACTGGTTTAGAAACATATTAGCGTACTCGTGCGGCATCAATGTTTGAACGTCAAGAAACATTATTAGGAAAACATGAAAAATATACAAATTAGGTGCAACATTTCACAGTCACATGCCAGTATAATCTCAGAAACAACGTTTTTGTGAAGTAAATTAGGCAGCAATCATAACATAAAACAAAAAACTCTGTCTGATATTGCTTTATACCTAAACATTTGCAAATAATTGTATATAATTTACTAAATTTGCATAAATTGAAATATGCAAATATCTCTCAAACTTGACGTGCTGGAGTAAATCTAAAACTAGAATCGGAATCAGCACAAAAAACCGAATAAAAACAACTAATTTCTGTTTTAAGGCAGAGCAAAAGTTCAAATTTGTTGACCAGTGTTATCTATTTCCCCTCATCGGAGAACGTTTATCTTTCAAAAGCAGTCCAATAAAAGTTCTATCCACTTCATCTGGAAAAGAAGTATTGTATAATTTGTATTTGGTAAAGTAATTCTTAGACACCTGATTACGAATGCTTGAAAATTTCATGAATATAGGACAAAAAATGAACTCTTAAATGTGTAAAAAATAATCTGGTTGTGACGTAGCCAAAAAAAAAAAAAAAAGAAAGAAAGAAAGAAAGAAAGAAAGATTAATACTAAATCAGCACATTTAAGGGTGTTTGTTCTCAAATCCAAAAGGGCAACTTTCTGACAAGTTTTAATTTATTTTTGTTCGAAAATGCATGAAACTATGTTGTTCAGACACTATGTAATTGAGCTATCTTTCCATTTTTTTTGCAAACGCAATAGATGTTTCAGAAAATCGTGTCAAATTGGGCGCTTTAAATTGAATTTCCCCGTGAAGGAAGAAAAAGCACTCAAGAGCGGGCGAAAAAGGTGTTTGTCACGTGATCAAGTTCCTTTATAACTCAATAGGTAATTGATTGATCAAAAAATGGAAAAAACAGTTCAATTCCAAATCGCTTCCATGGCCAGGCTTTCCAATTTTATACCTTTCCGTTAAAAAATGAATTTGTAAATGTGTCAAAACGTTTTGCACTTTTGAGCAGAGCAGTTGAGAACAGCCTTAATTCTGTATTTTTTTTTTTTTTTTTTTTTTTTTAAATTCTGGCCATTGCCTTACATTATTGGGATATTTTATGCTTCTGAGTTTCTGGTTGTTTATTTGTTTATTTCTATTTGATTAAATGTTATCCATTAATTGGATAATTATATTTCACTTCAGATATAAGATAATGCTTTAGAGTTCTGGGTTAATAAATAACTAGTTTTAGGAATTTATTTTTGATGGTTTTCTCTTTTCTAATATGGATATTGTTTTGTCATGTTAATTATATGTTTCTTATCCACTATTTATTTCTCTTTTTTTATTTTTCAAATATGACGTCACAACTGAACACTCATTTCGAATAGAACTTTAATTTGAATATAATAACTTTAGGCGAGATCGTGATGGTTTGCTATTTTCAAACAGGAAACTGAAATCAAATTCGACTTCTTTATTAGCCCCCGATATCCTACTCCTTTCGGGCAACAATTAAAGTACCGTCCCTAAAAAATAACGTTACGCTACACAAGCCACCCGTAAAACAAAGCAGTTGTATCATTGTATGGTTAAATACTGATAATCTGTACCGCAATTTTTTTAACTTCTAAACATCGCACATTTTCAATTTTTACACCTTCGTGTAGGGAAAAAAGGTATACTTTTAAATGCAGTTTGTTTGAAAACTGCATCTCAATTTATTTTTGAGATATTAATTTTTTTTTGTAGTTTTTAACGCCATTTCTACGTGGCAAGGCTACTTCTAACGTGGCAAGGCAACTGAAGTACTCCATTTCTGTAGAAAGTAAAGGAAAAACAGTTGGGAAAATGTTGATTATTATATCTTTTAGTTGTCATTTTCCCATAACAACTGAAAAAAAATTAATTAAAATACGTCTAATTTGAAAAAAAAACATAAATGAATGATTTCTAATAAAACATGGAGATTATAAACTATATTTAACTTTAAGTATCCATATTAATGTTACAAACATATGAATCATGAGACAACCGATTTATTTTTTTCGAGTTTCTTGAATGACGACATCGCTTTTAGCTGGTTTGTGTATTATTCTGCTATAGTGATGTCATATACATACTTTTCTGTAGATGTTGTTTATGACTGTATGGTAAATATGGAATTCTTTAGCGGATGCGAATAACGTAATTTTATATAAAATAAAAGCGTGTGTTTTAAGTCTTAAAACTGAAATATGTTTTGTATTTTCTATATATTTTGTATTTTTTTTTATATTATTATTATTATTATTAAATTCTGAAAAACGACGACATTGAATTGTGGGCGACATTAAATTCAGAAAAAGCAGAATTCCTGTTATCCAGTGTTGTGGAATTCTCTTGATAATGTGGTTCACAATATAAATTTCTATTTTCCATATTCTAATGTTAACGCCTTCTTTTTTTTCTACTTTTTCTTTATTTATGATTTCTTTTATTTATTTATTCATTTATTTAATCAGTGCGTTTAGCTATATTGTGTATATTTTCTTTCGAATTCTTATTATTTGGTGTCGTTTATCTTCAGATTTAATAGTTGTATTAATTATAATAAGTTTTATTGTTGTATATGTATGTATCGTTAATAAATACTTACAAAATAATTTTTTCGTCGTTGAAAAACAAAATTCTTGTTAACTGACTCATAAAAAGACAGATAGTTAAGATTCTTAAATGCCCACCGGAAGAAGTGGAATTTTCAAGAAAAGAAACGGAAGGGCAAGCATAAGCTGTAACTCTTCACAATTTATCTGGCAATCAAGAATTGTTGCCAGCCAATCAAGATTTGTCTGAAGATACACATTTTTCTCATATCATTACAAAGAAAAACCCACATTACTCGCAAAAGTACACTTTTCACAGCTGGATTCCATTCAGATACGCTAATTTACACCAATAGACGCAACAGCACTTTAAAGAAATACCACCGTAGTTGAAGGGCAAAAATCAGTTTAACCTTTCTTCCCTCATCTGAACGTTTATCTAAAAGAATCGGTCCTCTAAAGGTAGCAGCTTCCCTTCACCTGGATCTAGCAACATTGTACTACAGCAGTTGATAAACTTTTTTTCCAGGGGCTTTTGTGAATACCAATAACCCATATTTCAGCGGGGTGAAAAGTCAAGATTGGTCTTTAGACAGGTGGTCAACTAACCTCAAGGAAGGCGTATACCTTGCTTTTGTAAACGCAAAAAGGGCAAACCATTCATTGAGACACATTGTCACAAAAACGTTTTTGGGATGGTGAGAGTTTTGGGATAGATGGAATAATATTTCCCGCAGAGCATAAATAATGTCATTGAAAATCATATGCGAGTTTTGAATACGCACGGGGTGCGGGGGCACAAAGGGCGGGTTATAAATGGTTAAAATGATATAAATGGTTCCTTAAACGAGTCATTAAGAGACAGAGGTCCAGTCGTGTGTGGATGATTGCCAAGAATTGACGAAAATATTTTGACGATAACAGGAAAAAGGTGCTGGGCGGATTCATAACAAACAGGCAGATGCTGTTGAGTGACAGTTTAGGACAAATAGGCTCATATCTCCCTACTCATATCTTTTTTTATTTTTTTCTACTTTCTTTAATATTTCTGGCAAACTATAGAAGTATAAGTACGAACTACAGTAAAGCACCGTTTATCAGGCCCCTATTATCGCATGAGCAAATCGGGACTTTGCCCATGGGCCCCGGACCTCAAGGGGCCCCGAAATCCATATATTGATTTATAAAATATTTTTTTCTTCAATTCCAACTCTGAAAATTCTCAAATACAAAAAACAATTTTAATTTTGTAAAAAATTCTACTAAATTTTCTGAAAACAAATTTCATTTTGAACTCTCAGAGCTCAATGCTTTTGCAAAGCTAATTTCAACCACTATTAAATAAGAAATATTTTAATTTTAATAGATTGTATTACAATGAATTTAAATAGTATATAAACTTTAGTGGTTGAAAATATTCAGTTCTATTTGTCATGAAATAAATTTTCTTCCGTATTCAAAGTTTTTTTCTTTTAGCTTTGATTTAAATATGAGAAACAAACACAAAATTGCCCATCTTTTTAGATTTATTGAAAAAACACTTTCTACTTGTGAAGTAGATTGCATTTTATTTTATAATATGTTGTGTGAAACTCATCTTAAAGTAACATAACAAGTTGCTAAAGTTACATAAAAGAGCTTTGTTCTGTACTAAGAAAAAAAGAATATATTTATTAATTAAGGTACTTCATTTAGAATTGGCGGAGCTAAGAATTCTTCTATTTAAAATCCATAAGATGCAAAAATATTGTTTATGCATTACACATATGAGTCACCATCAGTTATATTTGAATAACGTTGTAACGGTTCGAATGGGGCCCCCTAATATATCTTTGCCCAGGGCCGCAGTTAGTCATGATCGGGGTCTGCCGTTTATACGTTTCTTATTTGTACGTCGTTTCAGTGCTGTCCCGGTAGATCCCTATGTATTTTAATGTTATAATGTTTCGTTTATACGACCCATAACTTCGGTTATACGTCTTTTTTCATGCCGTAACCGATTTTCTCAGAGTTTTTTCCCCAGGTGTCGTTCTTGACCGCACTGGCATGCTTAGAACTTTTGTTTTTTTACAGTACTAGTGGCTTAGTGAGAAAACTCTCTAGGAACTTAACTCCATGTTTAAGGGATCGATCCAAACTGCTTATTTTCTGATTCATTTTAAAATTCACTTTTGCTCTCAAACGCATCAAACTGGGAAAATCTCTTATTTAGAAACTATATAATGTGCCGTGCTTCTTAATTTTTTGATAAATGCAGAAAATACTGTAAAAAACGCTGTCAAAGTTGGGGTTTTGAACCGAATTTTCCGAAGCGGGCGATCTGGGAATGAAAAAAATGGTCATACTGAGAAAATAATTGTTTAAAAATCAAATTCTAATTAATTGAGCTGAAAATGAAATCACACGGCATGTTAAACATGTCTTCAGAAATCACCCCAGTAAGTTTCATGTTTTTACTTGTAAAAATGAGTCTGAAAATGTCTCAGAAAATTTCGAGCTGTTGAGGGTGGAAAAATATTTTTTCGAATACACCCTTAATTGAAGTCTATTTGTACGTTTGATAATAGAATAAAAGTAAGTGTAAATCAAGGTGTGCAATTGATATAAAGTTTGATAATTCTCACTTTTGTTTTTCAATTTTGGAAATTATTATTAATACTTTTTTCAAGTTTTTAACGTTCTTCTTCAATATGTAGTGCATCTTAAACAACCGAAAATGGCAGCAAATATTTCCCGCAGAGCCTAAATAATGTCATTGAAAATCATATGCGAGTTTTGAATACGCACGGGGTTCCGAGGACACAAAGCGGGTTATAAATGATTAAAATGATATAAATGTTTCCTTTTCAGTCGTGTGTGGATGATTGGCAAGAATTGACGAAAATATTTTGACGATAACCAGGAAAAAGGTGCAGGACAGATTCATAACAAACGGGCAGATGCTGTTGATTGATAGTTAAGGACAAATAGAGAATATTCATATACCCTACCTTATTTATTTATTTTTACTATCTTTAATATCCCTGGCAGACTGTAGTATATTATTTAGAAAATAATTATATGTTTTACTCGGATATTTCAACGAGAGAATATAATTACAAAAGGAAAAAGCTTTATCGGTAAATTTTGTTCATGTTACAGGTTGATAAAGATTAATCCTTTATCTAATGACAGTACTTATAAGTACCATTAAAATAACTAGTTATAAAATTCATTTAATACATTGATTAGTTGTAATACAGTTTAGAATGAGTTATAGATACATTACTTTATATTGTTAGAAAAGCATTATGGGTTACACAAAACGAAAATATTTTTAAAAGGATGATTTATTTTGCCTTCGCATCTTTTTCACTTTCTTGGCGTTGGGGGGGGGGGGGGGGGGGATTTTTCAATTCGAAAATACAGTGAAATCTGTCTAAGACGGAATCGCTTGGGACTGAAATAAAATTCCGCCTTAGACAGATTTCCGGCTTAGACAGAAAAACTTTATAGATATCCCGTTACTAACATATCTTTTTAATTTTTTAAAATGAAATAAACATGAAATCTTTGTACATGTTTTTACATATTTATAGTAACATTAATTTACATTACAAATTGATAGTACACAAACACATACTGGTATAAATCAAAATTACAGGTTTTAGTGAAGAAAAAAAAAAACGAGTTATATTTACCTTAATAAATGCTTTAAAATTCTATCATCTTAACCTTATTTAGAAAAAATAAATCGAATATACAGTCGAACCTCTATTTAACGAAGTCGCTAAATCCCGGAAAAAAGTTCGTTGTATGGAAAATTCGTTAAATAGAGATTCACCTTTTAATATACTTTAAACTACATAAAACAGATTTTAAATTCATAAACACTAAATATTTTTACTAAAAGTAACTAATCACCTTTTTTTAAATTATTTATAGCGATTTGTTTTATTTATTTTATTCATCAATATACACCCTCAATTCATTTTTTCCATGTGTTTAAATCTTTGAAATCTGCAAGGAAAATAGAACATTGTCCGGGAATACACTGTATTTTATGTTTAAAGTAAATAGTTATACATTAAAATTAACGAATTTTAATGACATTATCGTATTTATTATTATTATAACAAATAATTTTTACCATACATTAACATATGCGTCCTTAAATTTAATTTCTGAAAAACTCTGTTAATTTTGCCTGAGTTTTTTATTTTAAAAAATGCTTTCTCTCATAATACGTCTCGCATCTTTAGAATGCACCAAAAACCCCTTCATTCGTATTTTCTTCTAACTATAATCCGCGTCGGATTGTTTCAAATGATTTTAGCATTTCATCATACGAAGTTTTGTAAATTCCTGCATAATGATCATTTCCATCATCATCATATTCGTCTTCATCGCAATCCATTGCTGTACTGTTTTTATTTTTCACACTGTCGAAAATATCCACTTCGGATAGTGTTTCCGAGGTCTCAATTTCAGAATTAAGTGAAATACAATCATCAATCAGCACATCATGGTTAATTTCTTCTTTTTTTTCTCATCTGTATCCACATTTTTTAAGTTACTCTAAGGGATTATCGTCTTCATCCTCCGTACTTACCGAATTCTCACTGCTGACAAAGAAAATGCCTTGTAAAACCAGTTCAAGGCCATTGAACATCATAAAATGTGCTTAAAGAAAGAATAAGTTTGAAATGTCCAGAAATATTTTGGGAAATGGGGAGAAAAAAAATTAGATCACAAGAAAAAGTTCGTTAAATAGAGAATGCACTTCGCTATTTGGCGGTTATTTTATTCGCAAAATGTTCTTGGTTCCAAGGAAAAGTTCGCAAAATAGAGGTTCGTTAAATAGAGGTCCGACTGTACATAAATTTTCTTAATCGCTTCTTTTTCGGTAGCACATTGTATTTCAGTTCACATTGATATCCTTTCATAATTGTTTCGCTCTATGTAAAAATTTTTGTAAAAGCTTTAGATTCTTAAGAGCTTCTTGATATGACTTAATGCTTGTGACTTCGTCTTCTACTTAATATTCATCAGAATGCTAGCCTCACTGTTGTCCTCTAGCTTTTGCGCAATGAGAAAATCTACAGATTTATTATAATCGCTTGTAGTAAATTTATCATCATCATGTATGTATCAATAACATTCAGTATGTATCTATGTAGTAAAAGATAAGGTTTCTTTCCATTTATATTTCCCAGCAGAATTTTCTTCCGTCTTAAACTTTGCTGTCTGAGACCCCAAAATGAATGTCCGATTCCGCGTTACACAGATTGTTTCCGTCTTAGACAGATTTCTCGGAAATCTCTATTTAAAAATGTGGCACTCTGAAAATTTTCCGCCTTAGACAGATTTCGTCTTATACAGATTTCACTGTATTTCTATATTTCTATTGTAAGAACATTATATTTTTACATTTTCTAATTCTACAGAATGCTCAGAAAAATATTTAAAATAAAAGATTTGAGTGGGGTTATAAATACTGCACAAAATCCTGATGAATTCAAATTTAATTAATCCTTCGATCCTTCTAATATTTATTAAATGATTATGTAAATCTTCTAATGTCGTTTCAAAAATTCACGTAAAATGCTTTAGAAGATGAAATTTTCATGAATTCATAATTCAGTACACAAAGGGTTAATATATCGAACACTTGTTTCTAAAGTAAACAAAACTGAAAGAAAGTTATTTTGGGGATATTAATATGAGTGAATTGCAAACAGACAACTTTCGAGTGATAGTTTAGGACAAAGAAAAAATATTCATATACTCATTTTTTTATTTATTTATTTATTTTTTTTTTTTTGTTAATTTTACTAAGTAGTGATCAGTGGGTGATCGGTTAACGAACTTAATCCGTTCCGAAACAGTGTTCGTTAACAGAATTGTTCGTTAACCGCTCATTGATTTTGTATTGATTTGTATGGGAATTCAATTAATTCGTTCTTAAAAATTCTTTATAATGTATAAAAAATGATAAAAATACTCTCTTTATAATAGGGTCAATATACGTCTTTATTTAATGGGAACAGATCGCACTTCGATGCATTGTCCGTGTCGTGCCGTATTTAAAAAAATTATATGCTCTTTATAAAAACTTTTATAATGACATTCATTGCTAAATTAATTAGGTCATAATTAATTAGTATACAACTGTTAAAATGTTCTCTAAGTTGACAATAGATGCAATTAAATATAGCTCGCTCGGCAAATCTGGAACACAGCATTACTTCTTCTTTGTTTTGTGAGGTGTTCGTTAACCGAATATGTGTTTGTTATCCGAACACAAAAATCTCTCGCGAAAGTGTTCGTTAACCGATCTGTTCGTAAACCGAATAGTTCGTTAACCGATCACCCACTGTATAAGATTAAAAAATATATGTGTTTTACCAGGTTTTTTCGACTAGCGAATATAATTAGAAAAGAAAAAAGCTTTATCGGTAAATTTTGTCTATGTGCCAGAGTGGCAAAGATTAATGTATCGAACACTTATTCATCAAGTAACGTACTCAAAAAAACGTGATTTTGGAGATATTGATATGAATGAATCACAAACAGGCAGATGTTTCTGAGGGATATTTTAGGAAAAATAGAGACTACTCATATCCCCCAACATTTTTTTTAAATTATTATTTTACTTTCTTTAACTAGGGGGCTCGGCCCCCTACGAGCTACGCTCGCCAACCCCCGTCCAGACACCGCAGACTCTAAATGCACGCTAATTTGATCGGCTTTAAAAAGATTCCGAAAGATTGAATTATAATTTAAAAAACAGTGGCGATCTCCCTATAAACGAATTTCTATTCATTTCTCTTTGATTGGGGAATTTTAACGCCAAATCCGCTGCGGTACTACTTGATTATCCTGTCGACCAATTTCGCCAAATTATATAAATCGCCAAACCACTCGCCAAATTATACAAATTGATATAATTTTTATTTTAAATAACGAAAGAACAAATAAATTCGTAGAACATTAATAAAAACACAAATAAAACGTCGAAATAAAAATAACTTGATGACGTATACCCGTGTAACAACATTTCAAAATAAGCTAATATAAAAGGAATTTTAAGTAAAGAGAGTCTTTGTCTCCTGGTATTTTCTAACAAAGCGAAAAGAAAGTTCTTTTAAATGAGATATTTTAAATTAATTCTCAAAATATCAAATAAATGTCTAGCGCAATTTCTAAATTTAAACTTTTTTGCAATATTATTTTGTGTTCATTTTATGTAATAACTGTAATGTGACGTAAATATGACGTCATTTCTCCTAAGACTTCTAACGCATGTTAATGAATTTATTATTTTACAATATCCTTTCTCTTTTAAAATTCACGTGTATACTTTTTATGAGGTAATTTTTAATAAGTTCCTGCTTTTTATACGTAATTATTTAATTCTAATTTGAAAGTTTTTTTCCTGTTTATAATAGTCACGTGTAAATAAATTTTTAATTTGAAGCAAACATTATTGCTTGCGCTTTTTATACAGTTGGCAACAGTTTAAATTAGTACAATTTTCTGAAATCTGTAAAAAATATCTCTAGAAAGGCTGAAAATTTGAATTTAAAATAGAAATAAAACCTGAAAAATGAGTCAAAATAAAAAAATTAATGCAATCTGCACTCCGGCAAATTCTAACGCATAAAATGATCTAAAAATGATTACACTGCCATGTATAGTTTTTGCTGCTATAAAACTTTTTTAGTGGAACGATTTTGTCCAACTTTAGCATTAAATAACTCTTAAAATAATTCTTCGATTTGAAAACTGTCTGCATCAGCGTGTTTATCAAACATTTCTGTATAAGACCACCGATTTTCATATTTTTGTATGCATTATTTTTGTTAATATTAACGAAGAAAGGCCTCCGGTCACAAAATAATCAAAACCGGCGGCGGTGACAGCGGTAGTTACTTTTTTTTAGAATAGAGAGATATTTCTGGCAAACGTTAGAAGTATAAGATATAGATTTTTTTTTTTTTTAATATGTTGTTTCATCGAGAGACTGTTAGAAAAAAAGAAAGTCGGAAATTGCACGTCAAACGTGACAAATGAGGTGCGTTCGTATTCAAACTAGTTTTATAAATATTCAGATCTTGGTGCAACAGTTGTTGCACGCTTATTGCAAAAAAGTATGAATACAAAATTTATTATGATTCTATATATTATATTCAGTAATATGGATATAATATGATTTCAACTTAAATAGGGCGCCATCACCATGGCAACCTAGAATTATTAACTATCATGGGATGCCTTTGAATTGCAGTCGTCACCGTTTAAACGAATATTGACGGTTCCAGAAAAAAATATTCGAGTAAGCGGGTTATTTGATTAAACGGATTCATAACTGTAATATTTAATGCGTAATAAAAAGCCAAAATAACCATCTACGGTATTATTTAATTAACAACATAATAAATCGTTACGAGAATCTCTCTATTCTAAAAAAAAGTAACTACCGCGGTCACCGCCGCCGCCGCCGCCGCCGCCGGTTTTGATTTTTTTGTGACCGGAGGCCTTTCTTCGTTAATATTAACAAAAATAATGCATACAAAAATATGAAAATTGGTGGTTTTATACAGAAATGTTTGATAAACACGCTGATGCAGACAGTTTTCAAATCGAAGAATTATTTTAAGAGTTATTTAATGCTAAAGTTGGACAAAATCGTTCCACTATAAAAGTTTTATAGCAGCAAAAACTATACATGGCAGTGTAATCATTTTTAGATCATTTTATGCGTTAGAATTTGCCGGAGTGCAGATTGCATTAATTTTTTTATTTTGACTCATTTTTTCAGGTTTTATTTCTATTTTAAATTCAAATTTTCACCATATCTAGAGATATTTTTCACAGATTTCAGAAAATTGTGCTAATTTAAACTGTTGCCAACTGTATAAAAAGCGCAAGCAATAATGTTTGCTTCAAATTAAAAATTTATTTACACGTGACTATTATAAACAGGGGAAAATCTTTCAAATTAGAATTAAATAATTACGTATAAAAAGCAGGAACTTATTAAAAATTACGTCATAAAAAGTATGCACGTGAATTTTAAAAGAGAAAGGATATTGTAAAATAATAAATTCATTAACATGCGTTAGAAGTCTTAGGAGAAATGACGTCATATTTACGTCACATTATAGTTATTACATAAAATGAAGGCAAAATAATATTGCAAAAAAGTTTAAATTTAGAAATTGCGCTAGACATTTATTTGATATTTTGAGAATTAATTTAAAATGTCTCATTTAAAATAACTTTCTTTTCGCTTTGTTAAAAAATACCAGGAGACAAAGACTCTCTTTACTTAATTCCTTTTATATTAGCCTATTTTGAAATGTTGTTACACGTGTATACGTCATCAAGTTATTTTTATTTCGACGTTTTATTTGTGTTTTTATTAATGTTCTACGAATTTATTTGTTCTTTCGTTATTTAAAATAAAAATTATATCAATTTGTATAATTTGGCGAGTGGTTTGGCGATTTATATAATTTGGCGAAATTGGTCGACAGGATAATCAAGTAGTACCGCAGCGGATTTGGCGTTAAAATTCCCCAATCAAAGAGAAATGAATAGAAATTCGTTTATAGGGAGATCGCCACTGTTTTTTAAATTATAATTCAATCTTTCAAAATCTTTTTAAAGCCGATCAAATTAGCGTGCATTTAGAGTCTGCGGTGTCTGGGCGGGGGTTGGCGGGCGTAGCTCGTAGGGGGCCGAGCCCCCTAGTCTCTCTATTCTAAAAAAAAGTAACTACCGCTGTCACCGCCGCCGCCGCCGGTTTTGATTTTTTTGTGACCGGAGGCCTTTCTTCGTTAATATTAACAAAAATAATGCATACAAAAATATGAAAATTGGTGGTTTTATACAGAAATGTTTGATAAACACGCTGATGCAGACAGTTTTCAAATCGAAGAATTATTTTAAGAGTTATTTAATGCTAAAGTTGGACAAAATCGTTCCTCTATAAAAGTTTTATAGCAGCAAAAACTATACATGGCAGTGTAATCATTTTTAGATCATTTTATGCGTTAGAATTTGCCGGAGTGCAGATCGCATTAATTTTTTTTATTTTGACTCATTTTTTCAGGTTTTATTTCTATTTTAAATTCAAATTTTCAGCATATCTAGAGATATTTTTCACAGATTTCAGAAAATTGTACTAATTTAAACTGTTGCCAACTGTATAAAAAGCGCAAGCAATAATGTTTGCTTCAAATTAAAAATTTATTTACACGTGACTATTATAAACAGGGAAAAATCTTTCAAGTTAGAATTAAATAATTACGTATAAAAAGCAGGAACTTATTAAAAATTACGTCATAAAAAGTATACACGTGAATTTTAAAAGAGAAAGGATATTGTAAAATAATAAATTCATTAACATGCGTTAGAAGTCTTAGGTGAAATGACGTCATATTTACGTCACATTATAGTTATTACATAAAATGAAGACAAAATAATATTGCAAAAAAGTTTAAATTTAGAAATTGCGCTAGACATTTATTTGATATTTTGAGAATTAATTTAAAATGTCTTATTTAAAATAACTTTCTTTTCGCTTTGTTAAAAAATACCAGGAGACAAAGACTCTCTTTACTTAATTCCTTTTATATTAGCTTATTTTGAAATGTTGTTACACGTGTATACGTCATCAAGTTATTTTTATTTCGACGTTTTATTTGTGTTTTTATTAATGTTCTACGAATTTATTTGTTCTTTCGTTATTTAAAATAAAAATTATATCAATTTGTATAATTTGGCGAGTGGTTTGGCGATTTATATAATATAGCGAAATTGGTCGACAGGATAATCAAGTAGTACCGCAGCGGATTTGGCGTTAAAATTCCCCAATCAAAGAGAAATGAATAGAAATTCGTTTATAGGGAGATCGCCACTGTTTTTTAAATTATAATTCAATCTTTCAAAATCTTTTTAAAGCCGATCAAATTAGCGTGCATTTAGAGTCTGCGGTGTCTGGACGGGGGTTGGCGAGCGTAGCTCGTAGGGGGCCGAGCCCCCTAGTAACATAAATTAAAATAAATACAAATGCTAATATAAAGTAAATACGTATTAATTTAATGTCAGTACATACATTTATATGGTTTACATCGCACTTAACGCAGCTCATTTGAATTGGGTCAAAACTTTGCTATTTCTAATTTACGTTATTTATACTACTTTAAAAGAATCGTTTAAAGTGGTTTGTTTAAGTGGAATTTTAAAGAAGTAAATATCGAGTTATTTTTCGAATGAGTGCAAAATATCACAACTACCATCTCGAGTCTCGAAGTGGCGGCGCGTTGCCATTAAAGCCTGGTTAACAGCAAGAAGTGATGGTGAGGAAATCATTTGGCTTGTCCATTATACACCTGCCGGCCGAAATCATTGCAGGAAGAACTGAAAATTTGTTTTCAGCGTAAAGGAACTTAAAATGGCAAAAGGTGGAAGGAAATTCCAGCTGAAACGTGTTTTCCGCGCCTATTTTTAAGCATCGGTCACGCAGTTCTTATTCGATTAAGCGGGGACGTTCGTAAAAGATATTCTGTTTAAGCGGGGAAAAATAACATAGAACCAATAGGAAAATATTTGGTTCCGGAGGATTCTATTCGAATAAGTGGAGTATTCGATTATCCGTCACCCGATAAACTGGGGAGGACTGTAATTACATTATGATAGGATTAAATAGAATCAAGAAAACCTTTTTCAATTTCTTTTTAAGTTTTGATTCGATTTTCATGAAATGTGAAATGACTCGACAAAATTCTGCAACAATTATATATATTAAGGGTGTATTCGAAAAAATATTTTTCCACCCCCAACAGCTCGAAATTTTCTGAGACATTTTCAGACTCATTTTTAAAAGTAAAAACATGAAACTTGCTGGGGTGATTTCTGAAGACATGTTTAACATGCCGTGTGATTTCATTTTCAGCTCAATTAATTAGAATTTGATTTTTAAACAAATTTTTTCTCAGTATGACCATTTTTTTCATTCCCAGATCGCCCGCTTCGGAAAATTCGGTTCAAAACGCCAACTTTGACAGCGTTTTTTACAGTATTTTCTGCCTTTATCAAAATATTAAGAAGCACGGCACATTATATAGTTTCTAAATAAGAGAATTTCCCAGTTTGATGCGTTTGAGAGCAAAAATGAATTTTAAAATGAATCAGAAAATAAGCAGTTTGGATCGGAATACACCCTTAAATTTCAAACATTTGCTTTTGTATAGTTTTTGTGCAGTTATGTGAGAACAAACGGACAGAAAGACAGACGGATGGACTAGACGACGACTGTAGGTGCTATGTATTTACGAACACACCTCATTTTCCACTTCTGACGTACAATGGACCCTATTCAGGTGACGTCAGACGCCAGAACTGGCGGTATGATGATCTGTTATTCTAGTTACTGCACCGGCAGAATACCAGTATGCGCAGACGCAAACACCGCTAGCAGACAACTTTAGCCTTGACCCAGGTTGAGTGCATACATTTTAACCAAAAATTTGCAAACTTATGGAATTTTCTCGTATACAGAACAACATTTTGAATTTAGATTACAATATATTAAGTATATACTGCTGAATCAAAGAATTCTTTTGCGGTATTTTTAAGAAACCATCATTAATAACTCACGCTCCATAGACTGCTATGCTAAACACCGCCAGTAAATACCGCCAGCAGACGAATTTTAGCCTCGACCTCAGGTCGTGTGCATAAGGTCCATTTCCGACTTGTTTTAACATTATATATGTTTTTTACATTGCGAGTGTGAATAAAATCCAAGCAGGAAGCAGACTCGTGCTGGTTTACTTGTAGATTTAAATGCATTTTGTAACTGGAGGTATCTTTCTGTTAGCCGCGAGATTACCAAGCTCTATTTGGAATCACAAGGTATATTCTTTAACGATTTCTATATTTTTCAGTTTAAAAAATATATAAATAAAAAAAAGTAGAATAAAATAAATAATAAAATAATAATAATAATAAAATTAAAAGTGGAAAAGTAAGAAGGGCAAAAGCTTCGCGCTTGTTTGCTCGTCGAGTACAATAAAATATGTACTACTATATACGAAAAAAATAAAAGTTGTCAGATTCCTGGAATTCGGGTAGAAATATTTTAAAATTTTATCCCCCCACCGAAAATTTTGCGCAATTGTGTGATACAGAATCTCGTTTTATTTGAAGATAAAGATATGAGAAAACCTTTAAACGTTTAAAATAAGAACTTTTAGAAAAAAACAATTTTTAGAGGCTATTTGTTTTTCGGTAAATCCATAATTGCACATTTATCTATTGGTGTTATCATATTATCTCCTCTAAAAACGAAATTCGTGACTCCAAAGGAATTTTGAATTGCACTTTTATCTTAAAAAAGACTCGTTTTCGTTTCTCAAAGAATCCTACTCACCATCACTGCAACAAACAAAGCTTTAAAACTACAGACGGTCACCTAAAAGTAATAAGTTACGATAACTTTAGTGATAGGATTTGTATGTCTGTCGCCAAACTGGTAATATATATCCCGTTACGACCCGTCACATAATTTTAGTTTTCCATTTACAGTAGAGACACTTTCCGAAAAAAGAAATACTTAAAGATAAATAAATCAATCTGTTTGTGAATTTATCTTTCCTTGTTGCTACCTCAGTTCACCTTGAGTAGAAGTCTAATTATTGACAAACTTTCCGGGAAAGAGTTGCGGCAACAGATAAAGAATGGCGTGGAATAAATCAGACTTGTGGCATATATCTTTGACTACAAATCAATGATTTTGCTAACAAGAGGAGAAACAAAAAACAGTTTTACTTGGGTGGCATGGCAGGTGTTTGATTTATATTCTCTCTCTTTTTTAAATGTTTGGACAATTAAATCTTTTTGACGGTGTCTCCTGGAAAGTAAAAGCATTTATTCTTGTCACAGTTTTTAGTAGTTGATGTTTTATAACTTATTTTCATGACGGAATTTCAAAAATAAGCTTGGTAAATCTTTAATGTGTTACTTATTTTTTAACAATTCTTAGTCCGAGAGTTTTTTCCTTTGAGTAGAACAAGAAAGGTAAACTTTTTTGTCACGAGTTTAAGGCTGTTCTCAACTGCTCTACTCAACAAGCGCAAAACGTTTTGACACATTTACAAATTCATTTTTTAACGGAAAGATATAAAATCGGAAAGCCTGACAATGGATGCGATTGGGAATCGAACTGTGTTTTCCATTTTTTGTTCAATCAATTACCCATTGAGTTATAAGCGATTTTGATCACGTGACACGGCATTTTTCTCCCCATACTGACGGCATTTTCTTCTTTCATTTGGAAGTTCGGTTCAAAATGTCAACTTTGACAGTATTTTCTGAAAGATCTATTGCGTTTACAAGAAAACGGAAAAAACAGTTCAATGACATAGTTTCTGATTAACAACACCTTCTAGTTTCATGCGTTTCCGAACAAAATTGAGTTAAAACTTATGTCAGAAAGTTGACCCTTTGGATTTCAGAACAGCCTTAGCCAATCTTAGTCTTGTTCTCAAATAGAAACTGGCTATTTTTCGATGCATCCACCCGTTCTTAAATGTATAAAACGCAAGGGTCTTTTTATTCAGATGTAAGGAAATCGAATAGCATTTTCCATTTAAAAGCAAAGGAAAATTATGTGAAAGTTATAGCGCTTTAAGTCGATTTTCTGGATAAATCTGCTTATGAATTTACCGTTCTTTGTTGTTGCTTCGCTTTATTTTTGAAAAATGTCTAATTATTGACCAACTTTCCAGGAATGAGTTGCGACAACAGATAAAGAATTGCGTGGAGTAAATCAGACTTGTAGTTATATATCTTTGACTACAAATCAATGATTTTGTTAACAAGAGGGGAAACAAAAAACAATCTTACTTGGGTACATAGCAGATGTTTGACTTATATTCTCCCTCTTTTTTTAAATGTTTGGACAATTAAATCTTTTTCACGGTGTTTCCTGGAAAGTAAAAACATTTATTCTTGTCATAGTTTTTAAAAGTTGATGGTTTATAACTTATTTTCGTGACAGAATTTCGGAAATAAGTTTGGTAAATCCTGAATCTCTTACTTATTCTTTTACAGTTTTTGTCCGATAGTTTTTCCCTTTGAGTAGAAGAATAAAGGTAAACTTTTTTGTCACGAGTTTAAGCAATCTTTAAGTCTTGTTCTCAAATAGAAACTGGCTATTTTCAGACGCATACGTCCGTTTTTAAATGTATAAAACGCAAGGGTCATTTTATTGAGATTCAAGGAAATCGAATATCCTTTTCCCTTTAAAGGCAAAGGAAAATTATGAGAAAATTAGCGGCTTTAAGTCGATTTTCTAGATCGAATCTGCTTTTGAATTTAGCGTTCTTTGTTGTTGCTTCACTTCACTTTGAAAAATGTCTAATTACTGTCTAACTTTCCGGGAAAGAGTTGTGGCAACAGATAAAGGATTGCGTGGAATAAATCAGACTTGTGGCATATATCTTTGACTACAAATCAATGATTTTGCTAACAAGAGGAGAAACAAAAAATAGTTTTACTTGGGTGGCATGGCAGGTGTTTGATTTATATTCTCTGTTTTAATGTTTGGACAATTATATCTTTTTCACGGTGTCTCCTGGAAAGTAAAAACATTTATTCTTGTCACAGTTTTTAAAAGTTGATGGTTTACAACTTATTTTCATGACTGAATTTCGGAAATAAGTTTGCTAAATCTTTGATCTGTTACTTATTTTTTCCCAGTTCTTCTTTCAAGAAAGTTTAAAAAAAAAAAGGGGAAAGAAAGAAAGTAGTGCAAGAAAGGTTATTTGAACATATTTGATTTTCAGAACAAGATTTTAACCCTTCAGGGGTCTCGGGACTCTTAAAGCTTTAATTTTTTCAAAATTTTAATTTTTTCAGATGTTAAACTTCTATATTTTCTGAACATTTTGATATAATTGTTTTCTTGAAATTTCTATTAGAACAGAAGTTATGGCCTTTAGAATTATAGCCACCCAATAGCTAAAGCGGCGTTTCGGAAACTTTGTAGTCTTTTATCTCCATGTGACGTTTTGGGGCATAACGCGCAGGATATCTCAAACACTTCTAAATGTTTTTTTGATGAACTTTTCAAAATATATATTTTATGTTAGTCTGTATAAACTGAACCAAAAATTTCATTTTTATTGTTTAAAAAAAAAAAAAAAAAAAAAAAAAAAAAAAAAAAAAGTTTTGTAGGTGATTATACTGTTGAAATTTTCTAAATTCTGCATTAGCTAAATACAACTTTGTATTAAAAATATAAAACTACTTTAAATACAAATTTATGTTGGTTCAGGGTAATTATTACAATCTGAAGTATAAGTAGACACCAAAATTTTCATTCTAGTTGCAAAATTTATTTTGTAATCCTGCGCGTAATCTGTTATGCCGATTTTCTGCTCGTCAAATGTCTGACAATTTGGAGCGCCCTATAAATACTAATTCAACATCTTGCAATTTTTTAAATACATGAAATGAAAGAACATACTTATACATTTAATTCCCATAAAAATTGTGTTTTTAAATTATACACATTTTAAGATATTAAATGTTGGAAATGGTCTTTTTTTCCCTTCCACTTTTAGGAGTTCTGAGACCCCTTAACTGCTAACAGCAGTCTCGCAGACCGCTGCTTATTTAAATTTTCATAGTTTAACTGGTAATATTCACTTATAACCATTAAATTAAAGCTAACATGCTAAAAGTGATAAAAGTACATTTAACAGCATAAATTATTTCCGCAATATTCTCTTTTTTTAATTTTTTTTTTTTCTGAAATTGGCAAACAAAAATTACGAGATTTTCTCAAATTTAAACTCCTTTCTAATACATTTATAAAGTCATTTGAATTTTTAAATTATGCTGTTTGTTATGAATTAAGCTCTTCAGATATACAAAAAAATAAATAAATAAATAAATAAATAAAATAAATAAAATAATCGAATAGCGTTTTTTATTTACAGGCAAAGGAACTTAGGAACAGGCACTTACAGGCAAAGGAAAACCTTGCGTGCTATACACAAACAAAACACATGCCAAAATTTTTTGAATTATTTAAAGAAATCGTCATAATTCCTTTAATATACGTGTTATTCGTACACAAATGTTGTACAATATTCACAGTCATGTGGATGATCAGGGCTTGATTATTCTAAAGGCACGTGCAGCACAAGCTCCCCCTCTAAAATTTAAGAGGATACCCAAAATGGCTGTGAAATGAGCCCCTGATTCCCACTTTCATCTTTTTATGGTGCATTTTTAATTTTTTTGGAACGGAATGTTCGCTTATTGAAAGAGAAATTCCATATAATGCTTCAGGAAACTTATTTATCCGGGAAATATGAATATGATCAATAAAGATGTTAATCTATTGCATCCTGATGTGCTGGTTAGAAACGACCTATGTAATCGAGCACTCAACAACTGTATGTACCAAAACTATCTTTTTTTATATATAGGGAACATAAAAAAAACTGTGTAATGAAATGTATGTGAACTCGGCTGTGAACCCCATGAATAATGTTAGTAATATTAGTAGCATTGGTGAGTTTTTCATGTATGGTAGGACTTAGAAAACTTTTGCAAATGAAAGAAGGCCCCAAAATGATGCTGCGTGCTTCCCCTAGATTCAGAGATTAAGCGGGCCCTGTGTGTGATCAATTTTTAGGATCTTCTTGTGTGTTCTTATTTCCTTGCAAGCTATCTTAGTTCGCCATTGAAAGAAAAAAAATCTATTTGTTTTACTAGCTTTCCGGAAAGGAGTTTCAGAAATAAAGTATGACGCAAAAGAAATAATATTTGTGGCATATCTTTGGCTACAAATCAATGATTTTGCTAACAACAGAAGAAACTGAAATTCTTGTTCTTTTCTTAAAACCGTGAATAATGATAGTAATATTATTAGCACTGATGAAATATTTATGTATGGTAGAATTTAGAAAACTCTTGAAAATGAAACGAGGCCCCGAAATGATGCTGTGCTTCCCCTGCAAGTTCAATGTTTATTGTCACCTTGTTTGTGTGTTCATCTTTCCTTGCATGCTATCTCTATTCGCCATTTAAAAAAGAAAAAAAAACTATCTTTTTTTTTTTTTTTTTTTACTTTCCTTATTTTTTTACTTTCCGGGAAGGAGTTGCAGAAATAGATAAAGAATGGCGCTCAAAAAATAAGATTTGTGGCATATCTTTGGCTACAAATCAATGATTTTGCTAACAACAGAAGAAACTGAAATTCATGTTCTTTTCTTAAGGGTGTATTCGAAAAAATATTTTTCCACCCTCAACAGCTCGAAATTTTCTGAGACATTTTCAGACTCATTTTTAAAAGTAAAATCATGAAACTTGCTGCGGTGATTTTTGAAGAGTTGTATAAGGTGCCGTGTGATTTCATTTTTCGCTCAATTAATTAGAATTTGATTTTTAAGCAATTATTTTCTCAGTATGACCATCTTTTTCATCCCCAGATCTCCCGCTTCCGGAAATTTCAGTTCAAAACGCCGATTTTGACAGCATTTTTTATAATATTTTCTGCATTTATCAAAAAATTGAGAAGCACGGCACATTATGTAGTTTCTAAATAAGAGAATTTTAGGTAGCTTTCTTTACAAAAAAGCTACCTATTGCAGCCGTTCGGAGGAAAGCGATTTCAAAAAATTTTGGTATATTTTCATCGATCATGACCCCCAGACCCCGAAACCACCCTCCGTTCAAAATTTATATATATATATATCTGGCCTATGTCACACTGTAACTCCCGTAATTATGAACCGATTTCGATGTAATTCGGTGTGTACATAGTAAATACCAATGTCTCGACCGAGTTCGATGGCCAGCTTCATCCGTCGTTTTGTTTCAAAATGGCGGCCATTTAAAATTTAAAAAAAAATTTAAAACTTGAAATGTGGTACCAAAAAATTAAAAATTGAAAAATATTTTTTTCTTATGTATTTGACCTTTATACAAAGATTCCGGAGCAGTTTTTGTTTCGTCTATATCTTAAAAAATGGCTGAGTTATAGCATTTTGAATTTCTAGCGTGGCTGACATTTTGAAACGTCCTGAATTTTGTCACGCGATAAAAGGCGTATTTATGAACCGATTTGGATGTAACTTCGTTTATACATATTACATACCAATGTCTCGACTGGGTTCGTTGGCCAGCTTCACCCGCCATCTTGTTTAAAAATGGCGGCCATTTAAATTTTTAAGAAAAATTTAAATTTGAAATGTGGTACCAAAAATTGAAAATTGAAAAAATATTTTCTTCTTATGTGTTTGACCTTGATAAAAAGATTCGGGAGCAGTTTTTGTTTCGTCTATATCTTAAGAAATGCCTGAGTTATAGCATTTTGAATTTCTAGCGTGGCTGACATTTTGAAACGTCCTGATTTTTCTCACGTAATAACAGGCGTATTTATGAACCGACTTGGATGTACCTTGGTGTGTACATAGTACACACAAATATCTCGACCGAGTTCGTTGGCCAGCTTCATCCGCCATCTTGTTTCAAAATGGCGGCCATTTAAAAAATTAAAAAATAAAAAAATTTAAATGAGATACCAAAAAATTGGAAAATGAAAAAGATTTTTTTTGGATGTGTTTGACCTTAATACAAAGATTCCGGAACAGTTTTTCTTTCGTCTATATCTAAAAAAAAATGGCTGATTAATAGCATTTTGAATTTCTCTTGTGGCTGACATTTTAAAACGACCTGATTTTTGTCACGCTATAACAGGCGTATTTATGAACCTATTTGGATGTAACTTGGTCTGTACATAGTACATACCAATGTCTCGACCGAGTTCTTTGGCCAGCTTCATTCGCCATCTTGTTTCAAAAGGGTTGCCATTTAAAAAAAATTTAAATTTAAAATTCAAAATGAGGTATTAAAAAATTTGGAAAATGAAAAAGATTTTTTTTATGTGTTTGGCCTTGATACAAAGATTCCGGAGCAGTTTTTGTTTCTGAAAATTTGTTCTTTTGTTGATATCTTAAAAAATGGTTGATTTATAGCACTTTGAATTTCTAGCATGGCTAATATTTTGAAACGATCTTGTATTTGTAACGCGATAACACACGTATTCGCCTATTTCGATGTAAGAAGGCATGTGGATAGTATACATCAACACCTCGACCAAGTTCGCTGGCCAGATTCATCAGCCATCTTGTTTCAAAATGGCGGCCATTAAATTAAAATATATATATATATTTAAAGTGAGGTGCAAAAAAATTAGAAATTGAAAAAGGTTTCTTTCTTAAGTATTTGATCTTGATAGAAGGATTCAGGAGCATTTTTTGTTTGTCTTTACCTTAAAAAATGTCTCAGATATAGCAGTTTCAATTTCTATTGTGGGTGACATTTTGAAAAATCTGATTTTTTGCATGCGACAGCACTCCTATATATTAACCGATTCCGATGTGAGTGAGCATGTGCACAGTAATTACTAAGGTATCGACCAAGTTCACTGCTTAGCCTCATCCACCATGTTGTCTTAAAATGACAGGCACTTTAAGAAATTGCCGAATATGGCAGCCAAATGTAAGTTATTTTAAAGAAAAGCAGCTTGGATAAAGCTGACTAATTTCGCGAAATTCTCATTCATTATATTGATAAAAATTAGTATTGAATCTCCTATATTCGGTTTCCACTAAATTGAGCTTCGTGTGTTTGCATGATATAAGTTGGCTTTTTTTAAATAAGGATTATGAAAGCTACCTCTTCCTCCCGGCACTGGCCGGAAGGACTTTTTTAGTTTCTTGCGTTTGAGAGCAAAAATGAATTTAAAAATGAATCAGAAAATAAGCAGTTTGGATCGGAATACACCCTTAAAACCGTGAATAATGATAGTAATATTATTAGCACTGATGAAATATTTATGTATGGTAGAATTTAGAAAAATCTTGAAAATGAAAGGAGGCCCCGAAATGATGCTGTGCTTCCCCTGTAAGTTCAATGTTTATTGTCACCTTGTTTGTGTGTTCATCTTTCCTTGCATGCTATCTCTATTCGCCATTTAAAAAAGAAAAAAAAAACTATCTTTTTTTTTTTTTTTTTTTTTTTTACTTTCCTCATTTTTTTACTTTCCGGGAAGGAGTTGCAGAAATAGATAAAGTATGGCGCTCAATAAATAAGATTTGTGGCATATCTTTGGCTACAAATCAATGATTTTGCTAACAACAGAAGAAACTGAAATTCATGTTCTTTTCTTAAAACCGTGAATAATGATAGTAATATTATTAGCACTGATGAAATATTTATGGATGGTAGAATTTAGAAAACTCTTGAAAATGAAAGGAGGCCCCGAAATGATGCTGTGCTTTACCTGTAAGTTCAATGTTTATTGTCACCTTGTTTGTGTGTTCATCTTTCCTTGCATGCTATCTCTATTCGCCATTTAAAAAAGAAAAAAAAATAACTTTTTTTACTTTCCTTATTTTTTTACTTTCCGGGAAGGAGTTGCAGAAATAGATAAAGTATGGCGCTCAATAAATAATATTTGTGGCATATCTTTGGCTACAAATCAATGATTTTGCTAACAACAGAGGAAACAAAAATTAGTTTCACTTGGGGAGTATGGCAGGTGTTTGATTCATGTTCCTTGCTTAAAACATGTTTGGACAATTAAATCTTTTTGAAATAGTCTGGAATTTCAAATCTTTATGTTCAGGAAAGTAAAAGCATTTATCCTTGCCAAAGCTCTTAGTAGTTGATAACTTATTTCCATGCCTGAATTTCGAAAATAAGTTTTCCAAACATTTTATGTGTTAACTTTACTTTTATATCTATAAATTTAGGAAGTTAAAATAAAAGAAGAACATAAAAAACGTGAAGACTCTTCTTTAATTCAAGTTGGATGTTTTCTGAGAAATCCACGAAATCATTATCAATTAAATTGAAGATTATTTTTTTATTTACTTATAAGGGCAAAGAATCTTTCATGTTGTCAAAGGTGTTATTATAGAGAGCAAACTATTGTAATTCAATCTGTATTTCATTAAGGCTGTTCTTAACTGCTCTGCTCAACAAGCGAAAAACGTTTTGACATTTTTACAAATTCATTTTTTAACGGAAAGATAAAAAATTGGAAAGCCTGGCCATGGAAGCGATTTGGAATGGAACTGTTTTTTCCATTTTTTGATCAATCAATTACCTATTCAGTTATAAGTGAATTCGATCACGTGACAAACCCGTTTTTCGCCTACTCTTGAGTGCTCTTTCTCCCTTCGCGCAGAAATTCGGTTCAAAACGCCCACTTTGACATTATTTTCTGCAAGATCTATTGTGTTTGCAAAAAAAATGGAAAAAACTGCTCAATTACATAGTTTCTGAACAACAACATCAGCTAGTTTCATGCATTTTCGAACAAAAATAAATTAAAACTTATGTCAGAAAGTCCCCCCTTTTCGATTTGAGAACACGCTTAAGGCTGTTCTTAACTGCTCGGCTCAACAAACGCAAAACATTTTTACACATTTACAAATTCATTTTTTAACGGAAAGATATAAAATTGAAAAGCCTGACCTTGGAAGCGATTTGGAACTGAACTGTTTTTATCATTTTTCGATCCTTCTGTTACCTATTGAGTTAGAAGCGTTTTGGATCACGTGACAAACCCGTTTTTCGCCCGCTCTTGAGTGCTTTTTCTTCCTTCGCGCGGAAATTCGGTTCAAAATGCCTACTTTGACACTCTTTTCTGAAAGATCTATTGCGTTTGCAAAAAAATGGAAAAACAGCTCGATGACATAGTTTCTGAACAACAACACCAGCTAGTTTCATGCATTTTCGAACAAAAATAAATTAAATCTTATGTCAGAAAGTTGCCCTTTTGGATTTGAGAACACCCTTAATGAAAAAATGAAGAATTCCATTTCTTTCTGGGCAGTTAAACAATAGGTAATTGATGCAAATTCCATATACTTACGTGTAAATTGATTATTAGTAATGAAATTTGTATATAACATTTTCAGATTAAAAACGCACGTGCAAGTTTATACTGCCTTACTTTTATAGGGTCAACTTTTCCTGTTATTCCAAGTTCGGGAGTCTTGGTTAGTTCTTGTAAACGAACTATGAAAGGTTTTTATTAATTTCCTTCCACAAAAATAACAATTCGAGAGATCTTTCTGAAGGTATACTAACATTTTCTGTATAACAATATAACCAAAATTAATCATACTTGAAGAGTGCTTTTACTGTCCCTATCACTTTTCCTTTTCTAAACAATATTAATGCGCTTTTAGTACTATTGTACTTATATGATTCTATAAATTCTAAGTAAATCTCCTAAACCATTGTCTTGACAACTTCAACTAAGCTGTGGTTGCTTTTTTCATTCAATTTAACCCTTGTTTTTTTATTAAAATTCTCCTGCTCCATTTTCAAAAAAGGTAAGCCCGGGTACGTACCAATTGTATTTTACCTTTTTTATTAAAAATTTTCAAAAGTAGTTAAATACATATAGGTGAGTATCTACTTTCTGGGAAAATTTTCTCAGCAATCTGTAAAGTTTTTAGGAGTGCCCTATATTTTGCTAATATTTACTAGCATTATATTACCTACAGAGTAGTGATAGAAAATATTGCACTCCCCAACCAATCCTGAGTGCTATACCGCCAATTCAAAAATACCCCCCGCTTGGTAACCCCACCGGCACGCATACAGCACTCAGAAGCCGCAATGGGCGTCTAGGGGTCGGCCCAAACCCTTCAAAACGTACCTCACCTGTCTTTAGTTCTTTACCCCATAAAAACGCTGTATTATCCCAAACTTCTTTTCATCATTTTGTAAACAGTGTGCAGGGTGGAATGCTGCTGGGATTCGGTCCAGGTAAGACGATTAAATCGGAAATAGCAAGCCAAAGGAGAAGGCCAGAAAGCTTTTTTGGGGTTGTATTTGTTCCTTTTTACCAGGTACTACTGTTTACCAGGGGGTCTTTGATCCTTGTGAGGCTAAACTGTTTGGTTTACTCACAAAAGGAAGAGATTAAAAGCATTTGTATATACGGAATACAAGTAGTTCGAAAATCAAAGCGGAGATGGAAGAGATTGTATTCCAGAATAAACCGAAATAGAGGGAAGTAAAGCCGGTGGCAAAAGTAAAGTGCAGCTTTTTATAGTGAGGAGGATTAGCCCTCTGTTTAGATTGAAAATTCATTGATGCCGGTGGTAAATGTACGTCTGAAAAGAAAATTGCTGAGGGTTTTTAGAAAGGATGATTTGCTTTTTAGTATAGTTCTGAAGGGGTTAGGAAGTTGTGTTCGGCCTTGTAAAGAAAATGACTTTCATTTTTCAAGGCTGTAAAAGTGAAAGAAGATAAAGCAGCTGTACCTTTGAGGAAGGCGTCAGAGTCTAGTCAAGAAAGTAGTTCACGAAATTACCCGAAAAGATAAGAATCTGGCAATGACAATTGTAGTGACCAAAAAGCTCAATTCTGTCTATTCCAGTGATATCTTAAACAATTTTTAGCCATTAAGGGTGTACTATTCCAATCCAAACTGCTTATTTTCCAATTTATTTTTTAATTCATTTTGGTCTCAAACGCATCAAACTAGTAAATTCTCTTATTTAGAAACTAAATAAGGTGTTGTGCTTGTCGATGTTTTGATAAATGCAGAAAATATTGCAAAAAATGCTGTCAAAGTTGGCGTATTGAACCGAATTTTCCGAAGCGGGAGATCTGGGAGTGAAAAAAAAAGTTCATACTGAGAAAATAATTGTTTAAAAATCAAATTCTAATTAATTGAGCGAAAAATGAAATCACACGGTCCCTTATACATCTCTTTAAAAATCACCTCAGCAAGTTTCATGTTTTTACTCTTAAAAATGAGTCTCAAAATGTCTCAGAAAACTTCGAGCTCTTGAGGGTTCAAAAATATTTTTTCGAATATACCCTTAAGGGTGTATTCCGATCCAAACTGCTTATTTTCTGATTCATTTTAAAATTAATTTTTGCTCTCAAACGCATCAAACTGGGAAATTCTCTTATTTAGAAACTATATAATGTGCCGTGCTTCTTAATTTTTTGATAAATGCAGAAAATACTGTAAAAAACGCTGTCAAAGTTGGCGTTTTGAACCGAATTTTTCGAAGCGGGCGATCTGGGAATGAAAAAAATGGTCATACTGAGAAAATAATTGTTTAAAAATCAAATTCTAATTAATTGAGCTGAAAATGAAATCACACGGCATGTTAAACATGTCTTCAGAAATCACCCCAGCAAGTTTCATGTTTTTACTTGTAAAAATGAGTCTGAAAATGTCTCAGAAAATTTCGAGCTGTTGAGGGTGGAAAAATATTTTTTCGAATTCACTCAGTTCTCAACTCAGTTTGCAAAAGTAAATATGACATAATTCCTATCGATTTTCATTTACATATAGCCGATATTTTCATTGAAACAGATGGGATAAGCTGTGAACATGCATGATATCATGTTCACAGCTTATCCCATCTGTAAATGCTATCTAGCATTTTAAGGAGGAAAGTAAATCCGCTGTAAAGAATTAGCCTACATTTTATAGATTGAAAAGTCACCGGTGCCGGTCGTAAATGTACGTGTGAAAAGAAAATTGCAGAGGGTTTTGAGAAAGGCTGATTTGCTTTTTAGTTATAGTAGTACTGAAAGGGTTAGGGAGTTGTGTTCGGCCTTGTAAAGAAAATGACTTTCTTTTTTCAAGGCGGCAAAATTGAAAGCTGATAAAGCAGATGTAGTTTTGAGGAAGGCGCAAGAAAGTAGCGTGCGAAATTACTCGAAGAGTTGGGTTGATTTTTGACGGCCAATTATCTACACGAGGGATATAGGCCCGGGGGGAGTGCCCTCCGTGGGGGTCTTTCTAAGGGAACCTAATCCGTATTAACGCATGGAAGATCCACGGCTCGAAGAAAACCACGAAAACTCCGAACGATTAGGCCGACGGGCGCGATTGGGATCGAACCCAGCACTTCCCGTCTACCAGCTTCGAGAGCAGAACCTCTCGGCTCCACTGGTGGGGCCCCATTACTCGAAGAGATGAGAACCTTGTCTTGACAATAATAGTGATAGAAAAACTCAGTTCACTTTACTGCAATGATATCTTAATGAAATTTAGATAATCAAAGTAATCCTGCCATATACTGAGTTTGCAATTTTAAAATATTGATACAATTTCGGTCGATTTTCATTTAGATACAGCAAATACAAATGGCACATTCTAACAGATAGGATACAAGCAACTTCTTAAATAACAATAAAGAAAAATCATGTGTTAAGCATAGATTACGAAACACTTCCCAACACTTTGTAAATGTTTTAACAAAACTTCGTTATTTAGGGAAATAAGGTAAATAAGATAACTAAGTAAACATTTTAGAAAACGCATAAAACATTTTAAAAATTGATTTCAGCAGTTACCGTCCATAGCCAATAGTACCTTTATTACACGCCACTATTTAGCTAAAATTTAATTTAAAAAACACTCTTGAAACTACTGAAATCACATTTCAAGGTATTATCATCCATAGACTGTTATGCATCCAATTCTTTGCGTGACCTTGTATATCATTTTATCTCTATTCTACAAACATTTCTCTGTAAACTAAATGCAGTTCAGCGTAAAAATGCATAACTTACTTAAAAACCGCCTTTAAGCAATTTACGCTCATACTCAGTAACCCTTACGAATTCTTTTCTGTAGCCCTGTATATGAACTATAGACACACCGTATAGCATGCATAAATATAGTGAAATATAAAAGCGCATAACATAATTAAAAATGCATTTCTAGCAATCATTGCTTATGTACAGTACTTCGGGCACAATGTAGCATCTGAAATATTTTGTGTGTCCCTGTAAATTCTTTGCACCTCGTATTATACTTGAAAAAACTTATAGTAAACCTCAGCGACATATATCAATTTCATTATATATGAAATAGTTTAACATAATTAAAATAAGCCGTAAACAATCCCCCACCCATATCATTATGTAACGGAATTCTTTTGTGTGGCCCTGTAAATGAATAATAACTGCTAGCTGACCCGCCCGGCGTTGCCCGGGCCCGTAATAATATTCTTAAATGAGTCTGAAATTTTTATCGCAGGTCCGTACACAGGGGGGCGGGTGGAGACGGTGCAAATTACCAGGGCCCAGCTCTTGTTCAGTTCCAAAGTTGTGTAAGGTCAAAGGTTAAGTTTTTTAATTTTTATATGTCTCATACTTTAAACTTTTTTATTCCAAATTAACTGATGGATTTAATTAAAATGTAATTATATTTTCAATAATTTAATTTTTTATTTAAAATCTTTATATGAAAAAGCAATTACAAATACAACATAAAGTGTAATACTGAAAAAGAAATAATAAAATTGTAAGCAAATATTACTATATAGATTTTTTTTTAAAGTACCATACTGCAAATTTATTTTCTAATAGAGTAAAGCCTGTGGCACAGATGTCATATTCGCCCAATATTGGCGCGATTTTTTTCTGACGCCAATGGCATATACGCAACGGGTACTTAACTGGCGACAAAGTGTCGTTATTTTGCTTGATGTGGTAACCCAATTATGTTGCTTATGCTTTTGATGTTATCGCCAAATTGGCAACCGAAAAAAAATCGCGCCAATATGGGGCGAATATGACATCTGTGCCAAGCCTGTTTATAACGAAATCTTATAATAAACGGGTTCCAGTTCTCCCCCCCTCCCCCCCCCCCCCCCCCAAAAAAAAAATGCTATTATGCTTTGTTCAATTTAAATAACGTGCATAAAACAGAATTTTTCACTGGTCATTTTCGTTTCCGTCTAAGCAGGTTTTATTGTATCTTACTTCTGGTAGGCCCGTAATAATATTCTCAAATGAACCCGAAATTCGTATCGCAGGTCCGTACAGTCAAAACTACCTGTCCCTACAAAATTACTTTTTACGTCATGACAACATTTTGTAAATTCTTGCTGTTTAATTCGCATTTCCAATACAATGCTTTGCAGAAATTGCACGTTTCACCCACAGTTATGCATGCCCTGGAACGTTTAAATCAGTAATTTGGATTTCAGAAGCAACGCGTGCATGCTACAGTTATTAAGCCTATTTTGCCGATCGCTTAACGGCGTTCTCAATCATTTCTACTTGGATTTCAAATCTATTTCGATTCGACTCGAATTCGGCTTCTTCTTCACTTTTAAGCATCCGCCGAGATTTTTTACGGGCATTTCAAATGATATTTTGAAGCTACAGCAGAAAGATATTGCACCGAAACGTAAACAAACCCGATCGCCTTAAATCCTGCCAAAGGACTCTTACACAATAACCAATGAGATGCATTTCTCAGGCGTTGCCATTAAACAATAACAAAGAATCGCGATTTCTGTGCCACGTACATTAGCGTAATATATATATAGATACTTTGCATCACATATTCTACAGAATGCATATTTTAGTGGGCTTCATAAATGTATATCAATTTTACTATTTTTGAAAGAGTGTAATACCTTTAAAAATCACTTGAAACGATTTTTACCCATTGGCCGTAATGTAACAGAATACTTTTGACTGTCCCTGTAAATGAACTAAACATGTTACAATTTTCATTTAAAATAGGGATCGTGCAATGGTAGAGGTCACTAACATTCAAAAATTTCAGAACTATTCGAGTATATTTATGAGAGTTAGAGCGAGGACAGACGGACAGACAAACCGAAGTCATAAACACTTTTGAACTTTGTTGGAAAGTGTTAAAAACAGCGGTGAATAAGAATTAAGATAAGGAAATGAATTTATTGTAAAAATTTGGTCTACTTTTTAAATTGAAAAGTCAATGATGTCATCCTAAATGCACATCTGAAAAGAAATTGACAGAGGTTTCTAAGAAAGAAAGATTTGCTTCTCAGTTAAGTTTCGAGGGAGTAAGGAAGTTCTTTTTGAACTTCTAAAAAAATCACTTTCACTTTCAAGGTGATAAAAATGAAAGGAGCTAAGCTGGTGCAGCATTGATGGTGGTTTCAAGAAAGTGATGTACTAAATTATCCGAAATGATAAGACAATCTGGTCTGTCTGACAATAGTATTGACAAAAATGTTCAGTTCAGATTGCTTCAATGATATTTTAATTTTTTAGTTATTAATACAGTAT
The DNA here is from genome assembly GCA_963932465.1 of Maratus speciosus. Taxonomy (NCBI): domain Eukaryota; kingdom Metazoa; phylum Arthropoda; class Arachnida; order Araneae; family Salticidae; genus Maratus; species Maratus speciosus. The sequence continues at coordinate 87,128,926 of OZ010799.1, read as the reverse complement.
AATTCAGTCGTACATTCAGTTTGTAATATCAAAAGCAATTATGATATAATTGTATGCGAAATTGAAAATATTATCTAAAACTGTAGCGTATGATTTTATTGTATTAATGAAATACAAGCAGTTTCGTAAATCAAAGCAAAGATCAACAAAATACTTTATAAAAATACAGTAGAACATCGATTATCCCTAGTAATTGGGACCGACCTTCTTTCGGAAAATCGAAATTTTCGGATGATCGAGAATGCTTCAATTTTAAGATTAAGGAGAAATATATGCAATATTTCTTATTATTGTAACAAGTGCTTAATAAAAATAAAGCAATGGCAAAATAGAAACAAGAATAAATTACCTGAATTTTAATTTTGATATTAAGGACTTTTTACATATATCACAAAAGTTTAAAAAGATGTTTTGTTTGGCGCAGTTTGGATTGCCTTTACTTTGAAGTTCTATCACGGAGTTTTTCAATATTATTAGTTCACCAGTATCACAGTCTTTCTGCTGCTCCAGCCATGCCATACCTTTTGCAAAACATTCAAAAGCTTCAGAATTGCTAATTTGTTCGTTTTCTTCGTTCCACTCCTCATCTTACGGGAACTCAAGTTAAATTCAATGGAACTCTAAGAAAGGGATCGAAAATATTTGTATGTTGTAGTTCGGAAAGAACCGCTTGCACACAAGGAATATTGTAGTTAAAAAAAAAAAAAGCTTTCAAAATGGATTTTGCACACAAAGAATGTGATAGTAAAAAAAGGAATATTTAAAAATGGATTTCTGTTAATTGAGAGTTTCGGATAAAAGAGGTTCTACTGTAGTATGATCAGAATAAACTTAGAGAAAAGGAAGATCAGCCGGTAGCAAAACTAAAGTTCAGAATTTTTTATAGTAAGAAGTATTTGCTCATTGTTTTGAAAATTCAATGTTGCCGGTCGTAAAAACAGGTAAAAAAAGAAAAAAATGGATGGTACTAAGTCAGAAATGTTTGCGTTTTAATTAACTACAGAAGAGATAATAAGTTTGTTTGGCCTTATGAAGAAACTAATGAGAATATTTTTTTCTGTTTCAAGGAGAAAAGTGAATGAAAAGTCTTTCTTCCTTCTTTCTTTCTTTTTCTTTCTTGGCTAGCTCGATGTACTAACGTTCTACACTATATATATATAAAAAAAAAACATTTTTACAGCACAAAGTACTGTTCATCTCGCGCTCAAACTCGATCACAGTCGAATGTGCTGTAGCTTTTTTTGGTTTCTTGACTATATAAACATGAAAAATAACAGTAGTTGCGTAAGATTAACAGCACAATGTGCTGGCAATTCGGACGCCAGCAATTTGTTCTGGCAAATCTACAGTGTTTTTTACAGTATATCACTCCCGAAAAAAGCTGGTCGCTGTTTTTAACTTGTTGAACTTTAGTTGCTTTTAAATTTCCTTGTCAGATCTTTCGTGATCATACCTATTACCCTTTAGAAATATAGAATAGAAAGGCCCGCGATTCCACCTATTCCGTGTGTATCGGATGTAGTAAAAAGTTGTTAAAATGACTAAAAGATAAGGTGCTAAAGATGTGATGAAGATGTCAAAATGTAATGTAAGAAATTATCTGAAAAGATAAAATAATCTCTCTTTAAAAATAGTATTAATATAGAAATTCTATTCAAGTTATTTCAATAATATCTAATGTTGCCATATACTCTTTTTTTTAAATATCATAAATTAAAATAAAAAACTTATTCTATAATTAGTAATTGTTGTAAAGGTCTCTCTGGTTTGCTAATTGGAAGGCCCTTTGTCCAGAGGTTGCAGTGTCTTGTATTTTTTACACTTCTCTCTACCACTATTTCCAAACAATAATCTTCATCAAAGCAGATTTCTACTGCGTAGTTAAAGAAATTTATTGCAAAAATTATAGTTTGAAAACAGCGGTATAGAGAATGTATAGAAATTACAGGACTCTTCGATGTTCGATCCTTGTATGTTAGATCATAATCTTGGAATATATCAACAAATATCTGAAAGAAAAAAAAAAAATAGATATCCGTTTTCAAATCGGGAAAACTCATTTTTTTAACTAATGCTAACAAACACAATCCTCATATCTCTATCACAAGTACTAAGTGTAAAGTGAAAAATAATTTTCCAAACTTGACACGTTTGAAAAAATTGAAAAATAAGAAATGTGTTTAAAAATTTCATACGATTAAAATAATTGGTAAATATACCACATGATTCATTAGAGATGTAGTGGCGAATATTTCATAAAATGCTGATGAAATAAACATACTTCTATTTACAAAAAGTATACAGATTAAATATAGCTCCTAGAAGATGTGGTATTTGTTTTACAATTGACTGCTTATTAACATACGAAATTAATATTTTATGGGTCCCCCTTTTACTGTACTTACAGTCGTTCCTGTTCAAACGAATGTCGACGGTTCCAGAAAATATATTCGATTAAGCGGGGTATTTGATTAAACGGGGGATTCATAACTGTAATATTTAATGCTTAATAAAAAGGCAAAATAACCAACCATCTACGGTATATTTAATTAACATCACAATAAATCGTTAATAGAATAACATAAACTAAAATAAATACAAATGCTAATATAAAGTAAATACGTGATAATTTAATGTCAGTACATACATTTATATGGTTTACATCACACTTAATGTAACTCGTTTGAATTGGGTCAAAACTTTGCTACTTCTAATTTACGTTACTTATACTGCCTTAAAAAAATCGTTTAAAGTGGTTTGTTTAAGTATAATTTTAAAGGAGTAAATATCGAATTATTTTTCGAATGGGTGCAAAATATCACAACTATCATCTCGAGTCTCGAAGTGACGGCGCATTGCCATTAAAGCCTGGTTAATAGCAAGAAGTGGGAAAATCATTTGACGTGATCATTATACACTTGCCGGCCGAAATCATTGCAGGAAGAACTGAAAATTTGTTTTCAGCGTAAAGGAACCGAACATGACAAAAGGTGGAAGGAAATTCCACGTGCTTTTCGTGCCTATTTTCAAACATCGGTCACACAGTTGTTATTCGATTAAGCGGGAACGTTCGTAAAAGGTATTTGGTATAAGCGGGGGAAAATAACATAGAACCAATAGGAATAAATTCGGTTCCGTAGGATACTATTCGAATAAACGGGGTATTCGATTATCCGTGACCCGATTAAATGGGGAGGACTGTACTTCTTTTTAGAAAAAACGTTGGGCTACATATCTAAGAAGGGTATTTTAAAATATCTTCTTTTACGACCAAAATTTACTGTATTATGACATATTGAATCTATGAATTTTCGTGAAATTTTTCATTCTTGAATTTTCAACTAAAAACAATTTTTTTTTTTTTTTTTTAACGCTATTAAAAAACCCTCAACTTTCCACTTGGAAAAAAAAAAAATCATATTGGATCAGGCCTATAGCTACAGTGCTTGTTTTTTACAAATGACATAACTTTCAAACCTATGTTTAAAGTTAGATCAATGCAGGTGGTAGCACTGAAATCTGTACGGTTTTTCCCCACACATTTACAGTTTTCAATCTATTTCTCCTAGTTTCAAAGTGAGGGGAAAAAAAAAAAAAAAAAAAAAAAAAAAACTGATGTTAAGTAATAAAATTCTTCCCTAGTTAATTCATTACATTCAAATATTTCCTATGTTTAAAACAGAAGTTCTCGTTCTCAAATATAGTATAAGTAAAATGAACTGACGTATGTAATAAACTGAATAACAATGTTTAATAAATTAATATCAACACTGAAATGCATTTAACTGTAAAATGTGCTTAAGAGGCTTAAATTTTATTGCAACTGCTTCCCCCAGATACGTTCTTTATTATTCACAGATAATCTATCTATACTAATATTATAAAGAGGTAAAAATTGTTTATTTGTAGGAAGTAAGCTCTGGAACTACCGAACCGATTCCAAAAGTAATGGTATCAAAATGTTAGTGTTAGTCCAACTTAGAACATAGGCTATATCTTATGTCCGTACCACTGGCCAAAAGGGGGTGCAGGAGCAAAAAACGTTCTAAAAATGCGATTTTTGTCTTACTGAAGGCCTAGAAACATGAAATTTGGAATGGTAGTTACTTATAAGATACTACATTTCTTAAAAAAATCGAAATTAAAAGGGGTGAAAATGCGCGAAAAGCGTTCTAAAAAACGTTCTAAATGGCGATATTTATGCAATTTCAGGAAGTATCAAACCGATTTAAAAAATAATGGTGACAACTTTTGCTCCAACATAGGCTACATTTTATGTCGGTGCCACTACACCTAAAGGGGGTGCAGGAGCAAAGAAACGTTCGAAATTGCGATTTTTCTGTTACTGAAGGGTCCAGATACATGGAATTTGGCCTGGTAGTTATTTATTAGATATAAATGATCTCTAAGAACATTTCTTATAAAATTTGAAAATCAAAAGGGGTGAAAATGCGCAAAAAGCGTTCTAAAAACGTTCTAAATGGCAATTTTTACGCAATCTCAAGAAGTACCAAACCGAATTCGAAAATCAAAAGGGGTGAAAATGCGCAAAAAGCGTTCTAAAAAACGTTCTAAATGGCAATTTGTACGCAATCTCAAGAAGTAATACCAAACCGATTTCAAAAATAGTGGTGTCAAAATGATGGTGACAACACTTGCTCCAATATAGACTACATTTTATATCAGTGCCACTACCCCTAAAGAGGGTGCAGGAGCGAAACAACGTTCGAAATTACGATTTTTGTGTTACTGAAGAGCCTAGATACATGGAATTTGGAATGGTAGTTACTTATAAGATATAAATGATCTTTAAGAACATTTCTTAAAAAATTCGAAATTTAAAAGGGTAGAAAATGCGCAAAAAGAGTTCTAAAAAAAGCTCTAAATGGCGATTTTTACGCAATCTCATAAAGTACCCAACTTATTTCAAAAGTAATGGTTGGAAATTGATGGTGACAGCCCTTGCTCCAACATAGGCTCTATTTCATGTCGGTGTCACTACCACCTAGGGGTTGCAGAAGCAAAAAACGTTCTAAATTGCGATTTTTGTGTTACTGAAGGGCCTAGAATTCTCACATTGGGCAGGGTAGTTATTTATAAGATACAAATGATCAATAAGAACATTTCCTAAAAAATCGAAATTAAAAGGGGTGAAAATGAGCGAAAAGCGTTCTAAAAAACTTTCTAAATTGTGATTTCTACGCAATCTCAGGAAGTACCGAACCGATTTTTAAAAAATGGTGTGAAAACGATGGTGACAGCCCTCGCTCCAACATAGGCTATATTTTATGGCAGTGCCACTACCCCAAACGGGGTGCAGGAGCAAAAAACGTTCTAAATTGCGTTTTTGTGATACTGCCGGGGCTAGTAATTTGAAACTAGGCATGGTAGTTAATTATAAGATATAAATAGTCTCTAAGAACATTTCCTAAATAATTCGAAATTTGAAAGAGGTGAAAATGGACGAAAAACGTTCTAAAAAACGCTCTAAATTGCGATTTCTACGCAATCTCAGAAAGTACCTATCCGATTTCAAAAGCAATGGTTGTAAATTGATGATGACAGCCCTTGCTCCAATATAGGATCTATTTCATGCCGGCGTCACTACCACCTTGCGGTTGCAGTTTAAAAAACTTTCTAAATCGTGATTTTTGTGATACTGAAGGGGCTAGCAACTTGAAATTCGGCATGGTAATTACTTATAAGATGTAAATACTCTCTGAGAAAATTACCTAAAAAAAATTGAAATTTAAAAGAGGTGAAAATGAACGAAAAGCGTTCTAAAAACGTTCTAAATAGCGATTTCTACGCAATCTCAGGAAATATAAACTGATTTCAGAAGTAATGGTTTCAAATTGATGGTGACAGTCCCCGCTCTAACATAGTCTGTATTTTGCGTTGTTGTCACTACCACCTAGGGGTTACAGGAGCAAAAAATGTTCTAAATTGCGTTTTTTGTGTTACTGAAGGGGCCTAACATTTTAAATTTGAAATGGTAATTACTTCAAAGATGGAAATGCTTTCTTAGAATTGACGAAAGAAAATTCCAAATTTAAAAGGATGAAGTGAGCGAAAAGCGTTCTATAAGCGTTCTAAATTACGAGTTTTATACAATCCCATGAAATACGAAACCGATTTCAAACATAATGGTTGCAAATTGATGGTGATAGAACCTGCTCAAACATAAGCTATATTTTATGCCGAGGGTTGCAGGAGCAAGAAACTTTCTAAATAGCGATTTCTCCGGTAAGGAAGAGCATAGAAACTTTAAATATAGCACGAGGAGTGAAAAGCATTTTAAAAAAGTCCTAAATTACGATTTCTATAAAATCTCAGGAAATAATAAACCGATTACAGAAGTTATTGGTTGCGAATCAAGAGTGATAATCCCTGATCCTATACGGGCTATATTTTATGCCGGAGTCACTACCACCTGGTTGGCAGGAACAACAAGAAAGCCTTTAAAAACATGTAAATTCCGTTTTCTATTAGAATATTATGAAATACCAACCGATTTCAAGGTTAATGTTGGCAAATTAATGGTGACAGTCTCTTTTTCGACATTTTTCGAGACATTTTATTTCAACTCTGTTTTGGCATTTTATGTTGGTGCCACTAACACCAGAGAGGTGGTAGAATGTTAGACAAGAAGCTTGAAATTTGACATGATGGTTAATTTTAAGACGTAAATGTGTTAAGATGGTTTCTAAAAAATTCAATACTTCAAATGAATACTGAAATGAGCGTATGACATGAGCATAAAAGTCTCAAAATACTTTCTAAGTTATCATTTAGTTGGAATTAGTTTTAGTTCTTATTAATTAAAATCTTTTTTCTGTCTATTGCACTTTTATAATGAAGTTTAGTAAATCCGTGATTTAATTTGTAATTTTTGAATTATTTCAAAAAGTATTCTTCTAATAAAAAATATTCATGCAAATATCACTTGGCATATTTTAAACTATTTACGCGAGCAAAGCCGCGGGGTTTGCTAGTAAATAAATAAAAATAACTGTGCTGAAATGTGTGTAATTAACTGCATGTATGTGAAATGAGCTGAAAATTTACTGCAAACGTTTATTTCCACCCCAATATCTGATGTTATGGAAGCAATATGGACTATGGATATGTCTATCCTAGATATCTGAAATATCATGTGATATATTAAATAACAATGTGCAATAAATGCAGCACTGAAATGTGTCTAACTGTAAAATATGCGAAGGATGCTGAAATTTTATTGCAATTGCTTCCTCTAATTATGTACTTTATATACAGGTAATAAACCAAATGAAAACTACTGTGCTGAAATGTGTGTACTTAACGGTATAAAAATGTACGTGAAATAAGCTGAAAATTTATTGCAAACGTTTCTTTCCATCAACCACTTCATCTAGATTAGAGGCGCAAACAAGATTCGATTAAACAGCGATCACTGTATTAATCTCAATATCTGATGATATGGAAGCAACATAGAGCCAAATATGATAACCCTAGATATTCATAAATCAGCGATCGGCTAATAATGTATAGCACAATAGTGTGCAGGAAATTCAGGAAATTGAACTTCAGGGGTACATTCGTACCAAAGGCGACCCATGGAGGAGGCCTCCTATGGGAGCACTGTAGGGGGGCCCTTCCATCGTGCTCTATTAAACCCCACACGGGACAAAAGTTCGGAATATTTGAGATGAGGGTTAGATATAAATTGAGTTACCTAGCTTAAAGGTTTTTTCCCCAAGTATGATCTCACTCTAACAGGGAAGGTTGGAGAATTGGCTTGGATGCTTCATTAGGTTCGTTAACTTTTTTCAGAAAAAGGGAGGTAATTACGAGGGAAGGACTTTCCTCAGAAATTTTAAGGTAATTAAGGGAATAATGGGATATTGTGGATACGGTGCTGGACATGAAAGAGTTAACAGATGGAAAATCAAAATGTATTTTTGTATAAGTCTTTTATAGAGTACCGGTGGAAAATGTACACGAAATTAATAGAAGCTTACACGCATAATATTTTGGTAAATCATCACAAAATATCTAGTAATGGCAATTAGTGCATACTTTATATGTGAGAATAAAGAATTTTCAAAAATTTTCAAGCGACAGAATCGTTTATTGCGTTCAATTGCTGAAAAACGGTGTGCCATTTATGATAAAAGAATCCCGATCATGGATTAAAAAAAAAAAAAAAAAAAAAAAAAAAATATTCTTCCGTTATGGAGACCTCACGGGATGGAGATAATTTTTTTTTACAAAAATCATGCTTAAAAATTATTTTTAAAATCACACACAGTAAATGAGTAAATTGTGATACAGCTTTTAAATAAATTGCATTTGAAGGGACATCCCCCCCCCCCTCTACACAACGGTGCAACAAGTTGGAAATTGCTCTTCAAACGTGGCAAATGAGGTGCGTTCGTACTATAACTAGATTTATAAATATTTTTTGCACCGCATATTGTACTGAGTGTATACTTTAATGCACTTCATAAGGGCATATCAATTTTATTATCTTCGAAAGGCTGTAACATCATTAAAATGTACTTTGTAATAATTTTTTCCCATTGGCCGTATTATAACGGAAATTTTTTTTACTGTCCCTGTAATTAAACTATACAACCGATTTTCATAAAATTTGAAATGACGCGATAAAATTTTGCAACATATATTTAAAATTTCAGACCATTCGGAAGGCTGTAACATCATTAAAATGCACTTGCAATAATTTATTCCCATTGGCCGTATTATAACGGAAAATTTTTTTACTGTCCCTGTAATTAAACTATACAACCGATTTTCATAAAATTTGAAATGACGCGATAAAATTTTGCAACATATATTTAAAATTTCAGAAAATTCGGAAGGCTGTAACATCATTAAAATGCACTTGCAATAATTTATTCCCGTTGGCTGTAATGTAACGGAAAACTTTTGACTGTCCCTGTAATTAAACTATACATCCGATTTTCATAAAATTTGAAATGATTCGACTAAATTTTGTAACAATTATATATTTAAAATTTCAGACCATTTGATTTGGTAGTTTTTGCTCTGTTACATATGGACAGACGGACTTACGGAGAGAAAGATGGACAGAACGACGACTATAGGTGCTACGTATTTATATAATTACGAACGCACCTAAAATTTGAAAATGAGTCATACTTAAAAAATTGCAGTGGCGAAAATTGTAAAACTGAAATTTAATCGTCAGGTGTTGTCAATTTAAAATGACGGCAGCGTTACACTCGGACATGTTTGTCTGTCCTTTATATTATAGACAGATTGTGTGCGTTGAAAGTTATTCGATGGGTTTTTCATTTCAAGTGGTCCAGCACTCGTTGCCCGACCATTTTTAAAAAATCTGAAATTTTTTGTACAACAACCCTAACATGATGGAAGTTCAAAATGACTATTATTTTAATTTTATTAATTTTTGTTTGTGCATGGCGGCCATCTTTATTTCATCGTCTGCAGCAATTTTCTCACAAGAAGGGTTTTCGGAATTGTAAATAATTCATCGTTTATTTATCCAATTCAACTGCGGATTAAAGCAATTTGTACAGAATACATTGGGATAAAAATTTGGTAATGGAGTATTTTCCGAAACTAACTGCTTATTGGTAAAATTTAAGCATAAAGTTTCAGTTTTTTTCCAAAATTTGTCCGTTTACAAGAGGAAATTTTTCTAGCAAGGAATACTGTCAACATGACATAATTTTTTTTTACAAATAGGCCGAAAGTACTTGTATTCACACTCCGAGTTCCAGATCTGGGACTTGCTTTCTCTTCGCTAAAAAAATCCCAAATTTTTCAAAAATGTCAAAAATCGCCCTTTTCAGGCTTTGATATCTCTGGTGGGGCACGAGATAAAAATCTGAAATTTTTTTTTATAAGAGTATTGTATGGTAGTGTTATGCACAAGAAATTTCAGGATGGAGATTTGACTACAAGCTGAAATATGGCAAGGGCAACATGTCAAAACAATACTGCCTAACTACTGTTTTTTTATAGTCACAGCTAAGTATTTATCTCAGAGTGTCATTTAAATTTATTTTTTATATTATCTTTAAATAAAGTAGCAGAAAATAAAGCATTTTGCAATTAATTTAAAAAATAATTATGCCTAAGGCCTGCATTTTGTATGGTTTCAGTAACTTTTGTTGTAATTTTAGTAACTAAAAGAAACCTCAGCACTTTTACACATATATATATATAAGACCTGAGATAAGAACAGAATATGGAAAGAGAAAAGCTGTTAATGTTGTCATACTTGTTGAGACATGATCAAACGTGTCAAAACACATTCCTGCTTGTTGGTTTAAAAACCACAATTTTAATGCTGCTTGCCAGCCCCTGAAACTTGTTCCTACCATAAGTATGTTCCTGTAAATGAAACATTATGCGATGTTACCATGCATCAGCCTCAAGTAATTTTCAGAGAGTAAAGATACCCAAAGCCTTTTCAAAATTTATACTGCAGAAAAATCACATTTTTGCATAAGAAGTAAGCTAGGAATTATTAATGAATTGAGACTTGCACATAGTGATTTCAAAGTATATTTCAATGAGCCAGCAGGGCCAAGATCTTCAATGAGTTATCAAGGGATGACAAGACTTGGTTCCTACAAATTAAATTTTGAGAAAGATCAAAATTGTGGTTTTTGAACCAACAAGCAAGAATGTGTTTTGACACGTTTGATCATGTTTCAACAAGTATGACAACATTAACAGCTTTTCTTTTACCATATGTTGTTTTTGTCTCAGGTCTTGTATAAAAATATTCTTTTTGTTTATGTAAAAGTGCTGAGGTTTCTTTTAGTTACTAAAATTACTTACAACAAAAATTACTGAAACCATACAAAATGTATGGCCTTAGCATAATTATTTTTGTAATTAATTGCTAAGCTTTGCAAAGGGCTTTATTTTCTGTTACTATTATTTAAAGATAATCAAAAACATAAATTTAAATGACACTCTGAGATAAATACTTAGATGTAACTACAACAAAACAATAGTTTGGCAGTATTGTTTTGACATGTTGCCCTTGCCATATCTCAGCTTGTAGTCAAATCTCCATCCTTAAATTTCTTGTGCATAACACTACCATGCAATAATCTTATAAAAAAAATTTTCAGATTTTTATCTCGTGCCCCACCATAGATATCAAAGCCTGATAAGTGCGATTTTTGACATTTTTGAAAAATTTGGGATTTTTTTTAGCGAAGAGAAAGCAAGTCCCAGATCTGGAATTCGGCCTGTGAGTACAAGTACTTTCGGCCTGTTTGTAAAACAAAATATGTCATGTTGACAGTATTCCTTGCTAGAAAAAATTCCTCTTGTAAATAGACAAATTTTGAAAAAAAACTGAAACTTTATGCTTAAATTTTACCAATAAGCAGTTAGTTTCGGAAACTACTCCATTACCATATTTTTAGCCCAATATATTCTGTACAAATTGCTTTAATCCGCAGTTGAATTGGATAAATAAACGATGAATTATTTACAATTCCGTAAAACCTTCTTGTGAGAAAATTGCTGCAGACGATGAAATAAAGATGGCCGCCATGCACAAACAAAAATTAATAAAATTAAAATAATAGTCATTTTGAGCTTCCATCATGTTAGGGTTGTTGTACAAAAAATTTCAGATTTTTTAAAAATGGTCAAGCAACGAATTGATGATTTTCTGGACCACTTGAAATGGATTGACCCCGATGTATTTTACAAAATAAGTTTGTAAGTATATCTAAGACGTAAGTTATTATGCATCCACGTAAGCGCATTATATAAGAAACCCACGTATATCACCCAACATAAGACAAAAATTCGGAATATTTGAGATGAAAACGGATAAAAAAAAAAAAATTCCTCGCGAAACAACGAGAAACTTTCTGATATATTTTTTAATTCATTTTCACATTCAAACACAAAACCACGGCAATAGCACACGGGCATTCGCAGGCCGTGATTTATAATCGAGCGGTTTTCTTTCATTTTTCGACCCATTTTGAGTTGTAAGAGTTTGTCTCACAACATTTTTTTCCTTTACCGTGCTGTCGCGTCCGGAAATTTAGTTCAAATCGTCAACTTTGATAGCATTTTCTAAAAGATCTACCTTTAACGAAACTGGAAAAACAGTTCTATTACAAAGTTTCTGAATAAGAGCATCTGCCAATTTCATGCGTTTGAGGAAAAAAAAATGTATTAAATAAGTCGGAAATTGTACGCCAAACGTGGAAAATGAGGTGCGTTCGTACTATAACTAGTTTTATAAATATTCAGATATTAGTTTATTACGATTATATTCAACTCAGTAATGCGGAAATAATGACTCAATCTTAAATAGGACGTCATCATCACCATGGCAATATAGAATCATTACCTGTCATGGGATATCATTGAATTAATTACGTGTGATAGGATTAAATAGAATGAAGAAAACTTTTATTTATACCTTTTTAAGTTGGGATTCGATTTTCATAAAATTTGAAATGACTCGACAAAATTCTGCAACGATTAGATATATTAAATTTAAAACCATTCGGTTGGGTATTTTTTGCGCTGTTATTTGCGGACAGACAGACGGAAGGACCAGACAACGACTATAGGTGCTACGCATTTATATAATTACGAACGCACCTAAAAATGTGTCATAAAGTAGCCAGTTGGGATTTAAGAACAGCCTTAGTCTGAGTGTGATTTCATTCTATAAGCAAGGCTAGAGAATTGGCTTGGATGTTTCACTAGTTTAACTTGTTTTGCGAAGAAAGGACTTAATAAAGGTGGGAGGAAGATAATTAAGAAAATAATACGACATTGTGGATACAATACTGCTTATAAAAGAGTTTGTAGAAAAAAATGAAAATGGATTTCGCATAATGTTTTTATTGAGTACCGGCAAAAATTTATATCCGAATATATTATGATGTGATATTTTGATAAATATTCAGTAGCGAAATCTATTACACGTTTTAAATTATGACAGTAGGACATTTCTCAGCTTTTTTTGTTTTGAAGAACGGTAATGGTTACAAAAATTGAACTTTTCGCAAAATGTTTGCGTAAAATTCGATATTGTGTGGATTCGGTATTTGACAACCGTATTTTAAAGTAAAAAAAAAAAAAAAAAAAAAGATTATGGATAGGGTTTGTCTGAAAAATCGATAAGAAAAAGCAATTATCAGATTTTATAAAGCTTCCGATATAATATAAAGATAAAATTTCTTCTACACGTCATTAATGAGAATCAATGTGCATCTTACATTAGACAAGACAGACTATCACTTGCTTAACTCTCAATTTTTTTTTAAATAAACAGAGATAATAAAGTGAGAAAGATTCACGTAAAAAACTAAGCTAATAATCACATATTAAATTGCAATATTTTGTATGTAGTAAGTGATATGGTAAAAATTGTACTTGAAATCGCAATGCAGGTGGAGATTTTATAAAAAAACGATAAAGAAATCTTCGTTTACTAGTATAATTTTAACCAAATATTTCAACCAGTAAGAATTTATATGCGCTTTTGTTAACCCGGGAGAACTCGCTGCAAGAGATTTTCTCTCACAGTCGCACTTTTTTAAGACTCTTATTTAAATCATTTTTCATTTTAATTAAAATTTCAAGATGTTTTTCAATTATTTTACCTATTTTGTGAATAAAAGTACTAAGCCAAAAGTAAAAAGTAAAGTAAAAGAAAAGCAATTGGGCATTCTCACTAGCGAGTTCTCCCGGGTTAAACATAAAAAAAAAAAAAAAAAAAAAAAAAAAAAAGTTTAAAGCATGGCAGTAAAACCTGTGAAAATAGAATTGCTAGGGAAGAGAGAAAAATTCCATATTAAACAGGTTTTCATCTTAAGAAGTATAATTGCATTTTGTTCCTTCTGACGGGACCGTGAATTTGTTCCGTTTAAAACAGTATTTTATTTTTGACATGTTCCGTTTTCACTTATTCACTAAATTTCCTCTTTGCCCAGTTTTAGATGATTAATTTTTTTACATCAGATTCTTTTATTTTCTTTCAGTAAAATGCATTCCAATTGTTTTATGTTGTCTTTGTGCTAGCTTACTTCATGTTGCAATACATTTTTTCTTTTCATTTCTTTTTTTGGTTACATAGTATATTTAATATCATTACTATTAAAATGTATTCGGCGGCCAATTCCAATATTACATTAGTTCTCTTTATTAAATATATTATCATTTAAATATTTCATTTTTAATTTACTTCTCCGATAATTATGATAATTATCAATACCGTAGACTTTAAAATAATTTACATCAATGAATGAACTTTTTTTACACAATATTGGGATATATTCGGTTGATGCTCCATATATACTCCAAATATTACATTAGTTCTCTTTATTAAATTTATTATCATTTAAATATTTCATTTTTAATTTACTTCTCCGATAATTATGAGAGTCATCAATACCAGTTTGTTAGACTTTAAAATAATTTACATCAATGAATGAATTTTTTCACATAATATTGAAATATATTCGGATGATACTCAAAATATTACATTAGTTCTCTTTATTAAATTTATTATCATTTAAATATTTCATTTTTAATTTACTTCTCCGATAATTATGATGATTATCAATACCATAGACTTTAAAATAATTTACATCAATGAATGAACTTTTTTTTACACAATATTGGGATATATTCGGTTGATGCTCCATATATACTCCAAATATTACATTAGTTCTCTTTATTAAATTTATTATCATTTAAATATTTCATTTTTAATTTACTTCTCCGATAATTATGAGAGTTATCAATACCAGTTTGTTAGACTTTAAAATAATTTACACCAATAAATGATTTTTTTTTTACATAATATTGGGATATATTCGACTGATACTCCAAATATTACATTAGTTCTCTTTATTAAATTTATTATCATTTAAATATCTGATTTTTAATTTACTTCTCCGATAATTATGAGTTATCAATACCAGTTTGTTAGACTTTAAAATAATTTACATTAGTGAATGATTTTTTTTTTTACATAATATTGGGATATATTCGGCTGATACTCCAAATATTACATTAGTTCTCTTTATTAAATTTATTATCATTTAAATATTTCATTTTTAATTTATTTCTCCGATAATTATGAGAGTTATCAATACCAGTTTGTTAGACTTTAAAATAATTTACATCAATGAATGATTTTTTTTTTACATAATATTGGGATATATTCTGTTGATGCTCCATATATACTCCAAATATTACATTAGTTCTCCTTATTAAATTTACTATCATTTAAATATTTCACGTTTAATTTATTTCTCCGATAATTATGAGAATTATCAATACCAGTTTGTTAGATTTTAAAATAATTTACATCAATGAATAATTTTTTTTTTTTACATAATATTGGGATGTATTCGGCTGATACTCCAAATATTACATTAGTTCTCTTTATTAAATTTATTATCATTTAAATATCTGATTTTTAATTTACTTCTCCGATAATTATGAGTTATCAATACCAGTTTGTTAGACTTTAAAATAATTTACATTAGTGAATGATTTTTTTTTACATAATATTCGGATATATTCGGCTGATACTCCAAATATTACATTAGTTCTCTTTATTAAATTTATTATCATTTAAATATTTCATTTTTAATTTATTTCTCCGATAATTATGAGAGTTATCAATACCAGTTTGTTAAACTTTAAAATAATTTACATCAATGAATGATTTTTTTTTTACATAATATTGGGATATATTCGGTTGATGCCCCATATATACTCCAAATATTACATTAGTTCTCCTTATTAAATTTACTATCATTTAAATATTTCATTTTTAATTTATTTCTCCGATAATTATGACAATTATCAATACCAGTTTGTTAGACTTTAAAATAATTTACATCAATGAATAATTTTTTTTTACATAATATTGGGATGTATTCGGCTGATACTCCAAATATTACATTAGTTCTCTTTATTAAATTTATTATCATTTAAATATTTCATTTTTAATTTATTTCTCCGATAATTATGAGAGTTATCAATATCAGTTTGTTAGACTTTAAAATAATTTACATTAGTGAATGATTTTTTTTTTACATAATATTGGGATATATTCGGCTGATACTCCAAATATTACATTAGTTCTCTTTATTAAATTTATTATCATTTAAATATTTCATTTTTTATTTATTTCTCCGATAATTATGAGAGTTATCAATACCAGTTTGTTAGACTTTAAAATAATTTACATCAATGAATGATTTTTTCTTACATAATATTGGGATATATTCGGTTGATGCTCCACATATACTCCAATTATTATATTAGTTCTCTTTATTTAATTTACTATCATTTTAATATTTCATTTTTAATTTACTTCTCCGATAATTATGAGAGTTATCAATACCAGTTTGTTAGACTTTAAAATAATTTACATCAATGAATGATTTTTTTTTTTTTTTTTTTACACAATATTGGGATATATTCGACTGATACTCCAAATATTACATTAGTTCTCTTTATTAAATATATTATCATTTAAATATTTCATTTTTAATTTACTTCTCCGATAATCATGATAATTATCAATACCATAGACTTTAAATTAATTTACATCAATGAATGAACTTTTTTTCACAATATTGGGATATATTGGGATGATACTCCAAATATTACATTAGTTCTATTTATTAAATTTATTATCATTTAAATATTTCATTTTTAATTTACTTCTCCGATAGTTATGAGAGTTATCAATACCAGTTTGTTAGACTTTAAAATAATTTACATCAATGAATGATTTTTTTTTTTTTTTTTTTTTTTTTTTTTTTTACATAATATTGTGATATATTCGGCTGATACTCCAAATATTTCATTAGTTCTATTTATTATTATTTAAAAAAAAAATTATCTTAATTTACTTCTCCGATAATTATTTGAATTGCTAAGTTGTTTAGACTTTAAAATGTTTTGTATTAATGAAGGATATTTTAAAACATAATATTGAAATGTATTCGGTATAACACTCAAAAATATTTCACTAGTTCCCTTTATTATATTTTTTATCATAAAAAAAAATTCAACTTAATTTCTTTCCGATAATTATTAGAGTTACTAATTTGTTAGACTTTAAATTTTTTTACTTTAACCAATGACTTTTTTTTATTTATTTTTTAACATAATATTGTAACGTATATTCCACTGACAACCCATTTATTCCATTAGTTCTCTTTATTATATTTATCACCATTTAAAAATTTCCAACTTAATTTACTTTTTTAATAATTATTAGAATTACTGATTTGGTAGGAACATTTTTTTTTTGTTGTTATATTAGATGCAAACGTAATTAATAACATTTCCGAATATGTTATTTATAAGCATATTTCTTTACAGTTGTTTAAACTTTGATAAAAAATGTAATAAACATATGTGTGTGTGTGTGTGGGGGGGGGGTCATCGAAACCTATGGTGACTAAGCTTTAAAGCTGTTCTCAAATCCAAATTGGCTACTTTCTGACACATTTTTAAATTTATTTTTGTTAGGGATCACATGAAATTGCAGGTGTTGTTATTCAGAAACTAAAGACTTTTGGTAATGAAAAGAACTTTTCCCTTTTTGGTGAATGCAAAAGATCTTTCATAAAATACTGTCAAAGTGGGCATTTCGAACAGAATTTCCGCATGCGACACAATCAGACAAGGGAAAAATCTGTTGTCATGTGATCATAATCGCTTATAACTCGATAAATAAATTATTTATCAAAAAATTAAAAATTCATTTCGATCCCAAATCGCTTCAATAGTCAGGCCTGCCAATGTTAAGCCTTTACGTTTAAAAATCTGTCAGAAATTTTCGCGTTGTCGAGCAGGGGTTTTGAGAACAGCCTTAAGGCTGTTCTTAACTGCTCTGCTCAACAAGCGCAAAACGTTTTGACGCATTTACAAATTCATTTTTTAACGGAAAGATATAAAATTGGAAAGCCTGGCCAAGGAAGCGATTTGGAATTGAACTGTGTTTTCCATTTTTTGATCAATAAATTACCTATTGAGTTATAAGCGATTTTGATCGCGTGACAAACACGTTTTTTGCCAGCTCTTGAGTGTTTTTTTCTCATTTCGTGTGGAAATTCGATTCAAAACGTCCACTTTGACACTATTTTCTAAATGCGTTTGCAAAAAAAAAAAAAAAATGGAAAAAACAGCTCGATTACATAGTTTTTCAACAAAAACACCAACTAGTTTCATGCATTTTCGAACAAAAATAAATTAAAACTTATGTCAGAAAGTTGCCCTTTTGGATTTGAGAACAAGACCCTTAAAGAAACCAACCAGATGATCCAACCCGGAGTATTCAAGTTAAAAATGCCCGATATACTGCCTGGTGTTCAGAAGGTAGGTTTTTTTTTTTTTTTTTTTTTTTTTGAACTGTAAAATATATTTTACATTTAGAATTATATCTTCTTAGATTGTCCACCAGCTGTACCATAAAGCATTTTTGATAGTTTCGTATTTGTCGCATTCCAGCAGTTAATTGCGAAATATTTTTGAATTTATAGCGACCGTCTGTATTTTAATTGTTTCACCATTTAAGAGCGTAGTTCGTGTACACGTCAATTAAATTCGTGTTTTTATTTATTCCTCCCTTTATTTATGAATTTTTAATTTGTTTGGCAATTTATTCACAAAATCTGGCAATTTAGTTACTAATATTACACAGAAGCAAACAAATGCTGATTTTATATATATATATATATATTTTTTTTTAGAGCAAACCGATTAATCTTTCAAAATCGGGTTGTGGATTCATTTTTGAGATAGACTGAAAGAAATTCATGCTTGAAAAATATTTTGAAAGTCATAAATATCAATAAATTGAGATGTTAGTTTTCAAAGAAATTGTATTTGAATACTTTTTTTCTATTCGACGGTGTAAAAATTGAAACTGTGCAATGTTTAAAAGTTATAAAAGTTGTTATAAAACGAAAATGATTATTCAGGTGGTTGCCACCGTCAATATGACGTCAGCTTTAGTCATGGAGACATTTTTGCTTTATAATATACAAGGTAGGTGACATAAATATTTCATGAAAATTAACAACTCTAATTATAGGTAACCCCTAATACTATATGGGTACCCCTAATACTTTATGGGTATCCCTAATTACTATATGGATTCCCTAATACTTTATGGGCTAAAACTATATGGTAGCCCTAATAATACTTTATGGGTATCCTAATACATTATGATCATTGTTAAAACTATATTAATATACCTAAAACTGTATGGGTATCTCAATATATCTTGATGCAAAATAATGCTACTTATCAACATTTCATCAACATAATAAACTAAATAATCAATAAGCATGTTATCCATAAGAGAAGAAAAATATAAACTTTATATATTTTCAAGAGAAAAATATCTCTTATTACGAAAGTATTGAATTCGAATATTACCGATTCAGTTGTAAATTTACAATCCCGGTTTTATCTGATAAGCAATCACACTTCAATCTATAAGAGACGCATAAAATTGAAAAGGAACTAAATTTAATAGTGAAAAGTCAAGTATTTGATGGGTTTCGAAGCATAAAAGGAATATTTGATTGCTTACTTCCGACGAAAATAAAGTGCATGTCGCAAAACTGAATAAGACTTGTAAATCACATTACACTTCTGTCATAAATACGCGATTGATTTTACTTTAATTTTTTTTTATTTTTTACTTCAATCATTTTTTTCTGGAAATATCTCAAAATATGTCAAAAAGAAGTCTTTTAAGCATTAAAGAATGATAGAAATGGAATTTTCAAAATCTCACTTTTCTATATGTAATAGTGATTTAATTTATAATTCTATAAAATTTTCAAGCAGTAAAGAAATGGGAGATTGAAGTTACAGATTTTTCAATATCATTTTCTTTGTAGTTTTTATTGCCTCCGGTTGTTAGACAAGCGGAATAAAAAATATCAACTTCTTCTGTCCAATTCAGCTTCAGTGATTATATATATGTGCATAAATGACAAATGTGAACTTTTTATCACAGAGTCGCTACTCGTTTAGATTTCATAGTTCTGACTTTTCAATTTTATTTCATTTTATAGATTTTTTCTCTAGATTTTGCATTCAACGAAAAAATATAAAGTTAGTTGTTGAGATTTCAAAAAATGTGACCTAAATGTCTCTTTACTCCTTGTTATACCTGTCAGTGATTTGTCGAAACTTTTCTCACAGAGTCTTGTTTTTATGAAATTGTGAATTTTTTTAATGCTTGGGAAAAATCTAATCACAATTTTGTAAATACAATAGCCTCCCTCTTAACCGGAACTCCGCTTTAACCGGCCAACTTTTTTTTTTTCCCAACTCAGGCAAAATTCAGGAATGACAACCTCGGGAACTCAGCATACGCTTTCCAGTTGAAGTGCAATCTTGAGGGGAATGATGCAAAATTCAGAAAGAAGAACGTCGGTTCTAAGTGGATACGCGTTGACCTTCACCGGTGTGGTCCTGCGGTGCGGGCATTTCCCCAGGAACAAGGAGAAATGAGATGTCCCCCCGGAAGATATGAGATTTTTGCGTTTTTAATAGGCAAAAGTGCAACCCCCCCCCCCCTACCTTCTGGGAACTGTATAATGTCTGATCTATCTGCAAACTGTTTTGTACAAACAGTTGCAAACAGATCACCATAGAAGATGTATAAAATTCATTTGAGTCTGATAAAGATATCAAGCATGAAACATTATTTGATGAGAATATAATTAGGAATGTGACTGATGTTGTTCAATACAAGACGAACCTGATAATGATCCAGTTGAAGTTGATACTGATAAAATTCCACGTACGGAAGGGGTGAAAGCATGGGAGTTGGCGATACGCTGGTTGAGCAGCGGCTAACAGCTTCCTCGGTTGAACTTATGATATTAAAGAAATGGAGAGATTAAGCTGCAAAGTATCTGCCATCTTGCCTTCAACATTAGAAGGTCACTGATTTCTTTTTGTTGATTAACTTAAATATACATCATGTCGAACAATTTCAACTTCTTATAAATGTGTGCGGCACGATTTTCAACAATTTAATTTGTGTTAAATATTTTTCATTATTTGTTATAAGTGATGATTTTCCTTGCAATTCAATTAATTATAACTAGTATTCATTTCACAAAATATAGAAAATATGTACTTTTTTTTAAAATTCACAAATTGAAAAACTAAATGCATCGTACGGGCTTAATTAATTAAATTACGCAGATACTTATTTAATATTTCTTTTACTTCTCCGCTTTAACCGATTTTTCCCTTAACCGTCTAACCCTCGGTCCCATTTAGGCCGGTTAAGCGGGAGGCTACTGTACAAGTAAAATTGTGATACATCCAGGTTCCTGTTTAAGCAAGGTTATGTTTTAATGAACCCATTATATATAAATAATTATACTTAAGTGGCATAAAAAATATTAACTTTTTCAGTTGAATTCAGCTTCAATGATATATATTAATATTGTAATGATTTTCTATTTATATTAATTTTTTGTATTTATCAAGGTATTTCAAAATAGATTAACTGCAACCATTAGGTATAATATCTCTTTTAACTTAACTGCAAAAATAACCTAAAATGTATAGTGGTAAAGTACAGCATGTGCAGGAGAGAATTCGGATTAAATAATGTGGGGTTATAGAGGGTAAGCTGAGTAATATTGCTATATTTGATTTGTACAAGATGATATAAATTATTTAATAGGTTATATTGATTTTTCCATTTCATAGCATTTAATATTATTCTGTTTCTATTTTGCTTCTATTCTTTTGATCATGTGATCGTTTGGGTACAGGGGAAAACAATTTCGGCTTTTAGCTTTTTTTCTCTACAGAAAACGACTGCTTTTCTTATATATTCGAATTCTGATTGATGATTTTCCCTTGATAAAGTAATTCAATATATAAGCTTTTCAATTATTTTTATCGGTATCCATATTTTTAGTTTTTTTCTTTTTTTGTTCCATTATAATACTCGTAATATAGTACAAGGGACTATACTTTATACATAACATCTGGTATATATATATTTTCATTTCTGTTATTCAATTTCTGCTGGTTTTTCTATGTTTTTGGTATCTATGTTATGCGTGTTGGGGAACTGCATTTGTTAATGTCATTTTATTAAAGAGGAAATCACAAACATTGAACAAATTGGTAAAATTCTAAATATGAACAAGATATGAACACTGGAAACCAGTATGTGAAATAAGAAACTATGAATAACCTACAGAATCATCAGAGGTGCTTGCAGGTTTAATTCATAGTGAAGATGCGTTATTTCATCCAATTTTGCCGGCATTAAGCCTAAAATGACAAAATTTAGCTTCTAATAGCGCCTAAAAATAAATAAATAAATAAATAAATGATAAAAAAAAAGAGATCTAAAGAAAGATGCACCTCACACAAGACATTAAAAATGTAAAAATGATTAGAGATACCTCAATTATAGACAAAAATACGAAACTCCAGAAATTTGACCCACAAAATTATAACATGTAAGGATGCATTCAGATTTAAGACCATTAAATCATGTAGCATGGATGAAAATGAAAGTGTCCACTAAACCAGCAGTTAGTCATTGAAAACAAAAACACTGCTGCCGTCTGGTGTAAAAAAGGAAAACTACATTGTAACTAGATTTTTAACAAAAATGTTTTTTAGTGCTGTCATCTATACCCATAGAAAAGAGTGAAATCAAATGAAGAAATCAAGAAATAACTTAAGGGTGTATTCCGATCCAAACTGCTTATTTTCTGATTCATTTTAAAATTCATTTTTGCTCTCAAACGCATCAAACTGGGAAATTCTCTTATTTAGAAACTATATAATGTGCCGTGCTTCTTAATTTTTTGATAAATGCAGAAAATACTATAAAAAACGCTGTCAAAGTTGGCGTTTTGAACCGAATTTTCCGAAGCAGGCGATCTGGGAATGAAAAAAATGGTCATACTGAGAAAATAATTGTTTAAAAATCAAATTCTAATTAATTGAGCTGAAAATGAAATCACACGGCATGTTAAACATGTCTTCAGAAATCACCCCAGCAAGTTTCATGTTTTTACTTGTAAAAATGAGTCTGAAAATGTCTCAGAAAATTTCGAGCTGTTGAGGGTGGAAAAATATTTTTTCGAATACACCCTTAACTGTTGAATTCTTCATTGCGGACAGGGAATCTTTTGAAATCAATTTTGAGTTTCTAAATAGTATTGACTTGTATGCTATTATTTAAGATTAGATAAGAAATTAACATTTGTTCATATAGATATATAAAAGATAAATGCATGAACTTTTATCTGAAAGTCTGTACTCATTTAGATTTTATAATTCTGACGTTTTCAATTTTACTTCAATTTATGTATTTTTTCTCTAGATTTTGCATTTGACTAAAAATGTAAATTTAATTGTTGAGATTTCAAAAGATGTGACCTGAAATACTTTTCTCTCTTTATTAAACTTTTCAGAGATCTGTCCAAACTTTTCTCATAGGAATCTTGTTTTTATGAAATTTTGAACCCTTTGAAAAAAAAAAACCTAATCACAATTTGGTGAATACATGAAAATAATGTTATATTAAGGTGTCTGTTTTGATACTTTTACAAGGTTGTATTTTAATGAACCATTACATATAAATATTTGAAATTTGCGTATATAAATTTACATACATACTTTATTATACAGCTAGATAATAGGTTCTTTGTCGATTACAGATGTTTTGTGTCTTACCTAATGTTATTCTATACTGTGAAAAAGAATAAAAACAAATAAAAGTTAAATTTAAAAAATCAAAAAACCCGACTGCGTAAAAAGCGAACTAATTAATTATTTCTCATTAATGTGAAACTATTTTTTATATTACTGACCTATTTTTTTATTTACTTGTATTGATGACTTTTAGGTTGTGTTTAATTGTTAGTTCCTATCTATAAACACTGTTTTGATGAATATCAAAAGGCCTATAGATGTCTATGAAGGTTGGAGTTGCAGTAAAGCTAGAGATCCCACCTACACAACTTTCAGGTTGTGTAATATTTAAACGGAGCTTCTGATTGTAAAAAAATCAATGAAACATTATCTTTCTTTTAAAAGACCTATAAAATGATATGCCACTCAATGGGGTGCGTAAAAAAATTTTTCGTCTCTACCGCCATTTTGCATTTTACGGCCGGCATTTTGAATTTATAAAAACAAAACTTATACCCTGTTCACACTAGAAACTTAAGATATCATAGACCGCCAGTTTTGAAGTGGGACACTCCCGGAATTGGATACCTGTTCCTGTTCACATCGAAAAACTTACCTTAAGATATCTCAGTAGCGTCACTGTGTCTATGATCGGAATAAAAGTAAAGTATGCGCATGCGCTTAAAATAAAAACGGCCGCAACAGCCAGTCAGTAAAAGCGAAGCTTCATAGCCAACGAGAATGAGTGGTTGTTCCTGTATCTAGCCGAAGTAAGTCGAAACTCACTGAGAAAGTTTGTGGAACTCTCTCAGAGAGTTCGGCGGTCTAAGATATCTTAAGGTATCCAGTGTGAACATAGTATTAGCCTATAACCATCGAATGGTTAAGACGAATCGATAGAGACCTCATTCATTAAAATCGATCTAGCTGTTGGGATGTTTCGAGGGTATAAAGAAATCCACATACCCAGATACGCGTAAAACACATAACCCTTCTTGGCAGTCGGTAATAAATAAATAGATATCTCTGTTGATTGCTAGTACAATTTCAGTATTTTTACGAATTTATTTTCTCCGATGAAATTATTTCGTAAATGTGTACGAAATTAATGAATGTGGATTTAGGAATATCCTTGATTGATAATGGTGCTAAAATTCTCGTTAATTTCACATTTTCGTTACGGCTTAGAAATTATTTGTATTTTTACACTCTAAAAAGAGTATGAGTATTTTGACAATACATATTTTGGATTTTTTTTTTTTTTTTTTTTTTTTTTTTTTTTTTTTTTTTGCAGTGTAATAATAAACATAAATCGCGCAGTTTTAGAGAAAATGAAAATTTAGCATTATCTCTCAAAGATATTTTCAACTCCATACTTTTTAACACCTGCACGAAATCATTAACACATAGCTGTCAAAGCTTCCACTTTTTTGTACCACAAAAACCTAATAAAAATTTTGCCTTATTTAATCGGCAGATTACGGCAGTTAAAAAAGGTAAAATTTACTATAAAATTTTTGTGGTACAAAAAAGCATAAGAGTTGGCAGCTATGCTTACGTCTGAAGAAAAATCCTTAAAAATCCGGAAATTGTACTGGCAATCAGCAAATTTTTAATTATTTTTATTTTTATTATTTTTTTCTTTAACAGGGTAGGGTAATAAAATTTATTAATTATTCATTTCAGAGAGGAAAAAGTTTTATGAAAGATCCTTTTTAAAGACAAGGAATTTTGTTAAGGATTCTTTTTCAACATGAAAATTTTTCTGAAGGATCCTGTTGAAGGGTGTTCTCAAATCCAAAAGGGCAACTTTCTGACATAAGTTTTAATTTATTTTTGTTCGAAAATGCATGAAACTAGCTGTGTTGTTGTTCAGAAACTATGTAATTGATCTGTTTTTTCCATTTTTTTGCAAACGCAATAGATCTTTCAGAAAATCGGGTCAAAATGGGCGTTTTGAACCAAATTTCCGCGCGAAGGAAGAAAAAGCACGCAAGAGCGGGCAAAAAACGTGTTTGTTACGTGATCAAATTCGCTTATGGGTAATTGCTCAATGGGTAATTGATTGATCAAAAAATGGAAAAAACAGTTCAATTCCAAATCGTTTCCATAGCCAGGCTTTCCAATTTTATACCTTTCCGTTAAAAAATGAATTTGTAAATGTGTCAAAACGTTTTGCGCTTGTTGAGCAGAGCAGTTAAGAACAGCCTTAATTTGACGTTTTCGTTACGACTGAGAAATTTTTTTTGTTGTATTTTTACACTCTAAAAAGAATATGAGCCTTTTGCCAGAATATTTTCCGTATTTTTTTTTTTTCTTTTGCAGTGTAATAATAAACATAAATCGCACAGGTTTAGAGAAAATGTAAATTTAGCATTATCTCTCAAACATATTTTCAAATCTATACTTTTTAACACATTCATGAAATCATTTACGCATAGCTGCCAACTATTCCACTTTTTTTTACCACAAAAATTTAATAGAAATTTTTGCCTTATTTAAACGGCAGATTACGGCGATTAAAAAAGGTAAAATTTACTATGAAATTTTTGTGGTACAAAAATGCGTAAGAGTTGACAGCTATGCTTACATCGGGAAAAAAAAAAACCCGTCAAAATCCAGTAATTGTACTGGCAATCAGCAAATTTTTAATTATTATTATTTTTTCTTTAACAAGGTAGAGTAATAAAATTTATTACTTGTTCATTTCAGAGAGGAAAATTTTTTATGAAAGATCCTTTTCTAAGGTAAAGAATTTTGTGAAGGATTCTTTTTCAGCATGAAATTTTTCTGGAGGATCCTGTTTAAATTTTAAAAAACTGTGATGAGATACTTAAAAGGATCCGAATTCGATATAAACAGACCTCGGAATCTAAGTTGAAGCTATTTAATAGTTTCACACGGAGCTATCCATTTAGGGACGTAGCCAGTCGGCAAAGTCAAATGGGGCTTTGAACTTTTTTGGTGGGGCTAATTCATAGTCTATCTTAACGTTTTATTACAAAGTTTTAAATTTTTTAAATGCACCATAGAATTATAGATTGTATTAATACTGACAGATTATGAAGTATAGAGGAAACTCAAGAATTTGCTAGGAGTGTTGGGGGGGGGGGGGGGTAGGTTAGCCCGCCCAGCTCTTATCCAGCGCCTGGTTATCCAAAAAGCACGTGAAACACAAGCTTCCGCCTAAAATGTGAGAGGACCCGCAAAATGACTGTAAAATAGAGCCCCTAATTCACATTTTAATTTTTTTGCATTGCACTTTTAATTTTCTCGGAGAAGAAAGTTTCACAATGCAAAAGAAAATCCGTGTTACTTCAGGTAATTTATATTTAACCTTTAACTGGTGTTACCGGTCTCACAGACCGCTACTTTTTTGAATTTTTATAGTTTAACTTGTAACTTTCAGTTTAACTACAAATACTTCCGAAATTTTGTTTCGTTTGTAACTTTAGTACTAGAGACTTGTGAATAGGCGAATTTTAATTATAATAGTCCTGTATAAAAAGTTAAGTGTAAAAACCTCATTCTATATGTCAGGTTTCTGACGCTAATGAGCATGTAACTAATTAAGAATGCTATTATCTGATGTTATCTTTTTACTTATTTATTGTACTACACATGTATCACTTTCTGCGTACGTGGGTTTTAAAGTAATATTTTTCCTCATCTTGAAGTTGATCCGAGCTATTTTAGTTAGATATTATTGTATCAATAAGCTTCATTGTATCAATGAATTCCAGCTTACCTTTCTATTCAAGAACGCATACCACATATAAGGCAAACAAAGACGTTTCAGCGCTATCTAGTGAGTTGCGAAATACCTGGGAGATGGTAGTTTTTAGATTAGAAAAGGGGATCCCTGTTGGCAGGAGAAAAACCCTGTATGCTGGGTTTGGAAGGAATCGTTGAGCGAGAAACAGAGGAGTGCTGGTGAAAACCTTGAGAAGAGAGGTTGTAAGGTCTTTGATAAGCTATTATTTAAACACAATCAAACTCATTGGTGAAGTTATCATATGAATTGAATAATCCCAACTGAGCGAAAAAAATGCCCAGGCCGGGATTCGAAGCCAGATCCTTGGCTTACAGGTCCAATGCTCTACCGTTTAAGCTAACTGGACCGACAACCAGTGAGCATATTTCGCTCGGAAAACCTAATTGGTAATAATATCTGGTCTGTCATGTAGACAGCTCAACAGAATAAACCGCAGGTAAAGGAACTCCATATAAACGATGGGTACGTAGATAAAATATTATATAAACACAATCAAACTGATTGGTACCGATCAGTTTGACGCAACACTATGAATTATTTACGTCCTTTATTCATCTTTCGATGGAGCGGTCTCACAGACCGCCTCACAGTAGTTATGTGACAATTTCTATCACAATAGTTAAAGGTTAACCGTGAAATCTGAATATGATATATAGACTGCTAACTAATCCTATGGCATCCTGGTGTGCTGGTTAGCAGTCATCTCGGTATTACTGAATATACAACTATTTATGCTACAAAGATGCTGCATCTATTGTATAATATACAGGGAATATTAAGAAACTGTTTAATGAAATAACTCGGCTAAGTCATTTGGGAGTAAGATTTGTAGATTTGAAACATTTCCATGTATGCAAGAATTTAGAAAACTGTTTCTGTGTGAAAGAGAGAGCGCGCGCGCACGTTTGTGTGTGTGTGGGGGGGGGGGGGGGGGGAATAGAAGATATTTTTCTTCTCCTAACTGCAGAAGTTATTCGGGCACTGCTTATATCTATTTGAATTGGTCACTCATTATGCTAAAAAAAATCACTGCCATTAATTTACATTTTTATACCATATTTTCTTTATGGCAAATAAATGATGTTCAATAATTAACTAATGTTATAATATTTAATAAAATAATCAGCATTTTACAACGTATGAAAAATGGCTTTATACTTTTACTTTCGAAAACTAAATATGTATTATGAAAAATATTGAATTTGGATATTATGAATTGAATTTTAAATTTACGATCAGCAATTTATTGGATAAGCATCATACTTCAATCTATGAAAGATGGATAAAAGTGAAAAAGGACTAAATTTAATAGGAAAAAATCACGCATTTTGATTGGTTTCGCAGCACAAAAGGAATATTTGATTGCTTACTTCAGATGAAAACGAACTACATGCCACAAAACTGAATAAAGATTTTAAAATCATATCACACCTATGTCAAGTTTAACCGAATGATTTTTTGTTTTCAAATCTTTTCTAGAAGTCTACTGAAAGATGTTGAAACGAAGTCTTTTAAACTTTAAAGAATGATGGAAATGAAATTTTCAAATTCTCAGATTTCTAGGTAATAGTGATTTAATTTATAATTTTATAAAACCTTCAAGCAGTAAAATAATGGGCGTTTGATGTTACAAATGTTTCAATATGGTTATACGTATGCGTTTTCATCGCTTCGGGTTTTTATATGGATGAAATCAAAAATTGCCATGGCAACTTTCTCGTTTCAATTGAACTTCAGTGATTATAAGGAATACGAATAGCTGAGATTTTTTTTCCAATAGCAACTGCTTGTTCAATTATCATATATTTTGACATTTATACCTTTTCCCGTTTTATAAGTACTTTATTTAAAAGAAGTTATTAATTTAATTATATTATGTTTTTTAAACATATCCTACAAACCTTCAGATCTATTTAATCCTTTTTAGGTGCGTTCTTATTTATATAAATACGTAGTACCTATATTCGTCGTTCAGTTCGTCTGTCTGTCCGTACGTCCGTATATAACAGAGCAAAAACTACCCAACCGAATGGTCTCGAATTTTAAATATATAATTGTTGTAAAATTTTGTCGAATCATTTCAAATTTTATGAAAACCGGATGTATAGTTTAATTACAGGGACAGTCAAAATTTCCCACTACATTACGGCCAATGGGAAAAAATTATCTCAAGTGCATTTTAATGATGTTACAGCCTTTCGAACAGAATGAAATTGATATGCACTTATGAAGTGCACTAAAATATACATTCAGTGCAATATACGGTGTAAAAAATATTTATAAAACTAGTTATAGCAAGAACGCACCTACCTCATTTGCCACGTTTGACGTGCAATTTCAAACTTGTTTCAATTTCTAAACATTCACAATTTCAAATTTTACGTCATTGAATAGGATTTTTTTTTTTTTCAAAAGCAATTTATTTGAAAACTGTAACCCAATTTAGTGTTTTTTATGGGTTTTAAAATAATTTTCAAGCAGGATTTAAAAAAATATCTATCTGCCGCGTGCCGCCCGATTACGAAAGATAACCCGCTTGCACTTAAATCAAGATAAATACATAGTTCAGAATTTTTCCCGGCTAATATTCTATAACGAACTAAAATGAATAAATAAATAAAAAACATTATTCGTTCTCCTCAAAATCTCAAGTTTTGATTTGATAACTATCTTATTTAGTATAAATATTGTTATCGTTATTAGGTGCGTTCGTAATTATATAAATACGTAGCACCCATAGTCGTCGTTCGTCCGTCCGTCCGCATATATCAAAGCGAAAACTACCTAACCGAATGGTCTGAAATTTTAAATATATAATTGTTGCAAAATTTGGTCGAGTCATTTCAAATTTTATGAAAATCGGATGTATAGTTTAATTACAAGGACAGTCAAAAGTTTTCTGTTACATTACGGCCAATGGGAAAAAAATATTTCAAATGCATTTTAATGATGTTAAGCCTTTCGAACAGAATGAAATTGATATGCACTAAAATATACATTCAGTACACTATGCGGTGCAAAAAATATTTATAAAACTAGTTATAGTACGAACACACCTCATTTGCCACGTTTGACGTGTAATTTCCAACTTGTTATTATTATAATTATTTCTGCTATATTTTCTGCTTATGATTGTTAATGATTGCATATATGTAGAAAATATGAACAAATCTGACAAATTGAGCACCTCTAAACTAAACGATCCCTTCCCTTGCCACTTCCCAAATCATCGTGTAAAGTATTTCGCAAATACTAAGTTATCTAAAAGATTAGGTAATGAAAAAAAATAAATAAATAAAATGAAAAAATAAAATCCTGAAATTCTAAACCAGTGATTTTCTAAATTTCCATTTAGATCACATGCACCCTTTGAATAGAACAGTTGAACACCAGGTGTGTCATTTTCGAAAGTTTGTGTAATCTTATTTTCATCCTTTAATTTTCTTTCTTTTTCTTGACGCCGATACCTTTTGTTGTGGACATCGGGTTCGGGTTAGTGTCTTGCACCAGGTCGGGTAACCCGATTTTACCAGATTCACGGTCTGGGTCAGATCGGCATCGGGTTGACAATAATTTTTTTCGTTGCAGGTCGAACTGAATTGAAATGATTCGGTTTCGAGTGGAGTTTTTACTCTACACACGAGTCGGGTTCGGGTTGGCCCGATTTTTCAAATGAAGCACTAATGAAACCTTCAAATGGAACCATCCAACACAATATTCTCCCAGAACTTGTTCTAAATAGTTCAATTTGAAGAAAATTGGCAATTGGCCAAAGGTTCTGAGTTTGAGTCCCAGCTTGGACATATTTTCGCGTGCTGGGATGTCGTCCAAACACCTTAGGTGGAAGAGCATTTGCAATTGGCCAAAAGTTCTGAGTTCAAACCCCCACCCTGAACTCATTCTCCCTCAGATGGAAAAATTACTACTCATACTAAAATTTTGTTGCTTTTCGCATTCTAAACGGCATGCATTTATAGCATTACAAAAAGTTAAATATTTTTTTTTTTTTTTTTTTTACATTTTTTATGTTATAATTTCATTTATATAGGGTATATTATAATCGGTTAAATTGAGAACTTTTAAACTGAATGAATACTGGGTCTTTTTCTCCCCTATTTTTTCATTTCTGCAGAGTAATTTCAAATCAATAACTAATTTAAAATCACAATTAAGTGTGTATTCGAAAAAATATTTTTCCGCCTTCAACAGCTCGAAATTTTCTGAGACAATTTCAGACTCATTTTTAAAAGTAAAAACATGAAACTTGCTAGGGGTGATTTTTGACATGTTTAACATGCCGTGTGATTTCATTTTCAGCTCCATTAATTAGAATTTGATTTTTAAACAATTATTTTCTCAGTATGACCATTTTTTTCATTCCCAGATCGCCCGCTTCGGAAAATTCGGTTCAAAACGCCAACTTTGACAGCGTTTTTTACTGTATATTCTGAATTTATCAAAAAATTGAGAAGCACGGCACATTATGTAGTTACTAAATAAGAGAATTTCTCAGTTTGATGCGTTTGAGAGCAAAAATGAATTTTAAAATGAATCAGAAAATAAGCAGTTTGGATCGGAATACACCCTTAAGCTGGTAGCTGCAAAAACAATTCCGCTAAAATACGGAAATTGTACTGGCAATCGATACGCAGGTAAATTTCCGTATTTTAACGGAATTTTTTCCCCGTAAATTCCAGAAAAAATTCCGTTTTCTAGAATTTACGGGGGGAAATTTCCGTTAAAATACGGAAATACTACTGGCGTCTCGATTGCCAGCACAATTTCCGTATTTTAGCGGATTTTTTTTTTTTTCAGTGTGAAGTCAAATACTACCATATGCAACTTCGAGAGTCTGCGTAATTATATTCTCATCCTTTATTTTTATTTATTTATTTATTTATCAACAATTTGGAAAAATGGTTATTGTCCTCTGTCAGGGTAGGAAATCAAAAACATATCTGAAGTGTTTTATTGATTGAATCCACATTTTATTCGTTTTCTGATTGGTCTATACAGTAATCTGTATTTTCCCTTTACTTTCAACAGAGATGGATACTTCTGTTGCCACTATGACAAAAAAGTAATAAAAACTACGAAAAAAAAAATTACTAACTCAGAAACAAATTGAGATACAGCTTTCAAACAAATTACATTTAAAAGTACATTTTTTTTCTCTATACGACGGTGTAAAAAGTAATAATGTGGGATGTTTAGAAGTTTAAGAATGAAATTTCATTTAAAATTGGTTCAGGAATATTAATGTTTAATCCATGGCGCACGTAATGTATGACCAGCTCCATAGAAGTTTAAAAATTTACAGTACCGAAAATTGTAAAACTGAAATTTCTTTTAAAATTTGTTCATTAGGGGTCCAGGTATGTTAATATTTAATTCATGGAGTACGTAATGTGTGATCAACTCTGTGCGATTTTTTATGTCTTAAATTTTAGTCTTCGAAAAAATCATTTTCCAAATGGTCGTTGTAATTTGTTAAATTGCTTTTTTTTTTTTTAATCATTATTATCATAATCACCGATATGTTTTGTAAAGGTTGTATCCAGCAAATCACTAAACAGTAACAAATTTAAGACTAATTGATGATAATTTAATTAGCAGAAGATTAGACGGAGTGCTGATGCAATTTAAAGTAGGGTGAAGTGATGCGAAAAGATATGAGGACGTGAGTTTCAAAACCCACCTTATCCAGAAAATCAAATTTTGGAAAATCGCGAAAAACCTCTGACTGTGCCCATTGGTTTTGACTGTAATCCTAGATTTTACAATACCAGACAAACACGATAAAACGAGTTTTTTTTTTCTCCAGATTATAGTATTTTTTTGTTGCAGTTTCACCAATAGAATAGGTTGATGTAGAGAAAACTCGATTTTTAAAATTTTGGATAAGGCGAGTTTTGAAACACACGTCCTCATACAGTTAATGGACGGTCCTTTTAACAACATGTACAATAATCACTCATAAACAGATTAAGTTAAATATAATGCTATAAAAAGTGATAAAGTATCTTTATTAGGATTGACGAACGTTTCATCGCACAAACGGCGACATTTTCAATG
Source organism: Maratus speciosus (assembly GCA_963932465.1). Lineage (NCBI taxonomy): Eukaryota > Metazoa > Arthropoda > Arachnida > Araneae > Salticidae > Maratus > Maratus speciosus. The sequence goes on along the minus strand of OZ010799.1, from coordinate 87,095,352 downwards.
CAATGTGAATGAAATCCAAAACTGTAGAATATAGAGTACTGCAAAAATAGTTAGAGCCGTTTTTTAGATAAAATTAGCATGACCCGCGGTAAACAAAAAATGTCCCATTAATTGAAATTTCTCGAGCATGTGACCTTAGCACATGCCTTAGCACAATAGTCTTCTAGTACCCGAAAACGGTTAAATACAATATTTAGTCAAAGTAAAAAGTACATGAATTACAAAAGTATATGAAAATGTCGCCGTTTGTGGGATGAAACGTTTGTCAATCTTAATGGAGGGTCCTTTGTTGCATTTTTTCCCCCATAGCCCTGTAAAAGAGTGCCCCACCAGTGGCCGAGAGGTTCTGCTCTCGAAGCTGATAGACGGGAGGTGCTGGGTTCGATCCCAATCGCGCCCGTCGACCTAATTGTTCGGAGTTTTCGTGGTTTTCTTCGAACCTTGGATTTCCAAGCACAAATATGGGTTAGGTTACCTTAGAAAGACCCCCACGAAGGGCAATCCCCCACCCCCCCCGGGCCAATATCCTTCGAGCAGATAATTGGCCGTCAAAAATCAACCAACCAACCAACCCTGTAAAAGAAGTTTACATGCTAGATATAATATTATTGGTGGAAAACGTACTTAGGTATAGCTGAATATGAATTTCAGCGAATTTTTAATAGTATACATACATTTGAAACAATTATCATCTGTAGCCGGTAATATATCTGAATTTTTGTTAGCCATTGTAAAACAGTTATATACCTTATACACGCCATATTCTAAACTTGTGGGCTAATATAATAAGATACTAAAATTTCATTATTTTCTGCAGTCTAAAAATCTCGCATTCACAGCATTACAAAACAGTTTAAATTTTTTTTAAAGTTTTTTTCATTATGATGTCATTTATATAAAGTACAAAATAATCTGAAAAATTGAGAACTTTAAAGCTGAACGAATGTAACTACTTTTTTTTTTTTTTTTTCATTTGTGTAAAGCAGTCTGTGACCAATAACTAATGTAAAAGAACAATTTAAAACATAAAAATGAAATCCTGAAATTTTAAATCAATGGATTTCTAAATTTCCATTTAAATGACATGCACCCTTCGAGAGAAATTAGTCGAACACCAGGTGTCACTTTCGAAAGTCTACGTAATCTTATTCTTATCCCTTCTTTTTTTTTCTTTTTTTCCCTTTTAACCGATACCTTTTGTTGTGACTGTATTGGGTCCACTAATCATCCCACAATTTAAGACCAATTGATGATAATGAAATCAGTAGAAGAGTAGACGGAACATTGATGCAATTTGGAATCGGATGAAGTGCGAAAAGCGAATTAGAAGAGGGTTCTTTATTCGATTTTTGTGCACTTTTTTTTTAATATATCCTTTATTCTATTTCTTTGACTCAGGTGATGTAACAATAGTTAGGAGAAACGAGTAATTTTTAAATGGCTTTAATTGAACATATAAAACCATTAGTAAAAGATTTTTTTATTTTTTATTTTAAACTATTGAGGATTGAGGAAGTAAAAGATATTGATTACTCGATTTACTCATTTGGAATCAATTGTAATTCAAGGTATGAGCCGTTGATTTTGAAAATGGAATAAGTCCTTTATACGTTTTTGCTAGATATATAGTAGTTTGAATTTGAATGGGTTTAACAATATTCGTAAGCAGTAACAGGCTTTTTTAAAAATATTTTTTGAGGTCTTAATCCATGTGTATTTAATATATAATAATGGTTACCATGTTAGCTCAAAAATAAAAATAAAAGTGCCTACTTAAACTGATGGGATTGAGCTCACAGGCTATTCACACTAATTTTATATTATACTCTTATTTATGTCTGTTATTCATAAATTAGAACTTACTCTTTTATAGTAAAACGGTAAAAAATAAAAATCATAAAAATGCGGCGTTAATTTTTGTTATAATGTAAACCAATATAGTTCAAATGAGAAAAAAGAACCTCCAAATCTAATCAGGGAAACACCTTATCAGAATAAACAGGTATACCAAATTTGAAGCAAATCGGATAATTCTGAATGAAAAACCTATTTATCTAAATTAAGGGAATTGGCACCCGTAGCCCCCCCCCCCCCTTTATACTTAACCAATGAACACCCAAAACTAATCAGGGAATATATATACAAAATTTGAAGCAAATCGAATATTTCTGTCAAGAGTTATCGTGTTACGTACATACATGCAGAACCTGCGGCATATTAGCTTTTAGGCTTTGATAACCTGTGAGCTAAAAAAATCCCGATTTTTGGTATTCACCAACAGACTTACCTCACTTACAAAATCAGTGATTTGTTAAAAACGTGGATTTTCCTTGAATGGAATATAATTTTAATAAGGAAAAAAAAACTAAATTTTTATTTTATGTAAATATATAAATGATTTATTTTTATTGTTATACAGCAAAATATAAAAGATCTGTAAAAATACGGATAATGTACTGGCAAAATACAAAAATTCTTTTTAGAATGTATAAATATAACAAAAAAATACCAAAGCATCAGCGAAATGAAAAATTAACTAGGCTTTTAACATTATTATCTGTCAATATTTGCTAATTTCTGAAAGATTCAGAAAATCGTTTCAACGGGGAATGAAATTCCGTAAGAATACGGAAATTGTATAAGGCAATCCACTAATTTACTTTTCGTGTAGTGCTGGTCTTGTGTTCCTCCTCTTTGCAAAATATTGAGCTGTTGCTCAGAATCATCCTGTATAAACAACGGTATCTGCTTAACCTGCTCGCATAAAAATCTCGTGAGCACTGATAATCCATCTTCGTCCGAAAATCCTAAATTTCTAGCCCAACTAGTACCCCCTTCGAGCTGGAAGCTGCGGCCTTGTAAACTTTTCCGCAAAAAATAAAGCTCAGTGAAAGAAAATTGATGACTACTAAATCAAGGGGAAAATTATGAGGCTACGAAATTTAGAGACTTATTTTTATTTCCCAATTCTACAGCTAATACAAAGCAGTTGTAGTTACAACTCTGTAAGGAAATTTTTCTGGTATGTGTTCCTGTTCTACGTATTAGTTAGAATGACAGGCTCAAAATCAAACTGTTCCAAGTGTGTTCTCAATGTGTGGTGGAAATTTGCAGTGCTCTAATAGCTGTAAATATCGATGCTTGATCTTCCACGCCCACTTCGTACAAAAGAGTGAGTAAAAGAATTTGTGAAAAGATACAACGAATTCCTCAATGTTCTGCAAAGAAAATAAGCTGCAAAAGAGATTGATAGTCCTCGTACTATGCAAGTTATCGAAAACGAAGAGCCGAATTTTCACCTTTTTCCCAAAAGAAAATTTCAAGGTTTGACTGCCGCGCAAATAAAAATGCAAAAAATTACCGAAACGGCATGATAGCAAATGTTGACAGAATAGTATTTTCTGATGAGAAGCTATTTTGCACTAAAGAATGTTATGCTAAAAATGATAACGTATATTCAGCAACTGAACCTGAAAACCTTTGAACAGTTAAATCCTTTCGAAGAAAGTATTTTCTGTTATGGTTTGGGCTATAGTGTCAAAAAATGAAAAAGTGCCTGTGAAATCCATTGATAAAGGGGTAAAAAGCACCGCGGAATATTATAAATAGGACATATTGCTTGCACAATTATTACCACTTGCTGACAGATTGCATCCCAAGAAGAATTGTATATTTTAATTACGTTCTGCACCTTCGCACCTCGCCAAATCAGAACAGGCTTGGCTTTATGTCTATTGTTCGAACTTTATCATGAAAGAAGAGTGCTCACCTTCTACACTGGATCTAAATCCTTTAGACTTGCACGTAGAAAATTTTAGAAGCTAAAGTAAATGCTAAACAACACAGAAGTTTGGACTCTCTCAAAGTTCTCTATTGCTTGAATGTACCAGAATAATTCTTAAACGTTTATATCCTGAATTTTGAATTAAAAAATTACTCCACCAGAATATTTATTAACGTTAATGTCTAAGATATCCAGAACGACATATATAATAATAATTTGATTTTTAGATAACTTTTTTAACTGAAACTGATTTAATAAATCGGTAGTTAGAGCTATTTTTTCAAAATATTTACAAGAATATTTAGATTTATTAACGAAAAATACTGGTTTGGAAATCTCACAATTCTCATAAGAACAGTGTAAATAAATGTATTGTGATCCTATCTGTAACAGAGAAGTGTTTTGTAGTTGAAATTTTGTCGTATAACATTTTTTAAAAGGATAAAAGCTACACCTAGGTAAATGGTTGATAGCCACATTAAAAAATATTTAGCTTCGACTGTTTCACTGTGCTTTCCAAATATGATTGAACTGATTATTTTGTATGAAAAGAGCAATCTACTTTTATTAGTAGCTGAATTAAATAAACTTTACATTGAATTTTCTTTAAAGCTGTTCTCAAATCTAAAAGGGCAACTTTCTGACATAAGTTTTAATTTATTTTTGTTCGAAAACGCATGAAACTAGCTGATGTTGTTGTTCAGAAACTATGTCATTGAGCTGTTTTTTCCTTTTTTTTTTTTTTTTTTTTTTTTTGCTGACGCAATAGATTTTTCAGAATATAGTGTCAAAGTCGGCGTTTTGAACCGAATTTCCGCGCGAAGGAAGAAAGAACACGCAAGAGTCGGCGAAAAACGAGTTTGTCACGTGATCGAAATGACTTATAACTCGATCGGTAATTGTTTGTTCAAAGAATGGAAAAAAACAGTTCAATTCCAAATCGCTTACATGGCCAGGCTTTCCAATTTTATAGCTTTCCGTTAAAAAATGAATTTGTAAATGTGTCAAAATGTTTTGCGCTTGTTGAGCAGAGCAGTTAAGAACAGCCTTAATGGTACTTAAAAGTACCGCCAGGATATAAAGGGTTAAAATGATGTGTTGCAGTCGGGCAACGGCATAAGAGATTGTATTTTGTAATCGATGAAGACGGCAGTAGATTCGATTAAAATTATTTCAAGGTAAACTTTCATTTCTGATGTACTACGTCATATTGGTGTATTTATTATTTTCTATTTCATCCTTCTATATATAAAACAAAGTAACGATTTGGAAATGGACCAATGAAAATCTGCGTAGATACCACGAAACGCATCTGATTCGTCAGACGTTTCTTAGCGGGAATTGTGCTTGTCGAAAACCATGAAAGTAGAGAATTTTAATAGTATAGGCGGGGAAAGGGAAGAATCTTCTGCATTTCGATAAATTTCTGTTTTTTTTTTTTTGTTTGTTTTTTTTTGGGGGGGGGGGGGGTCGATGACAAAAGTTATTTTTACAGAAAGAAAATAATTTCCATTTTATGCCTAGCGTCCCATTTTTGGGACGTTTCAAATTTTAATGCATTTGTATAATTTTCTTCTTCTTTATAACCTGAAAATTGCATGAAATCATTATTTATAAATGTCTTTATCTATAACCAGAGATGGCAGCACAAGGTGGATATTTATTTGCTTAAATGAAGGCTTTTTTCGGTGTTTATAGATTTTTAATTTTTCAAGAGGACGAAATGTAAAAAGTAAGTTTATTTGTATTTTTTCTATCATGGACCCAAAATCGCAAGTTATAATCTTAGCTGGTGGAATTTTTTGAAATACGTATTTTTTTAAATTGCGAAATTAATGTTCAAGCATATTTTTTATGCATTTTTGTAATGTACAAAATATAGGGTTCTAGGCACAAATGGGCACATATTTTTGTTAGAAATTTTTGTGACAGTTATTTATGCAATCTCCTTTCGAAGATATTTATGAAATAAATTGTTATTAAGTCTGCAATACGATTATTCTTATTTTATTATTAATAATAGTTATAACGTTATTAGTCTCTGCAAAGAAATAAATATATATATATTTTTTTTTGTAGTTCATTAAAATACTAATTATAGTACATAATATACAATTTAAAAAAATTTTAAATATAAATATAGGCAAAATATATAATTATGCATATTATTCTACTAGAAATACTCATATTTAGTTCTTTTACATTTTATCAAATAAATACAAAAAACATTAAGCTTAATTTTTTTAACTATTTTTCCAGTTCATTTTGCAACATTTTAAAGTGATTTTACCAAAAAATTTGAGAAAACAAAAATTCAGGCACAAATGGGTTAACTAATGAGAAGGGGGGGGGGGGGGGCTCATCTGCGTTTCGATAACCTTCTGCTATTTGCTATGAGGGAAGGTATGTAGATTATTTAATTATCATTACTATAAAAAAAGAAAGAAGAAAATATTTATGTGCTTGGAGATAAGAAAATAAAATGGTCAGGAGTTGGGGAGGGGCACGTTTTTACCAAGTGGAATATATTAATTGAATATATAGAAAATAAGGGATCGCGAAGCCATGCAGAATGGAAACGCGAAATAATTACGACTGGGGTTGGCTAGAAAATAGGGTTTGCTTCGCGGTACCAAGCGGAATCGCGAGGAGATTACGCGGGGTGTTGGCGAGCGTAGTGAGCAGGGGGAGGAGACCCCCTAGTATCTGTAAAAATAAAATGACTCAATACTTGTAACATTATTTAGAAGCCATCGGGTAATATAAAATAATACCAAAATTTTTGCAAAATATTGAAAATAAAATAACTCTTTTTATTTATGTACAAACTGCAGTAAATGCTTCAAAGATTAAAGTAGAGTCGAACCCGGTTAAGTCGCGTTTCAAGGGAGTGGACAAAAGTCGAGTATTAAGCGGGATCGCGTATTAAACGTGACTTGAATAATGCTGTAGGAACTGGGCTTTTTTACACTTTTAATCGTCTAAATGAACTTTACAGCTTTCATTTATATGTTTACGATCGAAAAATGTGTCTTTTACGTATATTTAGATTAACATTTAACTGTATTCCTCTTTAAGTCATTGTTTCTTTTTATAGAACTGATCGGAATAATAATGGAAAATAAATATGGATTACGGCATGGCTTTGTTGCCGATTAATACAGTGCAACCAAAAATATAACAACAAAAATATATTTTCTGCTAGACTAATTTTTTTTAAAAACTGAAATAAAAAATATAAGAGCTTTGAAGGACAATCCCGTTTTTAAAATCATATTAAGTACTTGTAATAATGAGTACCAATATAATCAGACCTACTTTTTAATATAAGAAAAAAACTATCCTTATTAATCTTTATGTAAAAAATATTGTTAGCATAGCAAAAAGTCAAGAAAACATAGAAAACATTAAGAATTATCTAACCACAGTTCGTATTTGTTTAATTTTTATGAGATTCATTTTTTGTTGCCTATAATATGTATTGTAAATCGCAGTAGTGATATAACGTACGTTTAAAACCTTAGTAACAACAGGTATTATCATCTCTAATCATAATATTTTTTCTGACGTATCTGAGTAACCTGAATTCGTATGTCTCCCTCTACTACAGTAAAAACACACACGAAGAACGAGGAACAAAGAATGCAAGGAGGCGAGATCAAAGAAGAATTGCAGTTTTGCTACTTTAGTGAGTTTTTGTTTTATTCAAATATCTACCACTATTTCCGATCAGTAATTTTCTCCTAAATTAATCTGTCCTTAAATAAAGTAAATAATACTATTCGGAAGCAGTGTTTTTCATCTGAATAATAATAATAATAAAATCCGCTAAATGGACAACACTCGAGAAGACAGAAGCAATTCGCATCTTGATAAATGAATTCCCGTCTTTTTTTCGCTCAAAGAACCGAAAATTTATCGCGTATTAAGCGGGATCGCGTAATATCCGTTCGCGTATTAAACGTGAAATTTTTGCATTAGCCTTATGGACGATGTTCAAGGGATCGGAAAAAATCCGCGTACTAAGCGGGATCGCGTATTAACTGTGAGCATCTTAACCGGGTTCGACTGTATATTTAAATATTTTATTTAATTGAAACTAGAAATGTTAAAGATAAATGCATAGAAATATATATGTAGGTAATTAAAAATGTCAATGTTTATTGAATTTTTAGAGCCCATACTTGCTATATAGAGCCTTTAATGTAAAAATCTAAAAAGCGACGATTCATTTTAATCTTATCAAAAATGACAAAAACAATAATTTGTGAACATTACTTTTTGTAAACATTAAAGAAGATTTATATCAGTTATTCGCATTTCATGTCAACCCCAATACGTCATTTATTTTTGTCTATATTTAAATAAAGATCCTATCTTGAAGTTTTTGCTTGCACTTAATCTAAATAGGAAGATAAAGTTTATGGGAAATGGTTGACACTTTGTAAAGGGTATCATCCCTATCTGGATAGATTCCAAAACTCTTTAAAGAAATTTTCATATGTTTTGCACAAGAATTAGAATACGTTAAAATCGAAAATATATTCAGATCATAATATGTCAATTATTAAAGTAAATAAATAAATATGTACACAAATTATATATGTATATATGTGTGTGTGTAAAAACATTATAAAATATTACAAATTATCACCTATATTAAATATAAAAAATTATAAATTAAGTTTTAAGACAAGATTCAATCATTATGAATTTTAAATTAGGGCCAACAATATATATATATATAATAAAGATGAAATCACCAATATATGTATATATATATATATATATATTTTGGGGGGGGGGGGGACATTGTTAGAATTAAAACTATATTAATTCCAGTTACAAAATGTTAATAATGATGTAAAAAAGTAAAAAAGTGAAAAAAGAAAATATATACCTAAGATTTGATTATTATTAATAATTTTATTTTTCCAATGCGTTAAAAAATTCACTTAATTATTTTTCAATAATCATTTTCACCCATTTCAAGCAAACAAAAATAATGACTATTAATTTTAACGAGCATTTAAGCAATTAACTTTGCAATATCAAAATTGAAGAGAGAAAAAAAATTTGCCAATTTTATTTCAATTGTTTCTAAATTACATAGTTTAAAAAATAAATAAATATCGCTGTTTAATTGTGAATATTTTTTAGAGCAATTTTTGATTTTGTGTTGAAACTCTTTAAACTATTACTTTCGTAGCAATTCTTTTTTTTACCCTTTTCCCTATCTTCACATAAATCGAGAAAAAAAAAAATTCGTGCAATACACTCATAATTTTTTAACTATGCTGTTCCGCTGTGTATGCAAAGGAAGTAATTTCCCACCAGAAAAAAAGAGTAAAGAAGAATTTAGTACTTTCAGCTTTAATATTTTTATAATTTAAAACTAGATGGGTCTGCCGTGTACTAGCTGCATTCGCCAATACCCTTTCAGACACCGCAGATTCTAAAAACAAGCTAATTTGATCGGTTTTAAAAAAAGATTACAGAAGATTGAATTATAATTAAAAAACCAGTGGTGATCTCCCTTTAACCGGATTTCCATTCATTTCCTTTTGATTGTGAAATTTTAAGGCCGAATCAGCTGCTGTTAAGACATTCAATGGCTGTTTTCATGTCTGATTAAATAAGAGCAGTTAAACTTTTGAAAGTAAGCTAATATGAAATAAATTAAGTAAACAGAGACTTTGCATCCCCCCTGCAAATTTGGCATCATTTTATGAAAGATTCGAAGTTACCTTTTATTTTAAAGTTTTCAGGTTTGACTTTCGTAGTAATGGATGAATTAAAGGTAAAAGTGTTTAAATTGTTTGACATCTTATTTTTTAGTTACAATAAGTATCGCGTTATATCGCGTCTCCGTATCGTTATGTCGCTTATTTGAATATATCGCTCTTTATTGATGTCTTCCGAAAAAAATTAATTCGGTCTTAACTGTACTTTTTTAATAATGTATACGTCAGTTATAGCAAGTGAGTGTGTTATTCGTTGTTGATGATATTGAAAATCTTTTAGCCTTCGTATAAATTAATGTTTTGGAAAAAAATATAAAACATTATTTGTAAGTCATCCTCGTTTTGGATTTTTTAATGTCTTCGGTTATAACGGATTTACCGTACTTCTTTCTTTTCCTGCCCTGGCAAACTCGGTATAAAGAGGAAATAGTGCCTCTGTTTTCATAGTTTCAACAAATGAAGCAACTTTTCTTCTTCAGCATCCTTACCGTAAGTTATCTGTGGGAAGACAGAAGTTTAGATATAATCCGTAAGAGGTAAAACTAATGGATTTGACTGTTTTTCTCATAAAAGAAATACAAGATGAAAGTTTCTATTTTACAAGTCAAATCAGTTAATATCTTCTCACTTTTTAAATAAATCTGCAGATTTATTTAAAAGCCATATTACCAGTCTTCTGGCATACGGTGAAGGAAAAAACTACAAAGTGATTGTCGATAAAAATCCCCACCAACTCCGAGAGACGAATTTTTCCTTTCTAAAATATGTTAGCTTAAAAAAAAAAAAAAAAAAAAAAAAAAAAAAAAAAAAAATTCATCTTTAATATTTCTAATAAAATTGAAAAAGAATTTTAAAAGTGTGTATTTGAATTACAAGTTTTAACAAAGCTAAAAATATCTTTAAATAAAGACATGGAAATCCTTACAGGGGATTAGACACAAGATAAGGGAAATAACTGTAAAACGATGACCCAGAAACTGAATGGAATGCATTTAACTGAAAACTAGTGTAAATTTACAGGGAATCTTGACCGAGAAACACAGTCGAATGCATTTAACCGAGAACTAGTGTAAATTTACAGAGAGTCTTGACCGAGAAACTCAGTTGAACGCATTTTAAAGAGAACTAGCGTAAATTTACAGAGGGTCTTGACCGAGAAACTCAATCGAATGAATTTAACCGAGAAATAGTGTAAGTTTACAAAGAGTCTCGTTTTCTTTTTCTGTGTTTTTACAGAAATTTATAACATTGTGAAGTCCAAATACAAAATATAATGAAACTTGATTTACCAACACTAGGAGATCGCAGCATACAAAAACATTCTAAATGTATTTGACAATATGCTTTATCCAGTATACTTCTGCATCTAAATTATACGAACCCAACTTACTTATCGCATTTCCACAGAAGTTTTGATAAAATTGTTATGTGGTAAAACTTAAGGACTTGACTATTGCATGACGAAAAGTTTTATTTTATAAGGCAAAACAAGTAATATCTTGTGATTTTTTAATCAGTTTGGAGTCCCGATGCAAAACAGAATGAAACCTGATTTAGAAAAATCCCTGCTCTCGGCCTACAAAAATCCTGGCCTACAGGCGGAGGTAGATTTCGAAGTTAAGTGTACTAATTTCACCAACAAAAACTAAATCATGATTAGAGATAAACCCACTTTAACAATTTTATCTGGTCGCTTTTGACGAGTTTTTATTTCATTTTTATATAATAGCTGGTTTTATCAGAATCATGTTAAGGCGGTATTAAAAAAAAAAAAAAAAAAAAAAAAAAAAAGAAAAAAATACTTTTCCATGCTCAACAATTCGAAATTTTCTGGCACATTTTCAGATTCATTTTTAATAAAAAAAATATGAAACTTGCTGACGTGATTTTTGAAGTGATTTATAAGCGACCTGCATTTTTATTTTTTGTTCAATTACTTAAAACTTGATTTATAAACAATTATTTTCTCAGTAGGATAATATTTTTCGTTTCTAACACAATCGCTTCGGGAAATTCGGTTCAAAAGGCCCACTTTGACATTATTTTTTGAAATATATTCTGCCTCTATCAAAAAATCGAGCATTACGGTACATTATATAGTTTCTAAATAAGAGAATCTACCAATTGGATGCGTCTGAAAGCAAAAATATATTAAACAAGTGGGTAAGTGTGATCACAGATCGCACAGAGGGTTTCGTTTAATATTCCTTTCAAAACACTTTATCCTTTTGAAAAATCTGTTAGTTCCACATTTCACAACCAGGGCGCACTTGAATCTAAACAAATCTGTATCCGAACAAAAATCCATTTTACATACTATCTGTAGATATATTAGTCGAGGGGATTTGGCCCATAGCACCAAAGATAAGTTGGCGCACCTGGCGGAAAAAATATGGAACTAAAATATGTAAGGATATCGTGCATAATATGAAAGAATGGTCAAAGGAGTGTCGGCAAAAGTTGGAAAATTTCTCCCTGGGTTAAAGAAAGTTAGAGAGGTTAGAAAAATTGCTTAAAATACACAAGTTAGAGCCCAGAAGGGTAAATAATAAAAGACTTTTTGAAAATTTTATGATTTGTCGTGTGGTCTGAGGCATTCGTATGCTATACGTATGCTATACGTATGCAAAATTTCATGTCACCAACTTAATTAGCAGTTCTCTTAGAAAGAATTCCTTCAAATACATATGTGGTAGCTCAAAGGGTTAAACGTAAGACTTTTTCAAGATTTTATGATTTATCGACTGGCCTCAGGTGTTCTGCAATAAGTATGCAAAATTTCAAATCTCCAATTTATTTAGGGGCTCAATTAGAAAGAATGGCTTAAAATACACAAGCTGGAGTTGAAAGGATTAAACATAAAACTTTTCAAAATTTATTATTTGACGTGAGATCTGAGGTGTTGAGCTGTAAGTATGCAAAATTTCACGCCTCCAGCCTAAATAGGGGCACACTTAGAAACAATTGTTTAAAATGCACATGTGGGAGCACAAAGGGTTAAATGAACGACTTTTTCACAATTTTATGATTTGTCGGTTGATGTGAGGTGTTCAGCTATAAGTATGCAAAATTTCACGCCTCCAACCTAATTAGGGGCTCACTTAGAAAGAATTGTTTAAAATACACATGTGAGACCCCGAAGAGTTAAACGTACGACATTTTCAAAATTTTATGATTTGTCGTTTGATGTGAGGTGTTCAGCTATAAGTATGCAAATTTTCACGTCCCCAAACTAATTAGGAGCTCACTTAGAAAGAATTGTTTAAAATACGCATGCGGGACACCAAAGGGTTAAATGTACGACTTTTCCAAAATTTATCATTTGTCGTATGATGTGAGGTGTTCAGCTATAAGTACCCAAAATTTCATGTCTCCAACATAATTAGGGGATCACTTAAAAATAATTGTTTAAAATGCACGTGTGGGACCCCAAAGGGTTAAATGCACGACTTTTTCAAAATTTTATGATTTGTCGTTGGATGTGAGGTGTTCAGCTATAAGTATGCAAAATTTCACCTCTCCAAACGAATTAGGAGCTCACTTAGAAAGAATTGTTTAAAATACACATGCGGGAGCCCAAAGGGTTAAATGTACGACTTTTTCAAAATTTTATCATTTGTCGTATGATGTGAGGTGTTCAGCTATAAGTACCCAAAATTTCATGTCTCCAACATAATTAGGGGCTCAGTTAGAAGAAAAAAAAGAAAAAGCTTAAAATACACAAGTTAGAGCCCAGAGGGTTAAATATACGACTTTTTCAAAATGTTATGCTTTGTCGTTTGATGTGAGGTGTTCAGTTATAAGTATGCAAAATTTCACGTCTCCAAACTAATTAGGAGCTCACTTAGAAAGAATTGTTTAAAATACACATGCAGGACCCCAAAGGGTTAAATGTACGACTTTTTCAAAATTTTATGATTTGTCGTATGATGCGTGGTGTTCAGCTATAAGTATGGGAAATTTCACGCCTCCAACCTAATTAGGAGCTCACTTAGATATAATTGTTAAAAATACACATGCGGGACCCCAAAGGCTTAAATGTACGACTTTTCCAAAATTTTATCATTTGTCGTTTGATGTGAGGTGTTCAGCTATAAGTACCCAAAATTTCATGTATCCAACATAATTAGGGGCTCACTTAGAAAGGATTGTTTAAAATGAACGTGTGGGACCCCAAAGGGTTAAATGCACGACTTTTTCAAAATTTTATCATTTGTCGTATGATGTGAGGTGTTCAGCTATAAGTACCCAAAATTTCATGTCTAAAATATAATTAGGGGCTCACTTAGAAAGAATTGTTTAAAATGCACATGTGGGACCCCAAAGGATTAAACGTACGACATTTTCAAAATTTTATGATTTGTCATTTGATGTGAGGTGTTCAGCTATAAGTATACAAAATTTCACGCCTCCAAACTAATTAGGAGCTCACTTAGATATAATTGTTTAAAATACACATGCGGGAGCCCAAAGGGTTAAATGTACGACTTTTTCAAAATTTTAGTATTTGTCGTATAATGTGAGGTGTTCAGCTATAAGTACCCAAAATTTCATGTCTTCAGCATGTATAGTTTCTGAGAACGAGCTCTGTGACGGACAGACAGACAGACAGACGGGCAGACATACAGAGGAGCGAAACGAATAGGGTTTCGTCAGATGAACGAAACCCTAAAAATGAGTAAGAAAATAAGCAGTTTGGATTTGAATACACCCTTAATAAGATGATTTGTTTTCTTCAACCGCTATGTATTTTTTATTTGTTTTTGCTGTAAGAATTGCTCTTATCAAAAACTTGTCTATATAAATGTTGTAGACAATATTAAGAAGATATATGATAAATTCATGGGGATTTTATATCTTGTGAATTGACGGAGTTAGGAATTTTTTTCTTCTTCAACCCCCCCCCCCCTTTTTTTTTGTTTTCGTTTTTATTTATTTATTTATTTATATTTTATATTATTTTATTTTATTTGCGTTACGAATTGGTCCTATCAAAAACGTGTGAATATAAAAGTTGTAGATAATATTAAGGAGATTTATTGGATAATAAAATTAATTGGATTTGATATCTGGAGAATTGACGAAGTTTTGAATTTTTTTCTCCCAAAAACCCTATTTTTTGCGCCCCGTGAGCCCATTTTTAATTTTATCAAAAATCTGTGATACATAAATTTTTGGCCCTATTTTTAGAAGTAATAAAAACTTTAAACTGATTTGATATGTACAAAAATTAAGAAGTTATTGGGTTTTTTCTGTTTTCGCAAAACCCCTCCCTGTTTCTATCCCCTTTGTCCGATTTTGTCCATTAACGAACTTGACCGAGATTTTATGCCCCTTGATTTTATGCATCAGTTTGGAAGAGATTTGTGCAGGATTGTGGAAGTTATCGTGTCTAGAAGAAAGTGATATACATATATATATACTATATATGTATAAAGTTTTTTACTGAGGGTGGTTTTGGGTTCTAGGGGTCATGAACGGTGTAGATCTGCAAAAAATTTTCAGAAATTCCAACATATGGGAGAATGCAATAGGTAGTGTTTCATACGAAATCTACTTAAAAACTAGGAGATCGCAGCATGCAAGAATATTCTAAATGTATTTGGCAATATGTTTTATCGAGTATACTTCTGTAACTAAATTATACGAACCTAACGTACTTATCGTATTTCGACAGAAGTTTTGATAAAATCCCTAAAGCTGCTCGTCACTCAGTTTCCGAATTTCCCTCGGTAATGTTAAGTTTTATATTTAAAATATCTCCTCAGGATATTAATATTTTTTATTTCAGTTTTCTGTGTGCTCTTCTTAAGGCTGTTCTCAAATCCAAAGGGCAACTTTCTAACATACGTTTAATTCATTTTTGTTCGGAAATGCATGAAACTAGAAGGTGTTGTTATTCAGAAACTATGTCATCGAACTGTTTTTTCCGTTTTCTTGTAAACACAATAGATCTTTCAGAAAATACTGACAAAGTTAGCATTGTGAACCGAACTTCCGAACGAAAGAAGAAAATCCAGTCAATACGGGGAGAAAAATGCCGTGTCACGTGATCGAAATCGCTTATAACTCAATAGGCAATTGATGGATCAAAAAATGGAATACACAGTTCGTTTCCAAATCGCTTCCATGGTCAGGCTTTACAATTTTATACCTTTCCGTTAAAAAAAGAATTTGTAAATGTGTCAAAACGTTTTGCGCTTGTTGAGCAGAGCAGTTGAGAACAGCCTTAAAGGATGTCTTTTATTTTCTTAGTTGTCAAAATATTTTTTAAATTTATGCTTAATTTAATAATTTATGTGTTAAAAGAGGACGAACTAGGGGGAAATATTTAAGACTTCACGTAAAATTAAGCCTAGATTTTAGAACTATTTTGAGAACTAAGAAAAAAAGCGACTTCTTTTAAGAAGAGAACACTGAAAAAATAATTTAAAAATATTAATTTACCGACGAGATATTTTAAATGCAAGAATGCATCAAATGCCCATAGACTTAACATTACCGAGGGGAATTCGGAAACTGAGTGACTAGCAGCCTTAAGTGATAAAACTTAAGGATTTGACTATTTTTCACATAAGAGAAAATGTATGTCGAAATCCAAATTATACAAACCCAACGTACCTATCGCATTTCGACAGAAGTTTACATAAAATCTTTAAGGGTGTATTCGAAAAAATATTTTTCCACCCTCAACAGTTCGAAATTTTCTGAAACATTTTCAGACTCATTTTTAAAAGTAAAAACATGAAACTTGCTGGGGTGATTTCTGAAGACATGTTTAACATGCCGTGTGATTTCATTTTCAGCTCAATAAATTAGAATTTGATTTTTAAACAATTATTTTCTCAGTATGACCATTTTTTTTTTTTTTTCATTCCCAGATCGCCCGCTTCGGAAAATTCGGTTCAAAACGCCAAATTTAACAGCGTTTTTTACAGTATTTTCTGCATTTATCAAAAAATTAAGAAGCACGGCACATTATATAGTTTCTAAATAAGAGAATTTCCCAGTTTGATGCGTTTGAGAGCAAAAATGAATTTTAAAATGAATCAGAAAATAAGCAGTTTGGATCGGAATACACCCTTAAGTGGTAAAACTTACGGATTTGACTATTTTTCACATAAAAGAAATGTATGATGAAAAGTTTTATTTTATAAATTACACAACTAATATCTTATGACTTTTTAAATTAATTTGGAGTTCCAATACAAAACAGAATGAAATCTGATTTACCAAAACTGGGAGATCGCAGAATAGAAAAATATTCTAAATGTATTTGACAATATGCTTTATCGAGTATACTTCTGTATCTAAATTATACGAATCCAACGTACTTATCGCATTTTTTACGAAAACCCCGATCCATATTTCATATGGCAATGATAAAAAAAATCTCCCATAACTTTGACAATCAAACAGCGCCCTAAACCCATACGCAGCCCCCCAAAATGATTAATGCTCCCACCAAACACTGCAAAAAAGCACGGGCGCATTTTATTATCATGGCTTAGTATCAATTGACAACGAGCAAAAATAGAAAAACGTTACACAAGAAAGAAAACTTTTTATCAAATGTTTATGTAAAAGGAGGGGAGAAATTTCGTGGGCCAGTGGTTGAGGACAATTGATGCAGAGAGAAGAGATGCAATAGGACCTAACAGTGATTGTTTGATGGAAGATGGATGAGTTTAATGCGATGAAGGTTGAAGGGTTGGCCGTAGATCACGCGTCGTCGATGATATTGTCACCTGTTGGTTTTAGATCTTTAGTTTTTTTCGCACCATTGTGGGAATAGCCTAATGAATGACGTCTTTGCATTAAAAAAAAGATTAAGCTATAAAAAATTAAAGGAACGTTTAATAAATGAAGAATGTGATAGCTTCGTAAGGCAGTTCTTAAAAATTTCCCTCGCTCAGCAACTGTGCACTTTCTAACGCATTTCCTGACTCATTTTTAAAGGTAAAGGCAAGATACTTGCAGACATGACTATTGAAATGATTTGTAATCGAACAGTTTTTTCCCTTTTTTACTTTCTTCTATTTTTTCAAGAAGAGAGTATTGGATTCGTGGAAAATTTCGAATTCCGTTAATCGACAGATTTATATGTTTTACTATCATAATTTAGTATCAATAATAATCAGAAAAAATAGAAAAAAGGTTATTAAGGGTGTATTCGGAAAAATATTGTTCCACCTTCAACTGCTCGAAATTTTCTGAGACATTTTCAGACTCATTTTTAAATGTAAAAATATGAAACTTGGTGGGGTGATTTCTGAAGACATGTTTAACATGCCGTGTGATTTTATTTTCAGCTCAATTAATTAGAATTTGATTTTTAAACAATTATTTTCTCCGTATGACCATTTTTTTCATTCCGAGATCGCCCGCTTCGGAAAATTCGGTTCAAAACGCCAACTTTGACAGCGTTTTTTTTACAGTATTTTCTGCATTTATCAAAAAATTAAGAAGCACGGCACATTATATAGTTTCTAAATAAGAGAATTTCCCAGTTTGATGCGTTTGAGAGCAAAAACGAATTTTAAAATGAATCAGAAAGTAAGCAGTTTGGATCGGAATACACCCTTAAAGGAAGGAATTTTATATTAAATGTTTATGTAAAAACAGCGGGAAATTTCATAGGCAGTGGTTAAAGACAATTGATGCAGAGAGAAGAGATGCAATAAGTGATCTAACAGTGATTGTTTGATGGAAGATGGATGAGTTTAATGCGATGAAGGTTGAAGTGTTGGCCATAGATCACGCGCCGTCGATGATATTGTCGCCTGTTGGTTTTAGATGTTTAGTTTTTGTAACACCATTGTGGAGATAGCCTAATAAGTGACGTCTTTGAATGCTAAAAAGATTAAGCTAAAAAAAATAACAAAGGAACGTTTAATAAATGAAGAATGTGATGGCTTCGTAAAGCAGTTCTTAAAGATTTCCCCCGCTCGGCGACTGTACACTTTCTGACACATTCCCTGGCTCATTTTTAAAGGTAAAAAGCATGGCACTTGCAGACACGGCTATAGAAATGATTTGTAATCGAACAGTTTTTTCTCTTTTTTACTTTCTTCTGTTTTTTCAAGAAGAAAGTATTGGATTCGTGAAAATTTTCGAATTTCGTTAATCGACAGACTTATATGTTTTATTATCATGGCTTAGTATCAATTGATAACCAGAAAAAATAGGAAAACGTTATTCAAGAAAGGATTTTTTTATCAAATGTTTGTGTAAAAACGGTGGGAAATTTCGTAGAGCAGTGGTTAAAGACAATTGATGCAGAGAGAAGAGATGCAATAGGGGACCTAACAGTGATTGTTTGATGGAAGTTGGATGAGTTTAATGCGATGAAGGTTGACGGGTTGTCCGTAGATGCCGTTGATGATATTATCACCTGTTAGTTTTAGATTTTTAGATTTTTTTCACACCATTGTGGAGATAGACTAATAAATACCGTTTTTCTATGAATATTAAACTAAGAAGGAAAAGGAATGTTGAGCTTGCATCTGAAAGGATGTTAATGTTATATAAATAAAGCACATGTTGATGGCTTCTTATGGCGGTTCTTGAAAAAATGTTTTCCACCGCTCAAGAACGCGAACTTTATGGCGCATTTCCTGACTCATTTTTAAAGGTAAAATCGTGGCACTTGCAGGCATGACTATTGAAGTGATTTGTAATGAAACGGATTTTTTTTTTCTTTTTTCCTTTCTTCTATCTTTACAAGAAGTTATTTGGATTCGTGAAAATTTGAAATTCTGGGATTTGGCCGATTTATACGTTTTAGAAGGTGCTTTATACGATTTGACCGTTTTTAGAAAATGTCTGTCTGTTAGTATATCTAATTGTCTGTTTGTTTGTTTGTCTGTCTGTGTGTCTGTTAGTCACTCAAATTTTGCGGGTGTTTTATCTCAAGAATTAATCCACATGACTTAATAAAACTTCAATTTCAATTAGATATTTACATAAATTGGCGCTGATTAGTTGTAAATGTAAATCGCCAACCAGGTGGCAGTGCTAAGCTGCATTTTTCACGATTTCTGCGATAGCTAAATCTCAAGAACGAAGAGATTGTCATTAAATTTGGCTTTCAGTCTATTTGATGTATATAAAAAAAGTTTTGTGATGACCACAACACATTTTATTTAATAAAAGCCATACATCATGAATTAAAAGCAATTGTTTCCACATGACTACATTTTTTTTTCTCATTTCCCTGCTGTCGCGTCCAGAAATTCTGTCCAAAATGTCAATTTTGACAGGCTTTCGTGAAAAATCTTGCACTTTATCAACAAATAGAAAACAAATGGATTTCGTAAATTCTAAAAAAGAGCACCTGCTAATTTCATGCGTTTTAATAAAAAAAAAAAATGAATTCAGAAATGTGCCAGAAGACCATTTTGAATTTGAGAACAGTTTTAAAATCCTGTTTAAATAAAAAAAAAAAGGGAGAGGGGATTCTGAAATACAATCCTTGCATAATTTTCATTCTAAAATTTACGTCTAATTTTTGAAATGCAATCCTGAAAAAATTTTCATTCATTCATTTACATGCAAGAAGCGCATAATCTGTACCATGTATGTAACGGATGGGATTTTTGATTTCGTTACTCATTTATATCGTATAATCGTCTATGGCCTTTGTTAAAAGTACATAAATTGACGTTTTAAGCCATGATTTGTATAGAGAATATTTAGCACTGTGCTTATTTCTGTAAGCGCCATGCCATTTACGAAGAGTGCCGTACAATTTTCAAGTGCAATCGTGCTATTTTACAACTGCATATGCCTTTTTTTTTTTTTTTTTTTTTTTTTTTGCTATTTTCGGATGACATCATGTTGTTAAAACAGAAAAGAAAATTAAAAGATTTCAAATAGATTTAAGTCTGAACATGCCTTATTAATCACATTATTACACCCCTGCAACCCTTTTCTTCACCCTAATCCTCAAACATTTTCTAATTGTCTTTTGCAATAAAAACGAGAAAGCACGAAGCGTTTCTATTAAAATTTAAACTATTTGAAGTGTGAGCAATTTAGAACGCCTCCAGTTCACTTTAAAGGGGCGCATTTCAAATTCCGCGGAGAGAAGTAAAGTTAAGCAAATGAGCAAAAGATGCCCGTTAAGTCTGCTAATGATGCGAGAAAAGCGCGTGTGTGTGTGTGGGGGGGGGGGGGGGGGGGTCAAAGAATTCAAAGAAAGAGAACAGGATTTCAAACAAATTAACATTACAATAAAGCTCTGAAATGTAGAATATAAAAAAGTAAGCTATGTGTGTTTATGCTATAAACCCGGGTATAAAACCAATCACAATAGCAATTATAGATGCAAAACTAACAGATTCTTAGAACATTGCAGTCTAGACTGGAGTTAAAAGACGGACGTACGCTCTGGTATTTCAAACACAAGAGTCATGACGTAATCAAGTACGTCGTGGTGCTTATGGTGTTAAGGCTTTTGTCAAATCGAAAAGGAGCTACTTTGTGACACATTTCTGAATTCATTTTTGTTCAGAAACGCATGAAAATGGCAAGTACTCTTATTCAGAAACTATGTAACGAATGGCATTTTCCATTTTTTGGTAACAACAGAAGATGTTTCAGAAAATACTGTCAAAGATGGCGATTTGAACCGAATTTCCGGACGCAGGAAAAGAGAGAAACCTGTTGTCACGTGACAACAATATAACTCAATAAGCAATTATTTTTATCAAAAAATGGAAAACTCTATTCCATCGCAAATTACTTCAATAGTCCGACCTGCCAATTTTACGCTTTTACGTTTAAAAATGAATCAGAAAATGCGTCAAAAAGTTTCGCCTTTTTCAGAAGGGTATTTGAGAACCGTCTTAAGGCTGTAAATGAACTTTTTTGGATTTTTTGATAAATAAATGTCTGGATTTATAATCAATTGTTATCTCATGACGGCATTTTTTGTTTTCTTTTCTCACGCTGTTGCGTTCGTAAAATCTTTTCAAAACACCAACTTTGGCAGCATTTTCTGAAAGATTTTCTGTTTTTACCAAAGCATGGGAAAATATTTTCAATTACATAGTTTCTGAATAAGAGCACCAGCCAAAATGCGTTTGAGAAGCAAAATTAATCCAGGCTGGCGTCAGAAAATAGCTAGTTTCCATTTGGGAACAGCCACCAGAATATTTTGCCAATATACTATTCCTGACATGAAAGAAAGATTGTAATTTCCATGCAAAGTAAAAAATAACTTAATGACTAAAACTGGATATCTATATTATAAAGGACAAACATATCTGTGCGTAACGCATACGTCATTTTGCGAATGGCAACACTTTGAAATTTGAAATGAAATTTTGGTTTTGCAATTTTCTCTACTGCAAATTTTAAAACTTCTAAACATCGCACATTTTAAATTTTTACACCGTCGTATAAGGAAAAAAATGCTCTTTTAAATGCAATTTGTTTGAAAGCTGTATCTCAATTAATTTTTGAGATATTAATTTTTTTGCAGTTTTTAATACCATTTTTCTTATCGTGGCAACAAAAGTACCTCATTTCTATTGAAAGTCATTAAAGTAAACGGAAAATAGTCGAAAATAGGAGATACAGTATCTTTGTTGCCATTTTCTCATAAAACCTGAAAAAATAGTTGAAAATAAAATATGGGCTATGTCAAGAATATTGTCTGTTATTCCGTGGTAATGACGTCATATGCACACTTTTCTATAGACGAAGTTTAAGATTGGGTTGTAAAAGTAGATTGCTTTAGCGGATGCAAATGACGTCATTTTATAAAAAAGCGTGTATTTTAATTCTTAAACCTGAATTATGTTTTGTAGAAGTGCGTCATTTTCGCAGCCCAGCTGCTATGAAATTCTTCACGGGTGAAAATGCTGCACTTTTGAGAATAATGTAATCGAAATCACACACTGATAAAACGCAATGTTTTACAAAAATTTAGAATGTCTTTATAAAAGAGAGGTGACATGCAAATAATAGCGATTTATATTACAGAAATTGATGATTCTCGCCTGGATGGATTTGCTTCTAGGATGGATCTATATTATAAAGAACAAACGTATATGTGCGTAACGCTGACGTCATTTTGCGAATGGCAATACTTCATGATCAAATTTCGGTCTTGAAATTTCGCTACTGCAATTTTTCAATCTTCTGACCATCGTACATTTTCAATTTTTGTCGCATAGGGAAATAAATGTACTTGCAAATGCAATTTGTTTAAAAATTCTATTCATTGACTGATGTATTATATTTTCTAAAATAATTTTTAAGCATGATTTTTTTTTTTTAAGTTTATCTTATCACGTGCCGGTTTCAATACACAAAATAATAAACATTTTTCACATAAAGCAACAAACATTTTTCAGCATTTGTTTCTGACTATTTTTGCATAATGAAATTAATACTTCCTTTATAAGCAAATAAAAGAATAATATTAAAAAAACCACCAAACTAACATATTTGTGAAAGACAAATTAACGAAATTAATACTTCTTTTATCAACAAATAAAAGAATAATATTGAAAAAACGCAAATCTAACATATTTGTAATCGTACAATTTAAATTTTTAGATCACCAAATAGGATTTTTTTTTTCAAATGGAATTTGTTTGCAAAGTTCATCTCAGTTTTCTGATTGTCTATGGTTTTAAAAACAATTTTAAAGCATGAAATATTTTTTTTATTTATGTATATCGGAGCTCGATTACGAAAGATTAATCCGTTTGCCCTTAAAAAATAAATAAAGAGTTCATTTTCTTACGGCTAATTTCCATTAAAAAAAACTTCCCTATGAATAATAAAATAAAATAATATAAATAAAACACAAATTTACCAGACATGTATAAGCTCTGAAATGATCAGAGTATAAAAGGATGCCATAAGTAGTAAAATCTTGGCAAACAACTCTTAGCATGCGGCTAATAAGAAAATATCGCTTTTGACAAATTTCAAAAATGTATTTGATTGTGTAATTCGTATTTTCCATACGAAAAATGCTTTTTTAATGTAAGTGGTCAATCTAAAAAAATTATTGCATATAAAAAAATTATTAATTTTCAATAAAAAAAAAAAAAATGTTTTCACCTATATTCTTTAACCCGGGAAGCCCGGGTACGATCCCCTAGTTTACTTAAAAACAGAAAAGAAAATTAAAAGATTTCAAACAGATTTATGTCTGAACATGCCTTATTAATCTCATTATTACGCCCCTGTAACCCTTTTCTTCACCCCAATCCTCAAACTTTCTCTGTCTCTTGCAATAAAAACGAGAAAGCACGAAGCGTTTCTATTAAAATGTAAACTATTTGAAGTGTACGCAATTTGGAATGCTTCCAGTTCCCTTTAAAGGGGCGCATTTCAAATTCCGCGGAGAGAAGTAAGCTAAACATATGAGCAAAAGATGCCCGTTAAGTCTGCTAATGATGCGAGAAAAACATGAGAGGGGGGGGGGGGTGTCAAAGAATGCAAAGTAAGAGAATAGGATTTCAAACAAATTAACATTACAATAATGCGCAGAAATGTAGAAAATAAAAAAGTAAGCTATGTGTGTTTATCATATAAAGACCGGTATAAAACCAATCCCAATAGCAATTATCGATGGAAAACAAACAGATTCTTAGAACATCGCAGTCTAGACTGCAGTTAAAAGATGAACGTACGGCCTGGTATTTCAAATATAAGAGTTCATGACGTACGTCGGGTGCTTAAGGGGTTAATTGTGTATTCGAAAAAATATTTTTCCATCCTCAACAGCTCGAAATTTTCTGAGACATTTTCAGACTCATTTTTAAAAGTAAAAACATGAAACTTGCTGGGGTGATTTCTGAAGACATGTTTAACATGCCGTGTGATTTCATTTTCAGCTCAATTAATTAGAATTTGATTTTTAAACAATTATTTTCTCAGTATGACCACTTTTTTCATTCCCAGATCGTCCGCTTCGGAAAATTCGGTTCAAAACGCCAACTTTGACAACCTTTTTTACAGTATTTTCTGCATTTATCAAAAAATTAAGAAGCACCGCGCATTATATAGTTTCTAAATAAGAGAATTTCCCAGTTTGATGGGTTTGAGGGCAAAAATGAATTTTAAAATGAATCGGAAATTAAGCAGTTTGGATTGGAATACACCCTTCACACATCGGCTGTTGTCAAATGCAAAGGAGCTACTTCATGACACATTTCTGAATTCTTTTTTGTTCTGAAACGCATGAAAATGGCAGATATTCTTATTCAGAAACTGTGTAATTTAATGGCGTTTTCCAATTTTTGGTAAAAACAAAATCTTTCAGAAAAACTGTCAAAGATGGCGAATTGAACAAAATTTCTGGTCGCGACGCTGCAGGAAAAGAGAAAAATCTGTTGTTACGTGACAACAATATAAGTCAATAAAGAATTTATTTATTAAAAAATGGAAAACTCTATTTGATCCCAAATCGCTTCATTAATCCGATCTGCCATTTTTACGCTTTTACGTTTAAAAATGAATCAGAAAATGTGTCAGAAAGTTTCACGTTGTTCAGCAGTGCACTTGAGAATCGTTTTAACACAGTAATTGAACTGTTTTTGGATTTTTTGATAAATGAATGTCTGGAGTTACAAGCAATTGTTATCTCATGAAGGCAGTTTAGTTTTCTTTTCCCACGTTTGAAAAAGAACACACGTTTTTCCCACGTTACTGCGTTCGGAAAATCGGTTCAAAACTTCAACTTTGACAGCATTTCTTGAAGGATTTTCTGGTTTCACCAAAGGATGAAAAAAACTGTTCGATTACGTTGGTTTGAATAAGAGTACTTGCCAAATTCATGCGTTTGAGAAAAAAAAAATTTTAGCAGAAAGTAAATTTTGCCAATACACTATTCCTGAGAGGACAGTAGATGTAGATTCCATGCAAAGTATAAAATAATTCATTGTCTAAGGCTGGATATTTCATCAAAAACACAAAAATTGAAAATTAAAAGATTTCAACCAGATATAAGTGTGAACATGCCTTATTAATCTCATTATTACGCCTCTGTAACCCTTTTCTTCATCCTAAACCTCCAAACTTTCTCTAACTGTCTCTTGCAATAAAAACGAGAAAGCACGAAGCGTTTCTATTAAAATTTAAACTATTTGAAGCGTACGCAGTTTGGAACGCTTCCAGTTCACTTTAAAGGGGCGCATTTCAAATTCCGCGGAGAGAAGTAAGCTAAGCAAATGAGCAAAAGATGCCCGTTAAGTCTGCTAATGATGCGAGAAAAACGTGGGGGGGGGGGGGGTGGCCAAAGAATGCAAAGTAAGGGAATCGGATTTCAAAACAAATTTGCAGTCTTCAAATGAGTGAAAAAAAAGAAATCCTTTTGTTTGCACGGATAATGTCTTTCGTTAAGTATTGTTAGCGATTCTTGCTGTACATGCTAAATATCTGAAATTTTGGATAAATCAATAGTTAAGAATAAAGAATTTCAAAATGTTCAAAATTGAACAATCTTCAAAGGTAATTGCTTTGACACGCAGTATGTAATTGAAAGTTCTTTCATGTATTTTGAAAATTATACAGGGTGTGCTTGCTCTCTCAACGGTGTCCAATGGCTAATTCTTAAACATAAACATTCTTAAGCATATAGTTCCAAATACAAAATTGTTTTAAATGAAATGAAGAAGTATTTTAAAAGCGATTTAGGTCAATAACAACATTTCTTAAATATATATATATATATAATTATTTATATTAATTATTAATGAATTTATTTTGTTCTATAGCATATAGCTATGTGCTATATATTATCGATGTTCTAGAATTATTTAAATTCTTAGTGTAGTTTAAATAAGTTAGCTAATAGAATATTTTGTATGCTTTTTAAATTTTATTAACAATAGTTTTTTTTTAAATACATTGTGTGGTTTATATTCGGTTTATAATTATCTATATATAAGGATTTGTTTGGTTTTGCTGTTAATAAAACAATTGTTACATTCAAATGCTTACAACTGTTTATCTTGTGACAATTGAATAATAAAAGTAATACTAGATGGCAGCACCAAAATTTGTATTTTTTCGATAAGTTCTAAATTTTACTTTTTCCAGCTACATTTCAGTTATAATTTACTACACCAGGGGGAATTTTTAGCTAAATTTTGACGATATTGTTAAACAGTTTTTAATTAATTTAATAGTGCATTTTAAATATGTAATTACTTTCTATTTATTTTATTTTATATTATATTAAAAGTTATTTAACATTTATTTCAAAATGTATTAATTGCATCCTATGGTATCAATTACTGTGATTTCTTAACTGTTTTATTCACCTTAATCTTTACGATATTTTGGGTGCCATGTGCGCGTGGATTTATTCTAAAATATTGAAATATTAATCGGTATGGTGTTTATTATTTCTATTTTATATCCTATAAATATTTAAATAGGTTTTATTGATTTTTCCGTTTCATATTATTTGTTTCTATTCTGTTTTCATTTTTAATCAATTCACTTGATTTTAATGGTTGTTTGGGCACAGGGAAAATAATTTTTAGCTTTAGCTTATTTTTCTCACAGAAAACGACCATTTTGCTTATATCATTGAATTCTGTGCCCTTGACAACGTAATTCAATATATAAGCATTTCCATTATTTGTCGGTGTCCACTTTCTTATTTTTCTTCCATAATAATTCTTATAATAAATTAAAAAATATATATATATATATATACTTACAACTTTAATTCATAATATTACGGTTTTTGATGGTGGTAGGTTATGTTTAATTAATGGTTATGTATATATATATATATATATATATATATATATATGTATGTATGTATGTATGTATGAAATATTTAAATCTTTATACGGTCCCCTGGTCCTATAAGTTGTGTCTAGTAAAAATATTCTATTACTTTAAGAAGTAGGACACAAAAATAAGTTCCATTTTTCTAAGATTAAAACTGACCGAGTAATAACTGTTACAAGCAGTGTGTGCAGCAACTTTTTTGCTGTGTAATAAGGGTCATTCACAAATTTATAGGAAATATAAATAATCGTCAGATATAAATAAATAATAATTTAGAGTAAAATTAACACTACAATATAAATTTGAAAGCTATTTTCAATATGACATATAAAAAATATATATATACAAGTCGTACTAAAAATGTAAGTAAATTAGTCGTTGGGGACCACAGTAATATAATCGATATGCATAATATATAAAATATGAAAATAAAACATGTGTAAACTATTTATAATATGCATTGCAATTCCAAAATAAAATTTAAACGTTCTTTTAAATATTTGTAATACATAGTAATTCTCTTTTACTGAATTGCAGGTACTACTTGATTATCTCGTCGACCAATTTCGATAAATTATGTAAATCGCCAAACTACTCGCAAAATTATTATACAAACTAGCCGCCCTTGGCAACCAATTTGGTCTCCCTTAAAATTTATGTTTGGCAAAGCATGCTAAGCATTGCATCATGTTACTTTTATTCGTAATTTAATTCACTTGGAACCCCTTAAATATAATTAATATAATGCCTTAAGCTAACATTAGTTTTTGTTGCATTTAAATATCTCAATTTGTTGATTTTCTGTAAGCAAGTAAACCCTACTGGTTTACAATGGAAGTCTATGGGAATTTGGTAAATATTAAAAATATCGCCTAGTTGGCGTCATTTTTGGCGACTCATTTTGATCGTCAAATTTGGCGATAAACTTGGCGGCTTTGGTGACGAAACAGATACATAGATTGGCATTTTAAATAACGAAAGGACAAATAAATTATTAAAAGATTAATAAAAAATCAAATAAAACGTCGAATTAAAAATCACTTGATGACGCAACAAACACGTGTAATGTGTTTAATGTCAAGTGAATGTGACATTTACGATAAGCCATTATTGGCATTTAATCTTATAGTTTGGCGATAGCTTTTGGATCGACTGGATAATCGAGTATTACCGAATTGCGTTAAAGAAATAACTCCAAAAATGATAATCATATTAACTAACAGTTTACTGCGTCGGATTAAGCGTCTCATTTTTAATTAAAATATATCTTTGAATCGAAATTTGAATGAAATACAGGGTCAAGAAAAATCAAAGAGTGTGAAAAATATGATTAACCCGTAACTGGAGACGGGAGTCATAATGACTCCGTGTTGTTCTTTGGCTCTGATTATCACGTGGTTTTTCTCCTTGAATAAAATCATCTCCTCAGTACCATCAAGTAGTTCTTTTATCATCACATGATTTCCAGAATATATTGCGTTTCCAAAATAAATTTCAAAGCTGTTTACAAAAGACAAAAAAGAAAAATAACATTGGAGTCTTTTTGACTCTATGACTCTGATCGCGTAAGGAAATTCATGTCTCTAGTTACGGGTTAACAAATATCTCGGCAACTAATTATCCGATTGACTTCATTCTTTATGTAAAATTTATGTTTTTTTATTGTCTTTTATATTCACTCCTTCAAATAAACAATTTCGAAAATTTTTGTATACCTTTTATCAGGACGAATATTTCGAGAGTCCGAAAAATAGTTCCGGATAATCGAGGTTACTGATATTCAATAGCCTTCTTTCCATTATTACATCCTAAGTACACACCAAATTTCAAGCCTCTATCTCCATTTGTTTGGAAGATAGAGCGTTTGCAGACACACACACGCACACAGACGGACGGCAAATTTTTTTTTCTAAAAATATGTTTTTCGGAATCTCCAGTGTCTGAAACGGGTAAATCCGTAATTTTTTTTTTCGATTTTTAAAACGATTGCAAGACTTAGCCGTATTAGACTTAGCTACGTATGATGGGTAAGTAAAAAATAAAAGAATTTTTGTTAAATGAAATTGTGAAAACAGTCGCAATTCTTTACATAATGATACATATTTTAAAATGCTATCTAATTTAAAATTTAATAAAAATTAAAGTTATCTTACATCTTGCTCCAAGTGGCTCCCCCCGGCTGCATTACAGAAATGTACACGCGAAATTAAGCACTTTTGTAGGATTCCTCGAAGTATGGTCCAACTCATCTGTGTTCAGATGCGGAAAATTTTCATAAGTCATGCTATTCAAAGTTTCATAACTCGGTCAATTTTAGCGTTGGATAATGGGACTTTTTTTTTATTTTACTTGTTAATGTAATAGGATATTTTTATTAAACTAGGGGGCTCGGCCCCCTACGAGCTACGCTCGCCAACCCCCGTCCAGACACCGCAGACTCTAAATGCACGCTAATTTGATCGGCTTTAAAAAGATTTCGAAAGATTGACTTATAATTTAAAAAACAGTGGCGATCTCCCTATAAACGGGTTTATATTCATTTCTCTTTGATTGTGGAATTATAACGCCAAATCCGCTGCGGTATTACTTGATTATCCCGTCGACCCATTTCGCCAAATTATATAAATCGCCAAACCACTCGCCAAATTATACAAATTGACATAATTTTTATTTTAAATAACGAAAGAACAAATAAATTAGTACCACATTAATAAAAATACAAATAAAACGTTGAAATAAAAATAACT
The DNA here is from genome assembly GCA_963932465.1 of Maratus speciosus. Lineage (NCBI taxonomy): Eukaryota > Metazoa > Arthropoda > Arachnida > Araneae > Salticidae > Maratus > Maratus speciosus. Next base: position 87,065,305 of record OZ010799.1, on the reverse strand, counting down.
TGATGACGTAGACGCGTGTAACAACATTTCAAAATAAGCTAATGTAAAAGGAATTAAGTAAACAGTCTTTGTCTCCTGGTATTTTTTAACAAAGCGAAAAGGAAGTTCTTTTAAATGAGACATTTTAAATTAATCGTTTTCAATCTGACGTAATTTTGACCAAGCTATTCTTTCTCTTTTAAATATTCACGTGAAAATACTTTTGTTAGAAATGAAATATTATTTGCGCTTTCCTAACAAAAATAGTTGAAAAGATCCTCTCAAAATATCAAATAAATGTCTAGCGCAATTTCTAAATTTAAACTGTTTTGCAATATTTTGTGTTCATTTTATGTAATAACTGTAATGTGACATAATTTCTTCTATTTAAGACTTCTAACGCATGTTAAGGAATTTATTATTTTACAATATCCTTTCTCTTTTAAAATTCACGTGTATACTTTTTATGACGCAATTTTCAATAAGTTCCTACTTTTTATACGCAATTATTTAATTTTAATTTGAAAGTATCTTTTCTGTTTATAATAGTCACGTGTAAATAAATTTTTAATTTGAAGCAAACATTATTGTTTCCGTTGTTTATACAGTTGGCAACAGGTTAAATTAGTACAATTTTCTAAAATCTCTCTATTCTAAAAAAAAGTAACTACCGCTGTCACCGCCGCCGCCGCCGCCGCCGCCGGTTTTGAATTTTTTGTGACTGGAGGTCTTTCTTCGTTAATATTAAGAAAAATAATGCATACAAAAATATAAAAATCGGTGGTTTTATACAGAAATGTTTGATAAACACGCTGAAGCAGACAGTTTTCAAATCGAAGAATTATTTTAAGAGATATTTAATGCTAAAGTTGGACAAAATCGTTCCACAAAAAAAGTTTTATAGCAGCAAAAACTATTCATGGCAGTGTAATCATTTTTAGATCATTTTATGCGTTAGAATTTGCCGGAGTGCAGATTGCATTAATTTTTTTATTTTGACTCATTTTTTGAGGTTTTATTTCTATTTTAAATTCAAATTTTCAGCATTTCTAGAGATATTTTTTACAGATTTCAGAAAGTGATATTAATTTAAACTGTTGCCAACTGTATAAACAGAGGAAGCAATAATGTTTGCTTCAAAAAAAAAAAAAAATATTTATACGTGTAAATAAATTAAAAATTTATTTACACGTGACTATTATAAACAGAAAAAAAACATTTGGAATTAGAATTAAATAATTATGTGCAAAAAGCAGGAACTTATTAAAAATTACGTCATAAAAACTATAATTACACGTGAATTTTAAGTGAGAAAAGAATTTGTAAAATAATAAATTTATTAACATGCGTTAGAAGTATTAAATAGGAGAAATTACGTCATATTTACGTCACATTACAGTTATAACATAAAATGAACGCAAAATAATATTGCAAAACGGTTTAAATTTAAATATTGCGCTAGACATGTATTTGATATTTTGAGAGGATACTTTTCAACTGGTATTTTCAAGTGAATATTTAAACAGAGACAGAATAGCTTGGTAAAAATTACGTCAGATTAAAAACGATTAATTTAAAATGTCTCATTTAAAAGAACTTTCTTTTCGCTTTGTTAAAAAATACCAGGATACAAAGACTCTGTTTACTTAATTCCTTTTATATTAGCTTATTTTGAAATGTTGTTATATGTGTCTACGTCATCAAGTTATTTTTATTTCGACGTTTTATTTGTATTTTTATTAATGCTGTACTAATTTATTTGTTCTTTCGTTATTTAAAATAAAAAATTATGTCAATTTGTATAATTTGGCGATTTATATAATTTGGCGAAATGGGTCGACGGGATAATCAAGTAGTACCGCAGCGGATTTGGCGTTAAAATCCCCCAATCAAAGAGAAATGAATAGAAATCCGTTTATAGGGAGTTCGCCACTGTTTTTTAAATTATAATTCAATCTTTCGAAATCTTTTTAAAGCCGATCAAATTAGCGTGCATTTAGAGTCTGCGGTGTCTGGACGGGGGTTGGCGAGCGTAGCTCGTAGGGGGCCGAGCCCCCTAGTAAGTAAAAAATATCTCTCGAAATGCTGAAAATTTGAATTTAAAATAGAAATGAAACCTCGAAAAATGAGTCTCTCTATTCTAAAAAAAAGTAACTACCGCTGTCACCGCCGCCGCCGCCGCCGCCGCCGGTTTTGAATTTTTTGTGACTGGAGGTCTTTCTTCGTTAATATTAAGAAAAATAATGCATACAAAAATATAAAAATCGGTGGTTTTATACAGAAATGTTTGATAAACACGCTGAAGCAGACAGTTTTCAAATCGAAGAATTATTTTAAGAGATATTTAATGCTAAAGTTGGACAAAATCGTTCCACAAAAAAAGTTTTATAGCAGCAAAAACTATTCATGGCAGTGTAATCATTTTTAGATCATTTTATGCGTTAGAATTTGCCGGAGTGCAGATTGCATTAATTTTTTTATTTTGACTCATTTTTTGAGGTTTTATTTCTATTTTAAATTCAAATTTTCAGCATTTCTAGAGATATTTTTTACAGATTTCAGAAAGTGATATTAATTTAAACTGTTGCCAACTGTATAAACAGAGGAAGCAATAATGTTTGCTTCAAAAAAAAAAAAATATTTATACGTGTAAATAAATTAAAAATTTATTTACACGTGACTATTATAAACAGAAAAAAAACATTTGGAATTAGAATTAAATAATTATGTGCAAAAAGCAGGAACTTATTAAAAATTACGTCATAAAAACTATAATTACACGTGAATTTTAAGTGAGAAAAGAATTTGTAAAATAATAAATTTATTAACATGCGTTAGAAGTATTAAATAGGAGAAATTACGTCATATTTACGTCACATTACAGTTATAACATAAAATGAACGCAAAATAATATTGCAAAACGGTTTAAATTTAAATATTGCGCTAGACATGTATTTGATATTTTGAGAGGATACTTTTCAACTGGTATTTTCAAGTGAATATTTAAACAGAGACAGAATAGCTTGGTAAAAATTACGTCAGATTAAAAACGATTAATTTAAAATGTCTCATTTAAAAGAACTTTCTTTTCGCTTTGTTAAAAAATACCAGGATACAAAGACTCTGTTTACTTAATTCCTTTTATATTAGCTTATTTTGAAATGTTGTTATATGTGTCTACGTCATCAAGTTATTTTTATTTCGACGTTTTATTTGTATTTTTATTAATGCTGTACTAATTTATTTGTTCTTTCGTTATTTAAAATAAAAAATTATGTCAATTTGTATAATTTGGCGATTTATATAATTTGGCGAAATGGGTCGACGGGATAATCAAGTAGTACCGCAGCGGATTTGGCGTTAAAATCCCCCAATCAAAGAGAAATGAATAGAAATCCGTTTATAGGGAGTTCGCCACTGTTTTTTAAATTATAATTCAATCTTTCGAAATCTTTTTAAAGCCGATCAAATTAGCGTGCATTTAGAGTCTGCGGTGTCTGGACGGGGGTTGGCGAGCGTAGCTCGTAGGGGGCCGAGCCCCCTAGTAAGTAAAAAATATCTCTCGAAATGCTGAAAATTTGAATTTAAAATAGAAATGAAACCTCGAAAAATGAGTCAAATTAAAAAAATAAATGAATTCTGCACACCGGGAAATTATAACGTATAAAATGATCTAAAAATTATTAAATTCCGATGTATAGTTTTTGCTCCTATAAAACTTTTTTAGTGGAACGATTTTGTCCAACTTCAGCATTAAATATCTCTTAAAATAATTCTTCGATTTGAAAACTGTCTGCATCAGCGTGTTTATCAAACATTTCTGTATAATACTACCGATTTCCATATTTTTGTATGCATTATTTTTCTTAATATTAACGAAGAAAGACCTCCGGTCACAAAAAATTCAAAACCGGCGGCGGCGGTGACAGCGGTGACAGCGGTAGTTACTTTTTTTTAGAATAGAGAGAAATAGAGAGATATCACTTATAGGACGGGTGGATCGTATAATAACTTAATTTTTTTAGTTTAAAAAATGTTTTTATTGAGTAAAACAAGTTTTAAAATAATTTTTTTCATTTTTTAAAAGCATTTATGCAATTGGAATTATGATCGACGGGAATTATATTGCCTATGACTAACGGTTTAAAAATTAGCCATATGACACACTGTATAAATATGCGCAGTATAATTAATTAGTTAGCGATAAGTTAGTTTGGATTTACTTGATAAATGATTAATCAATAGTTAAGAATAAAGATTTTCCAAAGATTTAAAATCAAACAATCTTCAAAGATAATTAATGAGGAACGGATTCTCCAATGAAAGTTCTTGCGTGTATTTGAAAATTATATACAAATAATTACAGTATAATTGAATACTTAGCGATAAATTAACTTGTATTTACCTGATAAATGATAAATCAATAGTTAAGAGTAAGGAATTTTCTAACTCAGTAATATTTAAATGCAATATTCAGCAATATATTATTATGATACGAAGTTACAAATAGTAAGATCTTACATATAATTGAAAATTGTGTGAAGTAAATTGAAGTCAATATTAATTTACAGAATGTGAATTTCAATATAGTCGGACATGTCTTTCATTAAGTATGGTTAATAATGTTTGCTATATATACATGTGAGATGCGTAAAGTTCTAAATAAATAAATGTTAACGTTGAATTTAAAGAATTTGCAGGTTACTTATTATTGTAAAAAGTTTGCACGCAAATGTTATGATAAGGAATTTATGTCGGGAAATGTTTACATGTACTTCATAAGTAAAGATTGATCTAAAAAATAATAATAAGAACTAAGAAACGGGAATTCTGCATTTTCAGAACTTGTGTCACTCCGGATGAAAAAAAATATATATATTGGGGAGAGGGGGGCACATGTGAACACGGGGCAGATGTGAACAGTTCATATTTCACTCAGTTAATTTGAGAAAAAAAAATTCAAAAAATTACCAATTGATGGTAGTACTGGTACCATCTTTTGACTGAATTTTCAGAACAATAGGCCATTTTGATTTCTGGTAGTTGTAATTTGTTTGTTTTAGAAGGTGTGAAGTAAAAAAGTCTTCTAAGTTATTGAAGTAAAAATTCATTCTAGACATTTTTTAAAGAAGAATATCAGCATTGCATTCTATAGTGGCATTAATTAGGTAAGTCTACAAAAAGTTTTGTTTCCTTATTTCAATTAAAAATATCTTATTTTTATAAGTTAGGCTAAAGTTGGTAGATGGGGCACTTGTGAACAGAACATATGGGGGCAGATGTGAACAGTTCCCAAGTGTATTTTTTAAGTCTGTGAATGCATTTTTTTTTTTTTTTTTTTTTTTTTTTTTTTTTTTTTAGGATTGCTTCACAGTTTTAATTTACTTGAAGTTAGATAACAATTAAAAGTGGCTCAAAAGGAGTAGGCATATTAGTGTACAATTTTACGAATAATTTCTTGTATCTATGTTGAAACATTTATTGATTTATTCCCACAACTAAAAAAAGGGCATCTAATTAGTTTTTATCACAGTTTTTATTCACAAAAAATTATTTTGTCTTATTTATGCATGGGTTCACATGTGCCCCAGCTATGCTCACAACTACCCCTCCACCGGGGCACATGTGAACAAATTTAGACAAGTTTTAGAATGATGATATAAGTTAGAAATTCTTGATAAATGCATCCAAAAGTTCCATCAAAAAAACAAACAAATTCTAAATATTCATATAAATCAACTTTTGGTTCAATAGCTCATAACAATTTTGAGAAATAGTCAAAAATGTAAAAATTGTTCACATGTGCCCCCTCTCCCCCTATATAGATAGTACAAAGCATATTTCAGTTTTAAGACTTAAAATACACGCTTTTATTTTATATAAAATGACGTCACTTGCATCCGATGAAGAATTCCATATTTACGATCCAGTCTTAAACTATGCGAGGCTAACGAAAAAGACAAGCAACCGCGGTATATCCCGTGTCTTTTTTACAGACCGCTAGAGTGACGTGATGCTATTTTCGTACACCTTCACTGGTGCATTCGAGCATCACGTGAGTCTAGCTGTCTGTAAAAAAAGATGCGTGGAATGTACATCGGTAGCCTGTCTTTTTCGTTAGTCTCGTAAACTATGCATATGACGTCACTATCGCAGAATAGTACACAAACCCAGCAAAAAGCGATGATGTCACTGAAGAAACTCAGCAAAAAATTCGGGTGTCTAATTTGTTGGTAACATTAGTATGGATACTTCAAATGAAATATAGTTTTTAATAGCTCCATGTTTTATCAGAAATCATTCATTCATATTTTTCAAAATGGCACGTATTTTAATTTCAATTTTTTTTAGTTATTAGGAGAAAATGGAAACAAAAAGATACAGTAATTTACTAAATTCCAACTATTTTCCCTTTACTTTCTACTTAAATGGAGTACTTCAGTTGCCACTATTACAGAAATGGTGTTAAAAACCGCAAAAATAAATTAATATCTCAAAATTAAATTGAGATGCAGTTTTCAAACAAATCGCAGTTAAAAGTACATTTGTTTTTCATATACGTAGATGTAAAAATTGAAAATGTGCGATGCTTAGAAGTTCAGAAATTGCAGTAGAAATGATCAATATTTAACCGTACAATGATACATCTGCTTCGTTTTACGGCTTGCTTATGGAACGTAACGTTATTTTTAGGCTGTATTTTGACGTGGTTTTCACTGAAATTCACTGAAAGGCATGGAATATTTTTAATAATGAAAATTTTATTACCACATTGTAAAAAAAAAAAAAAAAAAACAGATGTCTTTTAAGACTGTTTGTCAGTCAATTTCTAAATTCTCCTTGCTAATGTTAAGTCCATGGGCGTAAAATGCGTAGAATGCATTCGTATATTTAAAATATCTCCTCGATAATTTAATATTTTTAACTCAATTTTTCTTTGTACTCTTCTTAAAAGATACTAATTTTTTTCTATAGTTTTCAAAACATTTTTGAAATATATTCTCAATTTAATATTTATGTGTTAAAAGCAGAGGAACTGTGAGTAAGATTTTAACACCTCGCATAAAATTAAGTATATATTTTAGAAATATTCTGAGAACTAAGAAAACAAGTTGGAAATTGCAAGTCAAGCGTGGCAAATGAGGTGCGTTCGTACTATAACTATTTTTATAAAAATTTTTTTCGTTGCATATTGTACTGAATGTATATTTTAGTGCACTGCACGTCATAAGTGCATATCAATTTCCCTCTGTTCAAAAGGCTGTAACATCATTAAAATGCACTTGCAATCATTTTTTCCCATTGGCCTTAATGTAACAAAAATCTTTTGACTGCCCTGTCATTAAACTATACATCCGATTTTCATAAAATGTCAATTATGTAAATTAGTTGATTGCAAACTGTTCCTTATGCTTTGGAGTTATACTTCGTTAAAAAATATTGATTTTTAATAATTTTGACTAGCTATTCATATTTCTCTTAAGGGTGTATTCGAAAAAATATTTTTCCACCTTCAACAGCTCGAAATTTTCTGAGACATTTTCAGACTCATTTTTAAATGTAAAAATATGAAACTTGCTGGGGTGATTTCTGAAGACATGTTTAACATGCCGTGTGATTTCATTTTCAGCTCAATTAATTAGAATTTGATTTTTAAACAATTATTTTCTCCGTATGACCATTTTTTTCATGCCCAGATCGCCCGCTTCGGAAAATTCGGTTCAAAACGCCAACTTTGACAGCGTTTTTTACAGTATTTTCTGCATTTATCAAAAAATTAAGAAGCACGGCACATTATATAGTTTCTAAATAAGAGAATTTCCCAGTTTGATGCGTTGGAGAGCAAAAATGAATTTTAAAATGAATCAGAAAGTAAGCAGTTTGGATCGGAATACACCCTTAAGTGAGAGGCATTACCCTACCTTCCCCTATGTTCAACAAATCAAAAAATATTTTCCCTGCTCAACAATCCGAAACTTTCTGACGTGAGTAGTGCTGCCATGTGTCCCGATTTACGCGGGACATCCCGCTGTTAGGGGCTCCAAGACCTGGCGCGGGACGCCAAATGTCCCGCATTTCCATGATGCGCAAAGTCTTTTAAGGTGTCTTGTACCTTTTAAATGCGTTGAAAATGAACGAAAAACTTCAAAGTTTGAGTTAGTCTATCTTCAAAGCCTTTTTATGTATAAACATGAAATTTTGGGTATTGATTAGGCAGATTGTGCTTTGAAATATGCTACCATTCGAAATTTATTAACCCTTTACAGAATTTGTGTATTGTTGAAATCAAAATAGCTCTTTTTTTACCCCATAAGTCATTGCGCGCATGATATCTTGAGAAAGTATGTATGGATTCGCATGAAATTCGGTAAAGATACTAATCATATATGTGTGTTTAAAATGATCTACTCTTAGGCTAAAATTATTTCATTAACTATATAAAAAAAATATTTTCGTAAAAAAAAATAAAAATTTTGCATTTTTAATGAATAAAAATAGTCATAACTAAAAATATTACCATTGTAAATACTTAAAAGTAGATCATTTTAAACACACATATTTGTTTAGTATATTTACCAAATTGCATGACAATCCATACATACTTTCTCAAGATATCATGCGCGCAATGACTTATGGGGTAAAAAAAAGAGCTATTTTGATTTCAACAATACACTATTCTGTAAAGGGTTAATAAATTTCTGTTGGTAGTATATTACAAAGAACAATCTGTTTAATTAATATCCAAAATTTCATGTTTATACATAAAAAGGTTTTGAAGATAGACTAACTCAAACTTTGAAGTTTTTCGTTAATTTTCGACGCGTTTAAAAGGTTCAAGACCCCTTAAATTTCTTTTAGTACCGTGCTAGTGATTAGTCTGAAAAGTAAAATATCTCAAGACAGAACCTGTCTATAGCAGAAAATTATTTTAGTCCCTTTAAAAGAATACCTTGCAAATCTACCTTCCTAGACGGAAAATTAAAACTAATTTTTTATGGTTCCCAGCTATTCTGTTTTAACGTACTTTGTTTAGTAAATTTTGTGTAAACGGAACCTGTTTATAACAGAAATCTGTTTTAAAAGTACACATTTCACTGTCTCTACGATCGGAACAATATACAATTATACCTCTTAAATTGGAATTTTGCCCTTTTGTGCCAAAAGATTCAGTTTTCGGAGGTTTTACTGTATAAGACTGTTTTGTTTATTTAGTTTGATGAAACCTGCTAAGACAGAATCGCAAGGAAAACAAGTTGGAAATTGCTCGTCAAACGTGGCAAATGAGGTACGTTCGTACTATAACTAGTTTTATAAATATTTTTTGCGCCGCATATTGTACTGAATGTATATTTTAGTGCACTTCATAAGTGCATATCAATTTTATTCTGTTCGAAAGGCTGTAACATCATTAAAATGCACTTGAAATACTTTTTTCCCATTGGCCTTAATGTAACGGAAAACTTTTGACTGTCCCTGTCATTAAACTATATATCCGATTTTCATAAAATTTGAAATGACTCGACAAAATTTTGCAACAATTATATATTTAAAATTTCAGACCATTCGGTTAGATAGTTTTTGCTTTGTTTTATGCGGACGGACAGACAGACAGACAGACAGACGGACAGACAGACGGACTGATGGATGGACTGAACGACGACTATAGGTGCTACGTATTTATATAATTACGAACGCACCTAAAAAGGAGTTCCATTTTAAATAAGCTTTTGTCTTAGCAGCTTGCTTTTATTCCTGTTACAAGGAGAATGTGGTTTTTATGTTTAATACACAATTCCGTTTTAGACAGGTTCTATTTTTACACGATTTTCTGTAATTTATGTCCCCTTCTCCCGCTTTTTTTTTTTTTTTTTTTTTTTTTTTTTTGGCACTGGACCTGGCAACACTACGCGTGACATATATTCAGTCTGATTTTTAAACTCAAAAGCATGATACTCGACGGCGTGATTACTGAATTGATTTTTAATCGATTTTCTGTTAATTTTTTGCAAATTAATTATATCTAGAGTTGTAAGCAATTATTGTGTGAAGATGGTGGTTTTTTTATTTCCTGCGCTGTCGCATCCGGGAATACGGTAGAAAACGTTCAATTTCACAGCCTTTTTTGAAAAAAAATTTCTGTCTTTAGAGAAAAATCAGTTCTATTACATAGCTTATTAATGGGAGTATCTCCAACTGACCTAGCTTCCGAAGAAAGAAATTAATTGAAAAATTATAAGAAAGTAGAAAATTTGGGTTTCAGACCAACCATAAACAAATACCTTATATATATAATTTTGGAAATTTTTTGTAGAAAATTTAAACGATTTTAATTTAGTAATTTGAACTTAATTAATGAGTTTTATCCAACTTGACATAAGAGGCATAAAACCAACAGAGTGTAAAAGTGTACAAGTCTGGGATCGAACCAGGATCATTAGCATTACGCGACAATTCTCTATGCACTGAGCTACCTGGACGATACCAAGTTTAGTACTCTTCACTTTTTCTGTAGGCAAGGCTGTAACCGCAGGCAAACGATGGAATATTTTTCATGAGCCACCAACTCTGTGGCAAATATGAAACGAAATAGATTCCAGGCCTCGATGAAATTGAATAAACATATGTATATAATTTTGGAAATTTTTCATAGAAAATTTCACACGCCTTTAAATTAGTAATTTGAACTTAATTGCTAAATTTTTATCTAACTTTGCTTCTCAAATCCAAAAGGGCAACTATGTCATCGACTTTTTTTCCGTTTTTTTTTTTTTTTTTTTTTTTTTTTTTTTGCAAACGCAATAGATCTTTCAGAGAATAGTGCTACAGTTGACTTTTGAACCAAAGTTCCCGAAGAAATCGGAAAACCAGTGTACCGTCATATATTTGAACTCACTTAAGAAAGGCTCTTAACTAGAAATTAAAAGAACTTGGCGTTCGTTTCTTTTTCAGAGTTTTATTAGACGATACGGGACACACACATAACAAGCACACGTAATATTTACACGGCCAAAAGTTAATCTTTTTCGGAGCGAGACGCTCCTTTTGGCAGGACCGAGAACTCGACCGTCTGGGCCCGTGTCACAGCGGATACTCTCCCTCCACGGGGCCTTGTTTTTCTGACCTCAGTTCATCTCCGAAATACCCCACGTGGTCTTGACTCATCTTAGTCAACAAGTTCAGTTTATAACACTTCTACGCAGCACTTTTTCTCCAGATATTTACATGATTAAAACTGTTTACATGTACCATCTGGTTTTTTGGTGAAACTGACAGGCGAAGTTATAGGAGGCATCTGGAGGTTCAAATTAACGATGTTTATTTCGTTAGGGCATCTGGTCTCTGAGTCCTCGCAGATAAAACGTCACACCAGTCAGCGAAGGGAGAAAAAGTCTTTGTCACGTGATCAAAATCGCATATCAAGAGCGGGCAAAAAACGTGTTTGTCACGTGATCAAAAAGGATTATAACTCAATAGGTAATTTTTTGATCAAAAAATAGAAAACACAGTTCGATTCCAAATCGCTTCCATAGTCAGGCCTTTCAATTTTATATCTTTCTGTTAGAAAATGAATTTGTAAATGTGTCAAAACGTTTTGTGTTTGTTGAGCAGAGCAAATCGAACCGAGTAAAACCGAGACAAATACACGGTCACAACCGAATGAAAAAATAAGTATTGTGTTCGTGCATATATTGTACAACATTTGTACATTATTGTGAAATGAACACGAAAATTTTCACAATCAAAAAGCGCCTCTAGCGCCTTAGAATCAAAATTCATTGTTGAAAGTACCAACATTTTAATTGAGTTTCGCTATTTTGAAGCTACATTACATAAACATAAAGACAATAAAAAAAAAAGCACACCAATTACAGCCAAAAACAAACATACTATTTCCAGCATTGCATTTTATAACGACATTAAAACGATATGAACTTTTATTTAACGTTAAAGAAACATATAATTTTTTTGAAGAATAAACGGTTGTCTAACATGGAATTTCTAAAAATAAACATAAAAGAAATCATGCTGAAGTTTTCTGAAATTATTACTTTCAGATAGAGCCTGGGGTAATTTAAAATTACATAGGGATGAACTTTACACATTCTTCCCTATTTAAATGAGAAAAACGTGGAATAACTTTTAAGTAATTATGTTTATTTCAACGGCTTTACTATAAACATAAAACAAATCCTAGTTTCATTATATTAAATGCTTTGGATAAAATATACCTTGGGAGTTTCTTCTGGGATGTGTTTCTTTATGATTACCTTTATTATCTTTATGGATGTGTATTTTAAAATGTTCGTACTTATTTGCATAGTTAAAATTTAAATAAAAATTTTAGCATTTTAGAATACTATTAAATAACATATTTGAAACCTGTAAATGATGTGAAACAAAAAAGGAGGCAATGGGGGTGATTTCAATGAAATTAGTTCCTATGAAGCAAGCCTATATTAATATTAAACAAACAAAATTAATAACAATGCTTCACATCTGTATTAAGGTGTCTCAGAACTCTTAAAATTGGATAAAAAGAAAAGAAAAAGACCATTTTCAACATTTAATAGAGGAAAAGGTCCAAATACCGGCTACCACTTTTGTTTTCCATCTAAATCATACAATTTTCAAAATTAATAAAATAAAGAGTGACAGCAGGGTACCTTGACATGTTTTACGCATGTTTAGAGAAAAAAAATCAGTTTAAAAGGCGTTTTCTATTTATAAAAAGCAAAATTCCGAAAGTCTTCAAATTTTGAGTTTTTAAAATGGGGTCTAAATACGGGCTACCTAAGTTTTTTTCCAAAAGGTCACACAAACAGAGCTAATGACAATTATTAAGCAATAAGAATATTACTTTAATAAATTTTATTCATTAATAACATTTCTTATACACAGAAAAAATACGCAATTTTTAATAAATAAGTATTTTTTTTTCAAATTTATAAAATTCTTTACGACTATCTCTCACAGTCTTCTTCCCATTATGTTTCTAGTTTTGTTTTTTAACGTTTAAAACAAAAAAAAGCTTGCTGATTGAAATGAGAATTATTTTATCCGAAAAAAACACAAACATAATATCGCTCTCTGCGTCGGTGCAGTCCCTATCAGCCCATATATCGCATTCTTAACACTGAACACAGAATCCCCTCCCCCATTCTTGTCCACAGAGAAAACACCCATGCAGAAGCCACACAAATTGCATCATCTTCCTCGGTTGGCTATTTTCCTTTTTCACTTTTTTAACCCTCTCGCTGCGTAATTGTTTCATCAAAATAGCTTCAAAAATTGCGTATTTAACACCTTCGCGACGAGCGTCTTTTAAGAATTTTTATTCTTTTGTCACCTGTTTTTCAAAACAAAAATTTTTGCCTAACTTAATCGGAAAAATACTCCGATTAAATAAGGCAAAATTTAAAATAAAAAAATAACTGGTGAGAATAATCAAGGAGGGTTTTTAGACGGAAAAATTGTATCCCCGAGGACATCTCATGCTGCGCAAATTTTGCTTCTTTTACGTTGCCCCAGGAAATCTCGGATTGCGCAGCGAGAGGGTTAAAATCCATTTTCTGTCTTTTTCGCCTGGTTTACTCCGTTATTTTCTTTTCTTTCTCTTCACATTTATTACAGGTAATTTTGGAGTATCCAACAGCGTTTTTTGGGAAGTGATCCAGTAACCAGTGTGGGTCTTGGAGAATCATGGCCACGGTTGCATTTTTCATATTGCGAAATGGGACTGAAACTATTTTTGAACCATTTAAATTAATTTATTAATTATGGAACTATTTAAAGTAATTTATTTTCCCCCGCCCCTTCAAGCAGAGCAACCGAGAGAGGTCCAAATACCGTCTAGCCGGTATTTAGACCACTCTAGTTAGCCGGTATTCGGACCACTGCTATATTTAAGCTAAAACCTCTATTACTCATTCATATAATAAAATACCAATAATGTGCGCGTGGCAACTGAGAGCTAAATATGTCCAGAAAACAACTTCATCAACAATTCAAGCCAATATACGATCAGTATATTTTTTAAAAAATGAGAAACACACATGTGAAAAACTTTTGATGTACCAGATTACGTCGATTAGACACTTTTGTATTTACTATTTGTAAATGAGACAGACTTCAGTGAAATACTTTTCGTAACTTTCTTCTCTCAATTAAAGCTACAAACTCTGCCTATCACGGCTAAGCTGCGCTGCCCTCAGTTCTCAGAACACCTACTAGCCGGTATTTGGACCCTAGCCGGTATTTGGACCTTTTCCTCTATCTTAAAATGTGTATGATTTTAAAACACATTTTTAACTGGGATGAATGAAATAAGTATGGTTCTTCCATGTATTTAAAAAATTGCAATATCTAGAGTTAGTATTTATAGGGTGCTCCAAAGTGTCAGAGATTTGGAACAGAAAATTGGTATAACAGCTAACGCGCAGGATTACAAAAACAATTTGGAACTAGAAGGAAATTTTTCATGCCTAATTTTTAATGCCTTCAGACTCTAGTAATTACCCTGAACTTAAATAAATTTGTATTTAAAGCTTTTTTATATTTTTAAAAGAAAGTTGTATTTAGCTGATACAAATTTTTGAAAATTTCAAAAGTATAATCACTTAAAAAATATGTTTTTTTGAACAATAAAATTGAAATTTTAGGTTCACTTTATACAGATTAACATGAAATATATGTTTTGAAATTTCCATGAAAAAATACCCAGAAGTTTTTGATATATCTGTGCGTTATGCGCAAAAACATCATTTCGAGAAAAATGACTTTAAAATTTCGGAAACGTCGCTTCAGCTAATGAGTGGGTATAATTCTAAAAGCCATAACTTCTGTTCTAATAGGAATTTCAAGGAAACAATTATATCAAAATGTTCAGATAAGATAGGAGTTGATCATCTAAAAAAAATTAAAATTTCGAAAATTTGGAAGTCCAGAGACCCCTTAAGGTTGTTCTGAACTGTTCTGCTACACAAGCGCAAAATGTTTTGGCACATTTACAAATTCATTTTTTTAACGGAAAGATATAACGTTGGAAGGCCTGTCTGTGGAACCGATTTGAAATCGAACTCGAACTGTGTTTTCCATTTTTTGATCAATAAATTACCTATTGAGTTACACGCGATTTTGATAGCGTGACAATGTTTTTCTCCCCTTGCTGACTGTTTTTTCTTCTTTCTTCGGGAACTTTGGTTCAAAACATCGAATTTGACACTATTTTCTGAAAGATCTATTGTGTTTACACAAAAAACTGAAAAAACAGTTCGATTACATAGTTTCTGAGCAACAACACCTGCTAATTTCATACATTTCCGAACAAAAGTAAATTAAAACTTATGTCAGAAAGTTTAGGCCTTTTTGGATTTGAGAAAAGCCTTAAACAATTTTCGAACCATTATGAACATCAGAAACCAAATTTTATAAACAGTAAATTTTTGCATTCTTTTAATTAATCAACTCTAAATTCTATTCTGGTGTTAAATCAAACACTTTCTGCGCAGTGGCTTGTACTTCTACAAAAAGATAACGTCATTAGGTATATCTCATTATATTTTTCTTTTTTCTTTAAGGCCGTTCTCAAATCCAAAAAGGACAACTTTATGACATAAGTTTTCATTAATTTTTGTTCGGGAATGCATGAAACTAGCAGATCTTGTTGTTCAGAAACTATGTAATCGAGCTGTTTCTTTTTTTTCCGTTTTATTGCAAACGCAATAGATCTTTCAGAAAATAGTGTCAAAGTGGGCGTTTCGAACTGAATTTCCGCGCGAAAGAGGAATAACCACTCAAGAAAGGGTGAAAAATGTGTTTGTCACGTGATCAAAATCACTTATAACTCAATAGGTAATTTAGTTAGCAAAAAATGGAAAACACAGTTCGATTCCAAATCGCTTCCATGATCAGGCTTTCCAATTTTATATCTTTCCGTTAAAACATGAATTTGTAAATGTGTCAAAATGTTTTGCGCTTGTTGAGCTGAGCAGTTAAGAACAGCCTTAAGGCTGTTCTCTAATCTAAAATAGCAACTTTATGACATAAGTTTCCATTTATTTTTGTTCGGAAATGCATGAAACTACCAGGTGTTGTTGTTCAAAAACTATGTAATCGAGCTGTTTTTTTTTTTTTTTCGTTTTTTATTTATTTATTTATTTTGGCAAACGTAACAGATCTTTCAGAAATAGTTTCAAAGTGGGCGTTTTGAACCGTATTTCTGTGCAACAGAGGAATAACCGCTCAAGAAAGGGGGGGGGGGGGACATATTTTTCACGTAATCAAAATCGCTTACAACTCAATAGGTAATTGATTGATCAAAAAATGAAAAACACAGTTCGATTCCAAATCGCTTCCATGGTCAGGCTTTCTAATTTTACATCTTTCCGATAAAAAATGAATTTGTAAATGTGTTAAGACGTTTTGCGCTTGTTGAGCAGAGCTGTTGAGAAACAGCCTTAATGAGCGTAGGTTTTAAATTTATGGCTATTCTCAAATCTATTTTAACACATTTTTAAAATCACTTTCAGGTATAAACAGATAAAATTTATAAATATCCTGATACAGATACTGAAGAATCGAGGAAAGCTTTTTCATTTATTCATACAAAAAGGTATCCATCAAAAAATACTGTAAGACATCGTACTTTAAAGACGTGATCACCCGAAAAGTTTGTCATTGGATAGTAGTAGGCATTAGTCACATCTTTATCACACACACACACCGCGTTTGACCTCCTTCGTTGACACCATGGCTGAGTGATCTCTGTTTCTGCCTCGATTGGACGTCTATTGCTCGCAGCGCCACCTATCGCTGGTAATTGAAATTAAAACCAAGAATCACATTAAAAAAGTCCTGACCTCGTTCATTACTCCCCTGCAAGAATTTCTTTAACAGCTCTCACCGTTTGCAAGTTATTAAATTTTAAAATCAGTATTTTAGGACGCACTCTATATTTCAATTCGAAATTACTTCCAGAATTTATATTTAATGATAAACAAAACTACCCAGACTTCAAAACAATGAAAAGTAAAAAAATATATGTATATATACTATCGAAAAAAACTGGGAAATCTTATGGGATTGTCTGATATAGTGTCTATATAAATATACAAATGAACTTGCTGAAATTTCTTAAAGTTATTACTTTCAGATACAGCCTGGGGTTGATTAAAATTTTATATGGATAAATTTTGTATTTTGTGAAGCATTCTTTTGTATTTTAATGAGTAAAACATGCAATAACTTTTAAGTAATTATGTTTATTTCAACGGCTCTGCTAGTAAACATAAAAGAAATCCTAGTTTCATTATGTTGAATAAAGTATAGCTTGTGAGTCTTTAGGGATATGTTACTATGGTTATCATCTTTACAATTTTTATAAGAGTGTATTTAAAATTTTTATTTTTGTATAGTTTAGTCTCAAAAGAAAACTCTTGAACTTTTTGAGTATCGTAACCAAAAAAATTTAAATTTGCAAATAAGCTGCGTCAAATCTCAGATTTCAATGAGACGTATGCCTAATGAAAATTGCTGTTAATTAATTTTATTTCCTTTATGTATTGTATTTATCTGTATATCATTATCTACGCACTTGAGTTACGGACATATGTTTCTTAACTATTGGATTAAAATGAGGTCCATTGTATTCGCAATTAATGATGAATAAAAGAAAGTGTGATACGATAAAGTAAGAAAAACTTCTTAAAACACCATAAAATTTGGAAATGCGCAAAGCTTTTCTAAAGAACTTAGTCTTCGTTCATCAGGCGCAAAAAAATACGTCTTCTACTTTGAAAGCAAGAGCAACACTGATGGGAAAAGGCAATTTTTTTCTTGATTTTTTACAATTTTTATTTTTGCATATATTATTATTAAATTAATATTTGGAAATTTTTCCAGAGAGAAACATTCGCCTTGAATACAAGATTTCAAATGAAAATCAAATTTCAAATTATTTTTGCTTAAAAGGCGCAAAGACCAACTTAGTGAAAAAGATTCCATGCCGGGAATCGAACCCGGGCCATCAGTATAGCGCACTGACGTTCTACCGCTAAACCACATGGAACGATACCCAGCCTGGAACTTCTCACTATTAATAATGAGATAATAGTGAGAAGTTCCAGGCTGGGTATCGTTCCATGTGGTTTAGCGGTAGAACTTCAGTGCGCTATACTGATAGCCCGGGTTCGATTCCCGGCATGGAATCTTTTTCACTAAGTTGGTCTTTGCGCCTTTTAAGCAAAAATAATTTGAAATTTGATTTTCATTTGAAATATTATTATTAAATTTTAAAATATTTCTTTTAGGTTTTATTTATTACTTATTTATTTATTTATTTATTTTATTATTTATTTATTTATTTATTTTATTATGTATTTATTTATTTTATTATGTATTTATTTATTTTATTATTTATTTATTTTATTTATTTATTTCTTCATTCATTTATATATTTTACATATTCGATTTCTCTGTTTTTAGTCAATTTGTTTCACAATTCTCCTTCTTTTCTTTGTTCTGCTGATTGGCTAATGCTCTTTTGTGATTTCCTATTGGCTGTTCCTTCAACCTGTTATTCTGGCTTGCATTTTTCACCTCAGTGTTGATCCATTTTCAAAATAGAAGCACGTTTTTTATTTATTTATTTATTTATTTATTTATTTTGCGCCTGATGAAGGAAGACTAAATTCTTTTGAAAGACCACGCGCATTTCCAAATTTTATGATAGTAAGTGAATAGTTTTCATTCACTGCTGAAAATTAATTGAAAAAATTAATTAAAAAAATTATATGTGTTCACCGATGCTGGGTTTATTTGTGTCTCGTGTTTCATCGCAGGATTGTGTGCTCATGGAGATTATTCCATCTCGTGCTGCAGTTGTAGCTTTACCAACATATGTGATTGAGAGATGCTAAGCTGGGTATCGTCCTCGTACCTTAATTGGTAGAGCACTTGGAACGCTATTCCAAGGGTTCCAGGTTCGATTCCCGTCTTGGACATTTTTCACTCTGTTGGTTCAGCGCTTAGTTAACAAAATATATTTTGTACCTAAAACAGCTATAATATTTCACATCAGCAGATATTAAGGAGAAGTAGTGTTGAGGTTTTTTTTTTTTTTTTTTAATCTTACCTTTATTATAAAATTCGAAAATGTCTCTGATGTAATTTACAATCATTGAAAAATAATTATCAAGCGTTATTAAGTAGGTTTTTGAGATAATGAAAACTCTAAACGCCTTAAAACAAAGTAAAAGTAAAAAAATTAAAAATATTTAGGCGTTTTGGTTTCTCGTATGAAGGCAGAAAAAAATTGTCAAAGGCGATGGTGTTGTTTATGACTGTTAATTATCAACACGAGAGATATTGGTACAAAGGGGAGGGCTGCCCTCCGTGAGGGTCTTTCTAAAGGAACCTAACCCGTATTTACGCAAGGAAATCCAAGGTTTGAAGAAAACCATCGAAAACTCCGAAGGATTTGGCCGACGGGCGCGATTAGGTTCGAACCCAGCACCTCCCGTCTGGCAGCTTTTGAGAGCAGAACCTTCGCTGTTCGGAGGTGTCAACTGTTAAGAGGTAAAAATGGTCAAATACATAAGTATTGGGGAATCTAAAAAGTGTCCCGCTAAATAGAGATGTCCGCTATCTGGGAGTGTACGTTATGGAAGTTTTTACTGTATAAATAAATGTTAATAATAAGTAATAAATAAATGTGAGAAAAGTTAACAAATACTTATATAATAATTGTTTATATGTACCGGGTGTCCGAAAAATGATTGATGAATTTTAAAATTCAGTAACTTGCAAACGGTGACAGATATATATAAAAAAAATTGTTGCAGGAGGGTTAAGTATGATGTCAGGTTTTTTTTATTATGATTCTTGATTTTAGTTCGAATTTCAAGCAATAGATGGCGCTTCGAGAAGTAAGTGCTAATTCCAGAACAGATATTGGAGTACTTCAGGATCCATTCAACACATTTTAATATCCTTTTTTCGCATGGGAGAAGAGAAAGGCCGAAAAATATAACCTGAATTTAGCGCCAATTGCTTGCAGTGCCATCTATTGCTGCTATTTGTAACTAAAACTGGGAATCGCAGCATAAAAACTCCTGACATCTTACATAACCCTCCTGCAAAATTTTTTTTTAATATTTGTCACCGTTTGCAAGTTATTGAATTTTAAAATCCTTCAGTAATTTTTGGGACACCTGGTATATAAATGCATGTATTTATACATACAAATGCAAGAGTTCACCAGACTTCAATTCCAATTCTATGCAAATAAAAGTACTTCCGAAATTTGCATCTAATGATAAAAACAAAACAGTCGAACTTCTGAACAATACAATAATGTTATTTTAAAATAAGAGATCCCATGGGATTGTCTGATATGGAATCTCTGAAAATAAACGTAAAAGAAAACTTCCTGAAATTTTGTGAAATTATTACATTCAAATAGAGCCTAGGGTAATTTAACTTTGCATACGAATAACCCAGTAGTTTGTGGAGAATGCTTTTGTATTTAAATGAGAAAAACGCGCAATAATTTTTAAGTAATTATGTTTATTTCAAAGGTTTTCTTCACAAACACAAAACGAGTTATACAGTTTCGGTATGTTAAGTACTTTGAAGAAAATATGGTTTGAAGAATAGTTATGGGATTTGTTTCTTCATTGTTATTATGATTTTTATTGATGTGTGTTTTAATGTGTTTATTTCTATACATAAATAAATCATAAATGAAGGTTCTGGTACTTTTAGAGAATCAATGTGTAAAAATTTATTCCTATTAATTAAGCTATATGTAATCTAAAGTGAAAATGGAGAAGATTAAATAAATTTAGTAAAAATCAATTTGTATTACTTGAGCATACATTACAATCATTATTGAAGGATATGTAATGTTTAAAGTGAATGCTAACTGTTATACAAGTAAATGTTGGTAATGAAAAATTAATAAATATGACAAAAGTTAACAAATACGTGCATAATAAATGTTTTTATGTATATAAATGCATATTTGTAAATATATTACAAATGCAAAACATACACACATTACAAATACATAATTAAATCTTAAATGAATGCTTATGGTAGTTTTAGAGAATTACTTGCGTAAAAATTCAATATCTGTAAATGAGTTACAATCTAAAGAGGTAAAAGGAGTGTTTAAGTAAAGTTCGTTCTGCCATTTTGTGTTTCTTGAACGCATATCACTATAATTATTTTGGAGGATATAAAACTACTTTGGAAGATACACTATATGGCCAAAGGCGACCGGTCACTTGCGATTTTAGACGTTTTGTTAAATATCTAGAAAAATACACGAGGAATTAACCTGAAACTGCAGGTGTGTAAACAGTATAGTATAGGTCATACATTTCCGTGAAGATTTTTCCCCGAAACCCCATAGGGGACCGTCAACAAACTGAAAATAACGAATATCTTTTGGATAACCCTGTAAAAAAGAATGTAGCAAAAGCGTTCAAAACTCATGATTATTAATAAGTGGCTTATTGTAATGTACTGCGTCCATTGTTACGAGGATAGCATCTATACTCGTGGAGAAATTAAGGTTTTTATGAAAACAGTTCCAAATTTCGTCAAGTTTTTTGCTTATAATTTGCAGAGTGCTTAATATAAAAAAAAAGTTCATTTCAGAAAATATGACAAACAACATTATACACAATACTCTGCACTCAGAATTAAAGAATGATAAAAATTGGATGAAAAATAAGCAGGTTTACTAAAAAAAGTTCCACTGCGCATGCGCGAACGCAATCAAAATATAATGTACATAATGTATTAGCTAAGTATATAGAGCAATTATTGTGAAAGTCTCAAAAACATAGCTTGAAAATTCTGAAAATTACCGTCGATAGAATAAGCTCGAAATCCGTTGTCCCCAAAAGGAAGCAAAAAGATGAGGGGCTGTATCCAAATATAGTAGTACGTGCAATATTGTGTATGCTATCTTGGCACTAATCAACAGATATTTGATACAACCCCTTATATTTTTGCTTCTTTTTGGGAACAACGGATTTCGAGCTTATTCTATCGACGATAATTTTCAGAATTTTGAAGCTATGATTTTGAGACTTTCACAAAAGTTACTCTATATACTTAGCTAATGCATTATGCATATTATATTTTGATTCCATTCGCGCATGCGCAGTGAAACATCTTTTAGTAAACCTGCTCATTTTTCATCCAATTTTTATCATTTTTTAATTCTGATTGCAGAGTATTGTGTATAATGTTGTTTGTCATATTTCCTGAAAAGAAATTTTTTTTATATTAAGCACTCTGCAAATTATAAGCAAAAAACTTGGCGAAATTTGGAACTGTTTTCATAAAAACCTTAATTTCTCTACGAGTATAGATGCTATCCTCATAACAATGGACGCACAGTACATTACAATAAGCCACTTATTAATAATCACGAGTTTTGAACGCTTTTGTTACATTATTTTTTACAGGGTTATCCAAAAGATATTCGTTCTTTTTCAATTTGTTGACGGTCCCCTATGGGGTTTCGGGAAAAAATCTTCGCGGAAATGTATGACCTATACTATACTGTTTACACACCTGCAGTTTCAGGTTAATTCTTCATGTATTTTTCTAGATATTTAACGAAACGTCTAAAACCGCAAGTGACCGGTCACCTTTGGCCATATGGTGTATAAAAACTAAAATGTACATGCAAAATGTTAATATTAAAATATAAACACATATGATAAAATTAACAAATATTTATATAAAAATTGTATACACGTATATAAATGCATATATTTATACTTATACAGTGTGTCCTAAAAGTTCCCGTACTCCAACTTAAACAACTCATTGTCCGCGATTTTTTTTAAATATTATATTTTATCCTCTGCTTATCATTGTATCAATTCTTGAGTTTTTATCTTTTGTTTCTTTTCGCACTTAAGGCTGTTCTCAAATCCAAAGGGGCAACTTTCTGACATAAGTTTAAATTGATTTTTGTTCGGAAGCGCATAAAACTAGCAGGTGTTGTTATTCAGAAACTGTGTAATCGAACTGTTCTTTCCGTTTTATTGTAAACGTAATAGATCTTTTAGAAATTGCTGTGAAACTTGACATTTTGAACAGAATTTCTAGACGAGAGAAGAAAAAGATTTATGAAGGGAGAAAAAAGTCTCTCTCACGTGACCAATTTCGCTTATAACTCGATCGGTAATCTATTGATCAAAAAGTGGAAAAAACAGTTCGATTCCAAATCGCTTCCCTAGTCAGCTCTGCCAATTTTGTACCTTTACATTTATGAATGAGTTAGTGAATGTGTAAAACGTTTTGGGCTAGTTAACGAAAGCAGTTGAGAACAGCCTTAACTGATGCGAGAATAAAGTTCTATGTTATTTTGTTCTTCATAGTGAAATAAATTTATCATTCAGAGAATTACGCTGCTCGAAACTGATTATGAAATATAAATAGTTTGCATGGTGCATAGATGTTTGGCAAAATAAATATCCAAATGATGCAATGCCGAGTAAAGATACGTTATATCGGCTCGTTCGATGATTTCGTAATATAGATTCGGTGGAAGACAAGCACAGGAGTGGAACGCCGAAAGTTGTTAGGACCTCTGTTTTTCGAATCAACTGTTGATAGTTTTGTATACAGGAACTTATCCAGCAATTTGTTGTATTGTTAGAAGTGAATGAACGGAATTTTTCGTTCCAACAAGATGGTGCAACAATCTATGCAAGTGATGAAACCATGGGCATGCTTGAAGAATTTTTTGGCGATCGACTCATTTCAAAAAATCTGTTGTCAGCTCGATCCCCTTATCTGAGCATCCTGGACTTTTTTCTGTTGGGATAGTTAAAGAAAAAAGTTTATGCAAATAATTATCAAACAATAGATGATCTGAAAATTGCCATTACTCAAAGGATACAAGAAGTCACTCCCAGCATGCTAAAACACGTTTCTGCAAACATGCGCAAAAAAGTTCAGCTTCGCCTCCTAGAAAGCGTTGGATATTTTGAACATTTATTATAAATATAAGTTCAGTATTTTTTCATACGTGATGCTAAAAGTGTTTTTTATCATTAGCATAAAAGTAATGTTTTAATGTTTGTTCTTTTGTGAATAATAAATACATATGGCGTCAGTACGGGAACTTTTAGGGCATTTTACATATTACGAGTACAATTTCTATAGCTAATTAAGGGGACAGTTTACATTTTCCACAATTTTGTTTATTTTTAAAAATATGGTTCAAATGGTGAGCTCACTGCATTTCAATGTTAAAAAAATAGTGAGTTTTGAAAAAAAAACTGCATATTTAATTAATTTTTTTAATTGCATTTTTAGAAATCCCTACTACTTTTTTAAACATTGATATTTTTGCCCAATGTTTTTTTTTTTTTTTTTTTTTTTTTAAGATTCTCAAATCTGTATTACACAAGACAGCGTACGGAGATTTAGATACATCTAATATTACATTTAATATATATTTTTTACTGATATAAACAGAAAAAAAAAAGATGACATCTAATAACACATCTTCATATACTTTTATTTTAAAAAAAATAACAACCTGAAGGCTAATTCCATGCGTACACTTATCAGATATATAATAAAGAACGTACACAAAAAATGTTTAAATCTCTATCACAAAGAAAAAAAAAATCCTTAGGATTTTTAAAACAGGAAAGTGCCAAATATAAACATGGAGAAGAAGCCATTTAAAGATTTAAGTTGTGTGTAATTCCGCTGGATGAACAATAGAGCGCCGATTATCGGAACTCCAATTAACCGAATTTCCAATTATCCGAACAGCCTATTTCTCTCAAAAATATTTTAAGCCGAACTTCCAATCATCCGAACAGCCTATTTCTCTTAAAAAAATTTTTTTTTAAACGAACTTCCAATCATCCAAACACCCTATTAGACCTGGATATCAGATTTTAAATGATGATGAGATTGTGGATGATATTCAAGACGAAACAGAAATTGAAGAAAAGGAAAACGAATGCTCTAAAAATGACCCAGGTCCATCACATAACGAATGCCTTTGAATGTTTGGAAACAGGTATGAAATGACTCGAAAGGCAGAAGAATGCTGATCCTATTCAACTAACGTATTTAAGGAGAATTCGAGATGTGGTAGCGTTGAAAAGAATTTCTTCTTTGAAGCAAACAACAATCGAAAGGTTCTTTGCTTAAATTATAATCTCTGGAGTTCAGAAAAGGATATAAAAAAGTAAACAAAAAAATTTAAAAGACAAAAATCAATTTTTAAACACGCCAGCATTAACTAGTGCTGTCAGTCCGGAGCGTGGATAACGTGGGAAGATTTCAGTATAGCCAGGGACATCCCTTAAATTGTTGGCCCATTTATCCGAACTTTTGCTTATCCGAACTAGGGTCGGTCCCGACTTGTTCAGATAATCGGCGCTCTATTGTATTAACAAATTTTTCAATATCTCGCGATATAATTGCCGTATGGGTAAAAATGAGGTCTCAAAATATACACAATTCAACAAGCTTTTATTTAATATTAAAAAAAGAAAAGCAACATTTTGAGCAATTTTGGGGTAAACTGTACTTTCAAATCTTAAATGAAGGTTCTGCTACTCTTTCAGAAAATCACCGCGCAAAAATTCATGTAACTCCATACAAATCTCTGAAAAATACTTTTTTTTTTCGCAGTTAAGATTCTTTCTTTTGGTTCTTTTAAAACTTTCTACAGGGAAGAGAAAGGAGGTACGGTACCTTTCAGTTTAAAAAAAGTGGCTAACTTAATACATTTCTAAAAACACGAAGGGCTTTTAAAACATCCTTTTTCTTTTGTATTCAAATTTAAAATTTATTTTTATTAAAACCGTTATGCAGTGAAAATACAATAATAATTTGGCACAGATGTCATAAACGGCCCCATATTGGCACGATTTTTTTTTTCTGACGCCAATGTCATATACGCAACGGGTACTTAATTGGCACCAAAGTGTCGTTATTTTACTTGATATGGTAACCCGGATGTTGTTGTTTATGCTGTTGATGTTTTCGCCACATTAGCGTCGGAAAAAATCGCGCCAACCTGACATCTGTGCCAATGATTTTTATGATTTTTTTCAAACATAAATATCTCATACTTTCTTTCGAAGACAGAAATCACATATTTCAAATAACTAAACATATCACGTCTGAATCGGAATTTAAAATTTTATAAATATCATTTAATATCAGACATTTACAAAAACATTAATGTTACAAAATAAAATAAACTGCAGTAGACGGTTCAAGTTTTTTATAAGCTCCTCACGAGTACAAATGCCAATCGGAAACAAATGCCAGTCGTGAGCTCTTTACATATGTTCACATTTAATATATGCGTAATTTCTACCTTACTTGCTGAAGTACGCGGTGTTGTCCATGATATTAAGAATTTTTGTTTAGAAAAATAAATTTCAAAATTAAACTCCATACGGATGAATACTTGTCAACATATTTTTTTTCCTTCAGTACATGAATCTTGGATAAATATGCTGTTGACTTTTTTATTTTTAGTATATTTATTGAAAAAGTTTTTTGCGCTATTTCGTTGTCAATACCATGGTAATTATCACGCTAACTCCAGTCAACCACCCGTAAGTACGTCGAATAATCGCTGTTTTGTTCATAGGCTGCCGCCACCGATATATGCGTGATATCGGACACAATGTGAGAAGGATAATAATTAAATACTAACTTATTCAGTTAATACTAAACAATAATTTAATTACAGATTATTTACATAAAACAACGTTATTTACAATTATAGGCTCGGATATAGCAGATTCTTCCCAAAACTAAGTTATGCGTTGAATGAATGTCTACATGTATGGGTAGTATTATTGAACTCGCGCTATTCCCTTCTCACTTTATCGAACTCAGCAAGGCTTATCAGAGAACCACTCAGGTATCTCCTTTCGTATACACGTTTTTCCCCGAAAGAGTCAATTTTTTCTCAGGAACACTTTCATTGGCAAATCCACGCCTCAAACCTTCAATCTCCACCCACGAGACTTCAGCTAAGACTACTCTAACACACTCTTAGCTTCTTACCTCGAGGGAAAAACACGTGGGGTCCATCCCTGTAAATCAAGGAATCTCCTTATCTCTCACTGAACTTCGTTTTCTCGCTAGTCATTCACTAGGGATTCCCAAGGACTTCCTGTTGTCGGCTTTATCTGTTGTCTTTGTTGCCCACATTCCTGTATACAAAAGAGATGCTAGTATGCCTTTTACACAATGGAGATTTTCATACAATAAGATATGGGTATAATAGGCTCCAATCTAAAATATAAGAAAAAAAATTCTCAATCCCAAGTACGTAGAAAGTGATATACATACAAAATACAATAAATAAAATAAAATAATATTAATTAACAGTAATCATAATTAGTCACACGCTCATTAACGTCTGAAACCTGACAGAGTTAAAAATGTTACTATTATACCAGTATTTTTAAAAAAAAAAAAATTGTATTCTTCGCCTAAATAAATGTTGTGTTGATTCTTGAAATTAAAAAAAAATGAAAGAGAAATGAAAAGTCATTCATGTCACACCTTTCTCTTGTAAAAGCCATTAATCATATATTAGTTTTAAATATGACGCCATATTTACCTGCTTTATGTACGTACTTATAGTAGTGATGCTCTTTGTATTATTTACAAATATTTGAAAATGTTCGTTTTATTTCAAATATGACGTCATATTCATCTGCTTTTTGTACTTACTTATATTCTTCATTGTACACTCGTAATATTGTCAAATATTTGAAAATGTCTGTTTTACTTCCTGTATGACGACATATTTACTTTTTTTTTTTTCATTCATTCAATGACGTCATATTCACCTAATTTCTATACACTCATATTCACATACCCCTTCTATTATTGTCAAATATTTGAAAAGGAATGCACATACTTGCCTGGCTTCTTTCTCCGAATTTTCTTACTGTCGCCTCTTTTTTTTTTTTTTTTTGCAAAAATTAAGAAAATTTACCAACGGATTAAAAAAAAAAAAATTGAATATTCGAATGTCAAAATATTTCTACATTTACTCTGAAATTTTCAAATCAATATCTTAATTAGATATGTTAATTTTATCCAATTGATGAAAATTGCCAAAATTGTCATTATTTTTACTGTCACAAACCACTCGTTGCCATCGGCAAAAGAGAAATACACGCTTTTTCGCCGTCACGTACCTTAGCGTTATATATATATATATATATATATATATATATATATATATATAACCATATGATATCTTTTAATTTTTAATGTCAACAATTCATTTTGAACTATTTCCTTATTAATAATGGTATCTTATATATTTTTTAAATATATAACCACGGTAGCTAAATGTTTATATATATATATATATATATATATTATATAAACTTTTTGTACAATTAAACCATTTAAACACATGAAAATTTACCAAATATGATGCAATAACCATTTATAGACAAAATATACACAAATCCAGCTAATGTTGAACGTATGAAAAAACAAATGAAAGATTAATTGGATGGATGTAGAAGGAAGCTTATATTGTATTTCACTTCATCAGGGGTACATGAAATACAAATATAAGCAATACACAGTCGATTTCTCTATAAGAATCAAGCTATAAGCTGAAAATTAAATTCTTATATGTACCCAATCGAACGTAAACCAAGAAGTATAAAAACAATATAAAATAAGAACTACATAGATTGAAACAACTAAGAAAATTATTTGAAAATACATATATAATTATTATTAAAATTATTACCTAACATTAATATTTATTATTTGAAATGCATATTTTGCACGTGAACATGTGTTAACAATAGCTTTGCATAAAGCTTGAAACGTCTATAGTAATCTATTTAATTTATCTAATTTATTTAATTAATCTATTTATTTAATCTACAGCAATTTATTTTATTTTGTAATATTAATGTGTTTTTAGTTTATTAAATGCCTGATATTAAATGTCTTTTTTAACACCTTCCAACAAAGTGGAAAAGTGTTTATGCATTCGGTTTGTCTGTTCGTCTAGAAATCTGTTCGCATCGGATTTTCATGCAATTGATAAACGTTATTTAGGGTCACCAAGGCATGTTTGGTATTTATATGAAGTATGTGGGATTAATAGTTCATTTACAGGGGTACTCAAAAGAATTCCGCTACACATGGGGGAAAAATAGTTTGCAGTGTATATTAACGACATTACGCTATTTCAATTGTATTGAGATTGATATTATAAATCACTGAATTTCACTACAAGATTATTGCTATACAATAGGGCAGTACAATATATACAGGGCTGATCAAAGAATTCGGATAATTTCCCGATTGTAGATGCGAACAACTGAAATTGGGTTTTTAAATGTGTTATGCTTTTCCATTTAGTTGAATTAGACATCATATTTCCACTTATTATACGGTGCAGTTTTGTATCATTATTCTGAATGTTTTGGAAAGCGTTTCATAATCTATGCTTGATGTATGATTTTTTCTTTCCTGTTTAATTTTAGAGATTGCATAATATAATAAAGTATATAACTCTAAATCCTCCTAAAGTATATGTGTATAGATATGTACGACTCCCAAACTTCAAATATAATTCTAACTCAATAAAAATACTTCAGGAATTTGAGTTTAATGACAAAAATAAAACGTTCTAAAATGAAATTCTGAAATGTGCGAAAGAAAATTATAATGTTATCGAAAAATATAAGATCTCCTGGGATTGTATGATATGAAACCTCTAAAAATAAACATAAAAGAGAACTTGCTGAAATTTCGTGAAATTATTACTTTCAGATGGAGCCTGGGGCAATTTAAAATTACATACGGATAAACTTGGTAATTTATGGAGAATTTTCCTATATTTAAATGCGAAAAACGTGCAGTAACTTCTAAGTAATTATGTTTATTTCAATGATTGTTCTTAAACATAAAATAAATCCTAGTTTCATTATGTTTTATGCTTTGAATAAAATACAGCTTGAGAGGTTCTTATGTGATGTGTTTCTTTATTGTTATTATCTTTATGATCTTCATGAGTGTGTGTTTTAAAATGTTTATTTTTATACATAATAAAGCTTAAGGATAGGGGGCGATGAAAATTTAAAATCCGAAAATATTTCAGTTAGGAAATTTTGTTTTTAATCGGATTGCTTGTAGCATAAATGGTCAATTGGTGCTTGTGCCAATTAATATATTGTGTTTGAAAGCTTTGTTTTCGTGGAGTTTCTATACATGTACGAAACAAGACGGAAATTGCATGTCAAACATGGTAAATGAGGTACGGGCGTACTATAACAAGTTTTATAAATCTTCAGATCTTAGTGCAATAGCTTTTGCACTCTTATGAAAAAATGCATGAATACAAAATTTATTACGATTATCTAGATTAAATTCAGTAATACGGAAATAATATGACTCCATCTTAAGGGTGTATTCGAAAAAATATTTTCCCATCTTCAACAGCTCGAAATTTTCTGAGACATTTTCAGACTCATTTTTAAAAGTAAAAACATGAAACTTGCTGGGGTGATTTCTGAAGACATGTTTAACATGCCGTGTGATTTCATTTTCAGCTCAATTAATTAGAATTTGATTTTTAAACAATTATTTTCTCAGTATGACCATTTTTTTCATTCCCAGATCGCCCGCTTCGGAAAATTAGGTTCAAAACGCCAACTTTGACAGCGTTTTTTACAGTATTTTCTGCATTTATCAAAAAATTAAGAAGCACGGCACATTATAGTTTCTAAATAAGAGAATTTCCCAGTTTGATGCGTTTGAGAGCAAAAATGAATTTTAAGGGTGTATTCGAAAAAATATTTTTCCACCCTCAACAGCTCGAAATTTTCTGAGACATTTTCAGACTCATTTTTAAAAGTAAAAACATGAAACTTGCTGGGGTAATTTTTGAAGAGTTGTATAAGGTGCCGTGTGATTTCATTTTTCGCTCAATTAATTAGAATTTGATTTTTAAGCATTTATTTTCTCAGTATGACCATCTTTTTCATCCCCAGATCTCCCGCTTCCGGAAATTTCAGTTCAAAACGCCGATTTTGACAGCATTTTTTATAATATTTTCTGCATTTATCAAAAAATTGAGAAGCACGGCACATTATGTAGTTTCTAAATAAGAGAATTTTTTAGTTTCATGCGTTTGAGAGCAAAAATGAATTTAAAAATGAATCAGAAAATAAGCAGTTTGGATCGGAATACACCCTTAAAATGAATCAGAAAATAAGCAGTTTGGATCGGAATACACACTTAAATCTGACCCATTCACCATGGCAACCTAGAATCATTACCTATCATGGGATATCATTCAATTAGTTACGCATGAAAAGATTTAATAGAATGAAAAAAACTTTTATTAAAATCTTTTCAAGTTTTGATTCGATTTTCGTAAAATTTGAAATGACTCGACAAAATTCTGCAAAGATTAATTAAATTTTAAACCGTTCAGTTGGATAGTTTTTGCGCTGTTATATGCGGACAGACAGACTGACGGACAAGACGATGACGATAGGTGCTACGTATCGATATAATTACGAATATACCTAAAAAGGGATTTACTTTCTGGATATACTTGCGATGAACTATTCGAGATTTAACCTGGCGTTTGGTACTATTTGACATATGTACAATGAAGAAAAAAATGCATGGGGGGTCTGATAAATATTAAAAATATTACTGAATAAATATTAAATATGAAAAATGGAGTTGAGTGTGTGTAGAAGAGTTTTGAATGGTATTGTAAATGAAGGGGACACAGGTATAGCCTAGAATAGGGTACCACTATGTAGAATAATGTGATACATAAAAAACATTGAAGTGCATTTAATATAAATTCTTTAAACCTTTCTGTAGCAGTACTGAGCTCTTATCCTGTGTAATAGTATTGTGATTTTGTGGAAAAATAGGGGAGGAAGGATTTTTATTTATTTACAGTCAAACCCCGATTTAACGAATCGTTCAGGACTAGCGACTTTGTTCGTTAAATCGAAATAATCAAAGGAATTTTTTATACAACAGAACAAGTTAAAAAACGGCTCTAAATAAAAAGAACAATGCTCACTTAACTTAATGATGATGTTACATATTTGTTGCTTTAAGAAAATACAATGTATAAAAATTCGTTCTTTTTTTTTGTGTACTATTACACGAATAAAATCATAACCATTGTAATGAAGAAAAAAAATTCATTTATTCAAATTTTATAGATAAATTATAACATATCTTTTATAGATGTTTGTTAACTTTGTTTCTATTTTGTATTCCAACCTTCTTTATCGATTTTTTCCAGAAGCTGTGAAAACAGCGTCATCAGCATCATGAGCCATCATATTCGTTTCAAAGAATCCAAATTACTAATTCTCTGAATGTTGCATGCTTCATCTCTAGTTGATCATCTTTATCCGATCCACTGGTAACTGTTATTAATAACCTCTTTGCAATGTAGAATGTCGCATGTAGATATTTCTGCGTCACAAGATACATATTCAGAAGCCTCACAGTTATTGACATTGAATTTTTTTTTATAAATATTAGAAATTTTCTTCAATATTGTATTTTTTTTTTTTACATCGAAATTATTCGTTAAATCGGGATTATAAATTCGTTAAATTGTAGTATTTTCCCTCCATTTTCGTCGGGACCATAAAAAAAAATTCGCGAAATCGCGAAATCCGTTAAATCGCTATTCGTTAAATCGGGGCTAGACTGTATTAATTTTTAATTGTTTGGACGTGTTGATTTATATGGTTTTTAATATATATCTTATATAAAAGTACTGTATAAAAGATAAATATATACAGGATTATTCATAATTCCCTCCGGGATTTCGAAGCGCTGTAGTAAAAAAACTAAGACGAATACAGCAAAAAAGATCATTTGAAAGAATACAGAAACAAATCAAGTTAAACTTACATAACTTACAGGTGTTCTATGTGTGAACCCTTGGTTACATATGCGATAATCCATTTCCTGATGCACTCTACTCAACATGGTACTGTCAACGTTCTTCGAACTTACTGCACCACATATGAATTGTCTTGTCAGTTTGTCCATGTGTTCGACATTTCGTACGAAATGCCCATTGAACCAAAACCGACACTTCGGTGTTGACTGAACCAAGACCACTGATTCAGATTTTGGAAATTCTAAGACACAAAGTGTTCAACAAGCGCAAAATGTTTTGACACATTTACAAATTCATTTTCTAACGGAAAGGTATAAAATTGCAAAGCCTCGCTGTGGAAGCGATTTGGAATCGAACTGTGTTTTCGATTTTCTGATCAATAAATTACCTATTGAGTTAGAAGCGATTTTGATAACGTGATGCTGGGAAACATATAACAATGATATGTTCCCGCACCATGTTGGTTAAATCAAAGTAAAATTGCGTAATTTGTTATTTCTGTTTGTATAAATATTTTTTTATAAAATATAATTATGAGTGTAAAATTATAATGTTTATATATTTAAGTAAAATGGGAGTGTAAGTTCATACAAAAATTATTAAGTTGATTTTAAATATTAAATATATATTTTTAAAAAAAAATTGTTGTATTGTAAAATGAATGTATAATGTTGAATGTAGTTCGGATCTCAGATAACAACAATAGCCAGACGCCATGGTGTCGTTTTATGACAAGCCAATGGAAAGTGGTGTATAATTAGAAATCGTAAAATAATAAAAATGTTGGAATAAATTTATGGCCTTAATAAAAGTGTTGGGATAAATTTATGGCTTTTCAGACCACCCAAACTTTAAGGCATATAATAATATTAAAGTATATGTAAGGGGCCATTTGCAGACTGTTAGCTAATAGGCCTATCGAAGGATAATGCAAAATCTTCTCACATCCAATAAGGGTGGACTAGACAAATAGTTCCACCCACTGCAAGAGTTGGTGTGCCAGAAGAAAAAGGTTTGAAAAAGAGAGTCTGAAAAAAGATGTCGAGGACGCAGGAGCTCTCCTGAAAGCCCGTGCAATGAATCCAGAAAGCCCCAGTAATGCCCAGGCGAGATGGACATATCGGAGTGAGCCTAAGCAAACCTAATTGAGGACGTCTTCCTGATGTTGAAATAAAGTGGATTGTTCTACTGAGGTCCGTAGCTATGCATCCTGCCATCCCGATATCGCCGCTCTGATAAGAAGCGGATTCCAGATGACATATGGAAATGATCCTTAGCAACGCGACAACTCTGAATTTGATGAATAAAGGCCACCATCCCGTTTATGATATAAGGTATTACCTTTATCTTTTCTTTTACCACTTTAAATCATATGAGAAATTATAAATATCCTTTTCTGATATTTTATGGTAGAGAGCAATCTGAGATCCAACAAAACCAATAATTAAATATAATTAAGGTAATTTAAAAATGAAAGAGAATTATTCATTTTAGCAAAAAAGAAAAATATATAATAATAAGAGTAAATGAAAACATTGTCTTTTTTTTTAAAGATTAAATATACATAAAATAATGAGAAGCAAACAAAAGTGTTGCTTTCTTTTTTTTGAATTAATATTATGTATTTCTGTATATAGTTGTGTTCAATGTAAATAAAATATTTAATCAAGTTTTAAAAAGTTTCTGTAATTATTTAATTGATAATGTTTAAGGTGTGTCAACTATTTTTACAGCTTAAATTTTAGTTTAATTCATAAGTGGAAGAGTTCGTCTAAATAATTCACAACGCAAACTCTTAATTTTATTCGTAATTAATTAGATGTAATAATTACAGTTTTACGCGGATTATAATTTAATTTTATTAATTAATCGCGTTGCTCTTCTGCTAGAATTACGTAATTACGATCACTTATGTTATTTGAATTTATCTAAGGTATATAAAATTATGTACCAATTTACTATGAGGTTGCTTGGATGATTTGGACCAAATAACAATTTTGGATGTAAATTAAATAGGAGATGAACAAGTGTAATTATCTGTCCAGCACGTGACAAACACGTTTTTCACCCTTTCTTGAGAGGTTATTCTCGTTTCGCTCAGAAATTTGGTTCAAAACGCCCACTTTGACACTATTTTCTGAAAAATCTATTGCGTTTGAAAAAAAAAAAAAAAAAAAAAAAAAAAAACGGAAAACAGTTCTATTACCTAGTTTCTGAACAATAACACCTGTTAGTTGCATGTATTTCCGAACAAAAATAAATTAAAACTTATGTCATAAAGTTACCCTTTTGGATTTGAGAACAGCCGTAGAAACGGATGACCGGGCGAGTTTCGAGAATGCGGCAATCGAATGCGGGTTTATTCGAAAAAATGTTTTTCCACCCTCAACAGCTCGAAATTTTCTGAGACATTTTCAGACTCATTTTTAAAAGTAAAAACATGAAACTTGCTGGGGTGATTTCTGAAGACATGTTTAACATGCCGCGTGATTTCATTTTTAGCTCAGTTAATTAGAATTTGATTTTTAAACAATTATTTTCTCAGTATGACCATTTTTTAGGTGCGTTCGTAATTATATAAATACGTAGCACCTATAGTCGTCGTTCAGTCCGTCCGTCCGTCCGTCTGTCCGTCCGTCTGTCCGTCCGTCTGTCCGCATGTAACAGAGCAAAAACTACCCAACCGAATGGTCTGAAATTTCAAATATATGATTGTTGCAAAATTTTGTCGAGCCATTTCAAATTTTATGAAAATCGGATGTATAGTTTAATTACAGGGACAATCAAAAGTTTTTCTTTACATTACGGCCAATGGGAAAAATTATTGCAAGTGCATTTTAATGATATTACAGCCTTCCGAATGATCTGAAATTTTAAAGATATAACTGTTGCAAAATTTTGTCGAGCCCTTTCAAATTTTAGGAAAATCGGATGTATAGTTTAATTACAGGGACAGTCAAAAGTTTTTCCTTACATTACGGCCAATGGGGAAAATTATTGCAAGTGCATTTTAATGATATTAGAGCCTTCCGAATGATCTGAAATTTTAAAGATATAACTGTTGCAAAATTTTGTCAAGCCCTTTCAAATTTTAGGAAAATCGGATGTATAGTTTAATTACAGGGACAGTCAAAAGTTTTTCTTTACATTACGGCCAATGGGAAAAATTATTGCAAGTGGATTTTAATGATATTAGAGCCTTCCGAATGATCTGAAATTTTAAAGATATAACTGTTGCAAAATTTTGTCGAGCCCTTTCAAATTTTAGGAAAATCGGATGCATAGTTTAATTACAGGGACAGTCAAAAGTTTTTCTTTACATTACGGCCAATGGGAAAAATTATTGCAAGTGCATTTTAATGATATTACAGCCTTCCGAATGGTCTAAAATTTTAAATATATAATTGTTGCAAAATTTTGTTAAGCTATTTCAAATTTTAGGAAAATCGGATGTATAGTTTAATTACAGGGACAGTCAAAAGTGTTCCGTTACATTACGGGGAATGGGAAAAAAATATTGGAAGTGCATTTTAATGATGTATCAGACTATGCGATTTATGAAGTGCAAAAAATTATACATTCAGTACAATATGGGGTGCAAAAAATAATTATAAAACTAGTTATAGTACGAACGCACCTCATTTGCCACGTTTGACGAGCAATTTCCAACTTGTTTCATTCCGAGATCGCCCGTTTCGGAAAATTCGGTTCAAAACGCCAACTTTGACAGCGTTTTTTTTACAGTATTTTCTGCATTTATCAAAAAATTAAGAAGCACGGCACATTATATAGTTTCTAAATAAGAGAATTTCCGAGTTTGATGCGTTTGAGAGCAAAAATGAATTTTAAAATGAATCAGAAAATGAGCAGTTTGGATCGGAATACACCCTTAAATCGGAGTGTTGTTCATGCAGTGAGACAGTGACAGCTTGCCTCTTCATTTCCTCAGTTAGTCTAGGTTCTGGCCTGTCTACATGTAACAAAAAAAGGATTTGTAACTATGATGCACAAGGTGGTATTTCACGTATAATGTGTGTTCTCGAATACCTGCCGCACCCTGTATAAGTACTAACAAAATTTTCAGTTCTTAATTCTAAAAATTAGGTAAACCAATTGATTTTCTTGTTTTAATTTAATTATATCTTATGTATACAGTAGAACCCCGCTAATCCGAAATTCTGGTTAATCCGAATAGATTTACTTTTTGAAAATTACTGGACTTGAAGCATACCGGATTACGAAATTTTCCGGATTATAGGATGAATGTTGGGAAAAACGTGTAGAAGTTAGATTAAACAAAATTGGTAGTAAAGCATGTTTTTTATTCTTTAAACGGCTTGAATAGAATAGAAAATAATAATACTGTAAAAGTACAACATATGTACGCGAATATAAAATGAAAACATGCACTGTAGGCCTACTCGTAGAAGAGTTCTTAAAAAAAAAAAAAAAAAAAAAATCTCAAATAACAGTTTGTTTGCCAGTCACTTTAAAATTCTATTCTAAAATGCAAAAAGGATTTAATTCAGATGATAAAAATTTATTTTTCCTTTCAAAAGTTTGATTTCGCAAATTATCTACAGAAATGTTTTTTCTTGGCCCCTAGTCGGCGTGGTGACTGGGCTTTTTATAGATTCGCGACTTGGAGCCGTTTGTAATGGATTGTTATGTAATTCCTATCATTCAGAAGTTCCATTGGATTATTATATACAAGGCCGAAACTAGCCTTTTTTGCGCCCCCCCCCCTTTCTTCCTCAAAGTATATTTACAAAGAGAATTTTACTAATTTTCTAATGGCCGACTTATTTTAAAATTTAAAATGTGTAATCATAAAATATGTAATACTGAACTACGTAAATTGAATGTGACGTTTGTTGCAATTATAGTTCGTTCACATAAAATAATTCGCATGTATTACCGGCTATTTGCAGTGTTTGCTTATACAGTAGAGTTCCGATTATCCGAGTCCCGCTTAACCGAGTTTCCTCTTTAACAGAGTTATTTTCTTCTGATGGACTGATGGATTTCATTATTAAGTGTTAGGTGAAGATGAAAGAGCAGCCGTAAAAAGTTTGAACTCTGATTTTCTGGTCAGAAAGGGGGAAAAAATGGCCATAATTTTTTTTCTCTTTCATCTTCACCTAATACTTCATTTATAATGGCTGTTTCATAATAATGAAATCCATCGGTCCATCAGAAGAAAATGATCGATTCCAAAGGTATAATCTTTCACTTGGCGCCCCTTGGCTCTGGCGCCCGGGGCACATGCCCCCTCTGCCCCCCCCCCCTAGTTTCGGCCCTGATTATAAACATCAGGAGTGATTAAAGAAGGAATACTATATTTTCCGAAAGTCGTGCTGGATTAACCAGCATGCCAGACATTCGGATACCGAATTAGACGATGTTTACTGTACGACTGAGTACTCATAACTTACATTTTTAGCACGCATCTTTTTCTTTTCTAATTTTATCGGAATTTCGGGGAATCCGAATTTTTTGTAATCCGAACAGACACCTGTCCTAATTAGTTCGGATTAGCGGGGTTCTACTGCATATAATATCTAAAAAAGCGAATGAAAAGAAAATTAAGATCAGCAATAAAATTAAGTTTACATTATTTGCTACACAAACAAGAATTAGACTGAATTTCTTACATCTAGATTTTAAAAAAATTGTCCCAAGGGCTTCGTTTATATAAAATTTCTGAAAATATATTAAAAATGAAAATCGTTTATACCTCACTAAACGACAAAAATTCTTAAATTTAAACGAAGCCTGGGGTAATTTCAAATTACTAAATGAGAAATTCATAAATTTATGAAAAAATTTGAACAATGATGTTTAAACAAATATAGATTAACTATAACACTCTCAAAGTTATCTAACAATTTCTGTTAATAATTGTATGTATGTGTGAATAAATATTCTGATGCATAAATTGAATATTTGTTTCGCTTTTAGTTAAAATAATAAAGGCAAAATGTTCGTGTCTATTTCCCTAAGCAATTCTCTTTCTGTGTAAGAATAAAAATATTTTTATGCGATGATGTCTTATGTTAAATGCGATTTACATTCATAGAATGATTTAAAAAAAAATTAGCAGTTTTGTTTTTGTTTCTTCTATTTTCAATAAAGCATTAGCATTTCAAACAATATTTCATGTTCATTAGACTATGCAGGATGTTTGGCAAATCCTTGAAAATTGTTTTTTTTTCCACCAAATATTTAAGTCTTAGCAAGGAGTTTGAAGGACCGGTATCATGCTGACAAAAGAGTCGATCAAATATTATTTTTTTTCGAAAACCTTTTTTAAGTTGGTGTACATTTTACGTTTAAGTTGATTCCGGCTTAAAGCTGTTCTCAACAGCTCTGCTCAACAAGCGCAAAACGTTTTGACATATTTACAAATTCATTTTTAAACGGAAAGATATAGAATTGGAAAGCCTGACCATGAAAGGGATTTGGAATCGAACTGTGTTTTCCACTTTTTGATAAATAAATTACCTGTTGAGTTTGAAGCGATTTTGATCAGGTGACAAACAGGTTTTTCGAACTTTTTTGAGTAGTTATTCTTCTTTCGCGCGGAAATTTGGTTCAAAACACGCATTTTGACACTATTTTCTAAAAAAACTATTGCGTTTGCAAAAAAAAAAAAAAAAACATCTTGATTACATAGTTTCTGAACAACAACACCTGCTAGTTTCATGCATTTCTGAACAAAAATAAATTAAAACTTATGTCATTAAGTTGCCCTTTTGGATTTGAGAACAGCCTTAAAAGGCTTTACTAGTCACAGGAAGAAACGAAACGGGAAAGTTAAGTCTATGGGAAAGTTATTTTCAAATATCGCGCTTGAATTTTGACATTTTTAAATGATTTTTTTTTTCCATAGAATAGCTGAGGTCTTTCTATAACCGGTCTAGTTTTTACTTTTTTGATTCCGTTTCTTTTTATATTAGGATAATTTCCATTTCAGAACCGGTTCCAACCAGTTTCAAAAGTGAAAGAAATATTTCTTTTTCTTTCTTTTTTTCTTTTCTTTTCTTTTTTCTTTTTTTTTTCTTTTTCTTTCTTTTTTGAAAATATTAAACCAAAATCGAAAAAGTAAATATAGTCACGTTAGAGATCGTCATCAGTTATCCTAAAAAAAGAAAAAAAATCATTCAAAAATACCAAATCCAAGCAAGAAATTTGAAAATAACTTCCCCATAGGATTACCATTAGCTTCCCAGTCTTTTTGCGTGACTAGTGTGGGACTTTAATGGCACTGTCCAATGTATAATTTTATAATCATTAAGTTGTAGGACCAAACCAAAAATGTATTTACTCCAGTTTCAATATTATTATTCTGTGACATTTTTTTTTCAGGAGCACTCTAAATGATATATGTTTTTATGAATTCATTCTGTTATTGTGCACTTGTACGGTTATACAAAAATAAGATGTTCTGTTCTTTTAAAAAACATTCCTCAGCCATTTTTTTTTTTCAAAAATATATTAAATTAAATATAAGGTAGGTGATCCAAAGGTGGCCAGTGTTCCTAAGGTACTCAACCCGTATAAAGTAGAATTAATTTAAATTTTAATCACAAAATGGCACTGCTGCATTGTAAATTATCTGCACTGCACCTCCCTGAATTTGTAGAGATCAGCTTGATCGGCTGCCATTGAATGCAGTGGTTTCACTTTTGAGGAGTAGCCGTTCTAATTTCCAGGTAAGATGGTATTTTAATTTACGTGTGTTTAATAATTCTTAAAACTTTGAGTTATGATACGTTTTCTGAAAGCTTATTTTTTTCTCTTTTAACTTCAATTCTAATAAATTATCAGTTTAATATTTTTACGTCGTGCAATTTGCGACCATACGCATGTTCTCAAGGTAACCCGACACCCGGTCCACATTAGGAAACCAATATGGAAATCAATGTAGTAAGGGTAATTTTTAAAATTTCCACTTAATTATCTGAAAAAACTTATAACCATTTATTACCAATCTTCTCCAACAATTACCACGCTATTGAGAACACCAGAAATCCCCCAAAAGAAGTCAGTATCTCCCTGAAGAAAAGCCCTGAACTACCGTGATCAGAAAGCGGTTCAAAATCTTTTCGTGTCAGAATATAAGAAGATTAAGGCTGTTCTCAACTGCTCTGCTCAACAAGCGCAAAATGTTTTGACACATTTACAAATTCATTTTTTAACGGAAAGATATAAAATTGGAAAGCCTGACCATGGAAGCGATATTGAATCGAACCGTGTTTTCATTTTTTGATAAATATATTACTTATTGAGTTATAAGCGATATCACGTTACAAACACGTTTTTCACACTTTCTGGAGTGGTTATTCTCCTTTCACGCGGAAATTTGATTCAAAACGCCCACTTTGACACCATTTTCTGTAAGATCGATTGCGTTTGCAAAAAAAAAAAAAAAAAAAACTGAAAAAACCGCTCCATTACGTATTAGTTTCTGAACAACAACACTTGCTAGTTTCCTGTATTTCCGAACAAAAGTAAATTAAAACTTATGTCATAAAGTTGCCCTTTTGAATTTGAGAGCAGCCTTAAAAAGAAAAAACTCGAAAGATATCAAAAGAAAGAATCATCAAAGCATAACAGTAAGCAACATGATTAGAAAATCAAAAACCAATCCGGTACACTGCCAAAAGAGAATCTCAAACAAACTGATACTATCACGTCTGGTACAAGTGGTTGCCAGCCAAACGTTAGCTGGTTGTGCCATTTATGCAAAAAAGACATAATAATGGAATGCGATCGTGTAATCAGTTCTTGCAACATGTACGTGAAGACTGTCAGGGACTTACTAACGTGCAAAATTGAAAATTTCATCTGCACTTTCTGCAGGGGATCCAATTACACAGGTATATTTTGAAAAATGTTTATTGTAAACTTTCCCTTATAATTAAACACTTTTAAATGACCATTATAATACTTTTCTTTTTCTAGAAATAAAAATAATTTGTGGAGTATTATTTTTAAAAGTGATTTCAATATAACCTTTGGAACACTATGCGCCAAAGATAGCTCACAAGCTACAATTTCGAAATTGTATTATAAAAATAATTACATTCTATCTATTTATCTATCTATCTATATATAACAATTAAACCGACCACCAACAAAAGCTGTGAAATTATGAATAAAATGATATTAGCAAATACAGTTCCCCCCAACACACTTAAAACAGATTGCAAAAACATAGTAAAAAACAACAGAAATTGAATAACAGAAATGAAATGATGGAAATTTGTAGAACTTAGTTTTAATTAAAACATAATCATCGGTGTGGTTTCATCTTCATATTAGCCATAAATTAGCTAAAAAATATGAATACCGCAGACAGAAAACCGAGAAATAAACCATTGAACACCAATTAAGTTCAAAATGAAACAAGATTAAAAAGGATAGAGGAAAAAAATGCCAAATTAAAATCCATACTATCATAGCATTAGGTATAACAAATACACTCAATATGCATTTTATTCTAATTTAAGATAGTATACAATTAGAAATTAATATGATATTGTCCTGCGTAGGTGAAATTTAAAT
Organism: Maratus speciosus; assembly: GCA_963932465.1. Lineage (NCBI taxonomy): Eukaryota > Metazoa > Arthropoda > Arachnida > Araneae > Salticidae > Maratus > Maratus speciosus. The sequence goes on along the minus strand of OZ010799.1, from coordinate 87,022,794 downwards.
ACATATAAATCGTTAACTTTATTAAATATTAATGAATATGAATAAATTTAATATGAATTGATAAATGTATTAATATAATTACACCATTTTACATCTAAAAGATTCGAATAAACATCCATTATAAAATGTGCATTCGCAACGTAGTTATAAATCAAATGCCCTAATTATATATATATATATATATATATATATATATATATCAACCACGTACACCTAACAACAAAATTATGAAAAATCCTCAAAATTTAATTAAGGCCACCTTTGGTTCACCTACCTTATTTTTATGATCTGTGCACAATATTTGAATCTTTTTAATGCCGTTGAAATTTTTAATCATTATTATAATTAAAAATTATGTAAGAGACACACGCATGAGAATTATTTCGCTTTACAAAATAGTATAAAAATGAGGAGCTTCTTGTTCTTTAGTGCCTAGAACTCCAAAAAATTGGGTCACAGAAGGCCGCATTCGGGTCTTGGATTTATTTATTTATTTACTTTCTAATTCTTCAAACACAAAATTCTTTTTAAAATACGAAACTCTTGTCTGCACATCAAAACAAATATTTTTATATTTATGCTGAAAATAAATCACGAATTTAATAAAAATTCATAAAATCACAAATTTAATAAAAATTCATGAAATCATAATTTTAAAAAGAATTTTCATTTCTCTTGTGAGTAAGGGAAAATAATTTCCATTTGATATTTTAAATGAAAACGGGATAAAAAAATAAATTAATGCATAAAAATTTTTATTCTCGCAAGGATAATTATTAAAGTAATATTTTATGTTTTCTGAATTTTCATTCTTTAAATTTGTCTGCAAATTTTGTAATGCCTCCATGGTTAATTTCAATTTTCATCAAAATCTACTTCAAAGTATTTTGTTATTGCAAACTTGTAAATGAGATCTATTCAAAATTCCATTTTTGAAATTTTATGTTCGTGAGAACCCATAAGACTTTTCATTATTCGAAATCACTAATTTAGTTGTAATATATTCGTTCTTATTCTTGTTTATGAAGCATTTGATTTGATTTTTTTATTTGTTTTTATTTGAATTTTTTACTTGTCCAGTCAGAGAAAATAAGTAGAGATACTTTTAGCAATTTCCATAACATACGTAAAATTTAATCTTTTCACATTTATGCTAAAAAAAATCACCAACTGAAAACATTCATAAAAAGTACACATGTGAGTAGGGATATATGTATGTTTTTGATTCGATATTTGAAATAAAAAAGCAACAAAGATTTACGAATAAAAAGATTTATTCCCTCAAACATGATTATTAAAAAGATATTTTGTATTTTTTGCATTTTCATTGTTTAAATATTTTCAGAAATTTCAGAATCCCTGCATAGACATTTTCAATTTTCATCAAGATCTACTTTAAAGGAAAATATTTTTGTTTTTAAGAAATTTTTTAAATTAGATCTATCCAGAATTCATTAAAAAATATATATATTTGCGTGAGAGCCCATGGAAGCTTTCATATTTCGAAATCACTCATTTAGATGTAATAAAGTCAGTCATTCTTTTTCATGCTGCATTTTTAAACCTACATTTTCTACCTAATCTACATGTCTACAAATATGTTTAAAAAAGGATGAGAACTGCTGTCATTCGGAGAAAAGAAGTAGGGATACTTTTAGTAATTTTTATAATAGACAATAAAATTAATGTTTTTCACATTTAGGCTAAAAATAAATCAGAAATTTAATAAATATTCATGAAAAATTCTCTTGTGAAAAAAAAGATCAATATTTTTTAGTAATTTTCATAATATACATCAAAATTTTTTTTTTCACATTTATGCTAAAAGGAAATCAGAAATTTAATAAATATTCATAAAAAATTCTTTTGTGAAAAAAAGTAGAGATACTTTTAGTAATTTTCATAATATAAATCAAAACTAATCATTTCATATTTATGCTAAAAGAAAATAAGAAATTTAATAAACATTCATGAAAATTCTCTTGTGAATAGAAAATATATATTTCATTTAATGTTCAAAATAAAGACAGAACAAAAATTCAAATATTTACGGTTTAAAAAAGTCCTTCCGGCCAGTGCCGGGAGGAAGAGGTAGCTTTCATAATCCTTATTTAAAAAAAGCCAACTTATATCATGCAAACACACGAAGCTCAATTTAGTGGAAACCGAATATAGGAGATTCAATACTAATTTTTATCAATATAATGAATGAGAATTTCGCGAAATTAGTCAGCTTTATCCAAGCTGCTTTTCTTTAAAGTAACTTATATTTGGCTGCCAAATTCGGCAATTTCTTAAAGTGCCTGTCATTTTAAGACAACATGGTGGATGAGGCTAAGCAGTGAATTTGGTCGAGACCTTAGTAATTGCTGTGCACATGCTCACTCACATCGGAATCGGTTAATATATAGGAGTGCTGTCGCATGCAAAAAATCAGATTTTTCAAAATGTCACCCACAATAGAAATTGAAACTGCTATATCTGAGCCATATTTTAAGGTAAAGACAAACAAAAAATGCTCCCGAATCCTTATATCAAGATCAAATACTTAAGAAAGAAACCTTTTTCAATTTCTAATTTTTTTGCACCTCACTTTAAATATAATTTTTTTTTAATTTGATGGCCGCCATTTTGAAACAAGATGGCTGATGAAGCTGGCCAGCGAACTTGGTCGAGATATTGATGTATACTATCCACATGCCTTCTTACATCTAAATAGGCGAATACGTGTGTTATCGCGTGACAAATACAAGATCGTTTCAAAATGTTAGCCATGCTAGAAATTCAAAGTGCTATAATCAACCATTTTTACTTTCTTCTATCTTTACAAGAAGAAAGTATTGGATTCATGAAAATTTTCGAATTCCGGTTTTCGACGGATTTACACGTTTTAGGGGTCAGAGATTCCAAAAAACATGTTTTTACATAATGTCTGTCTGTGACTCTGTGAGTCTGTCTGTCTGTGTGTATGTGACACAAATTTTGTGGGCGCTCTATCTCAAGAACTAATGCACGGAATTTAATAAAAATTGATATTCAGTTAGTCCCTAATACAAATTGATGCTGATTAGTTTTTGGTGTAAATCGCTCAACAGGTGGCGCTGCTATGCTGCATTTTTCACGATTTTCGCAATAGCTCTATCTCAAGAACTAATGCACGGATTTCGATCAAACTTCAGATTTAGTTAGTCCTTGATATGAATTGATGATTACGTTTTGGTGTAAATCGCCCAACAGGTGGCGCTGTTATGATGAATTTTGCAGAATTTACACGATTTCCTCAATAGATCTATCTTAAGAACTAACGCACGGATTTTCATCAAACTTCAGATTCAGTTAGTCCTTGATATGACTTGCTACTGATTATGTGTTGGTGTAAATCGCCCAACAGGTGGTGCTTCTCTGCTGCCTTTTTCACGATTGCCTCAATAGCTCTATCAATAGAACTAATGGACGAATTTTCATCTAACTTCAGATTTAGTTGTATGTTGACACAAGTTGTTGTTAATTAGGTTTTGGTGTTAATCACCCAATAGGTGGCGCTGCTATGCAGGAATTTTCACGATTTTCGTTATTGCTCTTATCTCAAAAACTAATGTACGGATTTTCTCCAAACTTCAGATTCAGTCAGACGTTGACATAAATTGTTGCTGATTAGGATTTGGTATAAATCACCCAATAGGTGGCGCTGCTAGGCAGCATTTTGCTGAATTTAGACGATTTCAGCGATAGTCATATCTCAAGAACTAACGCACGGAATTTCATATCGTTAGAATCCTCATGAGATGCATAGATTACCATTTAATTTTGGCAGTGTGATAGCGGATTTTGAAGTATTAACATGTATGAGATAGAAGAAAGTTTTGGGATTGGTACATCCGACTAGTTTAAGATATCAACAAAAGAACAAATTTTCAGAAACAAAAACTGCTCCGAAATCTTTGTATCAAGGCCAAACAAATAAAAAAATCTTTTTCATTTTACAATTTTTTAATAACTCATTTTGAATTTTAAATTTAATTTTTTTTAAATGGCAACCCTTTTGAAACAAGATGACGAATGAAGCTGGCCAACGAACTCGGTCGAGACATTGGTATGTACTATGTACAGACCAAGTTACATCCAAATAGGTTCATAAATACGCCTGTTATCGCGTGACAAAAATCAGGTCGTTTTAAAATGTCAGCCACGCTAGAAATTCAAAATGCTATTACTCAGCCATTTTTTTTAGATATAGACGAAAGAAAAACTGTTCCGGAATCTTTGTATTAAGGTCAAACACATACAAAAAAAATCTTTTTCATTTTCCAATTTTTTGGTATCTCATTTAAATTTTTTTATTTTTTAATTTTTTTAAATGGCCGCCATTTTGAAAAAAGATGGCCGATGAAGCTGGCCAACGAACTCGGTCGAGATATTTGTATGTACTATGTACACACCAAGGTACATCCAAGTCGGTTCATAAATACGCCTGTTATTACGTGAGAAAAATCAGGACGTTTCAAAATGTCAGCCACGCTAGAAATTCAAAATGCTAAAACTCAGCCATTTCTTAAGATATAGACGAAACAAAAACTGCTCCCGAATCTTTTTATCAAGGTAAAACACATAAGAAGAAAATAGTTTTTCAATTTTAAATTTTTGGTACCACATTTCAAATTTAAATTTTTCTTAAAAATTTAAATGGCCGCCATTTTTAAACAAGATGGCGGGTGAAGCTGGCCAACGAACCCGGTCGAGACATTGATATGTACTATGTATAAACGAAGTTACATCCAAATCGGTTCATAAATACGCCTTTTATCGCGTGACAAAATTCAGGACGTTTCAAAATGTCAGCCACGCTAGAAATTCAAAATGCTATAACTCAGCCATTTTTTAAGATATAGACGAAACAAAAACTGCTCCGAAATCTTTGTATAAAGGTCTAATACATAAGAAAAAAATATTTTTCCATTTTTAATTTTTTGGTACCACCACATTTCAAATTTTAAATTTTTAAAAAAAATTTAAATGGCCGCCATTTTGAAACAAAAGGGCGGATGAAGCTGGCCAACGAACTCGGTCGAGACATTGGTATGTACTATGTACACACCGAATTACATCGAAATCGGTTCATAAATACGCCTTTTATCGCGTGACAAAATTCAGGACGTTTCAAAATGTCAGCCACGCTAGAAATTCAAAATGCTATAACTCAGCCATTTTTTAAGATATAGACGAAACAAAAACTGCTCCGAAATCTTTGTATAAAGGTCTAATACATAAGAAAAAAATATTTTTCCATTTTTAATTTTTTGGTACCACCACATTTCAAATTTTAAATTTTTAAAAAAATTTTAAATGGCCGCCATTTTGAAACAAAAGGGCGGATGAAGCTGGCCAACGAACTCGGTCGAGACATTGGTATGTACTATGTACACACCGAATTACATCGAAATCGGTTCATAAATACGCCTTTTATCGCGTGACAAAATTCAGGACGTTTCAAAATGTCAGCCACGCTAGAAATTCAAAATGCTATAACTCAGCCATTTTTTAAGATATAGACGAAACAAAAACTGCTCCGGAATCTTTGTATAAAGGTCAAATACATAAGAAAAAAATATTTTTCCATTTTTAATTTTTTGGTACCACATTTCAAGTTTTAAATTTTTTTAAACATTTTAAATGGCCGCCATTTTGAAACAAAACGTCGGATGAAGCTGGCCAACGAACTCGGTCGAGATATTGGTATGTACTATGTACACACCGAATTACATCGAAATCGGTTCATAATTACGGGAGTTACAGTGTGACATAGGTCAGATATATATATATATATATATATCAATTTTGAACGGAGGGTGGTTTCGGGGTCTGGGGGTCATGATCGATGAAAATATACCAAAATTTTTTGAAATCGCTTTCCTCCGAACGGCTGCAATAGGTAGCTTTTTTGTAAAGAAAGCTACCTAAAAGTTATTTCCGCAAACATAATTATTAAAAATTTTATACTTTCTGCAATTTCAATGTTTAAATATTTCTACAAATTTCGGAATGTCTGCATGGGTATTTTTATGCATTTTTATGCATTTTTATGCAATTTTTAAAATAAGCTCTATTTCGAATGCACTTGCAGAAATTTTACGTCAGTGAAAATCCATAAAACTTCTTTTTTTCGAAATAAAGTATTTCAATGTTATAAATTAAGTTTTATTCTTGTTTATACAGCAGCGGACACATTTTTAACATTTTACCACATGGATGAAACGTAGATATGACTTTGGTTCGTCTGACCATCTGGTCGTGCTCTATCCCACATAAATGTAATCGGATAGCCAATTAAGGGATTCGGGGTTCATAATTCAATTTTTTTTATTTATAGAGATTTTGTTATAATTTTTTTTTCCTGGAATATGTTTTAATATAATAAGAATATTGCATGCAAAAAAAAAAAAAAAAATCTGAAAAATTTTGAATATTTTTTAAACAAATTTAAATTAAAATTTCAAACATATTTAATTTTTGATATAACTCTGGAAGTACTTTCTCGATTTACAAAATGTTTACACTTTTATGTGCAGAAAACGTGTCATTTTAATATGTCTTCAGGATTTCTAAAATTATTGATTATGAATTTTATAAAAAAGTTTATAATTAAGTTTTTCTATGGGTGAGTTTTGCATTAATTAGCATATGTTCACAATTATTACTCAAAATAAAAAATCCTGAAGACAATTTGTTGGGAATATAGGATAAAATCTCTGTTGAAAATTTCATACCTATATCTTGTAAGGAACTTTAGATATATTCTTTTAAAGTTGACAAAACATGAAAAAATTAATTCTCAGATAAATGAAGTTAAATTCTCGTCAGAGGGTAGCTGATGCATCGCTTCTCAAGGTGTTATATCTCTGGATCCAATGAAGATAAAAGCATACGGTTTGCGGTATTTAACGCTAAAAACTCAGTATTTTTTAAAGCCAATAATTTAAAAAAAAAATCTTTTTTTTTTAGAATTTTTGGCCCCGGACCCCCTTAAGGGATATATTTTATTGAAGGTTTTCTAAGGCATGTTCGCTATTAAAAATCAAGTGTACAGAATTTATAGTTCGTTTACAGGGGCTCTGAAAAAAATTCCGTTATAGAGGGTGTTCCAAATTTCACACAAGAAATAATTTTGATAGAAAACATAGGATTATAATTAAAAATTGTAAATTTTTTATTGATTCATAAAGTATACAGTATAGGGTTTCATGGGATATCATACGTGGCCTGTCTGAAAAGTATCCGTCCTTTAGCGAAAAAAAAAAAAACTGTAAGTTACCTGACGGGATTGGTACCCTAATTCCCTTCAAGTCTGACCCCTTGCGCCTCCACACCCTTAATCAACCGTTCCTTCTACTGCCGAAAATACTTCTAAAAGGCATTTTTGGAATGGTGTTCAACTCCGCCGTCGCATTTTGTATATATCCTCTATTCTCAAAATTGAGTCATTTCAATGGCCCCTTTAATTTCGGAAAGAACCAGAAATCGCAAGGAACCATGCATGAAGAGTAGGGAAGTTGGCGAACGACTGGAATCCCATGTTTTGCTATAATAGTCTGAATCAGGTGCTATGAATATGAGCTGGATTATCGATGAATCTTACGACACCTGATGAATCTTACGAATTGCTTCGCTTCGACAAAATTTTATGAACTACCTTTACTAATCTCGTTCAGTTATCTTGAAAGAAATCAAAATCTAACGAACACATGTGACACCACATCCCTCGGCAGCCAGCAGGCAACGACTGGCTCTCTGGAAAGCGACGAAAAAATTCAAGCATGCGCATTAGGCTGTCTTCTTCCAATGTGCACAGTGGTGCCATCATAGAATTACTATTGCGCGCGGAAAAAATAAAGGTCGGATACTTATCAGAATGATCTCGTATATAGCCAGCGTTAAACATGTTGCTCTATTATAAATATAACGAAATTGATATAAATGTCTGAGGTGCACTAACAAACTCTTTTTGTAGAATATGAGGTGAAAAATATTTATCATTCATTTATACGGCTACACAAAAGTGTTCGGTCATATATTGGTCTACGGGAAAAACAGTTCGCAGCGTATTTCAATTATATTGCACTATTTCAAACATGATGAAAAATATTCATATTGCTGAGGTTTACTACAAGATGCGTGCTGTAAGAATATGATGCGCACTGTATATAGTTCCTTTACACGCACATATAAAAATTTCAGATACAATACTGTATCGGAAGTGTTGTCTATTAGGGATGATTGCTGAAAGTGCGTTTTGAATTATGGTATGCCATTTTAAGTTTAACAAAACTTTTGTATACAACGTGATGTGCATAAACTCTTTCGAAAATATACAGGGTTTCACTAAACAATTCATATGCATTACTGACAATGAGCTGTATTGATTGAAGGGTTTTTTTTTTTTTTTAATTTAATTTGAGATATGCATTTTCAAGCTCAACTGTATTTTGTATACTAAGAGATGTTTGTGCCATATAAATTAAAATCATTTACAGGGATATTCAAAGAACTGAATACATGACCGTCTATGAAGAGTAACTCCTGGAAGTGTGATCTCAGTTGTTTTAAGAGCGTTTTTGACTGAACTGAATTTCAGCTTAATATGTGGCGTGTATATAAATCAGTACGTAATTTTTAGGGCTGAACAAAAGAATTCAAGTACGTTTCCATCGTTACGTAACTGGTAGAAATTGCTGAAGGTAGAATCTGTACAAATCTATAGATCACATACAGAGCTGCACAAAATAATTGGTGTACCTTTCTGGCTATGAGCGCTAATTGTTGAAATCTGGTTTTCAAATGTATTATACATTTTCTAAAATGTTTACTTAGTTAAGGTAAGGTGCCCTATCTTCGTCCCCAAGTCACTTTTAGGCCCTAAAGTTTGTAATTTTCAGTGAAACCTACCAAATTTAGATTTTACATAGACTAACTACCCACGCACATAAAAACATAGACAAATATCGTACAAAAACATTTTAACAATGCGAAAAATGATCTTTTCAAAGGTTACAATATAAAAAACAAACAAAAATACAAAAAAAAAAAAAATTGTCCCAATTTCATCCCTTTCAAAAAATCCAATACGCCGAGGCTTAACTTATGACTAAATCAAAATTTCTTTCTAAATGAGTAAGTATTTTAATTTACATTAAATTATGGCACAAAGAAATGCACTGACTATCAGTAGAAGAATTACATAACGAAACATTAGCCATCCAAACATGAGGAAAAAATTGAAAAAATTGTCATGAAAAAGCATTCCTAATTTCGTCCCCGGGACGAAAATAAGAACTGCAAGTGGGACGAAATTGGGACCACGCGACTTCTCACTATGGCGGAGCGCCAGTTTCCGTAAGATGAACTGAGCGTCTTAATACTCGCTGAATGCTACTGTCAGCATCTTACCAAAGTAAAATACATGCAATGAATAAGAAATAAATACTTACAGTACAGTAAATAACGTTCTACAAACGACGTAATAAAAACTCAGGTCTTCTAAAAAAAAAAAAAAAAAAAAAAAAAAAAAAAAAAAAAAAAAAAAATGGCGTCTTTAATGTACGTATGCGTCTTGGCGAACGACACTTTCACTACTGACCCCTTTTACCTTCCATTCACTGTGCCTTGCTTGATATGTGACGCCACTTTCGCAGAAGCGGAGAAGTAAAGGGGACGAAATTAGGAAAGGGGACGAAATATGAGCACTTTACCATACCTTTTTTACCTTATTAAACTCAGAAGTTTTGTTAAAGAATTCTGGATGTGTTGGAAAGTGTTTCTTAATATATGTTTGACGTAGGATTTTTCTTTCTTGTTTAATTTATCTTTTTATGGAAATTATTCTGGAAAAAAATATTTTTAAAGTAAGAACTCATTGTATCAAAACATACATTTACTCATCTAATGCAGAAAACTAACCTTAAATTTAATAAATATTTGTAAAAAAAATTCCGTTGTGAATAGTCAAAAATATTTTGTTTGATATTTAAAATAAAAGAGGAACAAAGAATAAATTTATGCATCAAAATAGTACTTATTCCCACAAATGTAATTAAAAAAAAGGTGTTTTATGTTTCCTGTATCTTCATTGTTTGAATTTCTCCACAAAATTTGGAATGTATGTATAGGTAGGTAATTTCAATTTTCGCCAAGTTCTACTTCAAAGCAAGATTTTTTTGCTTTTATGCAAATTTTAAAATGAGATCTCTCCTGATTAAATTTTTCAGAAAATATACATCAGCCAAAGCCCATGAGAGTTTTCCTTTTTCTAAGTCATTGATTTAAGTATAATAAATTCAGTCTTATTATTGTTTATGCAACAACTGATGCATTTTTAAATTTACGTTATTTTTCTGTTATATGGTTAATTCATAACATGCGGTTAGATAAAAGAAACACGGTTTTATCGGTTAAGGCGATTCTCAAGAAAATATTTTCTCCCGCTCAACATCTCAAAGCTCTCTGACTGATTTTTAAACGTAAAAACACGATGCTTGCATGCTTGCAGGATTTTGATGTATTTTGTTATCCAACAGTTCTTTTAAGGCTATTCTTAACTGCTCTGCTCAACAAGCACAAAATGTTTTGACACATTTACAAATTCATTTTTTAACGGAAATAAATAAAATTGGAAAGCCTGGCCATGGAAGTGATTTAAAATTAAACTGTGTTTTCCATTTTCTGATAAATAAATTACCTATTGAGTTATGAGCGATTTTGTTCACGTGACAAACACGTTTTTCGCCCTTCGCTGACTGAATTTTCAGCTTCCTCCGGGAACTTCGGCTCAAAAAGTTTGCAAAAAACGGAAAATCAGCAGGATTACATAGTTTCTGAACAACAACACCTGCTAGTTTCATGTTTTTCCGAACAAAAATAAATTAAAACTTATGTCAGAAAGTTGCCCTTTTCGATTTGGGAACATCCTTAAGAATTCAGTAAATTAATTACATCTTCAGTTATAAGCGATTGTTGTTTCTTAACGGCAGTTTTTTTCTTCTCCTGCGCTATTGCGTTTGAATATTTGGTTTAAAACGCCAACTTTCACAGCATTTTCTGAATAATCTTCTGCTTTTAATATAATATCGAAAAAAATATTCCGTTACGTAGTTTCTGAATAAAAGCAAATACTAATTTCATTTTTTTAGGATAAAAAATATTATAAAATTTTTTCACAATGTAACCAATTTTCGTTTGAGAATAGCCTGAAGTTTACGCATACAGGATGACCTAAAGTAAAGTGGATATTTTTTAATTCACTAAGTCTGTCTGTCTGTCTGACTGTGATCCAACTCGCGTAAATGTACTCGGATTGACTTGTAATTTTTATATATTATTGAAGTTCTCTATACAAATTCTCCATTGAAAATGACGTGTTTAGCAGTTATACTTCTTTTGAGGTTGCATACAAAAGAATTCCTTAACATTATGGGCAACAGGGAAAAATCACTTGCGATGCATTTTATTTAAATTTTTTTTGTACATGTATCACCCGACATACGTAAGTAATGCGTTCCGTAAATTTTTACGTAACTTGAATTTTACGTAAGTCGAATTTGTAAGTTGCTAAGGTAAAATTTTGTAATAAACTATAATATTTATTATCAGTGTGTCCGCTCTCAACTGTGTCCAATGGCTAATTCCTAAACCGTTAATCATAGACATATAGTTCCAATTAAAAAAATGTTTTAAATCAGGTAAAGAAATTTTTTAAAATCGACTTGAGCCAATAAAAAATTTAAATTTTTATACGGTCCCCCGGTCCTATAAATTAAATTTAGTAAAATTTTCCTATTACACTGACAAATAAGACAAAAACAAGTGGGTAAGTGTGATCACAGATCGCACAGAGGGTTTCGTTTAATATTTCTTTCAAAACACTATCCTTTTGCAAAATCTGTTAACTCCACAATTCGCAACTAGGGAGTACACTCTATTCAAAACAAACGTCTGCCCGACAAAACTCCGTTTTAGAACCTATTCGCACTTATATTAATCGAGGAAATTGAACCCATAAAACTTAAAATAGGAAAGCCCTCCTGACCAAGTGGAAATAAAATATGAAAGTCTATTGTGCATAAAATGAAAGAGTGGCCGAAAGGTCGTCAAATGATATATCAGATGAGGGGTTTGGGGAAAAGTTGACCCCGCCCCCCTCCCGGAGCCTTCAAGTGAAACTAGTTCGCTGTAGCTTAATCGGCGGCTAAGTTAGAAAAAATGCTTGAAAAACACAAGTTAGAGCCCAGAAGAATCAATAATATAAGACTTTTTGAAAAATTTATCATTTGTCGTGTGATCACAAGTGTTCAGCTATGAGTATGCAAAATTTCATATCCCCAGCTTAATTACGGCTCAGTTAGAAATAATTGCTTATAATACAGAAGTTGAAGCCCAAAGGGTTAATTATAAGACTTTTTCAAAAAATCATATTTTGTCTTATGATCTGACGCGTTCAGCTATAAGTATGCAAAATTTCATGTCTCCAATTTAATTAGGGGCTCAGTTAGAAAGAATTAATTAAAAAACACAAGCTGGAGTCCAAAGGGTTAAATATAAAACTTTTTCGAAAAAAAAAATTATTTGTCGTGTGGTCTCAGGTGTTCTGCTATAAATATGCAAAATTCCAAGTCTCCAACTTAATTATTTTGGTCTCATTTAGAAACAATTGCTTAAAATATACATGTGGGAGCTCAAACGGTTAAATGTAAGACTTTTTCAAGATTTTATAATTTGTCGCCTGGCCTCAGGTGTTCTGCTATACGTATGCAAAATTTCAAACCTCCAATTTAAATATGGTCTCAGTTAGAAAGAATTGTTTAAAATACACAAGCTGGAGTCCAAAGGGTTAAATATAAAACGTTTTTCGAAGTTTATTATTTGTCGTGTGATCTGAAGTGTTCAGCTATAAATTTGCAAAATTTCATGTCTCCAACTTAATTATGGGGCTCATTTAGAAAGAATTGCTTAAAACATATATATGGGTGCTCAAAGGGTTAAATGTAAGACTTTTTCAAGATTTTATGATCTGTCCCCTGGCCTCAGGTGTTCTGCTATAAGTATGCAAAATTTCAAATCTCCAATTTAATTATGGGCTCAGTTAGAAAGAATTGCTTAAAATACACAAGCTGGAGTCCAAAGGGTTAAATATAAAACTTTTTTCGAAGTTTATTATTTGTCGTGTGATCTGAAGTGTTCAGCTATAAGTTTGCAAAATTTCACGTCTCCAACTTAATTATGGGTCTCATTTAGAAAGAATTGCTTAAAATACATATGTGGGAGCTCAAAGGATTAAATGTAAGACTTTTTCAAGATTTTATGATCTGTCGCCTGGCCTCAGGTGTTCTACTATAAGTATGCAAAATTTCAAATCTCCAATACAATTAGGGGCTCAGTTAAAAAGAATTGATTAAAACACACAGGCTGGAGTCCAAAGGGTTAAATATAAAACTTTTCCGAAATTTATTATTTGGCGTGTGATCTGAGGCGTTCAGCTATAAATATGCAAAATTTCAAGTTCCCAATTCACTTAGGGACTCTGTTAAAATGAATTGCTTAAAATACACAAGCTGGACTCCAAAGGGTTAAACATAAAACTTTTTCGAAATTTATTATTTGTCGTGAGATCTGAGGTTAGCTATCAGAATACAAAATTGCATGCCTCGAATTTGATTAGGAATTCTGTTATAAAGGATTGCTGAAAATACACAAATTGGAGCCCAAAGGGTTAAATATAACACTTTTTCAAAATTTTATGATTTGTTGCGTGGGATCATGTGTTTAACTATAATAATTGAAAATTCCATGTCACTAACTTAATTAGGGGCTCTGTTAGAAAAAATTGCTTAAAGTACACAAGTTGGAGTCCAAAGGGTTAAATATAAAACTTTTTTCAAAATTTTATGATTTGACTTGTTGTCTCAGGTATTCAGCTATAAGTATGCGGAATTTCATGGCTCCAACCTTATTAGGGGCTGACTTAGAAAGAATTGTTTGAAATACACATGTGGGAGCTCAAAGGGTTAAATTTAAGACTTTTTCAAAATTTTAGGATTTGTCGTTTCATGTGAGGTTTTCAGCTATAAGTACTCAAAATTTCAAGTCTCCAACATGTATAGTTTCTGGGAACGGGCTCTGTGACGGACAGACAGACAGACAGACAGAGGAGCGAGACGAATAGGGTTTCGTCAGATGAACGAAACCCTAAAAAGTGCCATTCATATAACCATAGGTGCCAACCCCAAACCAATCTTCCGTAATACTTGAGTTAATTTGACCCTGTTTAATGCGTTTCGAACCAGAAATTTTTTAAAGAAATGAAATTAAATATGTTCCACGTAGAAACCTGAAATTTAATAAACATGCAGTCATGAAATAAATTTTCTGGTTCGAAATATGGTTAACCTGGGTCAAATTAATCCAGACATTACGGAAGATTAGTGGAAGGTTGGCAGCTATGTATAACACTAAAATTGAGCGAGATATGAAACTTTAATAATACATGACTTATGCCACTTTTCTGCTCCGAAAACAAATGAGTTCGGCTTGGCTTTGAGGGGTCACATACCAAGTGCTTAAAGTATCTGAAGATCTTATTTCATGTGTATCTGCGCTTAAAAAAAATAATTATACAAGTATTACGATTAAGTTAATATTTATTAAGTTTTAGATTGGCTAAAATAACACAGGATTTATTTTGTCAGGATTCCAGACTTTTATGGTTTCTTTTAACAAAAATTATGTTATTTTTATAAGTTTTTATGTTACTTCAACGATCGTATGTATGTTTATCCAGTTCAAAATTTGTACTCAAACTTTAACTCACTTTCAAATATCCGATCGAGATTACATTTTACATACTGGCGAAAATCCGATAACAATCTAATATTATTAAGATTTTCGGTGGTTACCATTTATACTTATTTTACACACATTACTTTATTACACAAAAAATTTCGGATAGATTACCGCCAAGAAGTGAAAGAAAAAGTTTTAGATTAGATAACCCAATACTGTGATTGTTGGTGTTTTTACACTTTTATGTATTTTTTAGCACTGAATCCGAAAATTAAATTAATTTTTAATCATCATGTCAAGATATTTCGCAAATCATAAATTGTCAAAGTTAAAGAATAGCAAAAATCGGATACTATAAAGTAGAGGATATGGTTGTGTTTTTTAACTTTTGATAATTTATTTTTACGTACTTTTTAGCACTGAATCTGAAAATGACCTTCATTTTTAACCGTCACGTTAGAATTTTTCTTGCAAATCGTAAGTGTGTAAATTAAAATATAGCGAAAATCTCAAACTATAAAACATATGTAAAACTTTTTTTATTTTATTTTATTCTATAATTTATTCAATATTTTTCTTATCCTGGTATTCTTACAGCTAAACAGCTGAGTGGTCCGATGGGATGGGGCAGGAGGTTCAATTTTAACTTTGAACTTTTTAACTTTGAAATTTGCAATTTGCGAAAAATCCTGATGTGATGGTTAAAAATGAAGGTCAATTTCGGATTCAGCGGAACAGAATACATAAGAATCAATTATCAAAAGCTAAAAAACATGACATAACCCAACTTTTTCCGCCCTGTTCAATCTAATAATATTTTAAAATACGTATCATTTTGTAAAGAATTGAGGCTGTTAATTTAGCATAATTTTATTTAACAAAAATGTTTTTTCTTTCTTCTTAAATGTTTATTACAAATTGTATATTTTGCATTAATGTGCCAATGATTAAAGATTTAAAATTTATATTGCAATGCTAATTTTACTCTCAACCATTTTTCTTAATATATCTGACAAAATTATATTTCGACTAAATTTGTGAATGACCCCCAATTTGCAGCGAAAAATATGCTCCAACTTTAAACAGCTATTACTCGGTCAATTTTAATCGTAGAATAACGGGATTTTTTTTTGTATTACTTGTCACTGTAAAAGGAAAATTTTAATAAATATAACTTATAGGGCTGGAGGACAGTATAAAAATTTAAATTTCGTAATTTTTTAAGAAATATTTTTATTGACCCAAATTGCTTTTAAAATATTTCTTTACCTGATTTAAAACATTTTTGTAATTGGGGCTATATGTCTATGACTAACGGTTTAGGAATTAGCCATTCGACACCGTTGAGAGCGGATACCCTGCATATATATATATATATATATATATATATATATATAACCAATAATTAAACATTACCTACCACCATCAAAAACCGTAATATTATGAATTAAAGCTGTAAGTATATATATATATATATAAAAAAAAGATTAAATTAATTATAAGAATTATTATGGAAGAAAAATAAGAAAGTGGACACCGACAAATAATGGAAATGCTTATATATTGAATTACGTTTTCAAGGGCACAGAATTCAATGATATAAGCAAAATGGTTGTTTTCTGTGGGAAAAATAAGCTAAAGCTAAAAGTTATTTTCCCCTGTGCCCAAACAACCACTAAAATCAAGTGAATTGATTAAAAATGAGAACAGAATAGAAACAAATAATATGAAATGGAAAAAACAATAAAACCTATTTAAATATTTATAGGATATAAAATGAAATAATAAACACCATACCGATTAATATTTTAGAATAAATCCACGCGCACATGGCACCCATATCGTAAAGATTAAGGTTAATATAACAGTTAAGAAATCACAGTAATTGATACCATAGGATGCAGTTAATACATATTGAAATAAATGTTAAATAACTTTCAATATAATATAAAATAATATAAATAGAAAGTAATTACATAATTAAAATGCACTATTAAATTAATTAAAAAACGTTAAACAATATCGTCAAAATTTAGCTAAAAATTCCCCCTGGTGTAGTAAATTATAACTGAAATGTAGCTGGAAAAAGTAAATCTAGAACTTATCGAAAAAAACACATTGTGGTGCTGCCATCTAGTATTACTTTTATGATTTATTTGTCAAAAGACTTGCTTCAGTTGTAAGCAATTGAATTTAACAATTGTTTTATTAACAGCAGAACCAAACATATCCTTATATATAGATAATTATAAACTGAATATAAACCACACAATGTATTTAAAAAAAACTATTGTTAATAAAATTTAAAAAGCATACAAAATATTCTATTAGCAAACTTATTTAAACTACACTAAGAATTTAAATAATTCTAGAACATCGATAATATATAGCATATAGCTATAAAACAAAATAAATTCATTAATAATTAATATAAATAATTATTAAAAATATAAAAATCTTTAATAAAAACTATTATATATAAGATAATTATAAAATGAACAGGAAATAAAAAACATATGGTAGTATAAAGAAGGTGAACTGATACTTAAATTCCGATTACCTAAAAAGCACAAATATAGTGTGTGGATTATTTTATACATCCATAAAAATCCTAAAAGTATGAATGTGGGACATTCAAAAACATTAAACCGATAATAAATTATATAACACAAAGTGAAAATAAATAAATATTAAAATATTAATAAGAATAGAGGAATAATAATAAATATAATTACCCAATTTTAATACATACAGTATAACTTTATTTATATTAAATATACTTATATGTATATTAATCACTATAAAACTGGCATACTATTAGTAATTAATATGATATTGTCCTTATTAAATTAAAATTTATAACAAATGATTGTAAATAAGATTAAACAATAATTAAGCTAATGATTAATGAAATTCACCAATTACATATAAAATATCAAATCAACATCCTTATAAAATACGTATCAAACATATAGTAATAATACAAAAGCCCCATTTTTTTTTTTTTTTTTTTTTTTTTTTTTTTTTTTTTTATAAATTAACCATTGCGTATTATCCAGACAACACCACCCTTCTCCGTACTCTAACATCTGCCCACCCATCCAACCTATAATAATTTTTTTATATTATTTTACAATTTTTATTTTTTATAGAGATTTTTTTTATATTTTATAATTTTTTTTGTAATTTTGTTTACGCATGTGTTAATTTGTTTTAAAAGATCATGTAAAAAAAATACTAATTGTATATTAATGAATATATGAATTTTTTTGGAAAACCATGATTTAATGCATCATAAATTAGTTTTTTAATATTATTGTTAATTAGAGGAGAAGAACATAAACATTTTATTCTATATAAATGATTAAGTATTATATTTCGAAATACAGAATGATGTAGACAAGATTTAAAATTTGTAAATGTATTAACTTTGAATTTAAATTCTTTACGTTTGTCATATAAATCTGTGATTGTTTTGTTTTCTTTTATTGTAATTTTAAGATCTAAGAAATTAATTGTATTGTTAGATAAAAGGTTTTCCGTTAATTCCAAATTAGTGGGATAATCTACTGGAAATGGAGTAATTGCAGAATGATCAGTATCAATTAAAATTATGTCATCAATATAACGATATAAATGTAGATTATTATTAGTAAAATTAAGCTCATAATGATATAAGTATAAGTCTGAGAGTAAACTGGATGTACAACCGCCTTGTGGTATACCGACATGCTGTAAATATAAAGTGTTATCTTGCAAGATATAATTATTATAGATAATGAAGTTAGTTAAAGATTTAAAATATGCAATATCAATATTAGATGGTAATTCCAGTTTTTTATAATACTTTTTAAATAATGCATTTATAATTTTATGTAAATCTAATAGGTCTATATTATTAAAAAGATCTTTGAAGTCATATGTCGTTATATTATGTACACAATGAAGATTTTTTAAAATATTGACAAGTTGATAGCTATTTTTTATACAATGTGTATTATCATTGTTTGTAGTAAGTACATATAATTGATTAAGAATTTTTAAGAGAAGTTTATTGGCTTTATTATTATATGTATTGCAACCAATAGTTACAGTCCTAAATTTAATTGGAGTTTTATGAAATTTGGGAATAAGAACTAAATATGGATAATTAAAGTTAGTAGATAAAATATTTAATAGTTTATAATAACTTCGAATTTACGATTATTTACAATTACATTTTCATTAGTTTTTTTTAAATGACTTATTAGAAGAAATACAATTTGTAAGTAGTTGGTGATAATAAGATTTACAAATAATAGCATAATTATTAGGAGATTTGTCTACATATGTGATAACGTAGTTTTTTT
Organism: Maratus speciosus; assembly: GCA_963932465.1. Lineage (NCBI taxonomy): Eukaryota > Metazoa > Arthropoda > Arachnida > Araneae > Salticidae > Maratus > Maratus speciosus. Next base: position 87,003,619 of record OZ010799.1, on the reverse strand, counting down.
GTAATTTAGTAATTTGTTGGAAAATATGCTGTGTATTAATAGAAACCAAATCAGCCATATTATTTTTTAAAGCCATAGTTAATTTTTCAATTACTAATATTTTCCACTGATTAAAATATTCAAAAGGCTTATTATAAGAGATAGAAATTTTATAAATAAAAATATCAATATCATGTGTAAACTGTTTGATAATAGATTTAACATTAAATTTAGATGGAAGTCTATATTTAGTACCATAACCCATTAGTTGTTTCAATTTAAAATCATTAACAATATCAAGATTTCCAGTGATTATATGTCCATGATCATTATTTATGTATTTTTTTAGAGTGGGGTCATTGCATTTACACGGAAAATTACTTGCAGCAGATGTATTTTTTGAAAATGTATTGTAGTTAAAAATCTTTCTACCAATTGTATTAGGATATTTAAAGGTTTTTGAGATATGAAGATTATTAATAGGAAAAAAACAATTTTTATCATTAATTATAGAATTGATATTAATTTTATTAAATATGTGATTTGAAAAAGTAATTAACATTTGAGTATTCATGTTTTGAATTTTATGTTTTTTTTGTAAATTAATATTTAAAAGATTAACCCTAGACATAATGAGGTCAAAATAAATATCTGAGGAATGTTTAGAGAAAGATTTACTTAGAAATACATTTAAATGTTGTACAATCTGTTTCTTTTTAATAGCAAAGATGTGTTTTCGAATTAACAACCAGTTATAATTCTCTAAATATTTTCTTTGAAGATCATTTATATGTTTAGTGATAGATTTTTTGGAAACTACAACTGATGATGAACCCTTTCCTAGTTTATTACGTGTTGTTTTACTATTTAAATTATGATTAAGAGTAGGATAAATTGGAGAATAATCAATATTGTTATTTATAGATGTGAAGACTTTGACAGGTCTGTTAAATACTTCACTGTTAAGTCCATAAGGATAAATTGTGTTGTAATATTTCATAAATGATGATTCCATATAAAGACGTTCTGATTTATTTTTTAGAATTTGAAGAATTCCAATTGTCGTATTTTTAAATTGATGTATATGAAAATGTTGAATTTCAGCTGTAGATTGTATATTTTTTGCTCTGTTATTATTAGAGTCTGAACGATGATGATTGATACGTTTATGAATTGGACCTGATGTTTCACCAATATATTTCATATTACATAAGTTGCACTTTATACTATAAATCACATTAAATGCTTTACAAAAGCTTGAATAATTAGGATCTGAGATAATTTGTGTCTGAGAAGCGTATGGACATGTCTTGCACCGAGCATCATAACACTTACGAAAAAATAAAGGACGAGGGGGAGAGTATAAATGGTTGCTGGATGACGAACCAGGAACAACCCAATTATTGTTCCTGTACCGGGCACTACACTGCATAGATGCTAAGTGTATCTTGCCAGGATCGAGATGTTTACTAAGAACTGCCATATAAAAATAATGTTTGGAAAATGCAATAATTGCCATAAAAAAAAGAAAATTTAATAATATAAAAATTAATTATTTAATTAAATTAGTCTTGAATAAATAATAAATCTTGAGTAAGAATAATATATACAATATTTACAATAATAGAAGCAGAACGTAAAAACAATCTTCAAATTTACCATAACCAAATAATGATAACCCTTATTTCGTAGACTAAAAAAGCAAGATACCACTGGACCCATTGATAACAAGTAAGGCAAAAAAAAGATCCGCATCTAACATCATATCCCAGAACAACATTAACCTTGCAAAGACATCCATAACGCATTCCCAATTAATTTCTCAGATCAAAGTAATATGAATTTAAACTTCTAAAGCATATTAACATTAAATCTATGAACAGAAATAATTATTACTACCATATTGATGTAAAGATATAATATGATATCTCTTCAGAATTATGTAAAGCTATAGCAAAAATAGAGAATATAGGACAATATCATATACTAACCACAAGAAAATACAGATAAAATCATAACTAGAAAATTAAATAACATTAAATAAAGCTATGCAATGATAGGAATGAAAAATTAATGGAATCCTAAAAAAGGTATCAGATAACTACATAGTAGAAATCATATTGATAATACACATAGACAGTGCGCTATTGCAGCAATTATCTAAGCGTATAATATTTAAAAGATTGCTAAATCATTTAGCGACCTGGGAATATATATGAATATATATAAGATACCAAAAGGAAAAAAATACTTCAAAATGAATTATTGACATTCAAAATGAAAAGATATTTAAAAACATCGTAAAAAGCTTACATTCATAATTACTTGCGCAAATGCATCATAGTAATTTGAATGCTAATATATAACCAATAATTAAACATAACCTACCATCATCAAAAACCGTAATATTATGAATTAAAGCTGTAAGTATATATATATATATAAAAAAAGATTAAATTAATTATAAGAATTATTATGGAAGAAAAATAAGAAAGTGGACACCGACAAATAATGGAAATGCTTATATATTGAATTACGTTTTCAAGGGCACAGAATTCAATGATATAAGCAAAATGGTTGTTTTCTGTGGGAAAAATAAGCTAAAGCTAAAAGTTATTTTCCCCTGTGCCCAAACAACCACTAAAATCAAGTGAATTGATTAAAAATGAAAACAGAATAGAAACAAATAATATGAAATGGAAAAAGCAATAAAACCTATTTAAATATTTATAGGATATAAAATGAAATAATAAACACCATACCGATTAATATTTTAGAATAAATCCACGCGCACATGGCACCCATATCGTAAAGATTAAGGTTAATATAACAGTTAAGAAATCACAGTAATTGATACCATAGGATGCAGTTAATACATATTGAAATAAATGTTAAATAACTTTCAATATAATATAAAATAATATAAATAGAAAGTAATTACATAATTAAAATGCACTATTAAATTAATTAAAAAACGTTAAACAATATCGTCAAAATTTAGCAAAAAATTCCCCCTGGTGTAGTAAATTATAACTGAAATGTAGCTGGAATAAGTAAATCTAGAACTTATCGAAAAAAAAACACAAATTGTGGTGCTGCCATCTAGTATTACTTTTATAATTTAATTGTCAAAAGACTTGCTTCAGTTGTAAGCAATTGAATTTAACAATTGTTTTATTAACAGCAAAACCAAACATATCCTTATATATAGATAATTATAAACTGAATATAAACCACACAATGTATTTTAAAAAAAACTATTGTTAATAAAATTTAAAAAGCATACAAAATATTCTATTAGCAAACTTATTTAAGCTACACTAAGAATTTAAATAATTCTAGAACATCGATAATATATAGCATATAGCTATAAAACAAAATAAATTCATTAATAATTAATATAAATAATTATTAAAAATATAAAAATCTTTAATAAAAACTATTATATATAAGATAATTATAAAATGAACAGGAAATAAAAAACATATGGTAGTATAAAGAAGGTGAACTGATACTTAAATTCCGATTACCTAAAAAGCACAAATATAGTGTGTGGATTATTTTATACATCCATAAAAATCCTAAAAGTATGAATGTGGGACATTCAAAAACATTAAACCGATAATAAATTATATAACACAAAGTGAAAATAAATAAATATTAAAATATTAATAAGAATAGAGGAATAATAATAAATATAATTACCCAATTTTAATACATACAGTATAACTTTATTTATATTAAATATACTTATATGTATATTAATCACTATAAAAATGGCATACTATTAGTAATTAATATGATATTGTCCTTATTAAATTAAAATTTATAACAAATGATTGTAAATAAGATTAAACAATAATTAAGCTAATAATTAATGAAATTCACCAATTACATATAAAATATCAAATCAACATCCTTATAAAATACGTATCAAACATATAGTAATAATACAAAAGCCCCATTTTTTTTTTTTTTTTTTTTTATAAATTAACCATTGCGTATTATCCAGACAACACCACCCTCCTCCGTACTCTAACATCTACCCACCCATCCAACCTATAATAATTTTTTTATATTATTTTAAAATTTTTATTTTTTATAGAGATTTTTTTTATATTTTATAATTTTTTTTGTAATTTTGTTTACGCATGTGTTAATTTGTTTTAAAAGATCATGTAAGAAAAATACTAATTGTATATTAATGAATATATGAATTTTCTTGGAAAACCATGATTTAATGCATCATAAATTAGTTTTTTAATATTATTGTTAATTAGAGGAGAAGAACATAAACATTTTATTCTATATAAATGATTAAGTATTATATTTCGAAATACAGAATGATGTAGACAAGATTTAAAATTTGTAAATGTATTAACTTTGAATTTAAATTCTTTACGTTTGTCATATAAATCTGTGATTGTTTTGTTTTCTTTTATTGTAATTTTAAGATCTAAGAAATTAATTGTATTGTTAGATAAAAGGTTTTCCGTTAATTCCAAATTAGTGGGATAATCTACTGGAAATGGAGTAATTGCAGAATGATCAGTATCAATTAAAATTATGTCATCAATATAACGATATAAATGTAGATTATTATTAGTAAAATTACGCTCATAATGATATATAAGTATAAGTCTGAGAGTAAACTGGATGTACAACCGCCTTGTGGTATACCGACATGCTGTAAATATAAAGTGTTATCTTGCAAGATATAATTATTATAGATAATGAAGTTAGTTAAAGATTTAAAATATGCAATATCAATATTAGATGGTAATTCCAGTTTTTTATAATACTTTTTAAATAATGCATTTATAATTTTATGTAAATCTAATAGGTCTATATTATATATATATATATATATATATATAACCATTAAATAAGCATTACCGACCACCAACATAATCTGTGAAATTATGAATAAAATGACATCAACATATACAGTTCCCCCAACACATTTAACATAGATTCTAAAAACATAGTAAAAAAACAGCAGAAATTGAATAACAGAAATGGAATGATGGAAATTTGTAGAACTTAGTTTTAATTAAAACAGAATCATCGGGTCCCAAATGCCTTAAGTTCCACAAATAAAATGTGTGGTTTCATCTTCATGTTAGCCACACATTAGCTAAAGAATATGAATTTGGGACTAACGCACACAGAAAACCGAGAAATAAACCATTAAACACCAATTAAGTTCAAAATGAAACAAGATTAAAAAGGATAGAATAAAAAAAAAAAAAAAAAAAAAAAAATACCAAATTAAAATTCATACTGTCATAGCTTTTGGTATAACAAATACACTCATTATGCATTTTATTCTCATTTAAGATAGTATACTATTAGAAATTAATATGATATTGTCCTGAGTAGGCTAAAATTTTACAAGTTACAAGTTAATCGTTAACTTTATTAAATATTAATGAATATGAATAAATTTAATATGAATTGATATATACCATGTGCTTATGTGTATTTGGATAAATATCTGAGATTTTATTTGGCATTTTGTGTAATATTACTATTTTTCCTTGCTATATATTAATTATTTAAAAGATTGTATTGCTTTTTCCATTTCATAGCATTTAATTTTATTCTGTTTTCAGTTTGAAACTATTCTTTTGGTTATATTGGTCGTTAGAATACAGGAGAAAAAAAATTTCAGCTTTTAGCTTTTTTTTCTCACAGAAAACGACTGATTTTGCTTATATAATTGAATTCTGTACTCTTGATAACGTAATTCAATATGTAAGCTTTTCAATTATTTTTATCGAAATCCATATTCTTCTTTTTTTCTTTATTATTAATTCTTGTTTTATAGTACAAGGGACTTTATTTTATACATAGTAGCTTGTTTATTATGTTTTTGGTATCCATTCAGAGTGTTTGGGGACACTGTATTGTTGTAAATTCATTCATACTATCACAATTATTGATGGTGGTCGGTAATGTTTGATTAACGGTTATATATATATATATATATATATATATATATATATATATATATAATATTATTTCCCATATTATTTTATAAATAAAACATCAAGTGACAGTATTTACTCGTATATAAACTATAAAAGTATGAAAATATATAAAAACGAAATTAAAGAATACTTTTCAAATATCTTGTGGAATACGGGATTTATAAATCTACCATTGATGAATTGATTTATAACAATTTGGAATCTACATCAATCGATTGTAAAAACTAGAGAACAGGAATTCTGCTTTTTCAGAATTTAGTGTCTCCCCCGGCATTTCCATTACTTCATTTTCTTCTGATGGATTGATGGCTTCTATTATTATGAAACAACCATTATAAATGAAATGTTTGGTGAAGATGAAAGAGTAGCTGTAAAAAGTTAGAACTCTGATTTTTTGGTCAGAATGAGGCGGAAAAAAATGGCCATAATTTTTTTTTTCATAATAATAGAAGCCACCAGTCCATCAGAAGAAAATAACTCGATTAAGCCGGACTCTACTGCTGTACAAAACATATTTCAATTTTAAGATTTAAAGCACGCGTTTTATTTTATGTAAAATGACGTCATTCGCATCCGCTTAAGAATTCCACATTTACGATCTACTCTTAAATGTCTACACTAAAGCATGCAGAGCACATCACTATCGCGAAATAATGCACAAATGCAGCAAAAAGATTCCGTCATTCAAGAAAATCGACAAAAAAAAGGCTATTTAATGATTTATAGATACTTAAAATTAAATATAGTTTATAATAGCTCCATTGTTTTAACAGAAATCATTCGGTTATATATTTTTTTTCAAAATAGCACGTATTTTATTTACATTTTCTTTCGGTTGTTATGAGAAAATGGCAACAAAAATACTATATAATTACTATTTTAGAGCTATTTTTCCTTTACTTTCTACAGAAATGGAATACTTTCGTTGCCAATATTAAGCAAATGGCTCTAAAAACTACAAAAATAAATTAATATTTCAAAAATAAATAGAGATACAGTTTTCAAACAAAATGCATTTAAAAGAACTTTTTTTTTCCAATACGACGTTATAAAAATCGAAAATGTGTGATGCTTAGAAGTTTAAAAAATTGCCATAGAGTATATAATCGTACTGCTTTATTTTACGGCTGGCGTTGCAAGGTAACGTTATTTTTTTGGAATACACAAAATAAGCTGGGAGAAAGAAATAGCATACCGTACCGGGGGCTAATAAAAAACAATTAAAGGGGACTAATTTAACCTATTCTTCATGAAATTTTGATGGCAAAACAAATCAATAGCAGTCACAAAATAAAATAATCCTTGATAAGCACAAACTCTATTTATTATGAATTAGATTACTACTATATGAATAACTAACAATAAAGATAAAGATCTTTTGTTATGGATATGATTGTGTATACTATTACCAATAAAAATATACCTCTATCTAATATATAAACTATATTACGGTTGTTATCTATATACAGTAGAACTCCGATTATCCGAAAATTGGCTTAACCGAAAAACCTTAAAATTCCTTAAAGTCCTTTTTAAATGTGAAAAATTTTGTTGTCAACACTATTTTTACCGATGTCAAATGACACCTTTGAACATATTTTGATTTATGATTAAGGTTAGTTGGGGCAACTGGGCCATGATTTTACAATGTGACTCTGGAGCTTCTGACAATTCAGCTTCAAAAAGCTAATGTTCATCTGAATTAAAGTCTGAACTTCTGTAAATGTGTTCAGTTAGGTTCCCTCTATTAGACAGAAATGCTAAAAATTACATTTTAATATTTAAAAATATAAAAATATGCATATTTCATCTTTCTTTCCTCATGGGTCCAGTTGCCCCATAAAAATGGGGTAAGTGGACCAGGAGGGTCTATGTTCCACACGCGTTTATTTTTATTTTTTTGCATGTGGAATATCAGGTCCTGTTTGAAAAAGTGTAAACAACTTAAAAAAATTAAACCAGGCAGATCATTATATGTAAATTATATGTCAATAAAGAGCGTTGTAAGGGAAACCTTTGCTGTCAATGTGTCTAAAACAACACTAAAAGTGAAAATATTAGATTCATTTATGTCAAAAACATAAAAATTAAGTAAGTACTTATTTACTTTAGTATAAGTATAAAAGTCACATGGATATTTTAAGGTAAAAAATAGCAAAGTAAATCTATGAACAAACGGCTACGTAAGTACTCAAGTACTTTATCTGTATCCAGGGTTCGCATTATATAGGGGAAATTTTATTGTTCCTACCAGAACCCTTAACGAGTTACCTTCATGATGATTTTATTTAACATATTCTAAAGAAAGGTGAGATGAAGATATTATTTTCAAAATAGTGGTATGAACAATAAAAGTTTCCCTATAGAATGCGGCCCATGTACCGTACAATTTCAAAGTTTGGCTATCTCGCTTTCAAGGGCAAGGTGTTTGCATTCGAGACATGTTGAAATAATTTAATGACTCCAGTATTTACAAGAGAATCTATTTGAAAATAAGTAAAAGTATATTTTCGCGTACTTAATAAAGGTGAAATTTTCATTATAAAATTCCGGTGCCAATGTGGCAATTAGGAATTAAAATTATCTGATGCCATAACGGCATCACCACCTTTCACGGGGTCAAGAAATTTGGTTTGATATCACCCAATATCCTTTTTTTTAATTTTATTACGTAGTTTTAATAAGGTATTCTATAATTTTCTTTATTATAAGCAAAAAACAATGGAGAAATTTACTTTCCGTTGTAACAGAAACTCAAAAACATTATTTATAAGTATTGGGGTAACTGGATCCGGCATGGTCCAGTTACCCCGGATACATGTCCCAGTTACCCCATTCTTGAAAAATTTATGGGGTAACTGGGACACCGGGCTTACATTTGAAACATGAAGTAAATATGTATAGATACCTAATAATATTAACGTAGTTATATGCCTAATCTTAAAAAAAAAGATTGTTTAATAAAAGTACTAGCAGTATTTTAATAAAAAGCCAAGGAAGTTCAACCAAAATGACGTTGTTTTTTAAAAAAGAAACGTAATTTTTCGACAAGCTATCACAGCAAAGAGAGAGTTATGACTGAGTTGTCACACGTTGTTTTATGAAGTAGAGGTTAAGGGGCATTGTTCATAAAAGCTCAAACTTAAAATACATCAACGGTTTTTTATAAAATAGCCTATGGCCCAGTTACCCCCAACTAACCTTACTATGTTATTTGTAAGTTTTAGATGAAAACAATTCCCAATCATTTTTAATACATTGAACAGTAGTTTTAATACTTATCAGCTTTAAAAATTAGAAGCAAAATAAGAAAAAATCAAAACTTTGAAAGGTGTTATTGGACACTGGTAGAAATGGTGTTAAAAAAAGCACGTTCTTTAGGAAATAAATAAACAGAGTTAACTTACTTATTTGGTCTATTGCGTTATTTCGAACATTTTATTAGATAAAAACATACGACAATTAATTTTTTTTACAAAATATGTTGTGATTTTCTTTTGTTTTTCAATAGTCTTCAATATCTGTCTTTCAATATTTTCTAAATTACGATCACAGCTTTTCATCAAACAAGTTTTCACCATAAGCCTCCTGGTTATTCGGAAATTCCTATGGAATCCCGGTTATCCGAAAATCCCTATGGAACCCCAGTTATCCGAAAATCCTTATGGAACCCCGGTTATCCGAAAATCCTTATGGAACCTCGGTTAACCGAAAATGCTTTGGCCCCATGCTTTTCGGATAACCGAGGTTTTACTGTATTTTATTTATAAAGTAAATATCAAAAGTTTGCAACTGCGTATCAAACGCGCTAGTATGTTCACAAATGTAATTTTCGAGATTTATTACGTAACTGCGAATTTACGTAAGTCGCGTAATACGAAAGTCGGGGGGGGGGGGATGCCTGTACAACCTTTTTTTAAAACTTGAACACTGTTTTTTTTTTTTATATATATAAATTCATATAAAATAATATTTTAAAATCAATTAAAAGGTTCAACTAAATTCCTGTTTTCTGTTCAACTCATCTCATTTTATGCTCTTCGAAATGAAAGCTCCAGAGTTCAGTAATAAAAAAGAAACGATGTAAAAAAAACATATGTGAAGAAACTTTGTAGATATTTGTTTATAGTTATTAACCATTTGGAAAAATGGTTATTGTCCTCGTCAGGGTAGGAAATCAAAAGCATATCTGAAGCTTTTTACTGGTTGAATCCGCATTTTATTCGTTTTCTGATTGGTCTATACATTAACCTGTATTTCCCTTTACTTTCAACAGAGATGGATACTTATTTTGCCACTATGACAAAAAAATAATAAAAACTACAAAAAAAAATAATAACTCAGAAACAAATTGAGGTACAGCTTTCAAACAAATTGCATTTAAAAGTACATTTTCTTCTCTATACGACGGTGTAAAAAGTAATATTGTGGGATGTTTAGAAGTTTAAGAATGAAATTTCATTTAAAATGGGTCGTGAAATCTGAGGATGGAAAAGCCTTTTCCCGATCAGCCAGTGAAATGCTTGGATAATACGTGAGTTTCAGGTGGATAATATGTAAGGTTAAGGAAATCTGAGGAGTCGCAGGCGATTTTCATAGCTTGCAATTTTTACGTGTAATAACACTATTAATGTTTAATTTATGGCGCACGTAATGTATGATCAACTTCGTGCGATTTTTTATGTCTTAAATTTTAGTCTTTGAAAAAATCATTTTCCAAATGATCGTTGTAATTGTTAAATTGCTTTTTTTTTTAAATTTTTAAAAATTTTTTTATTTGTTATGTATGATTATAGTTTTATAATTTTTATTAGTATAACTTCAATGCCCAATTCTCACTTTTTTCCATGTTTTCTAGAGACAAATAAATAAAAACTTTATGCATTTATAGAATAAAATATAATTCGGTACTGTGATTTAAGTTAATATGTTTCAATTAAGAAGCCACATTAAAGAAGACTAAAAATTTTACATAACTTCACAGTTATAAAATATCTTTCTACAATACTAATGATTAAAATTTTCAATATTTCAGATAATTATATGTCAAGTGTTAAATGTTAGGAACTGCAAATCACAAGCTTATTCAAACTATGCATCATAATCTGCCCTAAATATTTCCTGGCACAAAAATAATTATTACTATCGTTATCCCTTCAACAAATCAAATTGAATAACATTTATTTAGATTATTTAAATATGTATAGCGAAAAGTTAGCCTTTCTATTAGATTGAAACAATATTTCTTCAAATGTTGTTATGTATATATAGAAATGTAAGTTAGAACTTATTAAAACTTTCATTTACATATGTTAAAAGAATATATAAAGATAAATATCAAACCGGAAAACTATATAAAGCATTGTTTCAATGGAATGATATTTAAAGTTACACAGAAATAATTAAATTTATTACAACTAATAAATTAGTCCTTCGAAGTAATTTCAAATAGTTTAGAACTTATAGTTAAAGCTTCCATTTACACGTGTTAAAGGAATATATAAAGATAAATAGTCTTCAAACGGAAAACTGTTTAAAGCATTATTCAACGGAATGATATTTGAAGTTACACAGAAATAATTGATTTTATTGCAATTAATAAATTAATTGTTCGAAGTAATTTAAAATTGAAATTATTTTATTTACTTGGCTTGAAGTTGCATTATAACATGAAATTTTGAATAACATTTAGGTAAATGAATTTTATACTATTGCCTAAATTTATTCGGTTACCATGGTTAAGTTTTATGATATAACTGCATTTTCGACAAAAGATAAATTCTTGAGAAAAACTAAAAAATTACCTTAAAATTTATTGTATTTATAATAAATTCTAATTTGAATAATTCAATTTTAATCTGTTTCGAACGTTACATGATTTTGTTTGGATCAAAGTGTGTTTATTTATTTTAATTTTCATCCAAAAGGGTGATATCAGAGCTAATCATTGAGTATACATATTTATTTATACGAGGGGGGGGGATGTATTCCAAGAGGCCCGATAGTAACCACTTATTCATGTTATGAACCCCCCCCCCCCCAGCATAACATGAGGGGCGAGGAGCATAATTTGGGCCACCCTCCCCCAAAATTTGCCGCCCAGGGGAATGAATGGTGTCAGTAAAAATTTAGAAAAGTGCCCCCCGGAGGGCAAATTGGGGGGGGGAGGGGTCAGCATGTGCATAACATGAATAAATGGTCACACACCTTTCCAACAATATGTCACCTGTGGGGGTCGGTAAATGTTAGAAAAATGTCCCTCTTTGGGTCTATTATCGCTCCTCCTGGAATACATCCTCCCCCCTCTTTTTAAATACCGTTTGCAAAAATGTGTTAGTGTGCACGGTTACTATATAGAAAAGGACTAATACAATGTGGCAATTTCATAAATTTTACTCAATTATTGCTATGTGCGGACGAAAACTTACTGGTACCCCCCTCGTAGTTATTTGATATCTGATGAACACATATTTTATACATTTCATACAAAATTTTTGTTTGAATACTTTCCCACATTTTTTAAAAAGTAATTGAAAGTTAACTGAAATGTGCTGAAAAATTTTAAAAAGTAGCTCAGTTTTTCAAGATCTGAAAAAATTATGAACGTTTGGAATACTATGTATTTTTTCATTTTCTGGTTCAACCTAATATGTTTCAATTAAGAAACACGTTTGAACAAATATAAAAAAATAACGCTAAATATTATAAACTATTTTTTGCAATACAAATGATTAAAATTTTCAATATTTTCAGATAATTATGTTTCAGGTTTTCAATATCTAGAAATTCATAGCAGAAACTTGTCGAAACAATGCATAATGACTAAACATTTTCTGGCTTATAAATTTATTACTATCGTTGTTCTTGAACAGTTCAAAATTGATTAGCGTTTCTTTGGATTATTTCAATGTGTAAACAGAATATTTATTGTTTCTGTTCGAATGAAACATTGTTGCTTGAAACATTCCCTTGTATAACTAGCAAGTTAGTTAGAACATAGGTAAACCTTTCAATTACATGTGTTAAAGGAACATATAAAGATAAATATACAAAACCGAAAATTATATTAAGCAATATTCAACGGAATTATATACAAGTTACACAGAAATCATTAAATTTATTTCAGTCCATAAATTAGTTGCGGGAGTAATTTCAAATTGAAATTATTTTATTTTATTCGTTTGAAATTACATTTTAACATAAAATTTTGAATAACTTTTAGACAATCGAATTTTATGTTATTGTTTGAATTTATTCGGTTGCTTTTAATTTATGATATGACGGTATTTTTGTTTACCTTAAAACTTATTATATTCATAATAAATTCGAATGAAATTATTTCTGTATTAATCTGTCACCAACGTTACATGATTTTGTTTCGATCGAAAAGTATTATTTAGTGTTTTTTAGGGTTCCGTACTTAAAAAGTAAAAACGGAAACATTATAAAATCACTCTTGAGTCTGTCTGTCACAGCCATTTTACTCGTAAACTATGGAACGTGCAAAGTTCAAATTGGTGGAAGTAATAAAGACTATTGACCCACATATTTACAGATTATTAAATATTTACAAATATTTTTAGGAAAAATGTAGAGGGGCTAATTAAGTTACTTGAAAAAAAAAATTCTTTGTTTATCGTGTGGGGTATCATGTGAAAGCTTTAGTAACGCTGAACTCAAAAAAACATTTCTTTTAATTTTAGGTATTATATTTTCAGAGACATAGTCGAAAAATGTAGCGCAAAAATATGTTCCCCTCTATCTATTTCTGAATCTACTGAAACTAAAATTATGAAGAAAATAGAGGCAATAGACGTTAATTCAAACCTTGCAGGAAAAGTATAGAGATTACACTAGGTCACATAGTTTTTGAGAAAAGCGCATTTTTCCGTTACATACAAATTTTGATTTGCGGGCATTCAGCAAAGGTGTTGGGGAGCGCTGGAGGTACTTATCGTAGCAGAAGTATAAAAGCATTGTTGATAATGATTTTTGAAAAAAATCATCTCTAATTAGCCGAGATATTGGCTTGGACATATATAATGACAGGGGCGGCATACTCTTATGTACCACCGGTTTTTAAAGCCTAGATAACAACTTTTAATGATACATTTGTGTAATACAATGTCCAGTAGTAGTATAAAAGCAATAAACGTCAAATTGTTAAAAACAGACTAATTTAATTAGAATTAATCACATAAATACTATGGGATTCGCGACTAGTTTGCATTGAGTAGATCTCTCAATATGCCTGTCATCTCTTTAAAATTTAATTAAAAGCTAATCTGGGAAACGCTTCAAGAACCAACGCGGCGTTGCTACTTTGCAACCTCCTTTCGAAGCGCGCTTAGCAAAATGCCACGTTTAAACTTGAACAAAGGTTTTGTTTTAGCTAAACGGAAAAAAGAAAAGATTATTACGACGCTGAATTTAGTTTTATGAAATGCCAAATGAAGTTGAAATATGCACTACTTTTATTGTCAGTGCCAAATTAAGTTCATCATAAACAGATTAGGATAAGATTTAAATAAGATTTAAATAAGAGTTATACAGAATATCAATATTTGATATTATTTATTATTATCTATTTTAACTTTTGCTTTATACCCATTCATACTTTTCTAGTATATATACAGTTACACCAAACCCTACGTTTTATAATGTTTTATTAAGTCTTATTATTCTTTCAGCAACGATTGTTTTAAATAATACAGTTAATAATTCATATATTTATTGTTCGAAACCTTCTGAGCACGAGTAATACTCGCACTTGACCATTTATAATTTTCTTTCCCCAATATGATGGCGTTAAAGTTCACCAACCTAAACCTCCGTGTACATATTCCATTATTGTTATTTTTTTTTTTTATTATCATACATTTTAACGTTTTCATGCCAAAATTGCGTTTGTATACTCTACTCACATTTTTTAATGTCTTAACAAAATCATAAAAAGTGATTAAATTTTTTAAAATCTTTTTTTGAATAAATCTAAAAATTTTATGCACTTAGAACATAACACTAGTCTGTAAAATTTGTGTTGTGCCATGTTTTTTAGATTTTGATAATTGATTCTTATGTATTCTCTAGCGCTGAATCCAAAATTGACCTTCATTTTTTACCATAACGTAAGGATTTTTTAAATCGTACATTTTGAAAGTTAGAAAGTAAAAAAATAGCGAGTATCTGATACTATAAAATAGATGTGATAGTTGTGTTTTTAACTTTTGCGAATTCATTTTTATGTTTTTTTTTTTTTTTTTTTACCGCGGAATCAGAAAATGACCTTCACTTTTAACCATCTCGTCAGGATTTTTCGCAAACCGAAAATGAAATTTCAAAGTTAAAAATTCAAAGTTAAAAATGAACCCCATCACCTCAACTCGTCGGACCCCTGAGCTGTGTAGCTGTAAAAATTCCCCGTTTAAGCCAAAAAATTTAATAAATTATTGAATTAAATTAAATTAAATTGAATAAAAAAAGTTGTACATCTATCTTATAGTATCAGATTTTCGCTGTTTTTTATCTTTGAAATTTACGATTTGCGAAAAATTCTGACATGATAGTTAACCCTCCGAGCATCTTGAGGGCTTTCCTGCGTTTTGATAAAAATGATTATAAAAATAATCTTAATTTAAATTTTCTTTCCCTGTTTGTTTCTAAAATACACTTCATGCCTCATTATATGACATGCATTTTAAAATACAATTATGTTTAAAATATTTTTTTCATAACAGATTTAAGTTGTTTTTTGGGAAATGGAAAAATACGGGCAAACGCTCAGTGGGCTATTTCAGTGCTAAAAAGTACATAAAAATCAATCATTAAAAGTTAAAAAGCACAACCATTTTCTCTAATTTTTAATATCAGATTTCGCTATTCGTTTACTTTTACCTTCGAAATTTACGATTTGAGAATAATCCTGACGTGATGGTTAAAAATGAAGGTCATTTTCAGATTCAGTGCTAATAAGTACATAAAAATCAATTATCAAAAGTTAATAAGAAAGAAAAATCACGCATTAAGCATAGATTATGAAACACTTTCCAACACTTCCTGAATGCTTTAACAAAACTTCGTTATTTAGGGAAATAAGGTATAAGATAACTAAGTAAACATTTTAGAAAACGCATAAAATATTTGAAAAACTGATTTCAGCAGTTACCGTCTATATCAAATATATATTCCAATTCTTTTGAACAGCCCTGTATTCGATCTGTAGGTTGATATATATACTATATAATGGGGAAATTTAGTTTAGCAACAAAACACATAACAGGTTGAAATTTCAATTTCGGCAATTTATACTAATAGCTGGAAACAGACTTGTATACTTTTGTACAACCCTGTAGTTAACCTGGTACCTGTATTACACGCCAATATTTAACTAAAGTTTGACTCAAAGTAAAAAACTTTTAAAACTACTGGAATCCCATTTCCAGAAATTATCATTTATAGACGGCCATGTATCCAATTCTTTGCGTGACCCTGTATATCATTTTATCTATATTCTACAAACATTTCTTAGTAAACTAAATGCAGTTCAGCGTAAAAATGCATAACTCATTTAAAAACCACTTTTAAGAGATTTGCACTCATACCAGCAACCATTAAGAATTCCTTTGTATAGCCCTGTATATAAATTATAATTTTTATACACACTATAAACTATGCATAAATATAGTGAAACATAAAAGCGCATAACATTATTAAAAATGCATTTGCAGCAATCATCGTTACTGTAAAGTACTTCGGTTACAATAGTAATATAGTATCTGAAATCTTTTGTGTGTCCCTGTAAAAGTTATGCAATTCATATCATACATGAAATAAGTTATAGTAAACCTCAGCGATGTATATGAATTCCATTATACATGAAATAATTAAAGCACGCCGTAAACAATTCCCTCCTCCCCTATATCATTATGTAACGGAACTCTTTTGTATGGCCCTGTAAATTAATAATAATTATTCTTTGCACCGTATATTCTACAGAATGCATATTTTAGTGCATTTCATAAATGCATATGAATTTTATTAAGTTTGAAAGTGTGTAACATCATTAAACCCATTTTAAATGATTTTTTCCCATAGGCCGTAATGTAACGGATAACTTTTGACTGTCCCTGTAAATAAACTAAACATGCTACAAACTTCATTTCAAATAGAAAACATGCTGTGGTAAACGTTAATAACATCCAAAAATTTCAGGGCAATCCGAGTACGGGATTTAGAGCGCGGACAGACGGCCATACGGACAGATGGCCAGACGGACAGACAAACCGAAGTCGTAAACACTTTTCAAATTTGTTGGAAAGTGTTAAAAATCACAATCGCCTCCTCTATTTTATATTATCAGACTTTTGCTATTTTTTAACTTAGAAATTTAAGATTTGTTAAAAATCTTGACATGATGGTTAAAAATGAAAATAGTTTTCGGATTGAGCGCTAAAAAATACGTAAAAATCAATTATTAAAAGTTAAAAAAAATACAATCATCGCAGGTTTGTGTAATGTATTTTATTATTTTTCTGGTTCATTGTTTGTTGCCTTAAGCGAGACTAAATATTTCATGTTATAAGTTGCAAATTGTTTTCCGAAATACTACTGCTTAAAATTATCACTGTTTTTAGACAATTATATTTCAAATGTTAAATATTTAGATATTCAAAATACGAACTTCCTAAAAATGCATAATAATATGCATTAAAAAAATTTCTGATTTGTTATTAATTTATTACTCATTCAACAATTTAAAATTGGATAATGATTATTCGAATTATTCAAATACATAACGGAAATATTTATTGTTTCTACTCGAGTGAAAATATATTGTTTCAAATGTCGCTATGTATAATGCGAAATATAAGTTTAATGTTTCCATTTACACGAGTTAAAATAATACATTATGATTAAATGCTCCAACGGAAAACTGTTTAAAACTGTTAAGTATTGTTCAGCGGAATATTGGTTGAAATTCTACATAAATCACGAAATTTATGTTAGTTCATAAATTATTATTTAGAAGTTATTTAAAACTGAAATGATTTTAGCTACGTATTTCGCGGTTTGCTTTTAAAATGAAATTTTGAATTAGTTATGAATAATAGAATTGTATATTTCTTAATGTTTATATTCCATATACTGTTTATATTTCATTTAGTTGTTTACTTCCCATTTATTTATAAAATGGAAAAGTTATTGTGAGAACAACTTTTGTAGCAGAAAAAAAATCTAATTCTATTATATATATAGCCATAACAGGTGGTGAGAATCATTCTTCTAGAAATGTAAAAAACTTTGTCATGAAATATTTAGTAAAAAAACAATTGAAATTGAAAGTACAACCTTCAGTACCAAAAATACTGAAAGTGAACTTTGACAATATTTACTTTTTACAATTTCATTTACAATTACAAACTTTATCATAAAATGGGAAAAAATAAAAATAAAATGCAATTTAACAAATTACAACGACCGTTTGGAAAATGATTTTTTCAAAGACTAAAATTTAAGACATAAAAAATCGCACGGAGTTGATCATACATTACGTACGCCATGGATTACATTTTTCGGTACTGTAAATTTTTAAACTTCTGCGGGGCTGGTCATACATTACGTACGCCATGGATTAAACATTAATATTCCTGGACCAATTTTACCGAGAGGTTCTGCTCTCGAAGCTGGTAGACGGGAGGTGCTGGGTTCGATCCCAATCGCGCCCGTCGGCCTAATCGTTCGGAGTTTTCGTGGTTTTCTTCGAACCTTGGTTCTCCAAGCGTTAATATGGGTTAGGTTCCCTTAGAAAGACCTCCACGGAAGGCACTCCCCCCCTTAGGGGCTATATCCCACGTGCAGATAATTGGCCGACATAAATACAAACAACCAACCAACCAACCAACCTACCTGGACCAATTTTAAATGAAATTTCATTCTTAATGATACATCCCACAATATTACTTTTTACACCGTCGTTTAGAGAAAAACAATGTACTTTTAAATGCAATTTGTTTGAAAGCTGTATCTCAGTTTGTTTCTGAGTTATAATTTTTTTTTGTAGTTTTTATTACTTTTTTGTCATAGTGTCAACAGAAGTATCCATCTCTGTTGAAAGTAAAGAAAAAATACAGATTACTGTATAGACCAATCAGAAAACGAATAAAATGCGGATTCAACCAATAAAACGCTTCAGATATGTTTTTGATTTCCTACCTTGACCGAGGACAATAACCATTTTTCCAAATGGTTAAAAAAAAAAAAACTTTGATTGCGAAGTTTCTCAAAATGAGCACCTGGCAATTTCATGCGTTTGCGGAAAAAAAAAAAAAAATTAAAAAATGTGTCAGAAAGCAGTCAGTTTAAGTATTAGAACATCTTTAAAAAGAAGTTTCAATGGATCTTCATTTATATCACGCGTTAAATATATTCTTTTGTTATTCACTATATATTTTAGGTGATCATGAATGGATTAATTTACAATAAACAATGAGGCGACACTTTAACGGTAAAGGGCTAATCCAGCTTTCATTTTTACCATTCTCTTTTCTATTCTCTTTGGGAATTACTACTTCCAGTTAACACTGGCCATAATCCCGGGTCAACAGGACGCAACAGTTTGTCACGTAATGAACAACCGCATCACGCCGATGTGATAACCTTTCACTTATCGCGTGCTTTGCTATCGTCAGTTCCTTGGGTTAACTGTTTTGCAATAGGAAGTTGCCGAAATCGAGCATAAATAACTGTCGTTTAAGAATGTCTATAGAATTTACTTATTGTAGTTTAGTTATTTAGGTTTTGGTAAACAAATAACAAATGAGAAACAGTTTTAAAGTGCACATGTCTTGGGATATATATTTTTGAATTGTTTGTCAATACCTCCGACTGTAAAATTCTTAGCATTGTAAAACTTGAAAAATATACCAAAAGAGATATAAGTAGAGTTTCTCAGTTCTATGATTCAGATAATGAAGAAATTAACATACTACAGAATTATTTTGCTTTGAATAGCCGCGTGAAAATAGCCCATTTATGAAAACATTTTATGCACGTTTTCCCATTTATAAAGAAGAAGGAAAACGTACGTCAATCGTGGCAAATGAGGTGCGTTCGTACTATAACTATTTTTATAAATATTTAGACATTGTTGCAATAGCTGTTGCACTCTGATGCAAAAATGCATCAATACAAAATTTATTACTATTATATATATTAAATTCAGTAATATGGAAGTAACATGATTCCATCTAAAATAGGACCAAATCACCACGGCAATCTAGACTCATTACCTATCAAGGGATATCATCGAATTAATTACGTATGATAGGATTTAATATAATGAAGAAAACTTTTATTAATATATTTTAAGTTTTGATTCGATTTTCATAAATTTGAAATGACTAGACAAAATTTTGCAACGATAATATACATTAAATTTCAAACCATTCGGTTGGGTAGTTTTTGCTCTGTTATATGCGGACAGGCAGACGGACGGACCAGATGACGAATATAGATGCTACGTATTTATATAATTACGAACTCACCTGAAAAAAGCACCTTGATTATGGGAAAAAAATAATGATTCAATAACTATCGTTGTAATTCAAATTAGGATTAATTACTTCCGCAAGTGCCTTGAAAGAGGAAGTTGTGGAAATTGACCATAAATAACTGTCGTTTAAGGGTGTATTCGAAAAAATATTTTTCCACCCTCAACAGCTTGAAATTTTCTGAGACATTTTCAGACTCATTTTTAAAAGTAAAAACATGAAACTTGCTGGGGTGATTTCTGAAGACATGTTTCACATGCCGTGTGATTTCATTTTCAGCTCAATTAATTAGAATTTGATTTTTAAACAATTATTTTCTCAATATGAACATTTTTTTCATTCCCAGATCGCCCGCTTCGGAAAATTCGGTTCAAAACGCCAACTTTGACAGCGTTTTTTACAGTATTTTCTGCATTTATCAAAAAATTAAGAAGCACCGCACATTATATAGTTTCAAAATAAGAGAATTTCCAAGTTTGATGCGTTTGAGAGCAAAAATGAATTTTAAAATGAATCAGAAAATAAGCAGTTTGGATCGGAATACACCCTTAAGGGTGTTCTCAAATCCCAAAGGGCAACTTTCTGACATAAGTTTTAATTTATTTTTGTTCGAAAAGGAATGAAACTAGCTGGTGTTGTTGTTCAGTAATTATGTCATTGAGCTGTTTTTACCATTTTTTTGCAAACACAATAGATCTTTCAGAAAATAGTCCCAAAGTGGCCGTTTTGAACCGAATTTCCGCGCGAAGGAAGAAAAAGCACTCAAGAGTGGTGCGTTCGTACTATAACTACTTTTATATATATTGTTTGCACCGCATATTGTACTGAATGTATATATTAATGCATTTCATCGGTGCATATCAATGTCATGCTGTTCAAAGGGCTGTACCATCATTCAAATGCACTTGAAATGATTTTTTCCCATTGGCCGTAATGTTACAGAAAACTTTTGACTGTCATTGTAATTAAACTACAGATCCGATTTTTATAAAATTGGTAATGAGTCTACAAAATTTTGCAACAATTATATATTTAAAATTTCAGACCATTCGGAAGGCTGTAACATGATTAAAATGCACTTGCAATAATTTTTTTCCCGTTGGCCCTAATGTAACGGAAAACTTTTGACTGTCCCTGTTATTAAACTATACATCCGATTTTCATAAAATTTGAAATGACTAGATAACATTTTGCAATTATATATTTAAGGTTTCACACCATTCGGTTGGGTAGTTTTTGCTCTGTTATATGCGGACAGATGAACAGACGGACGGACGGACAGACAGATGGACCGAACGACGACTATAAGTGCTACGTATTTATATAATTACGAACGCACCTAAAAATTGAAAAAGCAGCGGTCTGTGTGACCTGTAACATCAGTTGAGGGTTAATGGCACTTACAAGTACTGTCAGTCCATAAAGAGTTAACACACAAACTTATACAAAACGATATATATGAAGAGCTTCCCAAGTCTTAAGACAGAAATATGATTAATAATTAATAAGATACAGAGTTATTTATGCCTTGATTGGCAGGATAAACGTTGTGTCATTTATGATAAAAGCACATTGATTATGACAAAAATAATGCTGCAGCAATTATCATTGTATTTAAAAGAGCTGTAACGTGCATGTTATTTTTTTCATGAGACATATATATATATATATATATATATTTACATGTTTGTCAATACATCCTTCTCTAAACTTCTTATTATCCTTATAAACGTGCAAAAAAACGCAAAACGATTAAATTACTTATTGGAAATTCCTTTTTAGCTCACAGGCTATCAAAGCCTGAGAGCTTATCTGCCCGCCGGTCCTGTATGTACGTAACGGGATAACTTTTGATAGAAATATCCGATTTGATTCAAATTTTTTTTCCAGGCTCATTCTGATAAGGCGCTTCCCTAATTAGTTTTTGAGGTTCATTGGTTAAGAATAAAGGGGGGAAAGGGGGCTTGTCCCCCCCCCTCTTAATTCAGATAAATGGGTTTTTCATGCAGAAATATTCAATTTGTTCCAAATTTGGTATACCGGTTTATTATGCTAAGGAGCTTCTCTGATTAGATTTGGAAGCTCATTCCTTAAGTATAAAGGCGGGAAGGGGGCTACCCCCTTAATTTAGATAAATGGGATTTCAAGTAGAATTATTCGATTTGCTCCAAATTTGGTATACCGGTTTATTGTGTTAAGGTGCTGCTTTGATTACATATGGAGGTTCATTAGTTACATATAAAGAGGGAAAGGGGGGCTAAGCCCCTTAATTCACATAAAAGGGTTTTTCATGCAGAAATATCCGATTTGCTCAAGATTTGGTATACCGGTTAATTATGTTAAGGAGCTGCCTTGATTAGATTTGGAGGCTCATTAGTTAAGTATAAAGGCAGAAAAGAGGGGCTAGACTCCCCCCCCCCCCCTCTTAATTTGATGAATGTTTTTTTCATGCAGAGTTATTCGATTTGCCCAAATTTCGTGGACAGGTTTATTATGTTAAGGAGCTGCCTTGATTAGATTTGGAGGTTCATTAGTTAAGTATATAGGGAGGAAAGGGAGGTGGCTAGACCCCCCCCCCCTTAATTTAGATTAATGAGGTTTTCATGCAGAGTTATTCGATTTGCTCCAAATTTGGTATACCGGTTTATTATGTTAAGGAGCTTCCCTGATTAGATTTGGAGGTTCATTACTTAAGTTTAAAGGGAGGAATGGGGGGCTAGACCCACACCCCTCAATTTAAATAAATGGGTTTTTCATGCAGAGCTATTCGATTTGCTCCAAATTTCGTGTACCGGTTAATTATTTTAAGGAGCTGCCTTGATTAGATTTGGAGGTTAATTGGTTATGTATAAAGGGTGGACCGGAGCTAGTCCACCCTCTAATTTAGATCAATGGGTTTTTCATGCAGAATTATTCGATTTGCTTATACCAATTTTGATTTGCTTATATTTTAATTTGATATACCAGTTTATTCCGATATGGCTTTCTTCATTTGATTTGAAGGTTCGTTGGTTAAGTATAAAAGGGGGAAAGGGGGGCAATTGCCCCACCCCTTAATTTAGATAAATGTGTTTTCATGCAGAATTATCTAATTTAGTTTTTTTTTTTTTTTTTTTTCTAGATTCACCCTGATAAAGAGCTTTTCTGATTAGATTTGAAAGTTCATGGATTCAGCATAAAGGGAGAAATGGGGAAGCTAATACCCCCCCCCCCCCCTTAATTTAGCGAAATGGTTTTTTCATGCAGAATTATCTGATTTGCTTCAAATTTGGTATGCCACTTTATTGTGTTAAAGAGCTTCCTGATTAGATTTGGAGGTTATTTGGTTATGTATAAAGGGGGGGGGGGGATGTGGCTAAACCCTTCATTTATTTTTTGAGGGGCAATATTCTTTGAAATAAGAGTATAATATATAATTAGAGTGAATAGCCTGTGAGCTCAATGCCATCAGCTTAACTGGGCAGTTTTCTTTTTATTTAGCTCACAAGCTATCAAAGGCTGAGAGGTTATGTGCCCGCCGGTACTGTATGTACGTAACGCGATAATTCTTGATAGAAATATCCGATTTGCTTCAATTTTTTTTTCTAGTTTCATTCTCATAAGGCGCTTCCCTGATTAGTTTTTGGGGTTCATTGTTAAGAATAAAGGGGGTAAAGAGGGGCTAGTCTCCCCTCTTAATTTAGATAAATGGGTTTTTCATGCAGAAATACTCGATTTGCTCCAAATTTGGTATACCGGATTATTATGTTAAGGAGCTTCCCTGATTAGATTCGGAAGCTTATTACTTAAGTATAAAGGGAGGGAAAGTGGGGCTACCCCCCCCCCCCTTAATTTAGATAAATGGGTTTTTCATGTAGAATTATTCGATTTGCTCAAATTTGGTATACCAGTTTATTATGTTAAGGAGCTGCCTTGATTAGATTTGGATTCAATTCATTAGTTATATATAAAGGGAGGAAAGGGGGGCTACCCCCCCCCCACCGTAATTTAGATAAATGAGATTTTTCATGCAGAAATATTCGATTTGCTCCAAATTTGGTATACCGACTTATTATGTTAAGGAGCTTCCCTGATTAGATTTGGAAGCTCATTACTTAAGTATAAAGAGGGGGAAATGGGGGCTACCCCCCTTAATTTAGATAAATGTGTTTTTCGTGTAGAATTATTCGATTTGCTCCAAATTTGATATACCGGTTTATTATGTTAAGGAGCTTCCTTGATTAGATTTGGAGGTTCATTAGTTACATATAAAGGGAGGAAAGGAGGGCTAGCCCCCACTTAATTCAGATAAATGGGTTTTTGATGCAGAAATATGCGATTTGCTATAAATCTGGTATACCGGTTAATCATGTTAAGCAGCTTCCATGAGTAGATTTGGAATCATTATTATGTATAAAGGGGGGGAAGGGGGCTACCCCCCTTAATATAGATAAATCGGTTTTTCATGTAGAATTATTCGATTTACTCCAAATTTGGTATACCGGTTTATTATGTTATGGAGATGGCTTGATTGGATTTGGAGGTTCATTAGTTAAATATAAAGGGAGTAAAGGGGGGCTCTCCCCCCTTAATTTAGATAAATGGGTTTTTCATGCAGAATTATTCGATTCGCCCCAAATTTAGTATACCGGTTTATTAAGTTAAGGAGCTTCTCTCATTAGATTGAGAGGTTCATTAGTTAAGAAAGGGAGGAACGGGGGGCTAGACACCCCCCTCCTTAATTTAAGTAAATGGGTTTTTCATGCAGAGTTATCCGATTTGCTCCAAATTTCGTATACCGGTTTATTATGTTAAGGAGCTGCCTTGATTAGATTTGGAGATTTATTGGTTAAATATAAAGGAGGTACGGAGGCTAGTCTCCCCGTAATTTAGATAAATGGGTTTTTCATACAGAATTATTCGATTTGCTTCAAATTTGATATACCCGTTTATTCCGGTATGGCTTCCTTCATTTGATTTGGAGGTTCATTTGTTAAGTATAAAAGAAGGAAAGGTGACAATTGCCCCTCCCTTAATTTAGATAAATGGGTTTTCTTGCAAAATTATCTGATTTAGTTTAATTTTTTTTTCTAGGTTCATTCAGATAAGGAGCTTTTTTGATTATATTTGAAGGTTCATTGGTTCAGCATAAAGGGAGAAATGGGGGAGCTAATTTTCCTTTATTTAGCGAAATGTTTTTTTCATGCAGAATTATCTGATTTGCTTCAAATTTGGTATATCAGTTTATTATGTTAAGGAGCTTCCGTGATTAGATTCGGAGGTTCTTTGGTTAAGTATAAAGGTGGGCAACGGGGACTAATCCCTTCTTTTATTTTTCGAGGGGCGTTATTCTTTGAAATAAGAGTATAATATACAATTAGTGTGGGTAGCCTTTTAGCTCAATGCCGTCAGTTTAACTGGGCATTTTCTTTTTATTTATTTAATATCCAAGCCAGTATTACAGACTAACCAGAAATTCAAGCCAAGCAGTTTTAAACAGGAGATTAACAAAATACATTTAAATATTATCTTTCTAACAAGCACATATATTTTTTTTTCTTTTTTAAAGAAAAAAGGAAAAAAAAAGAAAAGAAAAAAATATCAAGGGTCGTCTTACTGTAAAGATTTTGGAAATATCTTTTTGACAATAAAACTTGTATAGAAAAGACTGAAATTCCCACTATTAAAAATATAGCGTAAGGTTAATTTAATAGTACATTTTAACAAATTTCTGAAGCCAGGGCAAATTTCTAGAGTCTTTACTACGCTAATAATAAACACCCGAAAAATATTTTACATAATTTGTTTATCCAAGAGTGAATTCTTAAAAACAAAAATGAAATCATAATTTCTGCTATGTAAAATGATCTTTGTAACATTTTCTTTTGCAATTTCCTTATTTTTTAACATGGTCGTTATGCTTGTTAGTTCAAATTACTATGTAAAGAATAACAGTATTTTTTAGTTATTCAAATTATGTTGGAGTTTTTATGTCTTTAAATAACCGGACTAAATAAAAATTCGGCGTATTCCGTACAGAATGTTTTAAAAATATATAACAGTTAATATGGGAACAAGAAATGAAAAAATATCCTAAATCATGATAGAAAGAAAGATATTGGGAACATTGAATATACACTATATGGCAATTAATGACCAGACACTTTCATTTTTAGAAATTTTGTCGAATATTTAGAAATATACTTGTCAGATTCTTCTGGAATTTCAGGATTAAAAAGAAGAGGTTTGACCTCATATTTATCAACGTCGATTTCATAAGAGCGACAATTACGGTGCCAACAAAAAATCAAAGAAAAAAAAATAATACTTAGGATCAGCCTGTAAATTAAAATGCACGAAATAATCTATCGTTGCAGAATACAAATTTGTGGATACTGTACAACATGTTTACTGATTTTTGTAAGAATAGCGCGTATATTCTTGGAGATGCAGTGATTTTGTTTTAAGTTCTAAAAATTCATCCAAGTTTTTAGCTTATATAACGCAGGGTTTTCAATCGAATTCAACGCCAGTTTCAGAAATATTGGCAAAATGTAGTAGAAAGAATATAGTACAAGTAGAATATAAATGTATTAAATATTTTATTAAATATGAGCAGTTGTATGTAATAAATTTTATCTGCGCATGTGCGAATGATAACAAAGATTTTTTTTACAAAATTTAATAGTCAACTCTATGGAGCAACTCATAATAAAAATCCAGTCAAATATCGTGAAAATTCAGAAAGATATCGTCGATAGAGTGAGCTGATTTTTAGTTGCTCTCTAAAAGCAGCTGAATGGTTAGGGATTTCCCATAAATTGTCATTTTTTATTAACTGACTTTCATAAAAAGTTAATATTTAATTAATATCAATGAGTAGATTTGGAACAAACTCTTTGATTTAAATTCTTACAAAAATAAGTAAATATGTTGTACGGCATCCACAAATTTGTATTATGCAGCGATAGATCATTTTGTGCATTTTAATTTACAATATGATTCCAAGTATTTTTTTTTTTGCCCCCTAATTTTCCCCCTTTTCAGATCGACGTTGATAAATATTTGGGGAAACCTGCTCTTTTTAATCCTTAAATTCCAGAAGAATCTGACAAATATATTTCTAAATATTCGACAAAATGTCTAAAATTGAAAGTGTCCGGTAACCATGGCCATATAGTGTATATACTACACATAAAGTGTGTCCATAAAATAATATCCCAGTTATAAATTTTAATAGTATCAACTGTTAGCGTTGCAGAGTGTTGGTTCAAGGTTACAAATAAAGAGTAACTCAAACAGTTTTAGCCACCAGTGGCCGAGAGGTTCTGCTCTTGAAGCTGGTAGACAGGAGGTGCTGGGTTCAAACCCAATCGCGCCTGTCGGCCTAATCGTTCGGAATTTTCTGTGGTGTTCTTCGAACCTTGTATTTCTTTTCGTTAATGCGGATTAGGTTTCCTTAGAAAGACCGTCACGGAGGGCTCTCTCCCCCTCGGGCCTATCTCCCTCGTGTTGATAATTGGCCGTCATAAACACAACCAACCAGCCAAATAAACAAACAGTTTTAGATAAGCTCATGCTCCATTTCTGGTTTTTTATTATTCACTTCGAACGACACATACGCAAAATGGTGTCTGCTGGGCGTAAAGCGTTATTGCTGGGATAAAGTTTTAAAAGACGTTACAGGGATGCTATTTTTACATTTGGGGCTTTATAAAAGATGGTGTCTATGTTCTCCGCTACCTAATGATTTGCCAGACTTGAAAACAGATTTTAAGAGGCTATTGCTTTCATGAGTCCGGACTTGTAAACCGAAATGTGGGAAGAATTGTACTTTTGGTTTAGATGTGTGCCGTATAACTAAAGGTAATGGAACTTTGTAAGAAAAACTAGGTTAGTTTACCTTCAATTCGATGTATGATTTGTTGTAAATAGTCACTGTTATAATATATACTATTGAAACTGGGACGTTCATTTATGCACCTCATTTATATTATTAAATTCATTTTTCTTATTTATAGAAATGAAAAATTTCTTAATTTTTAGATAAAAAAAGTTAGACAATTTTGAATTTTTTAAAGTACAATGTCTTATTAAGAAGTAAGTTAGGGGTGATTCTGTTCCGAAATTTCCGAAAATTTAAAAAAAATCTGTCACCAATCTGAAAATTCGGACATAAGGAATATCGCGAATTGCAACAAATGGTCGCTAAAATAAAAAAAAATTGTCAATCGTTTGTAGAAAAATCGCCAATTTCGTCAAAGGATCGCGAGAAAAACGGAAATATCGTCAAAGAATCGCGGAAAAAACTCAAATTTCGTCCGAGAATTACGGAAAAAACCCGCAAATTTCGTCAAAACATCGCGTAAAAAAAACCTCGCAAATTTCGTCAAAAGATCGCGAAAAAACTGCAAATTTTGATAAAATATAAAAAATCGCGAAAAAAACACAAATCTCATCGAAAAAATCGCGAGAAACCGCAAATTTCGTCAAAAAATCGTGAAAAAACCACCGCAAATTTCGTCAAAAGCTCCCCAAAAAAATACAAATTTCGACAAATGATTGCGAAAAAACTCCAAATTTGGTTAAAAGATCGCCGCAAAAAAACCGCAAATTTCGTTAAAAGATCGCAAAAACGCAAATTTTGTTAAAAGACCGCGAAATAACGCGAATTTCGTCAAAAGGCCGCGGAACCCTTACCGCGTAACTTTTCAGAAAATTTGCCGTAAATTTTAGAATTTTTTTTTTTCAAATGAAAATCAAATTTCAAAGTAATTGCTTAAAATGCGCAAAGGCCAACCTAGTGAAAAAGATTCCATGCCGGGACTCGAACCCGGGCCATCATTATAGCCTACTGACGTTCTACCGACTAAACCACATGGAACGATACCCAGCTTGGAATTTCTCACTATTACAGTATTTCACTATTACAGTATTTCACTTTCAATAGTTCTATTTTTCCAAATATTAGTATAGATTCAATCGATGCTGGATATAATTAAGGGTCTGTGTTTGCCCCATGTCGGTGGCTCACGGAACATATTCCCTCTTGTGCTGCGTTTGTAGAATTGCCAACCTGTAATAGTGAGAAATTCCAAGCTGGGTATCGTTCCATGTGGTTTACTCGGTAGAACGTCAGTGCGCTATACTGATGGCCCGGGTTCGAGTCCCGGCATGGAATCTTTTTCACTAGGTTGGCCTTTGCGCCTTTTAAGCAATTACTTTCAAATTTGATTTTCATTTGATTTATTGTATGCAAGGCGAATGTTTCTCTCTGGAAAATTGTCCAAATATTAGAATAGATTTAATCGATGCTGGATATAATTAAGGGTCTGTGTTTGTCCCATGTCGGTGGGTCACGGAACATATTCCATCTTGTGCTGCGTTTGTAGCCTTGCCAAACTGTAATAGTGAGAAGTTCCAATCTGGGTATCGTTCCATGTGGTTTAGTCGGTAGAACGTCAGTGCGCTATACTGATGGCCCGGGTTCGAGTCCCGGCATGGAATCTTTTTCATTAGGTTGACCTTTGCGCCTTTTAAGAAATTTCTTTGAAATTTGATTTTCATTTGAAATATTGTATGCAAGGCGAATGTTTCTCTCTGGAAAATTTTCCTAATATTAGTTTTAGAATTTTTTTTTTTTTCACTCAGAATTACCCCTGAAGTAAGTTGATATTTAGACTAAATAAATTTAAACGGGTCAAAATGCATTTGGCTTTTAACATTCGAACAAGCATATAAATTTTCGAGCTCTCATGAAAGCTCTTATGTCACAGTTTCTGGAAATACATATTTTAAATTATTTACTAATTACATGTAAGCGTATACATATAAACGTTTGTAATAAAATGTATTTTCAAGTATGTATTTCTGGAAATACATATTTAACAAATACATATTCGAAGCTCATAAACTTCTCGAAATGCGAAACAGCTTACGTGACATCTGACTGCAGAGTTTCTAGAAATGCATGTTTCAAATTATTTATTAATTACATATAAACATATTTAATAATTATATTATTAAATATGAATATATGTATTTCTGGAAATACATGTTTAATAGTTTATGTATTCATTGCACCAGGACCGTGGGAAGGGGGGGGGGTCTTACTGGGCTATAGCTCCCTGCCCCCCCCCCCCCCCCAATTGGAAATTAAGTATTTTCTCTTTTTCGTCGGATTGTAGTTTCTACTTTAAAGTGAACTTTAAATTCTATTAATTAAAAAATAATAGTAAAAAATATTTAAATCCTTAAAAAAATTATTTGGAGCAGTTTTTTTTGTAACAAAGTTGCTACCTTTTTGGAATCCGTCTCATTTTCTTAGTTTTTCATGTACAAGGCGAATAATATGCCTGATCGCTCGCAGAATGTTTGGAATGCTACCAGAAATTTATAATAGACTAGTAGGATGAATTTGTAGTGGGAACCGATGCACCAATGCAAGAAATCCTGAAGTTCTTTTAGAGAACTTTCTGTCTCTGTTCACCTTCCATACCTTCCTTTCACTTTCCTGTTCGTATTTCTTAACGTTTACTTTAAAATAATGCGCGTAAACATTTTAGAATAGACTGGTAGCAGGGTTCTCGCTGCCGCTCGCCATTGCGCCAAATTGCGACAAAATGCTTCATTTGGCGAGTAAACGAACAATAAAATTCGCCGAATTGCGAGTGATGAATTTCTTCATTTTTCTTTGTGTGATCTGCCAATACAGTCGACGGCGTTACTGAACGATCGATGTTGTTTTACATGTTCAGTCGCACCGTGCTATTTACATTGCTCTATTTATAGAGATATCGACTCAACACGAATTCAGTTAAGCAAGAGCCAAAGACACAGAAAGGATTATACAATAGGTATTTCTCTATTGTCAGTTATTTACTATCTATGCGCCGGTGTCGCGCCGGTAAAAACACAAACAAAATTTCTAGCATCAAGTGCCAAATAGAGAAAAAATTTGCTGGAATGCAAATTTGTTGAAATTAGCCATTTACCATACTATTTATTAGTTGTATGCAAAGTATCATTAGCCTGTCAATTTTTTTTCTATTGGTTAAGAGTCGAAATCTCATAGCAATTTTTAGTGTATATTTTTACACCGGTAAATCAAAGATAGCTGTTTTTAATTTTTATTGAGAGTTCTAAAAGAATGTCTGAAACATTTACACATTTAGGAAATATTTAGAATGTACTTATTTTTAATAGTTTCTGTAGCAGATAGTCGAATTTTTATTTTATAAGCAATTACAGAAAATCAGATGCTTTTAGAATATATTGAAAAAAAAAGGGGATACAATAAAGGTTTAAAGATTTTTCGGTGTTTCATACCCCGAATATATTTTGCTAACGTTCCTTTTCATTTGGCTAGTGTTTTTTATTTCTTATTCGCCAAATCGCTAATGTTGGTCAAAAGCCAGCGAGAACCCTGCTGGTAGGACGAATTTGTAGTGGGAACCAATGAACCAATGCAAGAAATCCTGAAGCTCCAAATGAAAACATTCTGTCTCTGTTCATCTTCCATAGCTTCGTTTTACTTTCCTGTTCAGATACCTTAATATTTACTTTTAGATAATGCGCGTACGTATTTTTTATTATGAATAAAATTAATTATTAATTAATCTGCATAATTACTTATTAATGAGACGCTTTATCATTAATTGGTTTTCTCTGTTTCTGAGTTATTTTGAGTATACTAAGTATGAAATTATTTGAGCCTCCCCCCTCCATAATTTTTTAATTGCAACGGTAACGCATTGCATGGTTTTTATATCCTTAGGCTAATGTCAGACGAACGTCTTTTTGCAAGCTTTTTTCCCTACACATGTAGGGAACACATATATGCACACTGTGTAGGGGAAAAAAGCGTGGAAAAAGACGTTCATCTGACATTAGCCTTAACCTCCCCGAAAAGTAATATTTCTTCGCTGAAAAAGGTAGGCCTTATTTAAATAAAATTTAGGTAAAATTGAAATAAAATTCCTCACTGCGAATTTTATTCATGTGAAATTATTTATTGAAAATCGTTTTCATTCTTTAATATTCAAAACACTTTTAAATACTAAACAGAAACTAGAGTCATGTAGCTGCAACAGGAACACTAACAAAATACGTTTAATTTTTAATATTCAAACAAGCACGTAAATGTTTCGAAAAATTAAAGATTCTGCGGGAAGCCTTAGAGCAGGGTTTCTGTAAATATATATTTAAAAAGAAAATTGCTGAAAAGTCAAAAATACTAATTATTGAACGTAGTGTATGTTTAATTTAATTGTACATTAAAAAAAACTCCTAAATACAGGACATTGTCTAATACAATACTAATGACAAAACTGAAAATATATTTAACTCGAAACATAATTATGTTCACACAGGAATGAATGTTTAAAATTACATAAGAAGTCATAATTTCTGCTATTAAAAGTAATCTTCGTAAATTTTTTGTTTGCAGATTTCTTATTTATATTATCGTTATTATATTGTTTTGCATTTACTTGTAAAAAAGACAGTATTTTATAGCCACTCAAACAATGTAGTGAAATATGTTTTTGCTTTTAGAAACCAAAATAAGTAAAAGCTTTTGTTTTATGTATTCGATAAGAATATGTACAAATTCTAGCCAAATTGCTTTAAAAGGGATATTAACAAATTCCGTTTAACTTTTAACATTAGAACAGACACGTAAACTTTTTGAAAATCAAAACGGCGTATGGGACATCTTTCTCCAAAGTTTCTGAAAATACATATTTGAAATTATGTTTTAATTTCATATAAACATATTTAGCCATTACGTTATTAAGTATGCATATTTTATGTATTCCTTTCGTCACTTTTATGTTCTCTACCTCTACTAAAATTAATTTTCCTTCGCTAAAAAGGTCATATCTTAAAAGGATGAAAGACAACTCATTTCTAGAAATTCCATTTATTCGAAATTATCTATTAAAAACGGTTTTCATTCTTTAATATCCAAAACATTGAAAAAAAAACTAAGCCCAAATCTGAACTGGATAGCTTCAAACCAGACTTTAACAAAATGAATTGAACTTTTAACAGTCGAATGAGCAAGTTTTCGAAAAACGAAACTCCCAATGAGACGTCTTCCTTCAAAGTTTATGGAAATATATATTTAAAAACATAACTTGGTGAAAATCTTTACTTTCTGACTATTAAATATAGCCAGGGGTTTATTTAATAGTACATATCAACGAAACTCTAAAGCCATAATAATGTCTGTACAATGCTAATGACCAAAAGTTGAAACATATTTTAGGTAATTATGTGTGTACCCGATAGTGAATAAATTAAAAATACAAATTAAGTCATAATTTCAGCTATTAAAAATTATCTTGGTAAATTTTCCTTTTGCGAATTTCTTATTTGACTCATTCCATAAAAACTTATCATGCCTGTCACACAGCTGAAAATCGCTATACTTGTTGGCTACCAGTATTTTAGAACAGAAAATGTCACTTATTTTATCAGAGATATCTCATCAATTGAATAACGTGAAACAAACTTTTCGAAAATAAAGGTGGCCAACAAGCATAGCGATTTTCAACTGCGTGACGGACATGACAAGATTTCATGGAATTAGCCATTTATATTCTTGTTATTTTATAAGTTTAAATTTGCATTTACAAAGGGACAGAATTTTGTAGTTATTCAAATAACGTTGGAATTTTTTTTAAATAAATAACTATGGTTGCTTTCTGCGTATTTCATAAGGCACATTAAATAAATGTATGAAAAAAAAACATATGAGAATTAATAAGTAAATAGAAAAAAAAATTCTAAAGTATTACAGACAGAAAGATAAATTAAAAAACAAACGAACATACAATTATTTTTGTTTTCTTATTACTTTAAATGAGATTACCAGATTTAATTATTTTTTAGAAAGTAAATTTAGACAAATTTACTTTTTGATTATTCAAACCGATATCAAGAACTACTATGTTGAAATTCAATCCAGATACCTTTAAACGGAACGTTAAAACATGCATTTAACTTTTTATTTTAGCACAATCACACATATTTTTGAAAAAACAAAACATGCATCACAAAGCATCCTCCCTGCATAATTTTTATGCCTTCACCTCTCCGAAAAATAATTTTCCTTCACTGACAAATTCAGATCTTAAAAGAATGAAATTGAACTCATTTCTACGAATTCCATTTATTCAAAATTATTTATTGAAAGCCCTTTTCATTCTTTAACATCTAAACCATTATTAAAAATTAAGCTGAAATCCAAACCAAGTAAAACCAGGCATTAACAGCATGTTTTGGAAAAATGAAACGTCCCACGGGACATCTTCCTTCAGTTTCTGGAAATACATATTTAAAATGATAGCTTGGTGAAAATAATAAAATTCTGACTGTTAAATGTAGCCTGAGGTTTATTTAATAGTACATATCAACGAATTTATAAAGCCATAACAATGTCTGTACAATACTAATGGTCAAAACTTGGAACATATTTTAGATAATTATGCTTCCCGAAGAGTCAAGGCTTAGGAATACAAAAGCAATATTAATTCCAGCTGTATGAAATGATATTTCAGAAGTTGTAATTTTTTTATGTATATTATCGTCGTTGTGCACTTTAATTAGAATAAATAAAAGTTTTCTTTCTACGTATTCCATAATAGATGTTAAACAAATATAGTGGAACCCGGTTAAGACGCTCACGGTTAATACGCGATCCCGCTTAATACGCGAATTTTTTCCGATCCCTTGAATATCGCCCATAAGGCTAATGCAAAAATATCCCGTTTAATACGCGAACGGTTAATATGCGATCCCGCTTATTACGCGAGAGATTTTCGGTCCTTTGAGGCAAAAAAATCACGCTTAAGACGCGAATTCATTAATCAAGATGAGGATTCCTTGTCTCTTCTTTCGTGTTGCCAATTTATCAGCTTTTTTATATTCAAATAAAAAACCCCGCTTACGAATAGTAATATTTATTTTATTTAATAACAGATTAATTAAGACGAACATTACTAATCGAAAATAGCGAGAGATATATGATATTTAAAAACCCCACTAAATTAGCAACGCTACAATTCTTATTTGATTCCGCGTCCTAACATTCTTTTATCTCTCGCTTCATCTATGTTTTTACTGTAGTAGAGAGAGATTAACAAATTTAGGATACTCAGATATGTCATGAAATTATTACGATTAAAGATTAGTATACCTATTGTTATTGAGATTTTAAATGTACGTTATATCCCTGTGTTTCATAATACAGGCAAAAAAAAAGTGAAACTCGTAAAGATTAAATAAATACGACTGCGGTTGTTTAAATCTTTTATGTTTTCTTTACTCCTTGCTAAACTAACGATGTTTTTTACACAAATATTATTAATAAGAATAGTTTTTCTTATAATGAAAAGAAGGACAGATTATAATTGTAATCATTATCACAAGTACTAAATATGGTTTTAACAAGTGCTTCAAAGGTAGGGTAATGTGCCCTATTATCGTCCCCCAGTCACTTTTAGGCCCTTGGAAGTTGAAATTTTCAGTGAAAATCTACCAAATTTGGATTTTACATAGACTAACTACCCACGCACATACAAACATAGGCAAATATCGTACAAAAAAATTTCAACAATGCGAAAAATTGTTTTTTCAAAAGTATCTAAAAAATGCAAAAGAAAAAAATTGGTCCTAATTTCGTCCCCCCAAAAAATCCAATACGCCGAGGCTTAACTTAAACTAAATCAAAATTTATTTCTAAATGAATAAGTAATTTAATTTACATTAAAGTAAGGCACAAAAAATATACTAATTATCCGTGGAAAATAACATAACGAAACATTTAGCCATCCAAACATGAGGAAAAAACTGAAAAAAATGTCATGAAAAAGCATTCTTAATTTCGTCCCCGGGACGAAAGTAAGAACTGCAAGGAGGACGAAATTGGGACCACGCTGCTTCCCGATATTACGGATCTTCAATTCCCGTAAGATGAACTAAGCGTCCTAAAACTCACTGCTTGCTACCGTCAGCATTTACCAACGTAAAACACATGCAATGAATATGAAATAAATACTTACAGTACAGTAAATAACGTTCTACAAACGACATAATAAAAACTCAGGTCTTCTAAAAATAGTAAATTCGCCGTCTTTAATTTATGTATGCGTCTTGCCGAACGAAACTTTCAACACTGACCCCTTTTACCTTCCGTCCCCTGTGCCTTGCGTCATAAGTGGCGCCACTTTCGCAGAAGCGGAGAAGTTGAGGAGTACGAAATTAGGAGAGGGGACGAAATATGGGCACTTTGCCCTATATATTTTTAGCTCTGTTAAAAAATTAGTTTAGCGTGAAATTATTATTATTTTTTTTTTTGGTTGCAGCATATTAATCCACAATAAAGTCGTTTGAATTCCCTTTTTGTTTTCAGTTATTATTCCATTTGGTTCTATAAAAAGAAACAATGATTTAAAGTTAAATTCAATTAAATTTTAATCTAAGTATAAATAAAAGATACAAATTTCGATCGTAAACATATAAATGAAAGTTCTAAAATTCATTTAGACGATTAGATGCTGTAAATAAGCTCAGTTCCTGCAACATTATACAAATCACGTATAATACGCGATCCCGCTTAATACGCGATTTTTGCCCACTCCATTGAAACGCGTCTTAACCGGGTTCGACTGTATATGAAAATAAGTATATGAAAATTGATATAGAGGAAATATTTTAAATCATTAAAGAAAGAAAAATATCTAAAAAAATTTACTTTTATTTTATTTGTCTTATTATTTGAAATGAGGTAACTAGATTTAATTAATTTTTAGAAAGTAAATTTAACATTTTTACTTTTTGAAAATCCAAACCCGTATGAAGAACTTGTTAAAAATTCGTGCCAAGTAGCTTTAAATAGAGTATTAACGTTGTGAATTTAACTTTTAAGATTAGAGCAATCACATAATTTTTTTGAAAGACAGAACATCCCATGAGACAGCTTACTCCAGAGTTTCTGGAAATAGTAAAAATTATGTATTTATTACATATACACATACACTTGTGAGCATATTTAATATCACTGTATTAAATATGCATTTCTGGAAATACATATTTATATATTCCCGATTCACTCCCTGAAAAATAATTTTCTTTCACTAAAAAAGTGAGATCTTAAAAGAATGAAATAAAGCACATTACTACGAATTCTATTCATACAAAATTATTTATTGAAAGCCGATTTCATTCTTTAATATCTAAACCATTATTAAAAACTAAGCTGAAATCCAAACCAAGTAAAACCAGACATTAACAAAATGCATTGAACTTTTAACAATAGAACAAGCATGTTTTAGAAAAACGAAACATCCCATGAGACATCTTCCTTCATTTTCAGGAAATATATATTTAAAAAGATAACTTGGTGGAAATAATAAAATTCTGACTGTTAAATATAGCCTAAGGTTTGTTTAATAGCACATATCAACAAAATTCGGAAGCCATAATAGTGTCTGTACAACGCTAATGATCAAAACGTTGAACATATTTTAGATAATTATGCTTGCCGAAGAGTCAATGCTTAGAAATACAAAAGCAATAATAATTCCAGCTCTATGAAAGGATATTTTACCAGTTGAAAATTTCTTATTTTTATTATGGTCATTATATTTGTATAATAGAATAAATACGAGTTTTCTTTCTACGTATTTCATAATGGTTATTAAACAAATATATTGAAATAAGTATTATGAAAATTATTATAAAAAGATAAGTTAAATCGTTAGAAAGTAAAATATCTATAAAAAAGAATTACTTTCATTTTAGTTGTCTTATTACTTGAAATGGGCCTATTAGAGTTAATTATTTTTTAAGTAAATTTATAGACATACTAGGGGGCTCTGCCACCTGCAAGCTACGCTCGCCAACCCCCGTTCAGACACCGCAGAATCTAAAAACACGCTAATATGATCGGTTTTTAAAATATTATAGAAGATTGAATTATACTGAAAAAAGCTGTGCAGATCTCCCTGTAAAAGTGTTTCCATTCAATTTCCTTTGATTTCAAAAATTTAAGGCCGAATCAGTTGCTGTTAAGACATCCAATGGCTGTTTTCGTTTTTGATTAAAGAGGATCAGTTAAACGTTTGAAAAGAAACTAAAATAAAATGAATTAAGTGTACAGAGTCTTTGTCTTCCGGTATTTTAAAACAATTTCTATAACAATAGCCTAAGTCATGTGACTATCTTCAACAGTTCCGGGTGAACCACTTCACTTTTTTATATTCCTGGTGCCATTTTGGTACTTTAATGTTAGCCAGGTACAGGTGATAAGTCGCCAAATATTATTCTATCGCCATCATTTCATCTATATTATAATAGTCCAAGTCATGTAACTGCCATAAATAAATACGCTCTGATCCCTTCGCTTTTCATATGAAATTTTGGCCCAGATATCATATACGGCCCCATATTGGCGCGATTTTTTTCCGACGTTAATTAGTGGAAAACATCAACAGCATAAACAACAACATCAGGCTTATCAAATAAAGCAAAATAACGATACTATGGCGCCAGTTAAGTACCCGTTGCGTATATGACATTGCCGTCAGAAAATAATCGCGCCAATATGGGTCCGTATATCACATCTGTGCCGAAAGTTTTCCCTTTTGATTAAAAAATCAAATTTCTTTTTCGAATAAAACTACATAAAAGTTTCCATGGTCGCAAAGAATTCTTGGTACTTTTACGCTATCCGGGTGCAAATCTCGCCAATAGCTATTTTTCAAGTCGCCAGTTAGCATTTATTTTTATTTTTCGAGTGGTAAATTAAAACATTGCTTTGAAGTTGAAATTAAATGTCATCGTTTGTTACATCATTTAATATTTGGCCAGATGCCATATACGCGCCGGGTTTGGCGTGATTTTTTTTTTGCGAAAATTTGGTGAAAACCTCGTTTTCGAATACCAGTTACATATGTATTTTTGGTACTATACTTAGTTATCCCGTCGACCAAAAATCTATCACCAAACTATAAGATTAAACGCCAATAATGGTTGATCGTAAATGTCACATTCACTTGACTTTAAGCAAGTTACACGTCTTTACGTCATCAAGTGATTTTTATTTCGACGTTTTATTTGTATATTTATTAATGTTATACTATTTTCTTTGTTCTTTCGTTATTTAAAATAAAAATTATGTCGATTTGTATAATTTGGCGATTTATATAATTTGGTGAAATGAGTCGATGGAATAACTAAGTAGTACCGTATTTTTTAATTATTTTTAATTATTTTTTATTTTTAAAGGAAAAAAAAAACAAAAAAATAATTGACTATGGAACAAAACAATTTATGTAAATAAAAAAAAGAAAATAAAGTAAATAAACATTTATTATTAAATAAACAACAATAGCCGGGTTACCATGTCAACCAAAATAATGCCATTTTGGCGCCAATTATGTACCCCGGTGGGTATATGATATCTGTGCCTAATATTTTTCTTTTCATTTCGTTTAAAAAAATAAAGAAGTGAAAGCCATTTATTTTAAATGTTTCAGTCTGTATTAAATAAAATGATAATGAAATACAAATTGAATTATGAATAAAAGTAACATGATACATTTCTTAGCATACATTTAAGGGAGGCCAAACTTCTCGCCAAATTAGTTTAAAATAGTAACCTTTTCCAAAATCTGAAGAAAAAAAATATCTGTTATGATTAAAATTTGAGTTGCTATCATTAGATAAAAGTATATAAAATTAGAAAAAAATTAATATTTAAAAAACTAATTCGAATTTAATAATTCTAATACCAGTTTTGAGACCAGCAGATCAATACGGATTTTTGGTGTTAATTTCATTGCAAAGTATTCCGTATTTTAGGAGAAATCGCCGTGAAGCATAATCAGTTCTTTAATCAGTCGTTTCATAGAATCGTTACATAAATTCGTTTCATAATATCCGTTTCATTAGGATTTTATATATGTAAGGTAGATATACTTTTTGAAAATGCAAACCCGTATGAAGAATTTAGTAGAAATTCGACCCAAATACATTCGACCTTTATGTACTAAGTTATGAATTATTCAAAATTTTATCTTCTAAAGCACTTTTCGTGAATTTTTGAAACTACATTAGAAGATTTACATAATCATTTAATAAATTTTAGCAGGATTTTAAAAGGATTGAATGATTTAGAATGATTAATTAAATTTGAATGTATAGGAATTTTGTGCAATATTTATTATCCCACTCAAATCATTTACTTTAAATATGTTTCTTAGTATTTTGTAGAATTAAGAAATGTACAAATATAATGTTCTTACAGTAGAAAATTAGAAACATATCCAAATTGAAAAATCCCCTCCTCCCCCCCCCCTCCTCCCAACGCCAGGAAATCTGAACAGATGGAAAGGCAAAAGAAATTATCCTTTTAAAAATACTTTTGTTTTGTGCAACCAATAATGGTTTTGGAACAAGATAAAGTGATGCATCTATAACTCATTCTAAACTGTATTACTTCTAATCGATGCATTAAATGAATTTTATAACAAGTTATTTTAATGGTACTTATAATTACCGTCAGTAGATAAAGAGTATTAACACTATGTATTTAACTTTTAGCATTAAAACAATCACACAAATGTTTTGAAAAACTAAACATCCCATGAGACATATTACTCCAAAGTTTCTGGAAATATAAAAAAATAGGTATTTATTACATATAACCATGTACATGTAAGCACATTAACAATTATATTATTAAACATGCATTTCTGGAAATACATATTTTATTTATTCCTTGCATCGCTTTTATGTCCTTCACATCTCCGAAAAATAAGTTTCTTTCGCTGAAAAGGTCAAATCTTAAGGGATCTCAGGGCTCTTAAACCTTTAAAATTTTCGAAATTTTAATTTTTTAGATGTTAAACTCATATTTTTTCCGAAGTCATTTTTCTCCAAATGACGTTTTTGGGCATAATGCGTACGATATCTCAAACATTTCTGAATATTTTTTCATGAAATTTTCAAAACATATATTTCATGTTAGTCTGTATTAACTAAACCTAAAGTTTCCTTTTTATTGTTAAAAAAAAAAAATATATTTTTTTTTTTAGGGGATTATACTGTTGAAATTTTCTAAATTTTGCATTAGCTAAATACAACTTTGTATTAAAAATATAAAAATGCTTTACATACAAATTTATTTAGGTTCAGGGTAATTATTACAATCTAAAGTATAAGTAGGCACCAAAATTTTCATTCTAGTTGCAAAATTTACTTTATAAACCTACGCGTAATCTGTTATGTCAATTTTCTGCTTTTCAAATGTCTAACAGTTTGGAGCACCCTGTAAATTCTAATTCTGCATCTGGCAATTTTTTTAAAGACATGAAAAGAAAAAAACATACTTATTTCTTTCGTCCCAATAAAAATTGAGTCTTAAAATCAAATACATTTTAAGATATTAAATGTTGAAAATGGTCCCTTTTTTCCATTTTCTCCAATTTTAAGAGTACTGAGATCCCTTAAAGAATGAAATAAAACTCATTACTCCGAATTCTATGTATTCGAAATTACGTATTGAAAACGGTGTCTATTTTTTAATAACAAAACTCTTAATAAAAACTAATCCGAAATCCAGAACTTTTAACAACCCTATAAGAAACTTTTAAAAACGAAACATCCCACGAGACGTCTTCCTTCAAAGTTTCTGGAAATAGATATTTAAAAACGTAACTCTGTGAAAATCTTTATATTCTGACTATTAAACATAGCCTGGGGTTCATTTAATATTAGATATCAATGAATTTCTAAACCCTTAACAA
This sequence comes from Maratus speciosus, assembly GCA_963932465.1. NCBI lineage: Eukaryota > Metazoa > Arthropoda > Arachnida > Araneae > Salticidae > Maratus > Maratus speciosus. The sequence continues at coordinate 86,961,304 of OZ010799.1, read as the reverse complement.
TGTCTGTACAATGCTAACAATGCAAAAGTTGAAGCATATTTTAGATAATTATGTGCACCCGAGAGTGAAGGCTTAAAAATACAAAAGAAGTCATAATTTCAGCTATTAAAAATGATCTATGTAATTTTTACATTTGCAAGTGTCTTATTTATAGTATGGTTATTTCATTAGTTTAAACTTGCATTTACAAAAGGACAACATTTTGTGGTTATTTAAATAACATTGGAATATTTTTTTTCAATAAATAAGTGGGATAAGTAAAAGTTTCTTTCTACCTATTCCATAATGCAAGTTAAATAAATATATGAAAATTAACATATGAGAATTAATAAGTGAGAAAAAAATTGCAAAGCATTAAAGAAAGAACAATAGCTGAAAAATACCTTATGTATTTATTTTTGTTGTCTTATTACTTTAAATGAGATTATTGATTGAAATATTTTTTAGAAAGTAAATTTAGACATTTTTACTTTTTGAACATTCAAACCCATATCAAGAACTAAGAAGAAATTTAAGACAGATAGCTTTAAACGGAATGTTTAAAAATTCTTTTAACTTTTACCAATCACATATATATTTTTAAAAACAAAACATGCATCACAAAACATCATCCTTGCATCTCTTTTATGTTTTTACCACTCCGAAAATAACACTGAACCGAATTTTCCGATGCGATAGTTCTGGAAATGAAAAAAAAAAAACAAATACTTATTTATAATTCAAATTACTTAAACGAAAAAATAAAACACAGACCTCTTATAAATCTCTTCAAAAATCACGTCAGCAAGTTCCATGTTTTTACTTTTAAAAATGAGGCTAAAAATGTGTCAGAAAATTTCGAGTTATTCAGCATGGAAAAATATTTTTTTTAATGCCGCCTTAATACATATAAAAATGCTTTTAACTTTTAACATTAGCACACACACACACTCACACACACACATTTATATACACATGCATCACAATGCATCATCCTTGCATCCCCTTTATTACTTCACCTCTCCGAAAAATAATTTTCCTTCACTGAGAAAGTCAGATCTTAAAAGAATGAAATAAAACTCATTACTACGAATTCTATTTATTCAAAATTATTTATTAAAAGCCGTTTTCATTCTTTAATATCCAAGCCATTATTAAAAACTAAGCCGAAATCCGAATCAAGTAAAACCAGACATTAACAAAATGCATTGAACTTTTAACAATCGAACAAGCAAGTTTCCGAGAAACGAAATATCCCATGAGACGTCTTCCTTTAGAGTTTCTCGAAATACATATTTATAAAGGTAAGTTGGTGAAAATAATAAAATTCTGACTGTTAAATATGGCCTAAAGTTTATATCAACGAAATTCCAAACCCATTATAATGTCCGTATAATTCTAATCATCAAAACTTTGAAAATATTTTAGATGGTAATTATGCTTACCCAAGAGTCAGTGCTTAGAAATACAAAAGCAATATTAATTTCAGCTATGTGACATGATATTTTTCCAGTTGAATTTTTTTTATTTATATTATGGTCGTTACATTAGTTTAATAGAATAAGTAAAAGTTTTCTTTCTACGTATTCAATAATGCCTGTTAAATAAATATATGAAAATAAGTACATGTATGAAAATTGAATAGAAGAAATATTTTAAATCGTTAAAGGAAAAAAAAATCTAAAAAAATTACTTTTATTTTATTTGTCTTATTACTTGAAATGAGGTAATTAGATTTAATTATTTTTTAGAAAGCAAATTTAGACATCGTTACTTTTTGAAAATCCAAACCCGTATGAAGAACTTAGTAGAAATTCGAGCCAGTAGCTTTAAACAGAGTATTAATGTTGTGCATTTAACTTTTCACATTAGAAGAATCACATAATTTTTTTTGAAAAACAGAACATCACATGAGGCAGCTTACTCCAAAGCTTCTCTAATTATTCAAAATTATGTATTTATTACATATAAACATATACATGTAAGCATATTTAATAATTACAGTATTAAATATGCATTTCTGGAAATACATATTTTATGTACTCCCTATCATCTCCCCGAAAAATAATTTTCCTTCACTGAAATAGTCAGATCTTAAAAGAGTAAAATAAAGCACAATTACTACAAATTCTATTTATTCAAAATTATTTATTGAAAACCGTTTTCATTCGTTAATATCTAAACAATTAGTATTAACCCTTTGTTGCATACTGTCCACTACAGTGGACAAAATTGGCAATCTTTTCTTATCCAACCTATTTCATTCATAGTTCCTATTTAAAGCTTATGCTATTTTTTGACATTCATGCTTTCAGGAAAAAAATCGAAATGGCCCCGCGAGACGGTTAACTTACTTCTTGAGATAGAATTAATATTGACGCCCCATCACAAAGCCGGTAAGTTGTTCAGCATGAACTAAAACGTCTCTAAACCTACAATAATATTATTTAAATGAAACTTTGTTCATTAATTATTGTTTTTAAATGCCTTGGCCTAATAGACAATTGAAAAACAAGTATAAAACATTTTTTTGTTTATTTTATGGAAGTTTTTACATAATGTCCACTATAGTGGACGCCATGCACAGCATCAACATTATGACATTTTACTCTGTCAACTGAAGTGGACGTCATGAGTGTAAACAGTGAAAATTTTAAAATATAAATTTGACGTGTTTTTGTGATTTTAATAGTATGCGAGCATATTTTATATAAATTTTTATCTCTTTCACATTTTTGAAGTTATAATTGCCTGATTTCATTTATTTATGCACAATTTATTAGTTTAAAAAAAATCGAATATGTGTTCTGTTTGAAATATGTCTGTAGGACAATATTGAAAAAACAATAAAATAACAATAAACAATTTTAAAATTGATATCTACAAAACATTAAAAATATATATATTTTATTAATTGAAATGGACCAGACAGCTCTAATTGAAGATTATAACCAAAATATAGGAGGAGTAGATAAATGTAACATGTTACGTGCATTATACAGAACTCACCTGAAAACCAAGAAGTAGTATAAAATAATTATATTCCACTTAATTGATGTAACTGCTGTCATTGCGTGACTTTTATATAGAAGCATGTTTCCAAATTGCGATATACAACTTGGAAAATTTAAACTGGCTGTAGCAAGTGGACTCATTCAATCAGTGTCGTGACAATCTGGTGGCATTTGATTCCAGAATCTACTGAATATGATGTGCTGGAAGACAAATAACTAAAACAACTGCCAGTAAGAGCAAATTCTGAACACAAGCACACCAGATATGACAAGATGGAACACTTTCCCTGTCAAACATCCCAACGTGCACAACGATGCAAGATGGAACTATGTAAAAGAAAATCAACATATTCAAGCGTAAAATGTAAAATTTACCTTTGCATCGATGCATAAACGGATTGTTTTCACAAATTTCACCATCAATGAATATTTTCTCAATTTTAACCATAATTATTTTTAGAATATAATATTCAAGAAGAAAACTAACATAAATCTTATTTTTCTGACTGCACTACATTTCAATTCTGTGTTCCTAGTGTCCACTATAGTGGACAAGCTGTAACTCAAATAATAAAAGATTATTACTCATAAAATAATTTTTTTCTCATTCAGCATGATCCTTTTAGTAGGAAAATACTAAATTTAACGTTGGGGATTTGCCAGTTTTAGAGTATGCAACAAAGGGTTAAAAACTAAGTTGAAATCCGAACCAACTAAAACCAGACATTAAGAAAATGCATTGAACTTTTAACAATCGAACAATCATAGTTTCGAAAAACGAAACATCCCAGGAGACGTCTTCCTTCAGTTTCTTGAAATACATATTTAAAAAGATAACTTGGTGAAAATAATAAAATTCTGACTGTTAAATATAGCCTAAGGTTTGTTTAATAGTACATATCAACAAAATTCGGAAGCCATAATAATGTCTGCACAATGCTAATGATCAAAACTTTGAACATATTAGATAATTTTGTTTACCCAAGAGTCATTGCTTAGAAATACAAAAGCAATATTAATTCCAACTGTATGAAATCATATTTTACAAGTTGAAAGTTTCTTATTTTTATTATGATCATTATATTAGTGATATTTGTATGTAAAAATAACGGTATTTTGTAGTTTTGTAAAAAATGTTGGATTTTTTTTTTTTTTATATCTAATAACCAGAAAAAGTGAAAATTATTTTTCTTTGTATTCGGTAAACATTGTTAAATCACAAGGTTAAAATTGGGACTGCGGACTAGAGAGAATATTGCAAATTATGGTAGAAAGGAAAATGATACGAACATTAATAAAATCATTAAATGTAGTGTTATTGCCATATCCTTTGAAATAAGGTTATTAAAAATTATTATTATTATTACTATTTTTTTTTTTTTTTTGAGATAAGCTTTAAAATGCGGAAATACAAAACTGGTTACTTTTTGACCCATTTTTAATTCTTTGCAACTTAGTTGATAAGTGTTTATGACTTCGATTTATCTTTCTGCCGTCTGCCGACCGTCTGTCTGTCAGTGCTCTAACTAGAGTAAATATACTGGGATTGATATGTAATTGATATACTTTATTCAGTTTCGCCATAGCATGTTTGGTATTGAAAATGAAGTGTGTAGCATTCATAGTTCATTTACAGGGCACTTAAAAGTTTTCCGTTACATTATTCACACACAATCTTGGAATCACAGATGGTTACTGTAGAATGTACACTTAGAATACGCGCACATGTTAACTCAAAAGTATTCTGTTATACTATGGCCTATGAAGAAAAATCGTTTGCGGCGCATTTTAATGATGTTACACTGTTGTAAACATAATGAAATTGATATTAATTTCTGATGTGCACTGAAACATGCTTTCTGTAGAATGTGGAGTGCTCTCAACTGCTCTGCTCAACCAGCGCAAAACGTTTTGACACCTTTACAAATTCATTTTTTAACGGAAAGATATGAAATTGGAAATCCTGGTCAGGGAAGCGATTTGGAATTGAACTTTTTTTTTCCATTTTATGATCCATAAATTACCCATTGAGTTATAAGCGATTTTGATCACGTGACACTGCCTTTTTCTCCCATTATTGACTGGATTTTCTTCTTTCGTTCGGAACTCCGGTTCAAAATGCCAAGTTAGACAGTATTTTCTGAAAGATCTATTGCGTTTACAAAAAAACGAAAAAAAAAAAAACAGCTCCATGACATAGTTTCTGAATAACAACACCTTCTAGTTTCATGCGTTTCCGAACAAAAATGAATTAAAACTTATGTCAGAAAGTTGACCCTTTGGACTTGAGAACAGCCTTAACATAACATTAGTTGAAAAGGCCGAATTTCTGATTATTAAACATATCCTAAAATAATGTAATTGTACATATGAATTTATTTATTTTTTTCATCAGAGTATAATTTGTACTATATTTAGGATCAAATTTCGAATCATACTTTAAAAAATGAAGATTACTGAAGAGTGAATACTTAGGAATACAAAAAGCATAATAATGTCCAGTTGTATAAAATGTTCTTCCAAAGTTTTAGGTAGCTTTCATTACAAAAAGCTACCTATTGCAGCCGTTCGGAGGAAAGCGATTTCAAAAAATTTTGGTATATTTTCATCGATCATGACCCCCAGACCCCGAAACCACCCTCCGTTCAAAATTGATATATATATATATATATATATATATCCATATATATATATATATATATATATATATATATATATATATATATATATATATATATATATATATATATATATATATATCTGACCTATGTCACACTGTAACGCTCGTATTTATGAACCGATTTGGATGTAATTTGGTGTGTACATAGTACATACCAATGTCTCGACCGAGTTCGTTGGCCAGCTTCATCCGCCATTTTGTTTCAAAATGGCGGCCATTTAAAAATTTTCAAAAAATTTAAAATTTGAAATGTGGTACCAAAAAATTGAAAATGGAAAAATCTTTTTTTCTTATGTATTTGACCTTTATACAAAGACTCCGGAGCAGTTTTTGTTTTGTCTATATCTTAAAAAATGGCTGAGTTTTAGCATTTTGAATTTCTAGCGTGGCTGACATTTTGAAACTTCCTGAATTTTGTCGCGCGATAAAAGGCGTATTTATGAACCGATTTGGATGTAACTTCGTTCATACATAGTACATACCAATGTCTCGACCGAGTTCGTTGGCGAGCTTCATCCGCCATCTTGTTTAAAAATGGCGGCGATTTAAATTTTTAAGAAAAATTCAAATTTGAAATGTGGTACCAAAAAATTGAAAATTGAAAAAATATTTTTTTCTTATGTGTTTGACCTTGATAAAAAGATTCGGGAGCAGTTTTTGTTTCGTCTATATCTTAAAAAATGGCTGAGTTATAGCATTTTGAATTTCTAGCGTAGCTGACATTTTGAAACGTCCTGATTTTAGTCACGTGATAACAGAAGTATTTATGAACCGATTTGGATGTACCTTGGTGTGTACATAGTACATACAAATATCTCGACCGCGTTCGTTGGCCAGCTTCATCCGCCATCTTGTTTCAAAATAGCGGCCATTTAAAAAAAATTTAAAAATTTAAAATTTAAAATGAGATACCAAAAAATTGGAAAATGATAAAGATTTTTTTCGTATGTGTTTGACCTTAATACAAAGATTCCGGAACAGGTTTTGTTTTGTCTATATCTAAAAAAATGGCTGAGTTATAGCATTTTGAATTTCCATTGTGGCTGACATTTTAAAACGACCTGACATTTGTCACGCGATAACAGGTGTATTTATGAACCGATTTGGATGTAACTTGGTCTGTACATAGTACATACCAATGTCTCGACCGAGTTCGTTGGCCAGCTTCATTCGCCATCTTGTTTCAAAAGGGTTGCCATTTAAAGAAAATGTAATTTAAAATTTAAAATGACGTATTGAGAAATTGGAAAATGAAAAAGATTTTTTTATGTGTTTGGCCTTGATACAAAGATTCTGGAGCAGTTTTTGTTTCTGAAAATTTGTTCTTTTGTTTATATCTTAAAAAATGGTTGAATTATAGCACTTTGACTTTCTAGCATGGCTAACACTTTGAAACGATCTTGTATTTGTCACGCGATAACACACGTATTCGCCTATTTCGATGGAAAAAGGCATGTGGATAGTATACATCAATATCTCGACCAAGTTCGCTGGCCAGCTTCATCAGCCATCTTGTTTCAAAATGGCGGCCATTAAATTAAAAAATATATATATTTAAAGTGAGGTGCAAAAAAATTGGAAATTGAAAAGGTTTCTTTCTTAAGTATTTGACCTCGATATAAGGATTCAGGAGGATCTTTTGTTTGTCTTTATCTTAAAAAATAGCTCAGATATAGCAGTTTCAATTTCTAATGTGGGTGACATTTTGAAAAATCTGATTTTTTGCCTGTGACAGCACTCGTATATATCAACCTATTCCGATGTGAGTGAGCATGTGCACAGCAATTACTAAGGTCGCGACCAAGTTCTGTGGTTAGCCTCATCCACCATGTTGTCTTAAAATGGCAGGCACTTTAAGAAATCCCCGAATTTGGCAGCCAAATATAAGTTACTTTAAATAACAGCAGCTTGGATAAAGCTGACTAATTTCACCAAATTCTCATTCATAATGATTTAGTATTGATAAAAATTAGTATTGAATCTCCTATATTCGGTTTACACTAAATTGAGCTTCGTGTGTTTGAATAATATAAGTTGGCTTTTTTAAAATAAGGAATATGAAAGCTACCTCTTCCTCCCGGCACTGGCCGGAAGGACTTTTTCTTTTTGACTTCTTACATTCATTATAGTCATAATGTTAGTTTAAACTTGTTTGTAATAATAATAACTTTTTAAAGTTATTTAAATAATGCTGAGGAATTTGTTTTTTAATAAGCCAGCAAAAGTAATTGAAAATTCTTTTCATGTGTATTTACTAAGAAATATTTAATGATTACAGAAGCACCAGTTTGAAAATGTGGACAAGAAATATTCTAAATACTAGCAGAAAGTAATACATTTGAACCATCAAAGAAACTATTAAATTTAATGCTATTTACATATCACTAGAAATACGTTATTTAAAAATTTTTAAATAACTTTTGGAATTTTTGCTTGAATATTTTTTTCTTTATTTTAAAGAATATTTTAAAAAAATTATAACAGATTTTGGAAATAGATTAAATTGATTTGAAAAGTCAACTTTTCACTGCTGATATCGAAATCAAGAAAAATGAATAGGGTAATGAAAAATCATTTACCAAACTTTGACTAACGAATGATTTAACGATCTTTTTTTATTATAAAATGATATTTTAATTTATTGAAAAAATTATTAGGAAAAAATTAAATTAGTAACCACTACATAACTGCAATAAGAAAATCACTTATTATCAATAAAGTAAAAAATGTATATTCTTAAAATGATAACAGCTCACATAAAGGCTTATAATAAACTTTCAATAAACAAATCAACAAGTTTCGTATGCTCAAATGGCGATATTTTTTAGATCAATAATGATAAATAAATTATTTTCGCAATAATTTTTGAAAATGAACTATGAATTAATTTGAACTTTAACCTGTGATTACGTATTGATTATATACGTGATATCGTGGTTTTTGTTTATCAAGTTCATTTTCAAAAGAAAAACAAATGGGAAAATAGTTTATGTTTCATTATTGATCTTGAACATGTTGCTGATTGAGCATACTAAACTTCTTGGTACTATTATCAATTTAAGCATATACATTTTTTTTATTTAGTACATATTATATATACCTCTGATTATAAAATTTCGTACAAAGGTTCTCAAACGTATGTAATATCATTTTATTAAAAATATGTTATACATTGTAAAAATAAATTATAAAGTAACTAAAATTTTTCTAGGAAACTGGAGTTCCTAGAACTTTTTATGTAACGGCAACAACAAAAATTCATGTAACAGACACACTTTTGCACTGTAAATAAAAAAATCTGCAAGGTTACTAAGATTTTTTTTAGAAACTGAGATGCCTAGCATTTTTTATGTAACTGCAACCCGGGTTACAGGTAAAATTTTAGTCATATTACTGTAATTTTAATAGATTCTTTTGTAAAGCTACAGATTTCTGTAGTTTCACAAAAACTAGTTTTGTAGATTTACATTTTTTTTTTTTTTTTTTTTGTACAGTGTACAGATAAAATTTTTGTAAGCATACAGATTTCTGTAACTTTACATCTGTAGAATTAGATCATTTTTCTTTTAGGGTTTCGTTCATCTGACGAAACCCTATTCGTCTCACTCCTCTGTCTGTCTGTCACAGAGCTCGTTCTCAGAAACTATACATGTTGGAGACTTAAAATTTTAGATTCTTATAGCTGAACACCTCACATCAAACGACAAATCATAAAATTTTGAAAAGTCTTATATTTACACCTCTGGGCTCTAACTTGTGTATTTTAAGCTTTTCTTTCTAACTGAGCCCCTATTTAAGTTGAAGACTTGAAATTTTGGATTCTTATAGCTAAAGACCTGACATCAAAAGACAAATCATAAAATTTTGAAAAAGTCTAATATTTACCCCTCTGGGCTCTAATTTGTGTATTTTAAGCTTTTTTTTTTCTAACTGAGCCCCTAATTAATTTGAAGACTTGAAATTTTGGATACTTATAGCTGAACACCTCGCATGAAAAGACAATTCATAAAATTTTCAAAAAGTCTTATATTATTTGCCACTCCGGGATCCAACTTGTGTATTTTTAGAAATTTTTCTAAACTCCAAACTTTTCACCCGGGGTGTACTTTTCTAACTTTTGCCGACACTCCTTTGACCACTCTTTCATATTATGCATCATAGCCGTACATATTTTAGTTCCAATTTTTACCGCCAGGGGTGCCTACCTATCTCGGGTGCTATGGGCCCGATACCCTCGACTAATATATCTAGGAAACGATTGTAAAACGGAGTTTCGTTCGGATAGAGGTTTGTTTTGAATAGAGTGCGCCCCCTGGCTGCGAAATGTGGAACTAACAGATTTTGAAAAAGGATAAATTGTTTTGAAAGGAATATTAAACGAAACCCTCTGTGCGATCTATGATCACTCTTACCCACTTTTTTTTTTTTTTTTTTTTTTTTTTTTTTTTTTTTTGACAGTGTAATAAATTACTTTTAGTCTGGCATGGATAGAGCTTATGTATAATCAAATTACAAACGAAAGGATGAATAAGTATAATTTTTTTTCCAATCAGTTAAGTTTTAAATGTTCATTTTAAAGTGATTTATAGAATAAAAAAGTGGGTAAGGGCGATCACAGATTGCACAGAAGTTATCGATTAATATTCCTTTCAAAACACTTTATCCTTTAATTAATAAATTAAAATTGTTTATTTATAATTATTAAACCCTTACACAGATCGGGATGACACAGAGGGGTAAGGGTGGAAGTAGGGTACACGTGCGAAGAATAACATTATTGGACACATGGCCTTTCATTTAAGGTATTATGTGACATATCGTAGATTAAATTTGAAGTTTGTGAAATTTTTTCCATAGCGCAACCCGGCGACAGAAAGATAAAATGGGGGGGGGGGGGAGAAGCTGTTAATTGTGGAAATCTATCTGTAATTTTTTTCTTAATTTTTGGAAAAATTTAAGGGGTAGTAATTAAAAAATTAAACCTTTAAAACACCACTTAGTGGTTAAAAATGAGTTAAGAGGATGGGGAGAGAATGCTTAGTAATGTATAGGCCAAGAGCTTTAAAACGATAAATCAGATGAAAAAATCCATTTCCTTGTCCCCCCCCCCCCCCTCAACAGTACATTTATCGCCATGCAACCAATTCTAAATTGTTGTAAAACCTCCCCCTTTTCTGCGTTTCTGAAAGAAAATCTTTGCAGCTTTAGTTGAATTATGAAAATTTTCCATTCTTTAAGTTGGAATTTTAAATTAATAACGTGCGTTAATTAAGACTTTTTCAAAATTTTATGATTTGTAATGTGATCGCAGGTGTTAAGCTATAAGTATGCAAAATTTCATGTCTCCGACTTATAAAGCTTCTGAGAATGAGCTCTGTGACGGAAGGACGGACAGACAGAGGAGTGAAACAAATAGGGTTTCGTCAGATGAACCGAAACCTAAAAAGGGTCAATAAGTTATTGATAATTCCAGAAATGAAAAAAATAATGCCTGATAGAAAATAGAAAAAGAGAAAAGAAAAAAAAATGAGCAACATTGATAACATTTTCTAATTCTTCTTTTTTCCATCCCATTAATGCAAATTCAACATAAGGCATCATTGCATACGGATAATATATATATATATATATATATATATATATATATATATATATATATATATATATACTTACACAAAAGATAATTCCTTAGGGGAATGGAACGATTATTTTCCATTTAATATTTTAGCTAAAAGCAGAACAAAGATTCAATTTATGCATCAAAACATTTATTCACACAAACATAATTATTGAAAGAGTTAGTTAGAGTTATTCTGTGTTTATTTCAACATTATTGTTCAAAGTTGTCTATAAATTATAGAGTTTCTCTTTTAGCAATTTCAAATTACCACAAGCTTCGTTTGAATTTAAGAATTTTAGTCTTTTAGCAGGTTATAAACGCATTTCTTTTTTAATATATTCTACGTAAGAAATTCTACGTAAGAAATTCTACGTAAGTGAAGCCCTTGGGAAAGATATTTTTTTAAATGTAGATATAATAATTTCAGTTTAATTCTTGTTTATGCGGCAAATAATGCAAATTTAATTTTATTGTTTTTTTTTCTCCTTTTTTTAGGTGCGCTTGTAATTATATAAGTATGTTGCACGTATAGTTGTCGTCTTGTCTGTCCATCTGTCTGTCCGCATATAACAGCGCAAAAACTACCCAGCCAGCCGAATGATTTGAAATTTAATATAATTGCAGATAATAATCGTTGCAGAATTTTGTCCAGTCATTTCAAATTTCATGAAACTTGAATCAAAACTTAAAAAGATATTAATAAAAGTTTTCTTCATTCTATTAAATCCTATCAAATGTAATTAATTCAATGCTATCCCATCATAGGTAATGATTCATGGTTGCTAAGGTGATTACGTCCTATTTAAGAGGGAGTCCTATTATTTCCGTATTTAATGTATATAATCGTAATAAATTTTGCATTCATGCATTTTTGAAGATCTGAATATTTATAAAACTAGTTATAGTAGTACGAACGCACCTCATTTGCCACGTTTGACGTACAATTTCCGACTTGTTCTTCTTCTTATTATTTATATAAAAAATGAGTTAAATTTTAAATGTTCATTTTTATGACAATTATAAAATTAAAAAGGATCAATGAGTTATTGATAATTCCAGAAAAAAAAAATCACTTATTCAAAATAGAAAATAAGAAAAAAAAAGAGCAACATTGATGAAATTTTCTAATTGATTTTTTTTAACCTCTCCCATTAAGGTGAATTTCATTTAACAGGAGACATCACTGCATGCGCATAAAAATATTTTTATATGTACACAGAAAGATATTTCCTTAGGTGAATAGACACGAACATTTTCCATTTAATATTTTAACTAAAATCAGAACAAAGATTCGATTTATGCATTAAAACATTCACACAAACATAATTATTGAAAGAGTTGTTAGAGTTATTCTGTGTTTGTTTCAACACTATTGTTCAAATTTGCCCATAAATTTGAGAATTTCTCTTTTAGCAATTTCAAATAAACCAAAGCTTCTTTTAAATTTTAGAATTTTTGATTAAAAAAATAGAAAAAGATAAAGATAAAAAGAGCAACATTCATAAAATTTTCTAATAATTTTTTTTTATCATTCCATTAATGCAAATTGCCAATTAACATAAGACATTACTGCATACGGATAAAAATTATTTTATACGTGCACAGAAAGACAATTCCTTTGGGGAATGGCCACGAATATTCTCCTTTTAATATTTTAACTATAAAAGCAGAACAAAGATTCAATTCATGCATCAAAACATTTATTCACACATGCATAATTATTGAAAGAGTTGTTAGAGTTATTCTGTGTTTCCTTCAAAATTATTGTTCAAATTTGTCTATAAAATATAGTTTCTCTTTTAGCAATTTCAAATTACCCGAAGCTTCGTTTAAATTTAAGGATTTTAGTCTTTTAGCGGGTTATAAATGAATTCCTTTTTTTAATATATTTTCAGAAATTTTACGTTAGCGAAGCTCTTGGGACATATATTTTTTAAATGTAGGTATAAGAATTTCAGTGTAATTCTTGTTTATGTGGCAAATAATGCAAGTTTAATTCTTGTTTATGCGGCAAATAATACAAGTTTAATTTTATTGTTTTTTTTTCTTTTTTTAGGTGCGCTCGTAATTATATAAATACGTAGCCCCTATAGTCGTCGTTCGGTCCGTCAGTCTGTCTGTCTGTCCGTCTGTCCACATATAACAGCGCAAAAACTACTCAGCCGAATGGTTTGAAATTCAATATACACAATCGTTGCACATTTTGTCGAGTCATTTCAAATTATATGAAAATAGATTAGAAACTTAAAAATATATTAACAGAAGTTTTCTTCATTCTATTAAATCTTATCATACGTAATTAATTCAATGATATCCCATGATAGGTAATGATTCCAGGCTACCATGGTGATTACGTCCTACTTAAGATGGAGTCATGTTATTTCCGTATTAATGAATTTAATATATATAATAGTAATAAGATGTGTATTGATGCATTTTTGCATCAGAGTGCAACAGCTATTGCACCAAGATCTGAATATTTATGAAACTAGTTAATAGTACGAACGCACCGCGTTTGCCAAGTTTGACATTCCGACTTGTTTTAATTATTATAATTTATTTAAAAAGTGAGTTAACTTTTAAATGTATATTTTCATGAGATTTATAAAACTAAAAAGTGTCGATGAGTTATTGATAATTCCAGAAATGAAAAAAAAAAAAAAATCCCCTATTCAAAACAGAAAATAAGAAAAAAAGAGCAACATTGATAAAATGCTCCAATTTTTTTTGCTTTTTTTTTTTTGCTTTTTTAATTTCATGAATGTATATTCCATTTAACATCCGACATCACTGCATGCGCATAAAAATATTTTTAAACTTACACACAAAGACAATTGCTTACGGAATAGTTACTAATATTTTCCATTTAATATTTTAACTAAAAGCAGAACAAAGATTCAATTTATGCATCAAAACATTTATTCACACAAACATAATTATTGAAAGAATTGTTAGAGCCATTCTGTGTTTCTTTCAACCACACTGCAAATATAGAGGCGTCTTAAATTTAGACACATATGTGACTGAAAAAGAATTTTAGACACTTAAGTGTCTTAATCTGAAAATTAAGACATTATAGATGTCTTAATTTAAGATACATAAGTGTCTTCGTATGATCATGGTGTAAATGAACTGAGAATAGTGTCTAAAATATCCGCAAACGTCTTATTTTAAGACACTTCGTTACTTCAAACGTGTCTTAATTTAAGACGTTTGATTCTACCATTCTTCCTACGCAGTAACCACCAGGGGGCACTCTCAGTTGCGCATGCGTTTTAGATATCTTTTGTTTGAAATTGGTGTACGTTGCAATTCAAGTTTGTTTTTATGTACGCGTATATTTTAATTCGTTTTTTGCGAAATTTGAAGTTCTGTGATTTTAATTCGTTATTCACTTAGTTTATTTATGTATTGAATACGTACGTCTGACTTGTGTGCTTGACATCCAATGTCTCTTATAAGTTGTCGACGATATAAAGGCGGGATAGACACAGAATCAGACAACACTTGAAGATTACATCCGGGAATTCTACAAAGCGTGTGTAATGGACTTAGTGTTAATTTGTATTAATTTATACCAATAATATTGTGTTATTCGTCTTCGTCCTATCAAAGCTGGTAAAAAAATAGAAACTTTTGTCTGACGGGTCATGTTTTGAGGATGAGAGATTCCATTTTTTAAATATGGCTAGCCGGATATATTAAGGGATTTCCTTCTAATATGATGCAAGACTTTCTCCCTCACTGTGGTAGTTTTTAAAATTTCAAATCGAGGAATTTTTCTGACCTCTTGCAACATCGATTGAAGTAAGTGTCATAATTTCTTTATAGTACTCAAATTAGTGTCTTTTATGATTTTATTTATAGTATAAACAAAATCTTGCATGAAATTCAATTAGTTTTGAATCTGTTTGCGAAAAAAAAAACATTAATTCTAGAAGTATATATTTTTAAACTTATATGACGTTGTCTTTTATTACAAATTATATATTCTGAATTTTCATCTTTTTTCCCCAAATTTAAAGAGTTATTAATTAGTCAATATTACTAAAAGAGAGACATTTTAAGTTGAATATTCATTCTCTTGTTTTCAATCGCAGTTTCGTTTCAATGGTTAATTCTTATCTCACAGTAACGACCACAATGAAAGAAAAAAAAAGCTTTGGATAGATTTTTCTTCCTAGCCTAAAACCGCAGATTAAAAAATAAGATAAATGAAGTGCCTGAAAATGTATGACGTTGTCATGATTCATCTATTATGTGCTCCTTAATTTTAAAACTGCCAGTAAAATATACATGTGTATTTGATTTGAAATCAAGTCTAATATTGATTTTTTGATTATTTTTAGAAGAAAAGTAATTTGAAATTTATAATGGGAAAAGTAAAAAGCTACAACTAGATTTTGTACTTAATATTGTGATTTTTGTAACTGTATTTATATACACTTATACGAAAATTACAATAATGACAATTAGATGTTAAGATATATATTTACGACAAATGAAGTTTGGAAACTATAAGTTATTTTTTCTTCTTGTTATTAATGTAGGATATTTATTTATTTATTTTTATTGATAGTTGAATAGCTTTTGTGATTACCCTGTGATCTACATAAAAACTTGCCGAAGTGGCATGTGGCAATATGATTTTTTTTAAATTTAATTTTTAAATGATAAGAATTTAAATTTTTTTTTCGGGGAAGGGAGGGGGGATTTTGTATTCAATTTTCGTAAAGCTGATATCATAAATCCTTTTCGATATTGCACTGATTATAATGAAAGTTTTGAACTTTTAGAGTAGGACAAGATTAAAAACACAAAATATATTTAACAAAATACCGAAGTAATTTTTTTCTTCATGTTATTAAAGTGGAATATTTATTTTTTAATTTTTTTACTCATAGTTAAATAGCTGCTGTGATTATCATCTGATACATATGTAAAATTGCCTATGTGTCAATATAATTTTTTTTTAATCTAATTTTTAAATTATATGAATTTTCCTTTTTCGGGGAGGGAGGGGAGGGGATTTTATTGCAATTTTCGTACATCTGATATTTTAAATCTCTTTCGACATTCAACAGAGTATAATAAATATTTTAAACTTTTAGAATAGGACAAGATTATAAAAAAATATATATTTATCCATGTACCTTAAAAGCCCTTAATAGCGGACACTTCGGGATCGCGGAGTTTGTCTGATGATCGGAGATGTCTGCTTTTGTGAGTTAAAAATATACAAATATGTATGCGTATGCTTTGCGGATTAAAAAAGTGTTTGCTAAATAGAGGTGTCCACTATTCGTGAATGTCCATTAACCTCCACAATGGATACTCCCGAGTACCGGACATCTCTATTTAGGTAACCATAATGTAGGGTTGCATTTTTTGCAAAAGAACTTCTTGATTAAAGCATGGGTATTAAAGCACAGCCCCGTCCCCCTACAATTTAAGTAAAGCTTATATTTTAAATCCGTTTCGAAATTGTACTGAATATAATCAATGTTTTGAACTTTTAAAGTAAAATAAGGTTTAAAAAAATCATATTCAAAATCATATTTATCATCAAAACAAATATTTAGATAAATATTTTTTGCTTTTAATCTTGTTCTATTCCTGAAGTTCAAAATATTGATTATAATCAGTAAAATGTCGTAAAAGATTTAAATAAACAGCTTAACGAAAATTGCATACCAAAATTGGGAGTACCAACAAAATCAGGCTGTAGGGGGGGGTGGTGGAGGGGGCAGGACCCCAGCCAAATATTTTTCCAGGATTCAACGTGGTCAAACATGACTACGTATGACGCTTACAAAAAAAAATGGATGCTATTAAGACGTTTGAAGTGTCTGAAATTCAGACGCAAAAAGTGTCTGAAAAAATTCAAACATTTTAAAATGTCTGAAAATTGAACACTCCGTTTCAGACACTTACGTGTTTGAATTTCAGACATTTTAATTTACAGTGCATTATTGTTCAAATTTGTCCATAAATTGCAGAATTTCTCTTTTAGAAATTTTAAATAACCCGAAACTTCGTTTAAATTTAAGAATTTTTTATTCAAAAATGGAAACAAAAGATAAAGATAAAAAGATAAAAAGTGCAACATTCATAAAATTTTCTAATATTTCTTTTTATCATTCCATTAATGCAAATTGCCATTTAACATAAGACATCTTAACTACATCTTAACTGCATCTTAACTGCATCTTAATCTTAACTGCATGCGCATAAAAATATTTTTCAACTTACACAGAAATGTAATTCCTTAGGGGAATAGACACGAATATTTTCCAGTTAATATTTTAACTAAAAGCTGGACAGAGATTCAATTTATGCATCAAAACATTCATTTACGCAAACATAATTATTGAAAGAGTTGTTAGAGTCATTCTGTGTTTCTTTCAACATTATTGTTTAAATTAGTCTATAAATTATAGAGTTTCTCTTTTAGCAATTTTAACGTACGCCAAGCTTCGTTTAAATTTCAGGATTTTAGTCTTTTAGCGGGTTATAAATGAATTCCTTTTTTAATATATTTTCAGAAATTTTACGTAAGCGAAGCCGTTGGAACATTTTTTTTTTTTTTTTTTTTTTTTTTTAATGTCGATAGAAGAATTTCAGTTTAATTCTTGTTTATGCGGCAAATAATGCAAATTTAATTTTATTGTTTTCTTTTGTTTTTATAGTTGCGCTCGTAATTATAGAAATACATTGCACGCATAGTCGTCGTCTGGACCGTCCGTCTGTCTTTCCGCACATAAGAGCGCAAAAACTATCCAGCCAGCCGAATGGTTTGAAATTTAATATATATCGCTGCAGAATTTTCTCGAGTTATTTCAAATTTTATGAAATTCGAATATAAACTTAAAAAGATATTAATAAAAGTTTTCTTCAATCTATTAAATCCTATCATACGTAATTAATTCAATTCTATCCCATAATAGGTAATGATTCTAGGTTGCCATGATGATTACATCCTATTTAAGATGGAGTCTATTATTTCCGTATTTAATGTATAATATTCGTAATAAATTTTGTATTCATGCATTTTTGAATATCTGAATATTTATAAAACTAGTTATAGTACGAACGCACCTCATTTGCCACGTTTGACGTACAATTTACGACTTATTCTCCTTCTTATTATTTATATAAAAAATCAGTTAAATTTTAAATGTTCATTTTTATGAGATTCATAAAATTAAAAAAGGTCAATGAGTTATTGATAATTCCAGAAATGAAAAAAAAAAAAATCACTTATTCAAAACAGAAAATAAGAAAAAAAAAAAAAAGAGTAACATTGATAAAATTTTCAATTTTTTTTTTTTTTTTTTTTTTTTTTTTAACCATTTGGGAAAATGGTTATTGTCTTCTGTCATAGGGTAGGAAATCAAAAACATATCTGAAGCGTTTTATTGGTTGAATCCGCATTTTATTCGTTTTCTGATTGGTCTATACAGTAATCTGTATTTTCCCTTTACTTTCAACAGAGATGGATACTTCTGTTGCCACTATGACAAAAAAGTAATAAAAACTACAAAAAAAAATATATAACTCAGAAACAAATTGAGATACAGCTTTCAAATAAATTGCATTTAAAAGTACATTTTTTTCTCTATACGACGGTGTAAAAAGTAATATTGTGGGATGTTTAGAAGTTTAATAATGAAATTCCGTTTAAAATTGGTCCAGGAATATTAATGTTTAATCCATGGCGTACGTAATGTATGACCAGTTCAGTAGAAATTTAAAAATTTACAGTACCGAAAAATGTAATCCATGGCATACGTAATGTATGATCAACTCCGTGCGATTTTTTATGTCTTAAATTTTAGTGTTTGAAAAAAATCATTTTCCAAATAGTCGTTGTAATTTGTTAAATTGCCTTTTTTTTTTTAATCATTCCATTAAGGTAAATTCCATTTAATATCAGACATCACTGCATACGCATAAAATTTTTTTTATGCTTACACAGAAAGATAATTCCTTACGGGAATAGACACGAATATTTTCCTTTTAATATTTTAACTATAAAAGCAGAACAAAGATTCAATTCATGCATCAAAACATTTATTCACACAAACATAATTATTGAAAGAGTTGGTTAGAGTCATTTTGTATTTGTTTCTACATTATTGAGCAAATTTGTCTATAAATTTCAGAATTTCTCTTTTAGTAATTTCAAATTACCCGAAGCTTCGTTTAAATTTAAGAATTTTTGTCTTTTAGCTGGTTATAAATGAATTCCATTTTTAATATATTTTCAGAAATTTTGCGTAAGCGTAGCCCTTGGGACATATTTTATTAAAATCTAGATATAAGAATTTCAGTTTAATTCTTGTTTATGCGGAAAATAATGCAAATTTAATTTTATTGCTTTTTCCTTTTTAACACTTTCCAACAAAGTTGAAAAGTGTTTATGCATTCGGTTTGTCTGGCCGTCTGGCCGTCTGTCCACGCTTTAACTCCCGTAAATATACTCGGATTTTCATGAAATTGATAAGGGTTATTTAGGGTCACCAAAGCATGTTTGGTATTGTATATGAAGTATGTAGGATTAATCGTTCGTTTACAGGGCGCTCAAAAGTATTCTATTACATTATGGTATATGGGGAAAAATAGTTTGCAGAATATTTTAATGGCATTATGCTATTTCAAATGTATTGAAACTGACATAAATCACTGAATTTCACTACGATCACGTCAGAACAGAACATTCATAGCATTTTTTTATTCATTTACAGGGACACACAAAAGAAATCGTTTACAGTACTGTACTGTCTTTGAGTAATAATTGCTGGAGTGCACGGTTTAAAATTCGGTATGCGCTTTTACATTTAATTAATTTTTTGCATCTTATTCGTTATATATAAATTCCATACCTCAAATACAGGGCTGCACAAAAGTATTCACGTATCGTTCTCCTTAATAGAGGAAATTGCTGAAAGTAAATTTTCAACTGAAGTATATGTAGCTCTTAAGTGAACTAAATTTTGGCTTGTATGTAGCTAATAGATTCATATCTATAACTCATATACAGAGCTGCTGAAAAAATTCGTATAATTTTCCGATTGTGGATGGGAATAGCTGAAATTGGGTTTTGAAATATATTATGCGTTTCCATATGGTTCAATTAGACGTAATATTTTAATTTATTAAACAGTGCAGTTTTGTTACATTATTCTGAATGTGTTGGAAAGTGATTCATAATCTATGCTTGAGGCATGATTTTTTTTTACTTGTTTTTAGGCGCGTTCGTAATTATATAAATACATAGCATCTGCAGTAGTCCTCTGGTCCGTCCACATATAACAGAGAAAAAAATACCCGGCCGAATGGTTTGAAATTTAATATATATATATATAATCGCTACAGACTTTTCTCGAGGCATTTCAAATTTTACGAAAATAGAATAAAAAATTAAAAAGATATTAATAAAAGTGTTTTTTATTCTATTAAATCTTATCATATGTAATTAATTGGATGATATCCCATGATAGATAATGATTCTAGGTTGCTATGGTGATTGTTCTATAAAATCCTATCATACGTAATTATTTCAGTGACATTCCATGATAGATAATGATTCTAGGTTACCATGGTGATTATTCTATTAAATCCTATCATACGTAATTATTTCAGTGACATCCTATGAGAGGCAATGATTCCATGTTGCCATGGAGATTACGTCCGCTTTAATATGGAGTCCTGTTATTTCCGTATAAATGGATTTAATACACTCGAAATAAAAAGGAGTGACTATTCACTCCGGAGGAGTGAATAGTCACTCTGTCGTACAGTCAAAATATGCCCAACCTGTTTAGAGTGACTATTCACCCTGAGCAAAAGTGAAATTTTGATTCTCTGAAAGAGTGAATAGTCACTCCTGGGAAGTAAATATTCACTCTAAACAGGGGTGGATAATCACTCTTTCGGAGGAGTGACTATTCACTCTTGCTAAAAGAGTGCGTTTTTCACTCCTGGTAGGAGTGAATGTTTATGTTTTATGGGGTCAATTCTTTTTTTATTTTGCTTTTATGGGCATTTTAAAAGACTCACACCTTTTACAGCATGCAATGAAAATAGATACAAGCGTGGTAAAGATTGGAATAAAATACTTTATTAGCAATATTTATTTACTTCACAGTTTGTAACACTAATTAAACTTTTAACGAAAAATTTAGCTAAAGTTACATATGAATTAAATTATATTACTGACAGAAAAAACTAAAATATTTTATTACAATCTTATCCCTTGTGTTTGCTTTCATTGCATGCCCTATAAATATATGACAATTTTAAAATGCCTATAAGGGCAAGAAATTAACCGAAATCTTAATCAGTTATCGTTATATTTTTCTTTGCACATAATCATTTAGTATTTTAATAATGCTTGTGATGTACGTTAATTATGTTCTTTTTTTTTCACGTGTAACTCCAATTTGAAATATTTAGTTCTCAGAATTCATTGCTAATGCATTTAAATCCAATCAAACGTTATTGTTTACTGCATTTTAGTGACTTTTAAAGTTTTATTAATAGCCGTATAGGTGGCTGTCATATGATTAACAACGTGTGATTTCATTTTAATTTTTGTTTTAAATATACAACTTTATCTCTTTAGCGCTATTTTTCAGAACCTATTGTTCTAAAATATTTTTTTTTCCACTAAAAACACAATTTTTATCAACTCACATATATTTTTTAATAAGTTTCAAGCTTGATCTAAATATTAAGAATGTGTAAGATTTTTTTACTAAAGCATATATACTAAAGCAGTTTTATCTATAAACTTCATATCAGATGTATGAAAAAATACTTTATTTCAGTGCCTAAATATCATGTTTTTTTTTTTTGTTGTTTTTTTTTTTTTTTTTTTTTTTTTTGTGACAATAATTACGTGTATCATAGCTATGTAACTATTGTTTGAAGTAACTATTTTTAAAAGCATTAGATTTAGATCATATTAATACATGCTTGTAAGGAAAAGCGAAAATAAGACGTGTCAGTATCTTGGCACGAATTAGAGTTCAACGAAATATTCGGTTTCAGTTTCGGTACAAAATCTCACTTTCTAGGACCATACTTCTTCTACAAAAATACTTCCAAATATTCAGCTTGTACCGAAACGGACCGAAATAATTTTTATTCCTAAAATCTCATTTCTTCCTTTCGGAATTTTCGATGTTAGCCATCGATTTGAGCTATATTGGCTCAAATGACACCTTGTTTATTTATTACTATGTGCCTCGCTTTTTTATACTTATCAGTCATCACTGATTCAAGATATGCGTTCAAATTATAAGCAATGCATATGTGGCTAAACTTTCAGAACGCTTTTCACGTTCTCACTAAAATCCGCAATCTTAACAGTGGTAATTATTTTCTTTTTAGTTTGAATACCACGAGCCGAACTATTTCGAACGCGCTTTAAGAATGGTGTAAATAAAAGTAGATAATTAAAGAGCTGATGATATTTTAAAAAGTCATTATAAAAATTATGTATACCTAAAACGTTTTTTAATCAGTTGATATTCGTATAATTAGAAAATCATTCAGTGTTATTGATGAATTACTTACATTTTATTTCCTATAAAAATCAGTGTTGGTCAGATGCACAGAGAGACAACTTGGGCCCCGGGGATAAAATTTCCAAACAGCGTCAACATTTCAAAATTTCTTAAGAGAAAGGAGGGGGGGGGGGATTTTGGAGGGGAAGGGGGTAGCAAATATTTATTTTGATCTTGATCAGAGAAGAAATTGAAACAGTTTCATTTCCACATATAGAGAAATTCACATATTATAAAATGGTTAATTTTTTCGTAAAACATACTTAATTTTTTTTAAATTGAGTTTATTTCAATTAATTTAATTGCAAGATAAACTGAAAGTTTGCGCATAATTAAAAATTATATATATATATATATATGTGTGTGTGTGAGAGAGAGAGAGAGAGAGTGAGTGAATTAGTGAGTGAGTCACTTCAGTCAGTCAGTGAGTGAGTCAGCGAGGGGAGTGAGTGAGTGAGTTTGTTAGTTAGTTAGTTAGTTAATCACTTTAAATTTAGTTTTAAGACATTTTCGTTTTCGCATATTATAAAATGGTTAATTTTTTTCGAAAATCATAATGTCAATTCTTCTTAATTGAGTTTATTTCAATTAATTTGATTGCAAAATAAACTGAAAGTTTGTGCATGATTAAAAATTATATGTGTGTGTGTGTGTGTGTGTGTGTGTGTGTGTGTATGAGATATAGAGTGAGTGAGTCAGTCAGTCAGTGAGTGAGTCAGTGAGGGGAATTAGTGAGTGAATGAGTCGGTGAGTGAGTGAGTTTGTTAGTTAATGAGGTTAATCACTTTAAATTTAGTTTTAAGACATTTTCGTTTTCACATATTATAAAATGGTTAATTTTTTTCGAAAAACATAATGTTACTTCTTTTTAATTGAGTTTATTTTAATTAATTTAATTGCAAAATAAACAGAAATTTTGTGCATAATTAAAAATTATATATATATATATATATAGTAAATAAAATATATATATATATATATATATATATGTAGTCAGTTCAGTCAGTCAGTTCGTGAGTCAGCGAGGGGAGTGAGTGAGTGAGTGAGTTTGTTAGTTAGTTAGTTAATCACTTTAAATTTAGTTTTAAGACATTTTCGTTTTCACATATTATAAAATTGTTAGTTTTTTTTCGAAAAACATAAGGTTAATTCTTTTTAATTGAGTTTTTTTCAATTAATTTGATTTCAAAATAAACTGAAAGTTTGTGCATAATTAAAAATTATATATGTGTGTGTGTATGAGTCAGTAAGTCAGTTCAGTCAGTCTGTCAGTGCGTGAGTCAGCGAGGGGAGTGAGTGAGTGAGTGAGTTTGTTAGTTAGTTAGTTAATCACTTTAAATTTAGTTTTAAGACATTTTCGTTTTCTCATATTATAAAATAGTTAGTTTTTTTCGAAAAACATAAGGTTAATTCTTTTTAATTGAATTTTTTTCAATTAATTTGATTTCAAAATAAACTGAAAGTTTGTGCATAATTAAAAATTATATATGTGCGTGTGTGTATGAGACTCAGTGAGTCAATGAGTGAGTCAGTAAGTCAGGTCAGTCAGTCAGGCAGTGCGTGAGTCAGCGAGGGGAGTGAGTAAGTGAATCAGTTAGTTAGTTAATCAATTTAAATTTATTTTTAAGACATTTTCGTTTCCGGTCGAAGCTATGAAGATAAACGATATTAAGTTTTGAGCTTTAAAACTTGCTTTGGTCGTACTGATTATCACTCTTGAAAATTTGTTCCATTAGTTTAAAAATACCCTTTATAATCGAAACCACGAACGAAAAGATGAATCAGCATAATTTTCCTGAAAATTAATTAAGTTCGAAGTGTTTATTTTTAAGTGATTTAGAATTAAAAAAATTCACTACTAAACCTCGAATAAAAAAAATGAATTAAAAAAATTTTTAAATTAAAAATTTATTACTTACATATAAGTCCCCCATAAAATTGTTTATTCGCTTTTCTTTTTTTTTAAGCAGGATTAATATTAGAGTATTTTCAAAATTAATGACTTTTTTAATTTCCTCCAATTAAATACAGTCTAAATACACATAAAAAAAAAACTTTTAAAAAAATCAATTTTTAGATATACCAATTTCCAAAAACATTAACTTTAGAACCAATTCATGTTACACTAACATATGCTTTTAAAAAATGCAAAAATAACACGAGACAGTATAAAAAATGTTTTTAATTTCAGTCATCTAATATAAGCAACAACAACAACAAAAAATCGTAATACTTACGCTTCATTACGTAAAAAAAAAACACCTGTAATACTTAAGTGCTTACATTAAAGTTACATGGGAAACGCATTTCAATTTCTTAACCTTTCTATTTTGACCCGAGAAAAAGAAATATTCGACTAAATTACCATCGCCCGTTCAGATAGTTATAATCCATTACACACAGTATCTCTAGTTTTTTGTCCATTTTATTCTTTTTCCACCTTTTTTTGGCCATTAATTGGAAAGAAAATGCAAAAGTAAGCGAATTTTTTCCGACTGTACCACTCAGGCCAAAATCTCCAGAGATTCGATAATAAAAAGAAGTCGCGGATGCATTTAATATTTATGAAATGCATTTAATATTATTGATGTCAAAATCATACGATACATTAATTATCGGAAAACACTTGAGTATTTGCAGAAAAATTTTAAGTACTAGATGGTCGATAGTCTGTATAAAGTTTGGCTTTAAATTCGGGTCCGATTTTTTTTTTTTTTTTCATTTTAGAAAAAAATTACTTTTAGATTAAAAAAAAACAACTAAAAATAGCTATCTGACAAATATTATGGTTTTCTTAAATTTAAATTTTAGCCCTTTCGCGTCCGAATATTTTTATTTAGGACTAAAATTACTTTTATGCTTAAAAAATTAAAAATAGCCATCCAAATGAAATTTAACGAAATTTAACGAAAAAAATTTAGCTCTTTCGGATTCGATTATTTTTATTTTAAACTAAAATAACTTCTATGTTTAAAAAATTTAATATACCTATCCAAATGACAAAGATTAAATTTTTCTGAAGTTTATTGAAAACAAAAATGAACGCTTTCGTGTCCGAGTTTTTTTTTTTTTTTTTTTTTTTTTTTTTTTTTTTTTTACTTTGTAAAAAAAAAAAAAAAATAATTTAGGCTTTAAAATTAAACTTATCTATCCAACTGACAAAGACAAATAATTTTAGTCCTTTCGAATCCATTTTTTTTTTTTACTTTCGAAAAAAATACTTTTACGTTTAAAAAATTAAAATACCTATCCAAATGACAAAGGTTAAGGTTTTCAGAAATGTAACGAATAAATTTTAGCCGTTTAGAGTCTGACTTTTCTTTTTTTTTTTTTTTTTTTTTTTTTTTTTTTACATTCGGTAAAAAATATTAAGTTTAACTTTTTTTTTTAATACCTTTCCAAATGTCAAAGATTAAAATTTTCTGAAATTTAATGAATAAATTTTCGTCCTTTCGGGTCCAATTTTTCTTTACTTTTATACTTAAAAAATTAAAAATACCTTTCCAAATGACAAAGATTATCGTTTTCTGAAATTTATTGAAAAAAAAATTAGTCTTTCGTGTCTGATTTTTTTTTTTTTTTTTACTTTGGAAACAAATTACTTTCGGACTTTAAAATTAAGTGTATAGACAAAGACGAACAATTTTAGTCCTTTCTGGTCCTTTTTTTTTTTTTTTTTTTTACTTTGAAAAACATATTTTTATGTTTAAAAAATTAAAAATACTTATCCAAATGACAAAGGTTAAGGTTTTCTGAAATTTAATGAATGTCGTTGATGAATTAATTACATTTTATTTTATATGAAAATAAAAAGTTTTGATCAGAGGCACAGAGAGCGAACTTGGGCCACATGTATAATTAATTAATAATTAGGTATGTTTAATAAACACATATAATTAATTAATAATTATGTATATTTTTGTATGCATAATTACATAAAAAAATCAACATTTTCGTTTTCATTTTCGGCCGAAAACAGGAAGATTACCGAAATTCGGTTTCGGTTACATTTTCGATTTTAAAAACCTGTTTCGGTCGAACCTTAGTAATACAGTAAACTTCCTATTGTCTGCCACTCTATCAACCGTCACCCTCTGTTAACCGCCACCCCTTTCCTTAGAAATGAAAAATTGAAATTCAAATGCGCATAAACCCGAGAGAGACGGCGCTATTTTGAGTTAAAGGCTTATCAAAAGCCAGGAACAGCAGCTAGAAAATATTTCTGAGGATGAAATCATAGACTGGCTTAATTGATGGCTTAATTGACAAGAATGATATTGGTTACGAAGAATTAACTTATAACGAAATTATTCAAAATGTTTGGAATCCAGATAAACCTGAAGCGGATGAATGTGTTAAATCGGAGAATTTTCATCATCCAGGATTATCCAGGAGTCGATCATGCAGACTATACTCTCTAAATGCATTAAATGGTTTGAGATGCAGGAGGAAGCAGATGCAACCCAAGTATTTTTATTACGTAGAATTCGTAATCTTGCTGCATTAACTGCTCAGCTCAACAAGCGCAAAACGTTTTGACACATTTACAAATTCATTTTTTAACGGAAAGATATAAAATTGGAAAGCCTGGCAATGGAAGCGATTTGGAATTGAACTGTTTTTTTTTCTTTTTTTGATCAATAAATTACCTATTGAGTTATAAGCGAATTTGATCACGTGACAAACACGTCTTTCGCCCGCTCTTGAGTGCTTTTTCTATCTTCGCTTGGAAATTTGGTTCAAAACGCCCACTTTGACACTATTTTCTGAAAGATCTATTGCGTTTGCAAAAAAAATGAAAAAACCAGCTCAATGACATAGTTTCTGAACAACAGCACCAGCTAGTTTCATGCATTTTCGAACAAAAGTAAATAGTGTATTGTATTACTTTGTATGAAAACAGGTGCTACGTATTTATTCAGTAAAATTCTAAATTTCTCTGATAAATAGATTTATTATCAGTTATTCTTTTTATAAACAAAAGTACACAACAAATATAAAACAATCAACAATCAATTTTTAATTATTCTTATTTATAAATTACCATATGGAAGTGTAATTTTAGTAACAGTCTGGTACTGCGTTTCGATTGTACGTCTATTTCGGTTATTCGCCACACCATCGGTCTCATGAGTAACGGTTAATCGGAAGTTTACTGTATTACAGATGCAATTTTGTCCTATATAAAAATTCAGTATGAAAATCAAGTCAGTTATTTATCAAAATACAATACATAATATTTATAATTTATAAATATATTTTATAATATTTTACTCATCGCCGAGGACTTTTTATTTCGTTTGAGGAATTACCACAACAAAAGTAAGAAAAAAAAGTAAAATTCTACTACTGAATTGAAAATAAAAGTCTTATTAGGTAGCTTTCATTATAAAAAGCTACCTATTGCAGCCGTTCGGAGGAAAGCGATTTCAAAAAATTTTGGTATATTTTCATCGATCATGACCCCCAGACCCCGAAACCACCCTCCGTTCAAAAGTTGATATATATATATATATATATATATATATATATATATATATATATATATATATCCATATATATATATATACATCTGACCTTTGTCATACTGTAACTCTCGAATTTACGAACCGATTTGGATGTAATTCGGTATGTACATAGTACATAACAATGTCTCGACCGAGTTCGTTGGCCAGCTTCATCCGCCATTTTGTTTCAAAATGGCGGCCATTTAAAATTTTCTTAAAAATTTTAAATTTGAAATGTGGTACCAAAGAATTGAAAATGGAAAAATATTTTTTTCTTATGTATTTGACCTTTATACAAAGATTCCGGAGCAGTTTTTGTTTCGTCTATATCTTAAAAAATGTCTGAGTTATAGCATTCTGAATTTCTAGCATGGCTGACATTTTGAAACGTCCTGAATTTTGTCACGCGATAAAAGGCGTATTTATGAACCGATTTGGATGTAACTTCGTTTGTACATAGTACATACCAATGTCTCGACCGAGTTTGTTGGCCAGCTTCATCCGCCATCTTGTTTAAAAATGGCAGCCATTTAAATTTTTAAGAAAAATTTAAATTTGAAATGTGGTACCAAAAAATTGAAAATTGAAAAAATATTTTTTCCTTATGTATTTGATCTCGATACAGAGATTCGGGAGCAGTTTTGGTTTCGTCTATATCTTAAAAAATGGCTGAGTTATAGGATTTTGAATTTCTAGCGTGGCTGACATTTTGAAACGTCCTGATATTTGTCACGTGATAACAGGCGTATTTATGAACCGATTTGGATGTACTTTGGTGTGTACATAGTACATACAGATATCTCGACCGAGTTCGTTGGCCAGCTTCATCCGACATCTTGTTTCAAAATGGCGGCCATTTAAAAAAATTTAAAAAATTTAAAATTTAAAATGAGATACCAGAATATTAGAAAATGAAAAAGATTTTTTTGTATGTATTTGACCTTAATACGAAGTTCCCAGAACAGTTTTTGTTTCGTCTATATCTAAAAAAATGGCTGAGTTATAGCGTTTTGAATTTCTATTGTGGCTGACATTTTAAAACGACCTGATTTTTGTCACGCGATAACAAGCGTATTTATGAACCGATTTGGATGTTACTTGGTCTGTACATAGTACATACCAATGTCTCGACCGAGTTCGTTGGCTAGCTTTATTCGCCATCTTGTTTCAAAAGGGTTGCCATTAAAAAAAATTAAATTTAAAATTTAAAATGAGGTATTAAAAAATTGGAAAATGAAAAAGATTTTTTTATGTGTTTGGCCTTGATACAAAGATTCCGGAGCAGATTTTGTTTCTGAAAATTTGTTCTTTTGTTTATATCTTAAAAAATGGTTGAATTATAGCACTTTGAATTTCTAGTATGGCTAACATTTTGAAACGATTTTGTATTTGTCACGCGATAACACACGTATTCGCCTATTTCTATGTGAGAAAGCATGTGGATAGTATACATCAACATCTCAGCCAAATATAAGTTACTTTAAATAAAAGCAGCTTGGATAAAACTGACTAATTTCGTGAAATTCTCATTCATAATGATTTAGTATTGATAAAAATTAGTATTGAATCTCCTATATTCGGTTTCCACTAAATTCAGCTTCGTGTGTTTGAATAATATAAGTTGGCTTTTTTAAAATAAGGTATTTGAAAGCTACCTCTTCCTCCCGGCACTGGCCGGAAGGACTTTTTTTAATTTATTACCAAA
The DNA here is from genome assembly GCA_963932465.1 of Maratus speciosus. NCBI lineage: Eukaryota > Metazoa > Arthropoda > Arachnida > Araneae > Salticidae > Maratus > Maratus speciosus. Next base: position 86,931,226 of record OZ010799.1, on the reverse strand, counting down.
GTGTTCACCCAGATGTTACTAAGTGCATGTTTCATTATTTATAAGACAACATCTCGTTTTAATATTGCATGAAACGAATTTTTAAAAGGAATCATACATTGAATATTTAAGCGATAACTTTTCGGTGAAATTCCTTTAAGTACTAGTAAAATTTATTTTTGCAAAGTTAACTAGAATACATTAAAAAAAAAATTGTATAATCATTTGTACCACATTTGACTATCAAATATTTAGAAAAACGTTTTATCTGAAAGAAATGGCGTGTAAACTTATGTAGAAATTGTATGATAAATATTTAAAAATACAGTGAAACCTCCTTGTGCGACCACCTCCCTGAACGACCATTTTTCATGGAACGAAATTTATTCCCATAGGCTAGGGGTGCACAACCTTTTTAAGACAAGGGCCACTTACAAAAATGTTTGGGTCGTCGAGGGCCACATCAGTAACACAGAGAAAATTCTATATCTGGGAGGTAGGGGGGGGGGGGTCTAAGTCTTTGTTCTTGATGAATAATAATTTTTTGTCTATAATAAAAATAAACAAACGGAAATAAATAACTGTATGAAGGAATGCAGGGCTTCTTCGCCTCTGTATGAATAATCATTCAACACTTTATGAAGACTAACAGTTCCTTCTTGACAAATGCTAACTTGAAGGAAAAAAATTACACAAAATTTCTAAATAATTGAACGCTATTGAAAATTAAAAAAAAAAATATTGAAGAATAACTTCATTTAAAATAAAAGGAAACTTTTTTTTGAAATAACAAGACATTGATGGGCTAATTATGCTATTTTTTTCTGCGGACTATATTAACAAAACTCGTTTTTTTTTTCTTTCTTTTGTCAATCAAGTGGGACTGATTGACGAAATTCGCGATTTTTATCAACGACCGATTGACAGATTTCGCGGTAATTTTCCATTGCCCATTGGCAAAATTTGCAATCTTTTCAAACAAGCAATTTGCGATACCTGCAATAAATTGACGCAATTCGCGATTTTTTTTCAGCGATAAATTTTAAAATTTCGCGATTTTTTTTCCCACAACGGATCAACAAAAATTGCGATTTTTTTCCAGCCCCGATCGAATTATTTCGCGACTTTTTTGTTCTGCGATCGATCTTCGAAATTTGCAAGTTTTTTCTATGAACGATTGACAAAATTCGCGATTTTTTTTCATGAGTGATTGGCGAATTTTGCGATATTTTACGTGACAGATTGACAATATTTGCAATTTTTTTCCACTGATCAATCGACGAAACGTGATTTTTAACTGTTATACATTGATGTAATTTGCGATTTTTTTCGCGCAATAAATTGGCGAAAATCGCGATTTCTTTTATGCGCACAATCGATGAAATTTGCGATTTTTTCCTGCGACCAATGGATTTCTATTTCATGATATTTTTTGGGACCGACACACAAATTTTGAAATTTTTTTCCGTGAGCTATTCCCGAAATTTGCGAATTTTTGGGAAAATTCACGATTTTTTTTCACGAGCGATTGATAAATTTCGCAATATTTTTGCGACCAATTGACAAAATTTGTAATTTTTTCTATCAATTGTCAAAATTCGTGTTTTTTTCCGCGACAGATTGACAAAATCGCGATTTTTCCGCAGTCGATCAACGAAATTTGCAATTTTTGTACCTCATTGACAACATTCGCGATTTTACTGTGCCCGATTAACAAAATTCGTAATTGTTAACTGAAACTGATGAAATTTGTAATTTTTCCCGCAATAAGCTTGCGAAACTCGCGATTTTTCCGTAGCCGATCAAGAAAGTTAATAATTTTTCCGCAGCTCCTTGACAAAATTCGCGATTTTTCCGCGTCCGATCAACGACATTCGCGATTCTTAACTGACTCTTAAGAAATTGATAATTTTTACGCAACAAATTGATGAAATTCGACTTTTTTTCTCGCGATAAACTGACGAAACTCACGATTTTTCCGCAGCCGGTCAACAAAATTTGCAATTTTTCCGTACCTCATCGAAAAAAATTCGCGATTTTTGTGTGCCCGATCAAAGAAATTTGAGACTTTTCCGCGCCGAGTCGATAAAATTCGCGATTTTTCCTCTCGCGATCAACAAAATTCGAAAATTTTTGGCGCCCGATAAACGAAATTTGCGATTCTTAACTCATTCTGACGAAATTTGTAATTTTTCCCTCGGCAAAGTGACAAAATTCCGCTTTTTTCTCACGATCAACTAACAAAACTCGCAATTTTTCAGCAATCGATCAAGGATTACATAATCGACATAATTCGCCATTTAACGAGTCCGATCAACGAAATTCACGATTTTTAACTGACTCTGACGAAATTTGCAATTTTTTCAGCGGCAAATTGTCGAAATTCGCGATTTTTCCTCGTAATAAAATGACAAAACTCGAGATTTTTCCCCAGTTGATCAACGAAATTTGAGATTTTTCTGCGACTCATCGATAAATTTCGCGATTTTTCCGAACTCGATCAACGAAATTTGCGATTCTTAATTGGCTCTGATGAAATTTGCGATTTCTTCCCGTGGCAAATTGTCGAAATTCGTGATTTTTTTCCTGCCACATATGGACAAAAAATTGCAATTTTTCCAGTTATAAATTGACGAAATTATGTAAAAAAAAAAAAACCCGAAGAAATTATATAAATTGTTATCGCGGGACATAAGTTAACACATGGGGGGGCCACTTTTGACCCGCAGGCCACAGGTTGTGCATCCCTACCATAGGATCAATACTAATTTTACCTCCATTCAGAGACATTCCCAGTTAAACTCCCTCCATGAGTGACCAATTTCTTTGAAAAAAAAAAATGAAACAAATACCGTTTTTTCCTAGTCGCCTGAAGAAGGTTTTATTAGAAAAATAATTCCGGAGAGCACATTATTCATCAAACTTCTAAACTAAGTTTAGATTTTTTTCTTTTCCGGTAACTTTTAAGGATTTAAACCCCTTTGTGCCTTTTTAGGCAATGAATTTAACTCTGATGACAAATTAAGAATGACGGTTTATAAATTCCATCGCCCTATTCAGTCAGGAAACTCTCAAAGAAATTAGATAAATTAATGAAATCGTCATTATTTGTTTGCGTTCAAAAAAATTGCATTTATTTACTGCATGTCAAAAAGTCTTGGAAATAAAAGTTATAAATGAAAAAATCTTAAAATCAAAGCAAACGTCAATGTATTCATTTTTTAAACTCTGCACTAATTAACTTATGTAATTAAGTTTTGTTTTAATACTTAAATTTTTATATTTTTGCCTAATGTGAAAAATAAATTTTAGTAACATTAATTGTTACCATTTTTCAACAATTGAAATCTAGATATAAACATGATCTCCATTAAGAGACCACCTCTCGGAGCGAACAATTTTTACTAGAACGGAACGTGGTCGCTTTAGGGAGGTTTTACTTTATATTGTTTTGTTTAGTGCGTTATGATAGGAGAGCGTGGCATACCTTGAGATAATTTTAATACACTTTTATTTAGCTCAACTAGGTTTTTGTATATAGAGATGGAATTATTTTTAGCTCACTTCCTGTTATGTTATACAAATTATGTACAGTCGTGGGGGAAAAAAAAGTAAACACCCTCTACTAACTCTGAAACTAACTATAATAGAAGAAAGTTACTGATAAAAATTTACTTAGGGGGCTTTCTACAAAACAAAACCAGACCAAACTTTGTTTGTTTTTTAATAGCAACACCCAATTTTGACAATATATTTTAAATCTTTTGTTCAAACTGTGTACAGAAACGAAATTTCATGTCATTTGGATGATATGTTTTTGAATGATAAACATTCAAAATATAGATCTTCTAATGTTAAATTACATTTTCATATTTTTATTAATATCTCCTCAAATTATTATCCTAATGTGATAATTTTTTTGTGTTTATAATACTAAAAAACCCAAACATAACTACATTAAATTTGTAATTTAAAAAAAATTATAATATGAATTATGAAATTAATATTCGAAAAAAAATATGAATTGCAACATACAATTTTTTTGATGCATTTATATTTATTATGTCCTGCTTTAAGCAACTTCCCAATTTCAAATTTTTCTTCCAAGTAGTTTCCGAATTATGATTAAAAAAGTCAAAATGATAAGTCTAGGTTTAAGTCTAGTCTATGGTGTGCCGAAAAGCATAATATGAAATATGTATATTTTACTCATTTTATTGAAACATTCGGGCTTGCAATAGTCGAAACATATTAAGCGAGTGAAATTATCATATTGGCAAGAAATAATACATTAAGGGTGTTCTCAAATCCAAAAGGCCAACTTTCTGACATAAGTTTTAATTTATTTTTGTTCGAAAATGCATGAAACTAGCTGGTGTTGTTGTTCAGTAACTATGTAATTGAGCTGTTTTTTCCTTTTTTTTTTTTGCAAACACCATAGATCTTTCAGAAAATAGTGTCAAAGGGGGCGTTTTGAACCGAATTTCCTGCGAGAAGGAAGAAAAAGCACTCAAGAGCGGGCGAAAAACGGGTTTGTCACGTGATCAAAAATCCTTTATAATTCAATAGGTAATTGATTAATCAAACAATGGAAAAAACAGTTGAATTCCAAATCGCTTCCATAGCCAGGCTTTCCAATTGTATACCTTTCCGTTAAAAAATGAATTTGTAAATGTGTCAAAACGTTTTGCGCTTGTTCAGCAGAGCAGTTAAGCCTTAATAGAAGTAGCATAATCATTCTGTAGTATTTCATCCATCGAAAACCAAACTTTCATTTGGATACAGTCCCTAAAATAGGCTCACTTTAAAATAATTAATTTCTCTGAAACTAATCGAACGGATTTCATGAAAATTTGTTCTTAGTTTAATAGAAGCGTGTATAATTTATTTATTGTGTCAAATTTGGGTATTGCTATTGAGAAAAAACAAATTTTGGGTTCCTTTTGATATGTTGATGTCCCCATAAGAAAATTTTATATACATGATTTAAAAGCAGAGTTTAGCTCCTATCGTTTGGTACAATTAACTTTCTTCTACAGTAATTTGTTGCAGAATTAGTTGGACGTGTTTACTTTTTTTTTTCCGCGATTGTACAAGAGTGTATTCCCTATGGTTTTTAACAAATAAAATGTTAAATAAAGCATAGTTTTTGAAAATATTTTGACAAATAAGAAAACAAGGGACTTTTAAAAAAAAAGTACACAGAAAAAAGAAGTTAAAAATAATTATTTCTTGAGGAGATATTTTAAATATAAGAATGCATCAAACAACTAAACAAGTGGGTAAGTGTGATCACAGATCGCACAGAGGGTTTCGTTTAATATTCCTTCCAAAACATTTTATCCTTTTGCAAAATCTGTTCGTTCTACATTTCGCAACCAGGGGGCGCACTTTATTCTAAACCTCGATCCGAACGAAATTCTGTTTTACAACCTATCCGTAGATATATTAGTCGAGGGGATCGGGCCCATAGCACCCGAGATAGGTAGGCGCCCCTATCGGTGAAAAGTGGAACTAAAATATGTAAGGCTATGGTGCATAATATGAAAGAGTGGTCAAAGGGGCGTCGGCAAAAGTTAGAAAAGTGCCCCCTGGGTGAAAAAGGGGGAGGATAAAGAATTGCTTAAAATACACAAGTTAGAGACCGGAGAGGAAAATGTAAGACTTTTTAAAATTTTCATTATTTGTCGTGTGATCGCAAGTGCTCAGCTATAAGTATTCAAAATTTCAAGTCTTCAACTTCATTAGGGGCTCAGTTAGAAAATAAAGCTTAAAATACATAAGTTAGAGCCCCGAGAAAGGTACTTTTCCTATACCAAACTGACACATTCATTTTGTTTATTTTATAATTGTATTAATTTTTGAAACACCACAATCGTCTGGTAATGGTTTTTAATGTTATTTTATACTTTAATGTGTTGTACATTATTTCTCAGTTTTATTAAAATCAACTTGTAACATTTTGAGTAATCGCTACTTTTGTTGTTTTTCCTTAATTTTTGGAAACCAGTGTTGTTTCTAAGAACGGTCTCTGTGACGGACGAACAGGCAGACAGACAGACAGACAGATGAGTGAGACGAATAGGATTTCGTCAGATGAACGAAACCCTAAAAATTAAAATTACTGTGTGGAATTCGGAACGTGAGTAGCAGCCTCTGAGAAATTCTTTTATAAAAGATTTTGCGATGTTATTATTATATTTTATTCTTCTTGTAGAAATGCATGCATAAAATCCAAAGCATAAAAGAAGTGAACAATGAAAGAAGGAAAATTACTGTAAATAAAAAAAATTAATATTTCACTTTATGCGTAAGTTCAATAAAGAAACTGGTATAAATTGTAATACTATTTACATAAATAAAATTTGCCAAAAAACATAACTTTTAGGCGGTTTAGATAAACTTCAACACATCACACATCCTTTCCGCTTTTATTTTTATCCAAATCAAAAATATGATTGTTTAAAACAGAATCAAAAAGCGCATTGATGCATTTTTTGAAACAATACTGGAAAAGGATAATTTTGAAGGAAAAGAATGAATGTGCACGATAAAAAAATAAATAAAAGGAAGAAAAGAAAGAATTTCGTCTTCCGTAAAAAATATAAATTTTGAGCAATATACATAAATTTAAAATATTACGATTTAAAAATTTCAAAGACAAATTGTTTTAAACTCATAACGACCGGATGCACGGTATTTCTTTGAACTGATTATTTTTGATACATTTTTCAAAATAGAATGCGTATTTTCAACCTCCCGAAGAGCAGCGAAATATTGAATTATAGACGGAAATCGTGAATGCTTTTAAATAAATATATATACATTTCTTTTCCCTATTAACTTCTAAAGAAATAATACGTTTTGCACTCGTCGGAAATTTCAGTTACTTTTTGATGCAAGAATATGCTTGAAGTTTCACATTGTAATATTTTCATTTTTTTTTCTTTCTTTTTTCTTGTATCAATAAAAATAAAAATTCAAATCCTTAATAAGATGGATTTCAAAAGAAACGAAACGTAGTCAAATTATGCAACGCGTAGTCTTTGAACACAATTTGTAAAAAAGAAAAAGGAAAATCTGACTCAAATGCTTAGAAATGATGAATACATTATGTCACTAATCTAATAAGCAACTTACTTCTACCTAATGACGTGTTTGGTAGTGAAAGGTGAAAAAATATGCGGTAAGAAATCCTTAAATTTCTCAACTTCCACAATTGAAAATAAGTTTTTGAATTAGATTGTGCAACAATCACCCAATCGATCAGGGATTTTCAAACTATACACTGTAAAAAAGGGAAACTGTTTCTTAATATACGAAAAAATCACCAAATTGATCAGGGATTTTCAAACTATGCACCGTAAAAAAAAAGGCAAATGTTTCGTAATATATGAAAAGTCACCAAATCGATTATGAATTTTCGAAGTATGCACCGTAAATGAATTAGATTGTGTAGCAAACATCAAATCGATCAGGGATTTTCAAACTATACACCGTAAAAAAGGGCAAATGTTTCTTAATATACTAAAAATCACCAAATCGATCAGGGATTTTCAAACTATACACATTAAAAAAGGGCAAATGTTTCTTAATATACGAAAATATAACGACTCACGAACGGAAATATACAATGCAATTTCGTGAAACACTTTTCCAACACTAACTGAACATAATAATTAACACTTCTAACTAAAATCATTTCCGATTGTGTTGTAAATGTATTGCGAATGTGTTGTGCCAAATAAAAACATTTTTGCAAAAAGTGTTGTTAAAAATTACAAGAGGAGAAAATGTGTTTTCAAAACATTCATTTTTAAAATTGTGTTATAAATGTTTAATAAATAGTATGTTTTAAGTGTATGTGTGTGTTATTTTAAAGGCACTATATAGAAAGTGTTTTGAAAGTGCTTTACATGTGTTGTTTTATAGTGTTCTAAATTGTGTGGTGTTTACAATGTGTTGTTAATTTGGTGACAAAGTGTTGTGTAGCACAACACTATTGTAAGAAAATATTTTTATCAACATTATTTACAAGACGATTTCAACACAATTAACAACACTAATTTTAGAATACATTTTTAGATAGCAACACTTTTGCAATGTATTAAGAACACAACCACAACACAAAAAATATTTTGTATATGAAGTTTTTTAATTCACAACACATTAATGTGTTGTTAATTTGGTGACTAAAAGTATTGTAAAATGTTGGATGGAAATGGTAAAATGGAAATTTACATCTAATATGATTTGTTTACCAATTAGAATAATTGTGTGAAAATTAATCTAGTGTAATTTCGTATCCAGCGATTTCTGGAGTTCCATTACCTGAGATTTATTCTGTTGAGCTGAAGTAGGTTTCAGACGAGATGCTGTAATCTTCAAGGTTAGCTGGGTGAAAAAGTTCGACCAGAATCGTCCGGGATAGCTCAGATGGCAGAGCACTGGCGGCTTCAGCCAGGAGGTCCCGGGATCGAATCCTGGTCCGGACATTTTTCGCCCAGTTGGAAATTTACATCTAATATGATTTGTTTACCAATTAGAATAATTGTGTGAAAATTAATCTAGTATTGTAAAATGTGTTTATTTTGGTGTTTGAGAATTTGTCAATGTACAATAACCTTGTCCGAGTTGCCCACGATTCCGAAAAGCGTTCTCTATTTTTAGAAACCTCAGAAACCAATATGGTTTCTAGATTTAAAGAGGCACTTATTAAAACGAAGTTTATTTTGTTGCCACTGATTTTCGGAAACGTTTCCGAGTATTTTTTTTTAATAGTATATTAAGCTGTTTCCTCAAACCCGAATATAGATTTTCGGATGCTATCGATTCTCATGCAATATGTTCGTGTTCAACAAACACATTTTACAGATAAACAGGATAAACGAGCGACACTAACATTAAACTTAATATTATTTTCTTGCTCTAGCATGTATGACTTCATTTACGGTTCTAGAAATGGTTACTTGAGAATTGGTAGCGTCCTAAAACCCGATATTCCCATTTTAGAAAACTGATTAAGGAAACGGTGGACATTAACTAATCTTTTTTTTTTTTTTTTTTTTTTTTTTTTTCATAATAGAAATATGAAATTTTGTACAAATATACATTCCACCATAAATATATGCAAAGACCTTAAAAGAAATTTCCAATCTTATTATTATGGTGTAGTAAATTATCAATTTGAAATGGAGAGTTTTTGTACCAAGCCGTGAAAATCATAAGTGTCTGATATAGTCTCACATTTTTGCGTTAAGGGTGTATTCCGATCCAAACTGCTTATTTTCTGATTCATTTTAAAATTCATTTTTGTACTCAAAACCCATCAAACTGAGAAATTCTCTTATTTAGAAACTATATAATGTGCGGTGCTTTTAATTTTTTGATAAATGCAGAAAATACTGTAAAAAACGTTGTCAAAGTTGGCGTTTTGAACCGAATTTTCCGAAGCGGGCGATCTGGGAATGAAAAAAATGGTCATACTGAGAAAATAATTGTTTAAAAATGAAATTCGAATTAATTGAGCTGAAAATGAAATCACACGGCATGTTAAACATGTCTTCAGAAATCAGCCCAGCAAGTTTCATGTTTTTACTTTTAAAAATGAGTCTGAAAATGTCTCAGAAAATTTCGAGCTGTTGAGGGTGGAAAAATATTTTTTCGAATACACCCTTAAGCCCGCTCAGGCTCCAATCCTGAAAATGAGAGAATGCTGAAAATCAATTACTCAATAATTACAGTTCGACTCCATGAAAAGACTTTATTTTGATGAGTAAGATGAGGTGGCCCCAGAGCCCGATTAGGATTATTTGGGGCCCAAGGCCCAGGAGCTTTTCAGGGCCCTTCTTAACCAAAATACAGTAAAACCTTAATAGTGGACACCTCGGGAGTGCGGAATTAGTCTGCTATTTGGAGGTGTCCGTTTTTGAGAGGTAGAAATATATAGATTTATAGATGTTGGGGATCTGAAAAGTGTCTGCTATTTAGAAACGTCCGTTACTGAGGTTTTACTGCAGTAGTTAGCGATGTTTCTTGAGAGTATTCAGAAATTTTCTCGCATTTTATAAAAATGCTCATGAGAAACCCAGGTTACTTTAAATTCTCTTTTACTATTTGATGTTATACACCTTAAATATTGCATCAACAAATATTTCTTTAAAATAATTTTCATAAAAATATTTTGTCTACAACATTCCTAAATTAAGTTTTTTTAGAGAACGAAAATGCACGGACTAAGTGCTAATAGAGGTATAAGTTGCTTAGATATCAGAGCTAGAAATAAAAAAATTCTAAGAGATTTAAAAAAATTGTCCTAAATCATTTTACTCATTTTGGGGCCCTTGTCTGTAATGGGCCCAAGGCCGCGGCCTAGTTGGCCTGTGTGGTAATCAGGCCCTGGGTGGCCCCCCGCCAACATTGCTACGTATAACTAGAGTTGCAAAGGTTGAAAAAAACCGGGTTTATTCCTGGGAATAAACCGGGTTTTTTGGGAAGGAAATTTTAAACATTTTCTGGGAGTTTTCAGAAAGTTTTAAGAATGAAAAATTTTTTATTTATTATTTTAAATCATTTTTAATGATTTCAATTTCTGTCAATGTAAACAAAACTAATAACATAAAATATATATAAAAAAAAAATTGCGCAGTTTACATGAAAACTAACGAAATGCAGGCTTAAGCTTCAGAAATATTAAGTAAAAGAAATTAAAATATCATAAGTAATTTGGTATTTTAATCGTCCATAAGTAAAAAGTGAAAGAGGTAAATGAGAGATTCATCTTCCCAGGCATGAATATAAACTTTACCTCTGTACTTCGAATCAACGAATGTAAACAAAAAAGAAAGGGAACAAAATTAAAAGGAATCAATGCAAAAATTTACAAAGCAACTTGTTAGAAAATTAATATAAAGTATGCCTGGATAAGAGATATGCGAGCCAACAGAAACTATTTTTTAAAAATAAAATCCAGAAATCGGAAATATCAATCATTATTCTTTTGGATGTGGTCCTGTTCGTTGTTACTACATTAAAGTCTTAAGCAGCTTAAACCTGCACGTGACTAAATCTGCAGGACTTATACAAAAAATTCTTTCGTCGTACTTAAAAAAATTTTAATTTAAGTATGTGGAAAGCAGATATTTTTGTCTTCTGATATACAAAAGCACATCGATTGATACAGCGAAAATACTTTGCATTATGATTATGTATTTTAGTACAGGGATGACAGAAAAATTAAAACAGTGTACCATCTCGGATTCATTCAAATCCCAAATGATAAGAGATTGTCTAAAGCTATGGAGCTAATCTAACAATAGTCCAACATTGTTAGACAATACTTTTAAAAACAAACGTAAAATAATTTGTCACTGCAAAGTATATCTCAATGTAGTTGCAGAATTTGCATTCAACCCAGTTTTAAAAGTTTGTTTTTTGTAAATGGGGAATTTTTTCAAAGAAAGGTTTGATTTGGGGAAAAAATATGAGCTTAAATGACTTCAATATTTTTTATAGTGGTACATTGAAAATTTAAATATTCTCCTTTTGAGTAAAAACTGAGTTGGGGACCTTTGCGGGAAAAAACACTGATTTGGGGAAATTTTCAGAAATTTTGGAAAAATTGATTTTTGACTAACTGGCAACACTGCAGATATGTCATAATAACTTTATTTATTGCTTCTGTTGTTATGATAACCGCAGTACGTTACGCAGGCATTATAAGTGAAACTGAAGATAATATAAAACGTAAATTTCCTTTTATGACTGCAAAATCCATAAATCAATCAAATTTATTTTCTAAAATGAGTTAAATTAACACATCTGCCTGAAAAAATGACCCTTTTTAACTGGGATAAAATAGAGTAAAATATATTGAATTTTGACAAAGCAAAAGAGTGTTTCGCTTAAAATAAAAAGACTAAAGGAATAAACATTAACAAGAGAGGAATTAATTACCTTTTAACACATTTAAATTAATAAATTAGGCCAAATATATGATTACATAATAATTGTAATTTTATGATTAAAAAAATATAAAAATTTTGAAATTAAATTTTTAAATGCTCTACGTGTCTTAATTTTTGAAGTAGTTCCTCAATTTTACATTTCAATCGCTTAAAACTAACTCTATTACAAACAAATCTGTGTATCGATTTTTTAATCCCTTGAATAGTTATTTTTTAGGGAGTTTTCTCTAAGTTCCATATCGATTTTCTGCAAAATTTTGCTTTTTAATAAGTTAAAAATCAAATTTAAGTATCTTAATGAAGTCGAATTTTGAAATGCATACGCAATTTCTTTGTAAACACTATCAGGAATTAGAACCTTATCAATTTCATGAATTTTGATAAAAAATTAAGAAGCATGAAGCATTTCAAATATCTAAAAACGTTGAAAAATTAGTTTTGAGAAAACAGATTTAAATATAATAAAGGGCCAAAAAATTGTTTATGTACAAAATTAAAAAACTTGTAATTTTCTGGAAAATTATCGCATCTGCATGCGGTTTTTCACAAATGCCTCAGTACAAATTAAGGGAACCTTCTACATTAGGAGACTAAAAAAAAGAGCACTTTTTTATGATTTTTTTTGTAAGAAAACTGCTTGATGGATCTTTTTGAAATTTTAACAGTTTATTGTACATATCTTAGGTTATACATAAGATTTTTTTTATTAAATTTTGTTGTTTCTACTCTAAGTTATAAACAAATATGTTCAACTGCTTTGGAAAATTTTGTCTGGACGGTGGGCATGATAGCGCCTTGTAGAATTATCTGAAACACAAAAATAATTTTCTTTCATAAGCTTCGTAAATATAGCTTCTAAATATAAGTTATATCAAAGGAACCCAGTAAATTTATTAAAGAAAATATATGTAATGGCTGATTTTTAAAAATATATATTTTTTTGGTAAAAAAATTCATTATTATTTGTTAACAACTTTTTTTAATAATTTTAGTAAAAGCTTTAATTCATATCGAAGGCAATTAAATAAGTTTTAATTAAAAAATATCAAGATGATCTATTGAGTAGTTTTTTTTTTAAATCTTGCCCACAGTGTCAACCACATTTCTTGACACGGTGGACAAGGTTTTAAAAAAAATTCTCAATGGATCATCTTGATTTTACAGATAAGTACAATAAACTGTTAAAATTTCAAAAAGATCCATCATGCAGTTTTCTTAAAAAAAAATCATAAAAAGTAATTTTTTTTGTCTTATAATGTAGAAGATCCCCTTAGATAATAAGACACACAAAAAGAAATTTTGATTTTGGCGTCGATTTTTGCTCAAATAAAGGTTCACGGTCGCCTTAATACACAATAATAACGACTCGAAAACTTTTCTAAATTTCGTGGCAGCAAAAGAAATTTTGTTTTTATAAATGCTTCTTTAAATAACGAAAATATTATAGATTTCTGAGGTTTCTAAATATAAAAACACTTATGAGTTGTAATTTTCAAACTGGGCGTAAAATCTCCGGTCCAGGATTCGAACCCCAGATCTCTTGGCTACAGCTGCCAATGCTCTGCCAATTGAGCTATCCGGGATGAATCTGTGGGACCTATTTCATCCAGTTAACCTAGATCATAATATCTGGTCCGATACATTTTTCAGCTCAAAAGAATAAATCACAAGTAATAACCTACGATTATTTACTTACTAAATTATTACCTGCCATTTATTCTGTTGAGCTGATTCATATACCAGACTAGATGTTATGATCAATAAGGTTAACTGGTTGAATTAGATCCTCTAGATTTGTCCAGGATAGCTCAATAGGCAGAGCATTGGCACATTCAGCGAAGAGATCCATGGTTCGAATCCTGGTTTGAACGTTTTTCGCCCAGATGGAAAATTACAACTCATATGATTTCCTTATCTATTAGAATATTTGCGTTAAAATTAATAAAGAAACTCATCTCGGATACGTGGGTAACTCGTCAGAGGTTATTGTATGCTCTCATTCTTGGTTATATTATATTTACGTAGATTAACAAAAATATCCGTCTGTTTACAGTGCATATTTTATACATTTCATGGTGAAAATTACTTTGAGAAGGCTTCAAAAAGTAGTCAATTTGGTTTTGAGAACAAACAGCCTTAACATTATTTACCTGATTGTGTTGTTATTTTAATATTATTCTTGTAGAAATGCATACATAAAATCCAAAGCATAAATAAAGTGAACAATGGAGGAATAAGAGCTATTGAAAACGATAGAATTAATATTTAAGTTCAATAAACAAAGTTGTATAACATTTTATATTAACATAAATACCATTCAAACAAAGCTAAAAATCACTAAAAATGATTTAAAAAAAATACACTTAAATGACATATTAATACCTTTATTCAGAAGTTATTATTTTGATAATGCCACCGTTTCAGCGACAGAACATATGTGGATCTCGAATAAAGGTATTTATATACCTTTTAAGAGTTTTTTTTATCATCTTTAGCGATTTTTTGATTAGTTTCCACGATTTTAAGTTATTCTCATACATAATTTTATAAATACATTTGTTCAAGAAACAAAATTTTTGACTACATAGATAAATATTAACACAACCTGTCCCCTTTTATTTTTTTAAATCTAAAATATGATTGTTTAAAACACAATCAAACAGATTATTAATGCATTTTTAAAATAACACCAGAAAAGGAAAATTTGAACGAAAATAGTGAACATGCATGATAAATAAAATGATGAAAAGAATCAAATTTGTCTTCCGTAAAACATATGAAATTTGAACAATATACATAAATTTAAAATATTATGCTTTAATATTTCAAAGACCAATGACTTTAAATTCTTAACGAGCACGGTATTTCTTTGAACTGATTATCTTTTATGCATTTTTCCCAATATCATGCGTATTTTCAACCCCTTGAAGAGCAGAAAAACATTGAATTACAGAGAAAAATCGTGAATACTTCTAAATATTTATTTATTTATTTATTTCCCTTATTAACTTCTACAGAAATAATATCACTTTTATTCTTCGGAAATTCCAGTTACTGTTTGATGAGAAAATATTCATATTTCATATTGTAATACTTTTCCTTTTTTACTGGCATCAATAAAAATAAAAATTTAAATCCTTAATAAGCAGGATTTCAACAGGAAAGAAATGTAGAAAATTATGCAACGTGAATTCTGTGAACAAAATTTGTAAAAAAAGAAGAAAGAGAATCTCTCTCTACTGCCTCGAAATGATGAATACGTTATGTTAATAATCTAATAAGCAACTTACTCATATCTAATGACATGTGTTTGAAAGTAAAAGATGGGGAAATATGCAGTAAGAAGTCCTTAAATTTATCGTAGAATAGAAAACACGTTTTTGAATTAGATCACGTCACAATCACCAAATAGATCAGGAGAAAAAACAGCCTTAACTTTATTCAGCTGATTGTCAAAAAAAATTTTTTTATAAGAGATTTTGGGATGTTATTTTAATATTAATCTTGTTGAAATGCGTACATAAAATCCAAAGCATAAATAAAGTGAACAATGGAGGAATAAAAGCTATTGAAAATGAGAGAATTGATACTTAAATTTCTAAGTTCAATAATCAAAGTTGGTATAACTTTTCATATTAACATAAATACCATTCAAACTAAACAAAAATTACTAAAAATGATTTAAAAAAAACCACTTAAATGACATATAAATACCTTTATTCAGAAGTTATTATTTTGATAATGCCACCGTTTTAGCGACGGAACATATGTGGATCTGAATAAAGGTATTTATATACCTTTTAAGTGTATTTTTTATCATCTTTAGCGATGTTTTGCTTAGTTTCCGCGATTTTAAGTTATTTTCATACATAATTTTATAAACACATTTGTTCAGGAAACAAAATTTTTGACTACATAGATAAATATTAGCACAACCTGTCCCCTTTTATTTTTTTTTTAAATCTAAAATATAATTGTTTAAAACACAATCAAACGGATTATTAATGCATTTTAAAAATAACACTAGAAAAGGAAAATTTGAACGAAAATAAAGAACATGCATGATAAATAAAATGATGAAAAGAATCAAATTCGTCTTCTGTAAAACATATGAAATTTGAACAATATACATAAATTTCAAATATTACGCTTTAATATTTCAAAGACCAATGACTTTAAATTCTTAACGAGCACGGTATTTCTTTGAACTGATTATCTTTTATGCATTTTTCCCAATATCATGCGTATTTTCAACCCCTCGAAGAGCAGAAAAACATTGAATTACAGAGAGAAATCGTGAATACTTCTAAATATTTATTTATTTATTTATTTCCCCTATTAACTTCTACAGAAATAATATCACTTTTATTCCTCGAAAATTCCAGTTACTTTTTGATGAGAAAATATTCATGTTTCATATTGTAATATTTTTCCTTTTTTACTGGCATCAATAAAAATAAAAATTTAAATCCTTAAGGGTGTATTCCGATCCAAACTGCTTATTTTCTGATTCATTTTAAAATTCATTTTTGCTCTCAAACGCATCAAACTGAGAAATTCTCTTATTTGGAAACTATATAATGTGCCGTGCTTCTTAATTTTTTGATAAATGCAGAAAATACTGTAAAAAACGCTGCCAAAGTTGGCGTTTTGAACCGAATTTTCCGAAGCGGACGATATGGGAATGAAAAAAATGGTCATACTGAGAAAATAATTGTTTAAAAATCAAATTCTAATTAAGTGAGCTGAAAATGAAATCACACGGCATGTTAAACATGTCTTCAGAAATCACCCCAGCAAGTTTCATGTTTTTACTTTTAAAAATGAGTCTGAAAATGTCTCAGAAAATTTCGAGCTGTTGAGGGTGGAAAAATATTTTTTCGAATACACCCTTAATAAGCAGAATTTCGACAGGAAAGAAATGTAGAAAATTATGCAACGTGAATTCTGTGAACAAAATTTGCAAAAAAAGAAGAAAGAGAATCTCTCTCTACTGCCTCGAAATGATGAATACGTTATGTTAATAATCTAATAAGCAACTTACTCATATCTAATGACATGTGTTTGAAAGTAAAAGATGGGAAAATATGCAGTAAGAAGTCCTTAAATTTATCGTAGAATAGAAAACACGTTTTTGAATTAGATTGCGTCACAATCACCAAATAGATCAGGAGAACAAACAGCCTTAACTTTATTCAGCTGATTGTCAAAAAAAAAAAAATTATAAGAGATTTTGGAATGTTATTTTAATATTAATCTTGTTGAAATGCGTACATAAAATCCAAAGCATAAATAAAGTGAACAATGGAGGAATAAAAGTTATTGAAAATGAGAGAATTGATACTTAAATTTCTAAGTTCAATAAACAAAGTTGGTATAACTTTTCATATTAACATAAATACCATTCAAACTAAACTAAAAATTACTAAAAATGATTTAAAAAAAAACACTTAAATGACATATAAATACCTTTATTCAGAAGTTATTATTTTGATAATGCCACCGTTTCAGCGACGGAACATATGTGGATCTGAATAAAGGTATTTATATGCCTTTTAAGTGTATTTTTTTATCATCTTTAGCGATGTTTTGCTTAGTTTCCGCGATTTTAAGTTATTTTCATACATAATTTTATAAACACATTTGTTCAGGAAACAAAATTTTTGACTACATAGATAAATATTAACACAACCTGTCCACTTTTATTTTTTTAAATCTAAAATATAATTGTTTAAAACACAATCAAACGGATTATTAATGCATTTTTAAAATAACACCAGAAAAGGAAAATTTGAACGAAAATAAAGAACATGCATGATAAATTAAATGATGAAAAGAATCAAATTCGTCTACCGTAAAACATATGAAATTTGAACTATATGCATAAATTAAAAATATTACGATTTAATATTTCTAAGATCAATGACTTTAAATTCATAACGAGCACGGTATTTCGTTGAACTGATTCTTTTTTATGCATTTTTCCCTATAGCATGCGTATTTTCAACCCCTCGAAGAGCAGAAAAACATTGAATTACAGACGCAAATCGTGAATACTTCTAAACATTTATTTATTTATTTATTCTCCCTATTAACTTCTACAGAAATAATATCACTTTCATTCGTCGGAAATTTCAGTTACTTTTTGATGAGGAAATATGTATGTTTCATATTCTAATATTTTCCTTTTTCCTCTGGTATCAATGAAAATAAAAATTTAAATCCTTAATAAGCAGGTTTTCAACAGGAAAGAAATGTAGTTAAATTATGCAATGCGAAGTCTTTGAACAAAATTTGTAAAAAGGGAGAAAGAAAATCTGACTCGACTGCTTCCAAATGATGAATACGTTATGTTAATAATCTAATAAGCAACTTACTCATATATAATGACACGTGATTGAAGGTAAAAGATGGGAAAATATGCAGTAAGAAGTCCTTAAATTTATCGTAGAATAGAAAACAAGTTTCTGAATTAGATTGAGTCACAATCACCAAATAGGTGAAGGGTTGGTACACTGTAAAAAAGAAGAAAAAAAAATCTGTAATTTTTACAGGAAAAAAATGTATTTTTTACAAAAAAATAAAACTGTTTTAAAGAAAAACAGTTTTTTTCTGTTAAAAAAGCGGGATTTTGGTAATTTTTACAAAAAAAATCTATATTTTTTACAGAAAAAAAACTGTGTTAATGAAAAATTACAGATATTTTCTGTAATTTAAACGGTTTTCCACTGGTGCCAAAATTGATAGTTTTTTCTGTCAATTAAAGCTTTTTCTCAAATCAAAAAGGGCAACTTTATGACATAAGTTTTAATTTATTTTTGTTCGGAAATGCATGAAACTGGCAGGTGTTGTTGTTCAGAAACTATGTAATCGAGAAATTTTTTTCCGTTTTCTTTGCAAACGCAATAGATTTTTCAGAAAATAGTGTCAAAGTGGGCGTTTTGAACCAAATTTCCGCGAGGAAGAAAAATAAGCACCCAAGAAAGGGTGAAAAACGTGTTTGTCATGTGATCAAAGTAGCTTATAACGCAATAGGTAATTTATTTATCAAAAAATGGAAAACACAGTTCGATTCCAAATCGCTTTCATGCTCCGGATCTTTCCGTTAAAAAAAAAAAAAAAAAATGTAAACTTGTCAAAACGTTTTGCGCTTGTTGAGCAGAGCATTTAAGAACAGCCTTAAGGGATTTTTTTTTTTTTTTTTTTTTTTTTTTTTTTTTTTTTTTTTTTTTTACAGTGTACTTACGTATAATCCACGACAGGTGTCAGAAATTCGGTTCAAAACGCCCACTTTGACACTGTTCTCTGAAAGATCTATTGCGTTTGCAAAAGAACGGAAAAAACAGCTCGATTACATAGTTTCTGACATCCACTGCGCCAACAATGGCTTCGAAAATATTAATTAGAGCAACATTTTTTTTGTTTGTTTGTTTACTTCATTTTAACTGAGTATTTAATATTATACAGTTGCCATATTAAAGGCAGTGCAGTGCTTAATTTGCGCCGGAGGCCACCGGAGCTCAGCTCCGGTACTTCTCTGTTTTTAGTAAATATTTAGATATTGGTCTGCATTCACCGGAGCTCATAAATACAGAGCCAGTGCATGAGCGATTCCGAAAAACTGAAGCCGAAATTACCGTTTCCTTTACCTCAAATCTCAAAGTTTCTGCATTATTTTTCTATCAAAACACTTATATGTGATGTTGCGTGTCGCACACGTAGCAGATGGGAAGGAAACGGCGTGTAACATTTTCTGAAATTTTTTCTTACAAATGTTTTTGTTAATTGTTCATTTATTATGTAGGGCAAGGTGCCCTATTATCGTCCCCCAGTCACTTTTAGGCCCTTGGAAGTTGTAATTTTCTGTGAAAATCTACCAAATTTTGATTTTACATAGACACACGCACATAGAAACATAGGCAAATATCGTGCAAAAAATTTTTAACGATGCGAAAAATTGTTTTTTCAAAAGTATCTAAAAAATGCAAAAGAAGAAAAATGGTCCCAATTTCGTTCCCGCAAAAAATCCAATACCCCGAGGTTTAACTTATAACTAAATCAAAATTTATTTCCAAATGAGTAAGTAATTTAATTTACATTGAAGTAAGTCACAAAGAAATATACTAATTATCAGTGGAAGAATAACATAACGAAACATTAGCATACTTGCCAACCCCCCCCCCCCCCCCCCGATTTTTTTCATAACAATACTTTTATGCAGAAATACTTGCTTTATACAATCGCAGTTTTAACGCAATTAAATAAAGAAAGCATTTTTGTAAGATTTTACTGGTATCCAAAAAATCGGAAGATTGACAACTATGCATTAGCCATCCAAACATGAGGAAAAAATTGTCATGAAAAAACATTCCTAATTTCGTTCCCGGGACGAAAATAAGAACTGCAAAGGGAACGAAATTGGGACCACGTTTCTTCCCAATGTTTCGGATCTTCAGTTCCCGTATGATGAACTGAGCGCCCTAAAACTCACTGTATGCTACTGTCAGAATCTTACCAACGTAAAATACATGTAATAAATAAGAAATAAATACTTACAGTACAGTAAATAACGTTCTAAAAACGACGTAATAGGAACTCAGGTCTT
Source organism: Maratus speciosus (assembly GCA_963932465.1). Lineage (NCBI taxonomy): Eukaryota > Metazoa > Arthropoda > Arachnida > Araneae > Salticidae > Maratus > Maratus speciosus. The sequence continues at coordinate 86,910,676 of OZ010799.1, read as the reverse complement.
CTAAAAATAGGAAATTCTCCGGCTTTAATTTATGTATGCGTCTTGGCGAACGAAACTTTCAACACTGACCCCTTTTACCTTCCGTCTCCTGGGCCTTGCGCCATAAGTGAGCCACTTTCGCAGAAGCGGAGAAGTTAAGGGGGACGAAATTAGGAGAGGGAACGAAATATGTGTACTTTACCCTATATATAATACACAGTTGCGAACAATTCCTTTTTTGCGTTCTTTCCAAATCATAATCCTTACCTTATTTAACCCTTCACTGCACGAATTTTTCTATTTTTATGAAAAATTATTTTTGAAATCTATATATTGGTCTAATAATGGGAAAAATAGTAAAAAAAAATTAAATTTCAAATTTTCATCTAAAATTTGATATATTATGGTGTGCTATATGTATGTACACATTTAGGATTTTAAAATATTGTATTGATATATTTTGCACCTAAATGAGCTTAAATTAATTAATTTTACCTGCTTAACACACTGCAACTATTTTTATATTAACATTTTTAAGTATTCAATAAAAATAATGATAGTAAATTTTATCTTAATTGCTTGATCAATTTTTTATTTTTTATTTATTTTTTTATTTTATTTTATTTTTTACTTTTATTTATTTATTTATTTATTTATTTATTTATTTTGTTTACGCAGAACAAATTCTAATTTTTTGTCTAATGCAGCCATCTGACATGAACAAAATAAGTGTTATTACATTCTGTGGATTGTTCTTGATCAGTTACAGTGATCATATTAGCCAAATTCATTTCACATAATGAAAATTATGATGTTTTTAGGTATGTGCTAGATATGGCACGTGGTGCACTGAAGGGTTAGTTGCAGAATTCCGCGAATAATTCACATTAAAATTAGGCAAAGATATCTATTTGGAAGAAGTGATAAACTAAAAAATTGGAATAGTTGACAGCTGAGCACATGAAGATATAATTTGAAATTTTTGATTTGATAAAGAAAAAAAAAAGATGCTTTAAATTTTGCAAATAATGTATGAAATATGAATACGAGGAATGGAGTGATGGCGAAGGTGAGGGGGGGGGGGGGCGGGGGACACGCTACGGTTTCAGTACTTCAGAATATCATGGCTCTGATACTTTTTTTGTTAGAAATTAAGCCCTGTGTAGCGGAAGTATTTATATGCGTGTAACTATATAAAATGATGTGGCACATATATAGATATAATATATTTATTGATACAGTATACTATTTACATTTCATAATACACTGGTGTGCAAAACTTAAGCAACAATCATAAAATGCTAATTTTCAAGCACGCGAGTACGCAAATAAGAAATATATAATTCAAATAGGTACTATCCCTATATCGCAGGTAGTCGATGTGACATCTCCATCAAGTCGCATATGGTCATAAGTGTCAAAGTCACTAAGTGAAAACAAAATATGAGATCTTTCATTCGTTTCTTTATTAATCTCAGATGATCGCCATACGGTGACTCTATTGAAAAGTCAGTGTGACATTACAATGATGTCACCATGTAATTATCATGTGTCTGTCATTTGAAGACTAAATTCTGAAGAGTCACCAAATAATGTTACAATGAAGTCACATGTGACTTTCAAATGACAGGGACACTACTGAGAAGTCACTATTGCGTTCCTTTGAGAAAAGTCACCAGATGACTTCATTTTCTGTCTCTTGGGAATTCGTCAAAAAACAGCTATCATGATGACTTTACAATGGAGTCTCCAAAAAACGGTCCAACGAGAGTCACAAGGTAACTTCATTGTAAAAGTCACTTGGTGACCCGTCAAAAAGCAGCAGTCATAGTGTCATCTCAGTGCACTGACCAAATCAGAGTAAGAATGAGACGAATGAAAGATATCACATTTCAGTTCATTGTAGTGACTACCACCAACTTCAAAAAGTAATTCATTACTTTTTATATGTATATATTCGTAAATTAAATCATAAATATGTAAATGCATTTCTTGGAAAAAATATTCTCTTGAAAATCCATGTTTGATGGATATAAAATTCTGTATATTAAATTTAACGTTTTTATGCCGATGCATGATATCCGATGTGTGGTTATTGGATAATGTTTCATCATTAGAGAATTTTAAAGAATTATTTAATTCTTTTTAGTGCTTTTTTTGAAGTCTGTTAATATTTTCTTCTTTTTGAAAAGTTTATTTTATGCTATGTTAGCAAACGTATTACTTTCATACCATTTTGTACTCCACCACAAAATAAATAACTAAATAAAATAAAAATTGTGATTACTTACAACACAAAGAAAGAGCATATAAATGCATTTTACAAATAATAATAAGAAAATTCTTGAAAAACAAAGTGCAAAGTTGTGAAAAATATAAAGAACAAAAGAATCACATTTGCTTTCCTTAAAAACATACATAGATAAACATAAACTTTTAAATATACGAATTTTAATTTTCAAAGATTTCTTTTAAACTCGTAATGACCGGTTTATGCACGATGCTTCTTTGATAAGACTGTTTTTGATCCATTTTTCAAAATAGCTTACGTATTTTAATCCTTGAGAAAAACAATGAAATATTGAATTATAGACAGAAATCGTGAATGTTTAAAAAATATATATTCCTTTTTAGGTGCGTTCGTAATTATATAAATACGTAGCACCTATAGTCGTCGTTCAGTCCGTCCGCATATAACAGAGCAAAAACTACCCAACCGAATGGTCTAAAATTTTAAATATATGATTGTTGCAAAATTTTGTCGAGCCATTTCAAATTTTATGAAAATCAGATGTATAGTTTAATTACAGGGGCATTCAAAATTTTTCTTTACATTACGGCCTATGGGAAAAAATTATTGCAAGCGCATTTTAATGATGTTACAGTCTTTCGAATGGTCTGAAATTTTAAATATATAATTGCCGCAAAATTTTGTCGAGCCATTTCAGATTTTATGAAAATTGGATGTATAGTTTAATTACAGGGACAGTCAAAATTTTCCCATTACATTACGGGCAATGGGAAAAAAATTATTACAAGTGCATTTTAATGATCTTACAGACTATGCACTTATGAAGTGCAAACAAATATACATTCAGTACAATATGGGGTGCAAAAAATATTTATAAAACTAGTTATAGTACGAACGCACCTCATTTGCCACGTTTGAAGAACAATTTCCTGCTTGTTATTTTTATTTACTTCTAGCAATAGCATTACGCTACTTTCTTTCATTTGTCGGAAGTTTTAGGCTACTTTTACAATAAAAATATGCAAAATTTTCCATATTATAATACTTGTTTCTTTTTCTATATTTTTCAGATAACAACAGGCATAAAATTTCAAATTCTTAATAGGAAAGAATTCAAATGGAAAGAACTTTAGCTAAATTATGCATTGCGAAATCTTGTGCAGAAAATGGGAAAAGGAAAAGCCGACTGTAGTGATAGAAAATGATGAAGAATTGAATACGAAACGTTAATAATCTAATAAACATTTATTAAGGAGGCACAGGACCTTTAAACTTTTAAAAATCAGTTTTCGGTTTTTGCTTTATTCTGAAGGTTTTAAAATTTCTCTAAAAAACCCTATTCAAAATTCTGCATTATTTCTTAAGTTATAATCATTTATAGACGGTGAGTATAATTGAAGGTCCGTATAGTATATTGAAACTTTAAACAGCGTTTTCTTAGATTGGCAAATTTGAAGTTTGCACGCACTGTTACTTTTAAGCTACAGCTTAAAACAATTAACCAAATATGTGGTTTTTATAGACTACATGCTAAAAAAAAAAAAAAAAAAAAAAAAATTCAGATATTTTGGTTATTTATTTTTTTGCACTTGAAAAACTTGAAATTTTTTTATTTTTTGAGCCAAAATTAAAATTTAAACAAAACTTTTTGTGTATATTTTGGTTTTAAGTTAGAAGTACGTGTGTTATGATTCTATTTTGTTCAACAATTGTTTTCTATATACCTAATTTAGAGTTTTGTCATGCGCGCAGCACTTAATCATGCATTAGTGAGATTAATTTTTAAATTTAAATATTAATTTCATACATACAACATTTATTTTTCTGGATAACGTAGTCAAGGATATATACTTTAGGCAGAAAGAGAAAAAAGTTCTTAATTGGATATTGTTTGTGTTTTGGTAACTTTGAAAAAGGCGATGTTTGTGATTTGCTCAACAAACTCATAGGTCCTGTACCACCTAATACTAACTATTTAATGTACTCCTGCTAAGGTTTCCTATCTGATGAACTTACTTTGCTTGCTAATTACACAAATTTAATTAAATAAATTGACCAACTTGATGTCTAATAATTTTCGCTCTTATTTTACAAAAGCTGTTTAGGAGCAACCTATATATAGCAATTCAAATCACTTAAAGATATGTTTTAAGGACTTTTTAAAGTAAACGCAAAATTATTTTTCTATCTTTAAAAAAATAAATAACCATGTAAATCTTTTGATCAGAGGAACCTCAACATCAATTTTGCTAGACATTTTAATTTTCATCTCACTTCACACAATATCTAATATCCTGGAACCCGCAGTTAATAAAGTTTGATTATATGTATATTTCTAAGTGTGTAAGATTCCCCAATGATTCAGCAAATCTAATTTTTAAGAATGTCAAATTAGTTTTATTTTATTTAACATCCAGTTTCTGATATGCTATAGAATTCAGTTGTTAGGCAACCGTTAAATCAAAACGGGGAAGAAAATAGAAGGAAAAAAAAAACCAAAAGACATCTTTATTTCACGTTGTAAAAATTATAAAGAAAAACTTTTAGTATATTTTTTGAACATATAAGCAAAATTCCATAAAACAAATTATACAGAGAATTGCGAATGGGCAAGAAAATTGTTGAAAAAAAATCAAACCATTTTGATTTATTTAAGAAATCGCATAGCTCAAATTTAGCATTCATAATGCAACATTCAAACCAATTATTCAAATGAACCATTTTCATTTCTGTGAAGAATACAATGGGAAAATCTTTTGAATTCTGAAGTATAATTTCAGAAGTATGACATAAGGGAAACCGGTCTATATTTTTCGAACCAATGAAGCATTAAAATAAAATTTATATAGCTAATTCCGGGTAACTCACCAACATACTCTCCAAATTAAAAGTTAATCGGATGCATTTTGTGGCAGTTATATGAGACAGACAGACACCCAACAATTTTTCGGATCTACACAATAAGCTGCAACTGACATTTCCACAGTAAAGTTTTTTGTACACCTTTCGAGAAAAAATATTTTACTATGTTAGAAAAGACCCCCCCCCCCCCTCTCCAAAAAAAAAGAAAGAAAGAAATTCAAACTGTGATTATTTCCAACACAAACAAACAACGCAAATGGCATTATTCAAATAATAATGATAAGAAATTTCTTGAAAAAGAAAAATTCAAACATACGAAAAAATGGAGAGAAGAAAGAATCACATTTTCTTTCCTTAAAAACACACATAGATAGATGGACATAAATTTTTAAATATAGGATTTAAATTTTCAAAGATTTATTTTAAACTTCTAATTACCGGATTATGCGCGATGTTTCTTTGAAAAGACGGTTTTTGACATATTTTTTTCAAAACCGCATGCGTATTTTAAGCCCTAGAAAAGAAGTGAAATATTGAATTATAGGCAGAAATCGTGAATGTTTAAAATATATATATTCCTTTTTTTTCATTTATGCTTCTAACAATAGTATAACGCTTCTTTCTTTCATTTGTCGGAAATTTTAAGCTACTGTTAGAATAAAAATTTGTAAAATCCTTAATATTGTAATATTTATTTCTTTTTCTTTTACTTTACTCATATCAACTCACATAAAAATTCAAATTTTTAATAGGAAAGAATTCCAAAGAAAAGAACTGTAGCTAAATTATGCAGTGCGAAATCTTGTGCATAAATTGGGGAAAGGGAAACCCGACTCTAGTGATAGAAATGATGAAGAATTGAATACGAAACGTTAATAATCTAAGTAACTTCCTTGTGTTTCATAATATGTATTTAGAAGAGAAACTGGGGGAAAAAATACCTTATGACGTATTAGAATTTCCCCTTTTTTTAAATATAGGATTTAAATTTTCAAAGATTTCTTTTCAACTTGTAATTGCTGGATTATGCGTGATATTTCTTTGAAAAGACTGTTTTTGATACATTTTTTTCAAAATAGCCTGTGTATTTTAATTCCTAGAAAGGTAGTGAAATATTGAATTATAGGCAGGAATCGTGAATGTTTAAAAAATATATATTCCTTTTTCTTCATTTATACTTCTAATAATAGTATAACGCTTCTTTGTTTCACTTGTCGGAAGTTTTAGGCTACTTTTAGAATAAAAATGCGTAAAATCCTTAATATTGTAATATTTGTGTCTTTTTCTTTTATTTTCATCATAACATAACAACTCACATAAAAATTCAGATTTTTAATAGGAAAGAATTCCAAAGAAAAGAACTGTAGCTAAATTATGCAGTACGAAATCTTGTGCATAAATTGGGGAAAGGAAAACCCGACTCTATTGATAGAAATGATGAAGAATTGAATACGAAACGTTAATAATCTAAGTAACTTCCTTGTGTTTCATAATATGTATTTAGAAGAGAAACTGGGGGGAAAAAATACCTTATGACGTATTAGAATTTCCCCTTTTTTTAAATATAGGATTTAAATTTTCAAAGATTTCTTTTCAACTTGTAATTGCTGGATTATGCGTGATATTTCTTTGAAAAGACTGTTTTTGATATATTTTTTTTCAAAATAGCCTGTGTATTTTAATTCCTAGAAAGGTAGTGAAATATTGAATTATAGGCAGGAATCGTGAATGTTTAAAAAATATATATTACTTTTTCTTCATTTATACTTCTAATAATAGTATAACGCTTCTTTGTTTCACTTGTCGGAAGTTTTAGGCTACTTTTAGAATAAAAATGCGTAAAATCCTTAATATTGTAATATTTGTCTCTTTTTCTTTATTTTCATCATAACATAACAACTCACATAAAAATTCAGATTTTTAATAGGAAAGAATTCCAAAGAAAAGAACTGTAGCTAAATTATGCAGTACGAAATCTTGTGCATAAATTGGGGAAAGGGAAACCCGACTCTAGTGATAGAAATGATGAAGAATTGAATACGAAACGTTAATAATCTAAGTAACTTCCTTGTGTTTCATAATATGTATTTAGAAGAGAAACTGGGGGGAAAAATACCTTATGACGTATTAGAATTTCCCATTTTTTTAAATATAGGATTTAAATTTTCAAAGATTTCTTTTCAACTTGTAATTGCTGGATTATGCGTGATATTTCTTTGAAAAGACTGTTTTTGATATATTTTTTTCAAAATAGCCTGTGTATTTTAATTCCTAGAAAGGTAGTGAAATATTGAATTATAGGCAGTAATCGTGAATGTTTAAAATATATATATTCCTTTTTCTTCATTTATACTTCTAATAATAGTATAACGCTTCTTTGTTTCACTTGTCGGAAGTTTTAGACTACTTTTAGAATAAAAATGCGTAAAATCCTTAATATTGTAATATTTGTGTCTTTTTCTTTTATTTTCATCATAACATAACAACTCACATAAAAATTCGGATTTTTAATAGGAAAGAATTCCAAAGAAAAGAACTGTAGCTAAATTATGCAGTACGAAATCTTGTGCATAAATTGGAGAAAGGAAAAGCCGACTCTAGTGGTAGAAATGATGAAGAATTGAATACGAAACGTTAATAATCTAATAACTGACTTCCTTGTGTTTAATTATATGTATTTAGAAGAGAATCTGGAAAAAATTACCTTATCCAGTGTTAGAATCTCCCACTTTTTTAAATATAGGATTTAAATTTTCAAAGATTTCTTTTCAACTTGTAATTGCCGGATTATGCACGATACTTTTTTGAAAAGACTGTTTTTGATATATTTTTTCAAAATAGAATGCGTATTTTAATAATAGTATAACACTCCTTTTTTTCATTTGTTGGAAGTTTTAGGCTACTTTTGGAATAAAAATTTGCAAAATCCTTCATATTGTAATATTTGTTTCTTTTTCTTTTATTTTCCTCATAGCAACTCGCATAAAAATTCAGATTTTTAATAGGAGAGAATTCCAAAGAAAAGTACTGTAGCTAAATTATGCAGTACGAAATCTTGTGCCTTAATTGGGGAAAGAAAAGCCGACTCTAGTGATAGAAATGATGAAGAATTGAATACGAAACGTTAATAATCTAATAAATAGCTTCCTTGTGTCTAATTATATGTATTTAGAAGAGAAAATGAAAGAAAAAATACCTTATGAAGTATTAGAATCTCCCACGTTTTTTTAAATATAGGATTTAAATTTTCAAAGATTTCTTTTAAACTTGTAATTGCCGAATTATGCGCGATACTTCTTTGAAAAGACTGTGTTTGATATAATTTTTCAAAATAGAATGCGTATTTTAATCCCTAGAAAAGCAGTGAAATATTGAATTATAGGTAGGAATCGTGAATGTTTAAAAAATATATATTCTTTTTTTTTCATTTATACTTCTAATAATAGTATAACGCTTCTTTCTTTCGTTCGTCGGAAGTTTTAGGGTACTTTTAGAATAAAAATTTGCAAAATCCTTCATATTGCAATATTTGTTTCTTTTACTTTTATTTTCCTCATAACATAACAACTCACATAAAAATTCAAATTTTTAATAGGAAAGAATTCCAAAGAAAAGAGCTGTAGCTAAATTATGCAGTACGAAATCTTTTGTATAAATTGGGGAAAGGAAAAGCCGACTCTAGTGATAGAAATAATGAAGAATTGAATACGAAACATTAATAATCTAATAAGTAACTTCCTTGTGTCTAATGATATGTATTTAGAAGAGAATCTGGAAAAAATTACCTTATCCAGTATTAGAATCCCCTACTTTTTTTAGAATGAAAAATAATTTTTTGTGTTTTCTTCAGCTACAATTACAAATCATATTTTATCTTCATCTGCAAAATTTTGATATTCAAATTATCACTCCAAATAAATGAATTTTTTCTCAATAGTTAAAACAATATTGTTGCTAGCATCACTCTTGTTTGACACCACTCCTATCTATGGATTCGATTACGGAATATGAACTATTTTTCATTCTGTGAAGAGCGCGTATAACATAATATAATTTTTTCCTTTTCGCCCAAACCTATTAAGGCTGTTCTCAAATCCAAGACGGCAACTTTATGACATTAGATTTAATTTAACTTTTGTTCTGAAATACATGAAACTAGCAGGTATTGTTGTTCAGAAACTATGTAGACAACCCCCAGAAAGTAGAACAACTCCTCATGAAAGGGCGAAAAACGTTGTTTTTCACGTGATCAAAATCGCTTATAACCCAACAGGTAATTTATTGATCAAAAAATGAAAAACAGAGTGCGATTCCAAATCATTTCCATGGTCAGACTTTCCAATTTTATATATTTCTGTTAAAAAATTAATTTGTAAATGTGTCAAAAAGTTTTGCGCTTGTTGCGCAGAGCAATTGAGAACAGCCTTAAGGATCTATTTATGTCAAAGTCTAACATAATATGAAGTTTAGTGAAAAATCGAGCATTAGTTCTTTAGATACAGCTATTGCGCATATCGTGAAAATGCAGCGTAGCAGCGTCACCTCTCGGGCGATTTACTTCAAAAGTTTATCAGCGTTTATATACGTCAATATCTAAGAGTATATTAAGTTTGGTGAAATTCTGTGTATTAGTTCTTTAGATATAGCTATTAAAAATTTAACAGAGCAGCGCCACCTATAGAGCTATTTTCACCAAAACCTAATAAAAACCAAATCATGTTAATACATAATTAAATATGAAGTTTGATTAAATTCCGAGCATTAGTTCTTGAGATACAGCGCTCCAAAAAATTCTGTCACATACAGACAGACATACACACGAACATACATTTTCTAAAAATAATCAAACCTTTTTCAGGACGTTCTAAAACGCGCAAATTCGTCGTAGACTGGAAGTCGAAAATTTTTATGAATCCAATATTTTCTTTTTGTAAAGGTGAAAAAAAGTAAAAATGATAACTTTACTAATAATACTAATAACTTTTTTTTTCTACTTTATTTACAATCTTGGAAAAAGTATGAAATACTTGGTATCACATGAATAATTTAAAATACAGTGCACTCCCTCTAATCCGCACAGGTTGGGACCAAGGGTTTTGCGGATTATAGGTCATTTCTTTGTTTACATTGTAATATTTGGAATTTAACAATAAATATAGGAACCACATTGTAAATAAATAACACAGAAATAAAAGATACTGCTTTTATATATATATAAACTATACCCAATATTAGAAATAGATTTAAATAATATAATAATGCACAATTAATAGAAACATTTCTACTTATTTTTAGATCTCAAACATTGCAGTGATAATGGTTTGCTTTATAGCTTTTAATTTATACTCTGCAATTTAATCTTGAAGCCTTTTGCAAGAGTCGAGATTTCTTGATAAATAACAAAAGTTTGTTTTTCTGAAAGATTAAGACATTTATTCAAAAGAGATAACCCCTCTTTGAAAGTAATTTTACCTTTTATATAGCCAACAAATGTGTTCAGAATATAGCAGTCTAATAGTTATTTATAAGATACATAGAATATTTCTTTCTAACTAATGCAGAAATGCATAAAAAATTTTTAGTGCATTTAAAATTAATTTAAATTCTTAATAAATTCATCATATTAGTCAATATTTATTACAGTCAAAATGTGAGTTATCTTGCTTAAAAAAAGATTTTAACTCTTTGTTTACATGTTTGTTTACATCTGAAATATAGTGCAGAATATAGGCGTTTGCGGATTTTAGAGTTGCGGTATAACTTTTATCATATTTGCTTTTAAAATAGTGAGAGTGTATGAAATCTTGCAAACTTTAATTTTACTAAGAAATTTAACTGAATTATAAAATTTTTATTTATTTATTTATTTAATTATTATTTGTTATTATTATTGAAGATATTACTCTTCTTCATATTCTGATTAAAAACATAGTTCAATTTTTTTAATTTTTTTTTTAAAGTTGGAATAAATGTAACGGAAATTATAACTTACTGAATAAGTGTATTTTTCAACTGATTATTTCACAACTTTAAAAAAAAAGAATTTATACTTCGCTTTCAGGCTTTATAGAATATGAAATATTTAACATCACTTGAAAATGCAGAAACACGATTTTTATCAAGTTTGCTTCTAAAATAATAGGTTTTTTTTAAATTAGTATATAGTTTTTAAAATTATTATTACTATTCTACATTATTTTAAATCTTGCTTATGCATGGAATATTTAACATAACATAAATGTTTTGAAATTTAATTTCTACCAGTTTTGCTTTTAATATAAATTTAATATTTTGAACAATATTTTAAACTCATATGTTACCAGTAATTTTAATACATTTTAAAATAAATGTTTTTATATTTTATTCTAGTAAATATTAAACACGCTTCTGTTTTCTGGATTTTAAATCTAAATCAAAACAGGTTATATATCATTCATTTCTTCTGATAATTTTATAACATTAAAAAAGTTTTTCTTTATTTTCAGCCTTGCAAAAGCATAGAATATTTTACATTACACAAATGCTTTAAAATATAATTTTTACTATATTTCCTTTTAAAATAATTTATGTTTTTGAAACAGTTTTTTCTTCTTCTCTGTATTCACTCTTGCATATGTTCGAAATGTTTAATGTCACGTGAATATTATAAATATAATTTTTTTTTCAAGTTTGTTTTAAAAATAATGGGAGTTTTTAAAATTAGTTTGACTTCTGTTTTGTTTTCAGTTTTGTAAATGTATGAAATGTATAACATCGTAGGAATAGTTTAAAAAATATTTTTTAGTATGTTTGCTTTTAAAACGATGAATGTTTTTGAAAAAAAAAATTCCCTTAATTTCCCAAGAAATGTAACTATATTTTAAGCTGAAACTTAATCGTCTAGACTTAGTTGATGGCGATTGTTTTATTTTAAAACAAAGCTATTTCATCAGTTCGATTCTGCGAAAATAAAATTGCGACTTACGCAAACTTTACTCAATTCTTTCAATTTACTATTTTCTCTGAAACCGAAGCTTTGCCCAATATTGTTTACACGACAATCTAATAGCACACAGATGCGTTTTTTGTAACAGCGGTTGAAAGAAATGCAAATAGAAAAGTAACGATAGGTAAAAAACGCAATGCATACTGAAAATACTATTTATTTTCAATATGTTTTTCTTTAAAACAATTAGTGCTTCTGGCTCTAGCTATGTCGAAAATTATAGTGTTTAAATCCCATCCAATATTTTAGAGATTTTCCTTTAAGGCTGTTCTTAACTGCTCTGCTCAACAAGATCAAAACGTTTTGACACATTTAGAAATTCATATTTTAACAGAAAGGTATAAAATTGGAAAGCCTGGCTATGGGAGCGATTTCGAATTGAACTGTTTTTTTTTTTTCCATTTTTTGATCAATCAATTACCTATTGAGTTATAAGCGAATTTGATCACGTGTCAAACACGTTTTTCACCCACTCTTGAGTGCTTTTTCTTCCTTCGCGCGGAAATTTGGTTCAAAACGCCCACTTTGACACTATTTTCTGAAAGATCTATTGCGTTTGCAAAAAAATAAAAAAAAAAACCAGTTCAGTTACACAGTTTCTGAACAACAACACCAACTAATTTCATGCATCGAAACAGCACCGAAAACTGGCGATATGAAGCAATTAAAATAATAAAACTTTGTAAAAAATCACCATAAAATTAAAACAAAACACAGGACGCGTTTCGAGCTAAAAACATAACAGCTCGTCATCAGCTACAGCATACACGTGTCCGTAAACGAACAAGTTCAAAAATGAACTGAAGATAAAGAATGTTGCGAAGAATGCGACAGATGGCGCTACCTGATAGAGGGATATGCAAAAGGGAAATGTGTTGAAAAAAGATAGAAGAGAAAATGAAATGGAAAAAATGGAAATAAAAGAAAAAATAAAAATAAAAGAAGTAAATTAAAAATATAAATAAAAATAATAAATAAAGAACTATAAAAGAACAAGAAAAAAATCCAAATTATTATTATTATTTTTTTTTTTTTTTTACAAAATAAAAAGAAAAGAACAAGAGAAAAGGGAAAAGAATTACAAAATTAATTTCCACGCTGGAGATAGGAAAGGAGATGATGGGAGATCATTGACAAGATTAGCAGAATTTTTAGAAATAAAATATGCTTCATGAAAATCCAAGTGAGAGGGAGAGGCAGGGGAAGAAATAATTTAGCCATGGAGAAATTGAAACAATGACTGGAAGACCAACAGTGAGAAGCAATCGAAGATTTAGAGATTTCTTGATTTGCAATATATCTCTGATGCTCGCCTAATCTGAATTTTAAAGCTCTCTTTGTTTGACCAATATAACCTAAATTGCAAGAGCAAGGAATGAAATAAACACCCCACCGGTTCTCAGTAGGAACAGGATCTTTTAGAGAAGAGAATTTAATTTTATTCATTGGTTTGAAGATAACTTTAAAGTTAAAACGAGAAAGTATTTTAGCAATTTTGAAACACAGAAGAGAATAAAAGGGCAGAACTATTATAGAATTAAAATTAGGAGGATTATTTGAATCAGAAAAAGGACGTTTAGGCTTATTAAATTTATACAAAGCTTTATCAATCAAAGGGGGATTATATATTTATAGAGGGATTATAAAAATTAATAATAATTTGGATTTTTTTCTTGTTCTTTTATAGTTCTTTATTTATTATTTTTATTTATATTTTTAATTTACTTCTTTTATTTTTATTTTTTCTTTTATTTCCATTTTTTCCATTTCATTTTCTCTTCTATCTTTTTTCAACACATTTCCCTTTTGCATATCCCTCTATCAGGTAGCGCCATCTGTCGCATTCTTCGCAACATTCTTTATCTTCAGTTCATTTTTGAACTTGTTCGTTTACGGACACGTGTATGCTGTAGCTGATGACGAGCTGTTATGTTTTTAGCTCGAAACGCGTCCTGTGTTTTGTTTTAATTTTATGGTGATTTTTTACAAAGTTTTATTATTTTAATTAATTTCATGCATTTTCGAACAAAAATAAATTAAAACTTATGTCAGAAAGTTGCCCTTTTGGATTTGAGAACACCCTTAATTATCAAAAATTTTTGCATGTTTTAAGAAATTTTTCACTTTGTTAAATACACTATGCTAAAACTGTTGCAAATTATCCATATGCAATGCTATATTCAATTTGATATACAGTTTACATAATACGAGGTCAATTCGGAAACTATCTTCCGTTGTGGCGTGGCGCTAGTAATGGGCGGAGCGCAACCATTGTTACGTCAAGCAATCTGTGATTTAGTGAGCTTTCAGCTGTTCTAGTGAGAGTGTAATACTGCCGCGCGTTTTCTGGTTATAACGTCACAAAATGTTCGCTGCCACTGAAAATCACGCCAAATGCGAAGTACGAGGAGTGATAAGATTTCTTTGAGCAAAAAACTTTCAGCTGCAAACATTCATCGTGAATTGTGTGTCGTATAATGCCCAAACATCCTGCACGATAATGCTCGCTCTCACAGTGCTCGGCGAACACAAGATCTTTTATGCCAATTCAAGTAGGACATGTTTATTCATGCTCCCTATAGCCCAGACTAGGCTTCTTTTGATTACCATGTGTTCACGGAAATGAAGAAGTGGCTTCAGGAACAGCACTTAGCTCATGGTGACTAACTTCAAACTGCTATGACGAGTTGGTTAAATTCGCAGGCGGCTGAATTTTATGCAGAAGGGATTGGTAAGTTGGTAAAACACTATGACAAGTGTTTGGATGTACATGGGTTACTATTTAGAAAATAGAGGACAGCTGTACCTTTCAGATGTAAATAAAAAACTTGTTGAAAGTGTGCGGGTTTTTTATTTACAGCGAAACGGAGGTTAGTTACCGAATTGCCCTCGTACATATACGTTTGCATATGTACATTGCAAACTATACTATGTATACGATAAAAAAAAACACCAATAAGAAACTAAAACATTATTGTACAATTATGTACATAAAACTCTCACATGTGGGTTAAAAACGATCGCATTCTAAGTATAGTGTGTTATAATTGACACTATATTTACTAAATAGTGTAATCTATATATATATATTACGCTAACGTACGTGGCACAGAAATGGCGATTATTTGTTATTGTTTAATGGCAACGCCCGAGAAACGCATCTCATTGGTTATTGTGTAAAAGTCATTTGGCAGAATTTAGGCGGAGGTAAATCCGGTTTATTTACGTTTCGCGTTTGTTTATTTATGTTCTCTCTTTCACTGCAATTATGGAACTTCACAATATCGTTAGAAATGCCCGTAAAAGATCTCAGCGAATGCTTGAAAGTGAACAAGAAGCCGCATTAAGTAGAAAAAATCGAAATAGATTGGATCGAGAACGGCGTCAACACAGAACATAAGTGATCGCCAAAATAGGCTTAATAACCGTCGCATGGGCGAACGCGTTGCTTCTGAAGTCCAAATTACTGATTTAAACGTTCCGGAGCATAACTGTGGATATATAGTTATATTGGTATGGTGTGTATATGACATCTGTGCCAAATAAATATTATTCAGTGTTTTTTATGAAGTCCACTAAAGTGTTATATTTTTCAATGACAGTCCAGGCACAGTTTCTGCCCGGGCAACGCCGGGCGGGTCAGCTAGTAATAATAATAATACACTATACTAATATTAAAAATTGGAATCCGCTCCCTCCTCCCCCAAAATATTCTTCTACCTATGTTTTAAAAAGAAACCTATACTTTAAAGCAAATGTGAACTGTGCAGATTTATCAGATTCATTGATGTATAAAATTTAAAAATATATGGTATACATAAATTTAAAAAAATAATAATAAAATAAAAATGTACAGACTACTTATTTGTGTCGGCTCAAAAATGCATTTCTAAGAAAAACTTTTGGCCAGATGTTCGAAGATTAACAGGTTCGTTTTATTTATTATTTTTCCTAAAATCAAAATTATCTATCCATTTTATTGTACTGCATGGTTTATAAATTTAACTGCATTAAAATATAAATCCATATACATATTGAATCATTTTAGACTAGTTGAATGATCTGTGTATCTACTGCAAAAGGAACGCCATTTTCTTCTTGTGCGTTCCCGGAAAAACCTTTTTGCTGCATGCGCAAATTTCTTCGAATTTATTTATTACTTTTCTTCAAAAGCAGAAAATAGCCTCATCTTGTGGATATGGCAATAAAATGGCACATAAGTGCATTTTTGCATCCAGATGACGCCAACAGCATTATGGAGCTCACAGGTGTCACCCTCTGAAATACTGAGGGCATCCCAGGCTACATATCTTAGATGTTCTGATGGGAATCAGTGCTGCACAGCGCATCGTACACCATTGGCATATGCATTTCCGTAATAACAGTTAAAAGAACACTAACAAAAAATGTGGGAATGATTAAATGAAAAGTGCAAATAATAATGAAATTATAATTAAAATAATTTGATTTGGTGTATACTACTAAAATAAAGAGTTTTTCTTGTGCGGAAATTTACATTAAAAAAAATTAAACCGTATTTAAAAAGAAATTATTACTTTTTTTCTTTATTTATTAATTGTTTATTTTCTACTTTTTAGTGTTTAAAATATTTCACTATTGCAGTTTTACAGTCAGTAGGTCTATTTTAGCAAGCGTGACTTGACACATTATTAACTCTTTTTTTGTTATATCTCGTATAAAGTAATAACCCTAGATAATATTTGGCGAATTATAACCTGCGCCCGGTTAACAGAAAAACGCTTTAAAATTAACTTATTAATTTATAAGTTTTTAAAATGTTAAAATTCTGTATTGGCATCGTAAATACACACTCAGAAAAAAATATGGTTTTGGCATCTAGAATCTAAATTGTGGCTCTAGAAAAAATAGTTCCATGCCATTCCTATAAATTCTAGTTCCCTTTGTTAGAGAATTCTACAGTCTGCTACTAGAATTCAAGAGAGTTTTTCTATATTTTCGTGGTCAAACTTATTTAAAAGTCTTTGCAAATAGATGCGAACACAAAAGGTTAATTTTAGTAACTATAATTCTAGTTTATGAAACCATTCCAGAAAACTAGCGATAATTTCTCGTTACTGGAACGATTCGTTATCGTTTCGTCATCTAGAAAACAAGTGACTAGATATTCTAGATCATTTCGTCCATTCAGCTTAGTTGTTTACACTATTCGCATAGCTCGGAAATCTATATTTCTAGTTTAGGGATTCAGGAAATGACTATCTATTCATCCTAGGTGAAGGCGGTATATATCTGTACCTTGGAACAAAAAGGGCCAATATCCAAAATTCAGAAATTTGAGTTAAATGCACAATGAATTCAGGATGCGATATAAAGTAATTGTTAAAAGGGCCGAAGTCCTCCCAATATTAGATCATTGAAAACAAAATATTTTGTCGAGACCAATGTTACTTACTGTTAATGAAAAATTGGCCAATTTAAAATGTAAAAAAAAAAAAACTAAATCAATGCAACATTAGATTATAGTGAGAACAACATTACTGAATTGATAGGTACAGCTTTGAAAAAAAAAATAGTACAGAAATCGTAGCAAGATTCTTAAAAATCCTCAAACTTAAATTGGGTTTTCTGCCATTTGAGAAAAATGGACATTGGCAATTTTTGTTCCAAGGTATATATATATATATAATAAATTTGAAATCACAAATATATGAAAAAATTGATAAAGTTCTAAAGATGATTTAGAAATGAAGATATGAAACCAGCATGTAAAATAAGAAACTATGAATGACTCACAGAATCATCAGAGGAGCTTGTGAGTTCATTCATTGAAGATGCGTTATTTCATCCAATTTTGTCGGCATTAATCCTAAAATGACAAAATTTAGCTCCTTATAACGCAAACATTACAGAAAATAGATTGAATCTGGATTAATAAATTGGAACTGGATTAATAACAATAATGTTCAGAGTTGCCATCTTAAACAATAGGTTGAAAAAAAAAGAGTGATAATAATTTTTAGATATATATATATATTTTTTTTTTCAGTGCACCTGAGTATACATATTTTTTTATGATAAAAAATCGATTAAAAAATTTCATCTTTGCACATGAACCAAGTTAATATAAGTTAAGGGGACCTTCTACATTAGGAGATCAAAAAAAAAAAAAAAAAAGCACTATTTTATGATTTTTTTGTAAGAAAACTGCATGATGAATCTTTTTGAAATTTTAACAGTTTATTATACATATCTTAAGGTATACACAAGAATTTTTTTATTACATTTTGTTGCTTCTGCTCTAAGTTATAAAGAAATATGTTCAACTGCTTTGGAAATTTTCGTCTAGAAGAACATGCTGCAAGCCTTGTAGAATTATCTGAAACACAAAAATAATTTTTATTTGTAAACTTCATGAGTATAGCTTCTAGTTAAATTAAAGGAACCCATAAATTTATTTTAAAAAGGTATGTAATGGCTGATTAAAAAAAGAAAAAATAAATAAATTCGTTTTTATTTGTTAATAACTTTTTTTTTTAAATAATTTTAGTAAAAGCTTTAATTCATATCGAAGGCAATTAAATAAGCTTTAATTAAAAAAAAATATATATATATCCATTGAGTAGTTGTTTTTTTTTTTTTTTTTTTTTTTTTTTTTTTTTGTTTTTTTTAATCTTGCCCACCGTGTCCAAAAATGTGGTTGAACATATTTTTTTATAACTTAGAGTAGAAGCAACAAAATCTAATAAAAAAAATCTTGTGTATACCTTAAGATAAGTAAAATAAAGTGTTAAAATTTCAAAAAGATCCATCATGCAGTTTTCTTACAAAAAAATCATAAAAAGTGCTTTTTTTTTTTTGTCTCCTAATGTAGAAGGTCCCCTTAAGTAAAAGGGTGTAATAAAATTGAGGACGTGAGTTTCAAAACTCACCCTATCCAGCAAATCGAATTTTGGAAAATCGTGAAAAACCTCTGACTGCGTCCATTGATTTTCATTGTAAATCAAGATTTTACAATGCCAAAAATACACAATAAAACTAGTTTTTTTTGCAGATTGTAGGATTTTTTCGATGCAGGTTGACCAATAGAATAGAGTGATAGAAAAAACTCGAGTTTTTAAATTTAGGATAAGGGAGTTTTTAAACTCACGTCCTCAATTGTATCATCTAAACTAGCTGCCGTGCCAGTCCTTTTTATCTATTTAAAATAAAAGCTATTCGTTTATTACCCGACTGCCAAGAAGGGTTATGTGTTTCTCGCGTATCTGGGTATGTGGATTTCCTTAGACCCTCGAAACTTCCCAACGGCTGGATGGATTTTAATGAATGAGGCTTCTATCGATTCGTCTTAACCGTCCGATGGTTATAGGCTATGTTTTGTTTTTATAAATTCAAAATGGCGACCGTAAAATACAAAATGGCGGTAGAGAAAAAATTTTTTTTACGCACCCTATTGAGTGGCATATCATTGGATAGGTCTTTCACAATGAAGACAATGTTTCATTGACTATTTTATAGTCAGAAGCTTCGTTTAAATATTACACAACCTGGAAGTTATGTAGGTAGGATCTCTAGCTTTACTGCAACTCTAACCTTCATAGACATCTATAGGCCTCATCAAAACAGTGTTTATAGATAGGAGCTAACAATTAAAACACAACTTAAAAGTCATCAATACAAGTAAATAAAAAAATAGGTAAGTAATATAAAAAATAGTTTCACATTGATGGTTATAATAATTAATTAGTTCGCTTTTTACGCAGGCGGGTTTTTTGATTTTTTAAATTTAATTTTTACTTTTTCATTTCTGATATGCTATTTTTAACAGACGTAAACCTAACTGAACTTCAACGTATTCCTGTCAAATGTTATTTTCTCCGAAATCAAAATTATTATCTGGTATTTGCTTATATTATAATTAAATGGCACAGAAATTCATTTTTGTAATAACTATTCTAACAATACGAAAAAAGAAAAAGTGAAAAGAATTAATAGCTGAAAAACAAGTTATAATGGTTTTCTTAGTTATCTTTCTACCGTGTACTTTTAAAACAATGGGTGTGTTTTAATAGTATTTTAAACTTTCGTTCTTTTAGAAATTTTTAAATAGATTTAACAAGGAAAGGGAATCTTACAGACAGGTTGATGGCCATTTCATTAGCTTAAAAGAAGGCAATTTTGTTTCTTCGTTTCTCAGCAAATACTTCTGTTTCGTGGACAATTTTCAAAGAATTCATTTATCATGTTCTCCAAAAGCAGAAATATATCCTGACGTGCTTTATATGGCAATCAAATAGCTCATTACATTCTTGTAATAACAAATGAAATAGTAATTATAAATAGAAAAAGGTAAAAGGATCGATGAAAATCCCAAATTGTAATGAAATCTGAAATGAACGAAAATTAATGCCATATTTTAATGCAATTAAGTAAAAATAGTCTAAAATTATGTCTCTCATATTATTCAATTCCTACTATTAGTTCACACTCTCCCTATATTTATTTATTTATATATTTATATATCTTGTTCAAATTTTCAATCGTTAATAAAATACTCATCATTTATCCTATCAAGTTGAAATATTTTTTAAAAACTTGTACTGGATGACAATTGATGTTAATACAGTTTTTTCAAATATTAATTAATTAGATAAATTTTAATTAATTAATTTTAGTTTTGCATAGGAAACAAAATGGCGGTCATTGGTTATTGAAGATCAATGAAAGTATTTTCAATAAGGGGTTACCATAGGGGGGACCCTCTTCTGTCGCCAAATACCACCAAGTTTATCGCCAACTTGGCGATACATCGCCAAAAGTGACGCTCGCCAAAATGAGTCGCCAAAAGTGACGCACACTTGGCGATATCTCTATTCCGCCAAATTCCCATAGAGTTCCATTGTAAACCTACTTGCTTACAGAAAATCAACAAATTAAGATATTTTAATGCAACAAAAACTAATATTAGCTTAAGGGATTATATTAAATTTTTCTTTGATGACCTAAGTAGGAATTGACTTTAAAAACAAAATTTTCATATTACTTGTTTTTATCTTTTATGAAAAAAAGTAGGAATATAGGGTGATTCAGCCAGTAGTTGATCAAATAAAGTCAGTGCTACGTTTTTTTTTTTTTTATTATTATTATATTTCTTTCCTGTTAAGTTTTAGAAGTAAACTAAAATGATTACTACAACCTATGAATGTCCTATAATGGACAAAAATGAAATCCGCTGAAATTAAAAAGCAACTGGCAAAAGCCATGCTTTGTTTGAATTCGTGAAGCATTATTTAATAAGATAAATATTTGAAAGTAACAATTTTTTTTATTATTATTCCTGCATTTTTATTAAGCAAAAACGTTATTTTATGTTTTGGCGCATTTTAATTTTAGAAATGTAAATTCAGCCAAATAACTAAAAATTTCCTCGGAATTTTTTATTTATGATATAAGGCTGGTATAAATAAAAATATTTTTGAAGCAAAATTTTACAAAATATTTATATAACGAATTTAACAATTAATTTTATTTGTTTACAATTCTTTTGTTTCCACTTTACAAAAAAAATCATAATATAATTCTTTTAAAATGCGTAAGTATCGTCTGCGTAAATGATTTCACATAAGAATAAATTGTGTATTTGAATTCTTAATCCTGAAACATACTTTTATAATGCGTAAGTATCGTCTGCGTAAATGATTTCACATAAGAATAAATTGTGTATTTGAATTCTTAATCCTGAAACATACTTTTATAATGTAAGTAATTGAATTTTCACAAATTTTAATTCATTAAAAAATATGCTATAATTTTCATAAAAAAGGTATTTTAAAAATTTCATAAAAGAAATCGTAACTCCATGATTTATTTTTTCTTCTGAAAATATACGTGTTTCATTTTCTATTTGCCAAAATGCGTCCGTAATGGAAAAACATGTAAAACAAATTAATTAAAATAATAATTTGTTTAACGTTATTCTGTAAAAAATAATAATAATATTGTGCACATCTACAGATCATAATTTATTGTTATGTTTAATTTCAAGTCAAAATGCTGAATAATTTTTTTGTAAAGTGTACGACAAAATGTAATTTGTGTAGCCCAGTAGAGGATTCGCTTCGTTCATCCTAATAAAATTATAAATAAATCGTTTTTTTTTTAATTGCCATTTTCCCAGTGGTTCATCATACGAAAGAAGTCAATCAAAAATCTAAAAATTAATCTTTAAAATATCATCCTTGGGCTGTAATTAGCAATAATTCTAAAAATATTATTTGAAATAGGCAAGATGGAAGTGGATTATTTTAACTTAAGGGTGTATTCCGATCCAAACTGCTTATTTTCTGATTCATTTTAAAATTCATTTTTGCTCTCAAACGCATCAAACTGAGAAATTCTCTTATTTGGAAACTATATAATGTGCCGTGCTTCTTAATTTTTTGATAAATGCAGAAAATACTGTAAAAAACGCTGCCAAAGTTGGCGTTTTGAACCGAATTTTCCGAAGCGGACGATATGGGAATGAAAAAAATGGTCATACTGAGAAAATAATTGTTTAAAAATCAAATTCTAATTAAGTGAGCTGAAAATGAAATCACACGGCATGTTAAACATGTCTTCAAAAATCACCCCAGCAAGTTTCATGTTTTTACTTTTAAAAATGAGTCTGAAAATGTCTCAGAAAATTTCGAGCTGTTGAGGGTGGAAAAATATTTTTTCGAATACACCCTTAACGTCTCCAACTAATCAAAAACTAAATATTTATACTCTCTGATAAAAAGATTTCATGAAATGGCTTCTCTTACAAGCAGGCAGCTGATAACAATGTGATAATAGAAGCTCGAACATTCATACAAAAATGTTATGTCCAGTGCGGCGTATAAACTCATTTCTGCGTGATATGGCGCAATATTTTAAAAAATTTATGAACTACTTTGGAAGGGTATCAACTGCAGGTAGGGTCACCCTATATGCATGTTCATTAAAAAATATCTATAATCTTTTGGGCCTAACAGAATAATCTGAGATCTCTTTTAGAAAATCGGTTATACTTGCATCAGATAAAAACAAGTAATATAAAAATTTTGTTTTTAAAGTTAATTCCTACTTAGGTCATCGAAGAAAAATTTAATATAATCCCTTAAGGCTGTTCTTAACTGCTCTGCTCAACAAGCGCAAAACGTTCTAACGCATTTACAAATTCATTTTTTAAAGGAAAGATACAAAATTGGAAAGCCTGGACATGGAAGCGATTTGGAATTGAACTGTTTTTTCCATTTTTTGATCAATCAATTACCCATTGAGTTATAAGCAATTTCGATCACGTGACAAACCCGTTTTTCGCCCGCTCTTGAGTGATTTTTCTACTTTCGCTCGGAAATTCGGCTCAAAACGCCCATTTTGACACTCTTTTCTGAAAGATCTATTGTGTTTGCAAAGGAACGGAAAAAACAGCTCGATGACATAGTTTCTGAACAACACCAGCTAGTTTCATGCATTTTCGAACAAAAATAAGTTAAAACTTATGTCATAAAGTTGCCCTCTTGGATTTGAGAACACCCTTAAGCTAATATTAGTTTTTGCTGCATTAAAATATCTCAATTCGTTGATTTTCTATAAGCAAGTAGGTTTACAATGGAAGTCTATGGGAATATGGCGAAATGTTAGAGATATCGCCAAGTTGGCGTCACTTTTGGCGACTCATTTTGGTCGCCAAGTTGGCGACAAACTTAGCGGTATTTGGCGACAGAATAGGTCCCCCATGGTAACCCCCCTTATAGATATGAAGATGCATTAAATGCTGTTCAATAACCAATGGCCACCATTTTGTCTCCCATATAAAACTAAAATTAATTAATTAAAATTTAATTAATGAATTAATATTTGAAAAATCTGTATTAACATCAATTGTCATCCAGTACAAGTTTAAAGAAATTTATTTTAACTTGATAGGATGAATAATAAGTATTTTATTAACGATTGAAAATTTGAACAAGATATATAAATAAATATAGGGAGAGTGTGAACTAATAGTAGGAATTGAAAAATAAGAAGAAAGAAGGAAAAGAATGTAAAAAGAAATAAAAATCACAGGTTAAGCATAAATTATGAAACACTTTCCAACGTATTCAGAATACCCGAACGGTACTGCACCGTTTCATTAAGTAACAAATTCTAAATAAACAATTTCTAAACGCATAACATGCTTGAACATCCTATTCCAGAAATACCATCTATAGTCGGAAGAATATCTAAATTATTTTGTGCAGCTCTGTATACGATCAAAAGATTTGTATATGTACTATATAGTATGAAAAAATGTATTTCAGTTAGGGATTGCATAACACAATTGAAAATTCCCTTCAGCAACTTTCGCCAATAAGGGTAATTGTACACGAATTCTTTTTGTGTAGCGCTTTATATGATCTAAAGATTTGTATATGTAGTACATAGTATGCAAAAATTTATTTTATTTAGGGAATGCATAACACAGTTGAAAATTCCCTTCAGCAACTTCCGCTAATAAGGGTAATTGTACAGAACTCTTTCGTGCAGCTCTCTATACGATCTAAAGATTTGTATATGTACTACACTGTAAAAAAAACCACTGTAACTTTACAGCAAAAAATGCTGGCAATATGGGTGCCAGCAAATTTTGCGGTAAATTTACAGCAATTTTGTTTATCACGGATAAACAGCAAATGTGTAAATTTACAGCATTTTTTCAGTTAATTTTACAGTAATTTTGTTTTTTAGATTTTACAACAAGTCTGTATTATATCAGCATTTTTTGCTGTTAATTCTACAGCACTCTTAACAAAATAACTGTAAATTTTTAGCCTTTTTTTTTTCTTTTTGTAGATATGTATTTGTATTTTTACCCCCCCCCCCCCCTCGTAATGTTTATTTATATTGATTTTCTCTTTTCTCTTTTTTTATATGATGACCATCTTTTAAAGACAAATTGCACTAAGTATTATCTCTATGTGTACTTATATCATTGTTTTAATAGCATTCTTATGTAATAAATTTTGTTATACATATGTAACATACAAACTTCGCACCATAAAGTAAAAGAAGAAATAAAATAAGAAAAGACACCGAAAAGCTATAAATAGAAAATTTTAAACTATTGTAACTCATTGTATAGAATATTCCATATGTCAATTTAAAGTATACTGTGTATTATAACATACATTGAGGACATTCAAAATATCTAATTTCAGCATCTAGTTGCGGATTATACTTATTATTGTTAGATAACGGACAAAAGCAAATTGCGATCTGCTGCGATAATAGTAAGCAAACTCTTGGAATTTTTTATGGATTAATAAAATAGTGTTACATATTACACATAAATGGTTTGAACATTACATATAAAAAAATAAAATAAATGCGCGTAAAAATCTAGCATCTATAAAATATGAATATCTCTCACGGAAAATAAGGTCATTGGTAGTAAAGTTGTCTTTATAATTTGAAAAACATTACATTAATAATACATTAAATAATTTAAATATTTAAATTACAGAAAGTGAACTTAAAGCTTTTGGAGAATAATGAAAATTATATGATTTATATTATTAGTAATTATATTTACAATCGGATAAACTGGAATCTTGGAAAATATATAATAAGCAAAACAAATCATATTTAATAATATAATGGGGATTTTTTGTTATCTGGGACTCAGACACAAAAGTATAAATAATAACAAAGTCCTTTAAGAAAAAAATAATTAAAAAAAATCGGAATTTGAACAATTCTCTTTTATTATAATTTAAGAGAAAATATTTAATATTTATACAAATGATTCAAAAGCTATTGTTGTTACTTAGCGTTTATATACATGTGGTGAAATACGAAATTTGTATCTTACATTATATAATAGAACTGGCTAATAGTTATTAAATCAATGATACAAATAAACATAAAAATAAAACTTACTATGAATTTTTAAAATATATAGTATCCAGTTTCATGTTTGTGTATCCAAAAGCGCCACTTTGAATTGCAGTAATAAGCACTTATTCAGAAACACGCTAACAATCGAACGAGACTAACGCTAAGTAATAACCTGCTTTGGTTGACGCTGCCTGTGAATATCTATTAGTTTGGAATGTTGTTTGGGCGGTTTTGGCGGCGTTAAAATAACAGCAGTTTACTGTAAATCAATACTGAAATTACAAAAGCGCTGTATTCTCATGCTAGTGAAGCGATTCACAGCGAAATTGGCTGTGATTTTTCCCGTTTTTTTTTTTTACAGTGTACATAGTATGCAAAAATTTATTTCAGTTAGGGAATGCATAACACAGTTGAAAATTCCCTTCAGCAACTTCCGCTAATAAGGGTAATAGTACACGAACTCTTTCATGCAGCTCTGTATACGATCTAAATATTTGTATATGTATTTCATATCTTAGCGTAAGTAATAATTTGGTTTAGTATGCAAAAGTTTATTTCAGATAGGGAATGCATAACACAGTTAAAAATTCTCTTCAGCAACTTCTGCTAATAAGGGTAATTGTACAAGAATTCTTTTGTAGCTCTGTATACGATTCACAGATTTGTATATGTACTACATAGTATGCAAAAATTTATTTCAGTTATAGGGAATGCATAAAATTCCCTTCAGCAACTTCCGCCAATAAGGGTAATTGTACACGAATTCTTTTGTGCAGCTCTGTATACGATCTAAAGATTTGTATATGTACTACATAGTATGCAAAAATTTATTTCAGTTAGGGAATGCATAACACAGTTGAAAATTCCCTTCAGCAACTTCCGCTAATAAGGGTAATAGTACACGAACTCTTTCATGCAGCTCTGTATACGATCTAAATATTTGTATATGTATTTCATATCTTAGCGTAAGTAATAATTTGGTTTAGTATGCAAAAGTTTATTTCAGATAGGGAATGCATAACACAGTTAAAAATTCTCTTCAGCAACTTCTGCTAATAAGGGTAATTGTACAAGAATTCTTTTGTAGCTCTGTATACGATTCACAGATTTGTATATGTACTACATAGTATGCAAAAATTTATTTCAGTTATAGGGAATGCATAAAATTCCCTTCAGCAACTTCCGCCAATAAGGGTAATTGTACACGAATTCTTTTGTGCAGCTCTGTATACGATCTAAAGATTTGTAGATGTACTACATAGTATGCAAAAATTTATTTCAGTTAGGGAATGCATAACACAGTTGAAAATTCCCTTCAGCAACTTCCGCCAATAAGGGTAATAGTACACGAATTCCTTTGCACAACGCTGTATATGATCTAGAATTTATACATACCAAGTAATATGCAAAAAATTAATTAAATTAAAAAACACATGTCACAATTAAAAAGGCAGTCCCAGCAATATTTGCTCATGAATAATACTGTAATTGAATTCTTTTTTGTGTTTCTGTATATG
Source organism: Maratus speciosus (assembly GCA_963932465.1). Classification (NCBI taxonomy): domain Eukaryota; kingdom Metazoa; phylum Arthropoda; class Arachnida; order Araneae; family Salticidae; genus Maratus; species Maratus speciosus. Next base: position 86,883,198 of record OZ010799.1, on the reverse strand, counting down.
AACGATAAAAACTAGGTACATCACATTTTACAGTAAACATCTTGTAGTGCATCGCAGAGATATATATAAATTCCAACATGTTTGAAGTAGTGTGACATCATTAAAATACATCGCAAACGATTTTCCCCATAGACAATAATGTAACGGAATTCTCTTGAGTGCATCTATTAACGAACTATAAATGCTACATACTTCCTTTTTAATACCAAACGTGCCGTGGTGAATCAGAATAACACATATCAATTAATTGGCAATTTTTACGTGAGTTAGAGCCGGGCATTAAGGGGCTATATCAGTTACACGAAAAGATACCGGTCACTAATCCCATGGAAGAATATTTTTAAGATATCTCATTTGCATTTCAATATTTTTAATTTTTTTTATGCTTTCACTTTCGAAACCGGTACCGAAAGTGAACGTGTCCTCATTAAAAATACCTGTAAGCAAAATAGAAAAATTAAAAAAGTCCTTTGTAGAGATCGATCACAGCTATCTAATGCAAAAGAAAAAAAAAAAGTGCATCTAAAATATTGAAATACAAACGAGATATCTTTAAAATTTTTCTTCCACAGGATTAACATTAGTAAGCGGGTCTTTTCGCGTGACTGAATTAGCCTCTTAACAGACGACCAATCGGCTAAACGAAAGGTCACATGTTCAGGCGGCAGACAGACAGACGACCAGATAAATCGAATTCATACACACTTTTCAATAATGTTGGAGAAAATGATTATTTTTTTATTAGTTTTATGTTCTTCAATTTTTTTTTGTTATTACACATCATTTTTATACATACAAACCCCAAAAAAGAATAAATTTGATGATGTTTAACTGTATTTATTATATTCTATAAAACATGTAAAAATGCAAATCTTATCATGCAAAAATCAAAATAAACACATTTTAAATGACGGAAATATTCACAATCTTTAAAAGTATTTGTTACACATCATTTCGGTATTTCTTAGGAAAAGTTCTTTATACAAGTAACTTCTAATGCTTCAAAGAATGAATTTTTAAACAGCTTCAAATCCTGAATATTTCAAAGGTCTAACATTTTTAGAACACTTTTGCATAAATAAGTAGCATAAAAATTTTTGCATACATAACCTAGAGTAAAATCACTGTAATGGGTAGAGTGAATATCCATTAGAATGGATAAAGTCGAAGAGATAGGTGATTATTTATAACTTTAAATTGCAAAATATATTTTAGTCCAAATGTTATAAAGTTTCTCTAATTTTTTTTTTCTTTTTTTGAATTTGTCATAAAATATTTTTCTTTGAATAGTTTGTATAATTTGTACGAACGTATATGCATAAACGAAAAAAATAATAATACGATAACACTAGCTAGAATAATTTTTTTTAAGGAGTATTAAACATGTATTTATATTCATTTTCTTATAATATTTTCTGTAAATAATTTTACGGTCATTGTTTTTAATATTTCGTAAAAAATACCACTAGTGGGCATCACGTTTCATTTAACTGTATAATTCTTCAAGTAAGGGACGCTGTAGTAACTTCGGTGAAAATCACGAGTATCACATTTCTAACAATATCGCAAATATAACTCCGACATTTGTTACAAAATAGCAAACAATTTTCTGCTCTTTTTAAATACTGATATCTTCATATATAACATAGATAATTATAATAAATTTCGTAGTTATTTTCGCTTTGAGAATATTAACGCGCAAGCAGTTTAACGTTTTGGACGCATACATAATGTGAAAGACAGAATTTAGAGAAGTCTATACTTGAAAGTTTAGAAATATGTATAATTATTTGTTGCATGTCCGAAGATTGGTGTAATTGATCGTATGTTGTAATATTAACCTCTTTAACGATCTCGGTTATACCTTAGTTTTAGTATTCACTTGCTTGCCTTTTAACAAGTGCGATGTCACAATCCTATTATCACAATCCTATTAAATCAATAAAGATTGATTATTTTTTATACATACGAAATAGCCATTTCTTCACGATTATTCATGATGACATGACACAGCAAATAATTTTCTGTTCTGAGAATCGACCTCTCAGTAACAAAAATAAATAAATGACATCGATAAAGATTGATAATTTTTTACACACCGAAGATACTCATTTCACACACGTTTTTTCATCGAGAACACACATTCGATGAATTCGAAGATTCGGACGCCACGAGTTGGGCGCCATTTTAACGGGGTGAACACACTTTCACAGAAATTGAAGAGATTTTTTGTAAGCACAAAATAGCTTTTATTTTAGGACTCTACGAATATATATATACACATAGGATTTCCAGTCTGTAGAACATAGATGTCCCTACCGGCTCCCTTTATTGAGACCTTAAAAGTATAGTGTTCAGCCGGGCTGAATATGCCAATAAATAAAAAGAGAAAATGGTGCCTATTGGTAATATATACCAGACAAGACACTAACTGCCGGAGAACATACAGGGTGAACCAAAAGTCTTTCCCTGTAATATAAATATTTATTGTGCTCAGACATATGTTTGTTTGGATTGTAAGCACTGTTATAATTTTTTTTATAAGACCACGTACCTCAGAAAATTTCAACATGTGTCCCCTTGGTAACTCGGAGAATGTCTAAGCGGTATTCTTGTTCCCGCCAAGTGTTCGTAACGTGTCTTCTGTTACAGTACACACAGTAGCTTTAGCAGCAGATATTTGAAGATGACCAGTTGATTGAGTAGGACTCCGCTAAAGCGATTGCCGAACGCGTTCAACAATTGCTTCACTCACACTAGGCTTGCCATTTCTGGGCAGATCAGCAACGCTGCCTCTTTCTTTAAACCTATCATACCATACCATCGCTTTATTGATTTTGAATCAGGAGGGTTGCATCCATAACAACGTCAAAATGTTCGCAGAACATTATTGGACGATTTCGATTCGTAAAACCAAAGCACACATTGAGCTTTCTCTTGAATGAGCGCCATTTCGGCCGAAAATATCATCTTTACAAAGTCCTCTTTCCCTGAGTCGCTCCATTAGAGCAATCGCGCCATTTATTGCACACACAAAAAAACCCTTTTTTAACTGACGTATCCAATGATGCTGTCACGGACAGCTCCCTCTGTATCCCTTTGCAGTGACAGTGACACCTGAATTTAACTAAAAACTTTTACGTCTAAGTGAACTGAACGGAACTGAAAAAACTTTAGAATAATGTTTTGTTTTATGTGAACGGAGTTGCGTCTCCGTTATGATTCGATTAAAAGTTAAAGCATTTAAGTGTTAAAGCCATATAATCCTGTAAATATTTTGTAATATAATTGTATATATTGAAGATTAACGAATAATGTACTTATTTAGTCGAGTAAATTATTGAATAGAATTAAGTTAAATCAAATTCGGCAGTCCGAACTCAAGAGAAGCAAGCGAGAACTTACCTGACAGAAAGGGTAAGTTGAAGATTTATGTCATTTTTTGTCTAATTTGAATGCTTGTTTATCACAATTTTATGGCGCCCGGAGCAGCGATGCCGGTTTGATTTGATCTTAATTGAATGAAAAGTTATTTATAGAGGAAAGTTTTGAATATTTAGTTCTATTCAGAAGAATATTGTTGATGGTTGTTTTGATCTTGAATATAATGAAGAACTGAGCATAAAAATAAATAAAAGTCTTGAATGCTTAATTCTTTTGAAGATGATATATTAATAATATTGATTGATAACGTATTTTGAGAACGGGATTATTTTGAAAGTTATTGAATATATTTTGAAAGTTATATTATTGTTCTTATATTAAGTTGTTATAAAGTTAATTATATTTAAAATTACGGATTAAATATGTCTGATATTGAAAAACTAAAGAAGAAACGTGCTGTTTCTAGAACGGCGACTTCGAAATTAATTAATACTTGTGAGCAGTATCTTGCAGAATCAGTACAGGAAGTTCCTGTTCTTACGGAACATATTGATCAGTTAAACTCAAAGTATAATAATTTAACAACTTCAGATGAGCAGATCCAAAACTTAATAGATGATGACGGCGAATTAGAAATTGAATTTGAAACTGCCGAAGGTTATTCTGAAAAAATAATTTCTATGAAATCGAAACTAACTTATGCCTTAAAAATAAAAGTTGAACCTGGACGTTCTATTAAGAAAACAAATTCGGTTAATGAAAGTATTTCAACAGAGAATTTGACTTCTTGCTCTCATTCTAAAATTAAATTACCGAAACTGAGTATTAATAAATTTAATGGAGATCCTGCTTATTGGTTATCTTTTTGCAACCAATATGACAATGCGATACATCAAAATGATAGTTTAACTGACATTGATAAATTTAATTATTTGCATTCCTTCCTTACTGGAGCTGCTTCTAGTGCAATTAGTGGGTTTTCGCTATCGAGTGAAAATTATATAGCAGCGATTGAACTACTGATAAAGCGTTTTGGTCGTAAAGACCTGATTATAAATGCTCATATGGGAAAATTATTGAATTTAGAAACAGTTAAAAAAGTAAATAATACTTTTGCATTGCGAAATCTGTATGATAATAATGAGACTCAAATAAGAAGTTTAAAATCACTTGAAGTAACTTCCGGAACATATGGTACGTTACTAACGCCAATTTTGCTTAAATTAATTCCCAATGAGTTAAATTTGGAATTTCAACGTAAACGGAAAACTCAGGATAATCTTTTTGAAGTCAAAGAAATGCTTGAATTTCTACGGGCAAAAATAGAATGCAGAGAAACTACGATTCAAATACAAGATAGGGTTATCATTCAAAATCCACCGCAAGTGCAGAGGGAGAGGAAAATAAATAAGTTTACAGTTCCTACTGCTGGTTCATTGAAGGTTTCGATAAATCATTGTATTTTTTGCGGAGATTCCGCTGAATCAGTTAATCATAATTCTGAAGCTTGTTCTAAGTCCGTAGCAGAAAGACGAGCTCGTTTGAGAAAAAACGGAATGTGTTATCTCTGTATGAAGAAAGCAAATCATTTAGCAAAAGATTGCTTTTCAAAAATAAGATGTAAGTATTGCAGTGGAAAACACAATTCTTTAATTTGTGACAAGAATAATAAAGTAGAAGAGAGAAAACAAATTGACGATAAGAATTTCACTTTAAAAAATAAAACATACGCACAGAAAGTTTTGTTACAAACTTTAATTGTAAAAATCTGCGGAAATAGTGAAGATAAGTTTGTCAGGTGCTTAATTGATACTGGGTCACAAACGTCATACATTTCGAAGTTTGTTGCTGAAATGATGCAATACAAAAGTATAAGTGAGAGCAACATTGTTCATAGTCTATTTGGTGGAACGGAGATTTCTGAAATTCATAAACAATTTATTTTGTATTTTAGTAATGTAAAGGGTGATTATAAATGTAATTTTAAGGCCTTTGATCAAACTAAAATTTGTTCCGATGTACCAGAAATAGAAATAAAGCCCCTGTTACATGAGCTTAAAGAACATAGAATATACACTAGTTATCAAAAATTAAGGAAAAGTCACAAAATGCTAATTTTCAAATACGCGAACACTCAAAAGGAAATAATATAATTCGAGTAATTACTATCTCTACAACACAGCTAGCCCATATAACATCTCATTCATGTCACACATGGTCACAAGTGTCACAGTCACTACGGTGAAGCAAAAAAATAGGTAATTCCATACATCTCATTATGAGTCTCAAATGATCACTATATGTGACTCCACTGAGAAGTCAATGTGACTGCTGCTTTGTGACGAGTCACCAGGTGACTTTACAATGTAGTTACATTGTGACTCTCATGTGACTGTCATTTTTAGACCCAATTTCATAGTCATCATGAACGTTACATTATGATAAGTCATCAAATAATATCATATTATAGTCACATGGAGACTTTTCCCAAAAGAGCGCAATGGGGACTTCACAGTAGTCTCTCTGTCACCTGAAAGTCATCATGTGACTTTAATGTGACATTATTTGGTAACTTATCACAATGCAGCGTTCACGATCACTTTGAAATTGAGTCTACAAATGACAGTCACATGAGAGTCACAATGTAACTACATTGTAAAGTCACATGGCGACTCGTCACAGAGCAGCAGTCACAGTGACTTCTCAGTGGAGTCACATATAGTGATCATTTGAGACTCATAATGAGATGTAAGGAATTTCCTATTTTTTTTGCTTCACCGTAGTGACTTTCACACTTGTGACCATGTGGGACATGAATGAGATGTTATATGGACTAGCTGTGTTGTAGAGATAGTAATTACTCGAATTATATTATTTCCTTTTGAGTTTTCGCGTATTTGAAAATTAGCATTTTGTGACTTTTCCTTAATTTTTTATAACCAGTGTATTTGAATGACACTAGCCACATGAAGGAAAATTTGTTGTTTGAATCATCCCTAACTGAAAGTCATATTCTTATTGGAGCGGATGTTGCAGGAAAATTACTTACCGGTAAGATAAGAAAAATAAAATGTGGTTTAGTGTGTGTCGAAACTTACTTAGGCTGGACAGTTATGAGGAAAGTTCCTTTGGAAATAGAAAATAAAACTGATAACTCATTTACATTTTCGATGTACGTATCAGATTATAAAATTGCTGAATTGTGGAATCTTGATACTATCGGAATTTTAGATCCATCCGAAAATGAAACTAAAAAAGAGTTGCAAGAACAAACACTGCAACATTTTCTTTCAACGGTTAAGCAAGATTTAAAATTGGAAAATATTCCTATATTCTACTGGACGGATTCGATGAATACATTGTATTGGATTAAGAATACAGAAAATTGGGGTATATTCGTGATGAATAGGGTCAAAGAAATTAGGGCACATAGTAATCCGGAAACCTGGAAGTTTGTTCCTGGGAATTTAAATCCCGCTGGCATTCTTTCAAGAGGATGTTCCGTAGAAACACTTAAAATTAAGAAATGGCATAAAGGTCCGGCGTGGCTGAAACTTAAGCCAGACTTTTGGCCAGCCTTTGATAAACTGCAAATAGAGGCGTCTTAAATTAAGACACATATGTGACTGAAAAGGTATTTCAGACACTTAAGTATCTGAATCTGAAAATTCAGTCATGATAGATGTCTTAATTTAAAACATATAAGTGTCTTACTATGATCATGGTGTAAACGAACTGAGAAAGTGTCTAAAAAATCTCTAAGTGTCTACTTTTAAGACACGTTGTAACTCCGTTCCACATTAACCACCAGGGGGCACTCTAGTTGCGCATGCGTTTTAGATGCCTTTCGTTCGAATTGGATGTTCGTTTGTAATTCAAACTGAGCGTTTGTTTTATCTACGCGTACATTTTAACTAATAATTTATTTTGACTTGATTCGGTTTTTGCGGAATGTGAAGTTCCAGGATTTAATCCGTATCGACATAGTGATATTCCATATTAATGAAAGGTGTCAAGCAATAACAATAATATAGTGTTCTTCGTCTCGTCAAAGCAGGTAAAGAAAACTGTTGTCTGGCGGGCTATGTTTTTAGGATGGAAATATTCCATTCTTTTAACAGAGCTAGCCGGATGTGCTAAGGGATTTTCTTTTTTAAATATCAAAGTCTGCTTAACTCACGGATACTAACGTAGCCTCCAATCCGGACGTCGCCTGGGTGGATGTGATTTTGGAATAATCACACCTTTTTCCAGGTAAGTGGACCCTTCACTATGTATTGAAAACTCTCTGCGAATGTTTTCTCTTTAAATAGAGACCTCACACGAGTCTATAGCTTTATTAGTTCCTGAGTTAAGCCAAATTTGTTTAAAGCATTTTGCCTATGGGATTTCCATGTTAAAATTTTATCTTGCTTATATTTAAATTTCTACTATTCAAATCATCTGCAATCATGTTTCTGTATTATTTTACATCCGATGTTATCCTTAAAATAAGTTTTGGCAAGTCTGCATGGTGTATTAGTTGTTACTGAATCTATTGAGATACACCATCCTAAGCCTTCTTTCTCTGTCTACTCGCACGCCATTACTTTAAAAATAGCAGTGACAGCACCTGTTGATCGGCTCATAATTTCTTAATTACCATCAAGGCTATCTTAACAGCGTTTTCTTAGAGTAATTATTACACAGGAGTACCTTTTATAGGGGTTTTATTTATGTATACAATATTTTTATAAGCATTTAATGCGACAGCATTTGTAACGTTCACATCGGTTTTACATTTCCCATAGGTTTAATATGTGATATGTACTGAAATTCCCAACTCTTTATAGTAAACATCCTTATTTAATTTTTATTTATTATGTATGCTTTTCATGTCTGATGACGTTTTCTTGCGTCTCAGATTTTATACACCGTGATAAATTTTAAGTTATTTAAAAGAATATAGTTCGAAAATCCTTCCAATTTACCCATATCATTAATTCCCCCATACATACAGCGAATTACTTGTCTTCATTTATTAGATTAAACTGTTTTGACTGATAAAACTCATTAAGGGTCCTGTCCCTGCCGGCGAAGACACTCACGAGCTAATGCTAATCCTATGGGGAAGGATTTTTCTAATATCTCGTTTGCATTTCGACATTTTTAAATAATTTTTTTCGCATTGGATAGCCGAGGTCCGTCTCTACAGCGCATCTTGGTTACGTTTTCGATTTTAGTTGCAGATATTTTTTTAAATGACACTTTCATTTTCAGAACCGGTTTTGAAAATGAAAGTAACTTTATTAAAAATATCTGCGACCAAAATCGAAAAAGTAACCAAGGTGCACTGTAGAGACGGACCTCGGCTATCTAATTCAAAAAAATTATTTAAAAATGTCGAAATGCAAACGAGATATTAGAAAAATCCCTCCCCATAGGATTAGCATTAGCTCGTGAGTGTCTTCGCCGACAGGGACAGGACCCTTAAATCCGGTCATGAAATCTGTTTTTTCCTTCTGCTATATACTTTTGTTGTTTCCGAGCATTTTAGAAATATTCCATTTCCTATACTGAAAGTAGTCAACTTCAGATGTTTTCATTTTCAAGCCCGGTGATTCACACCACAATTTGAAGACTCATCAGAAATCGTCTGAAATCTGTAGACGTAAAGCGGAGAAAATTTTGTTTGCGTCTTCAATAAATCTTATTATTTAACGATTTAGAAAATGTTCTCGCCTTATCTCTGTATTAGTCATAATGCTTATTTGTAAATTCTTAAATTCATGTAATTATGTGCTGTTAACATAATTGTAAAAATACGGTAAATATATACAGCTATATTTCATTTGAAATCAATTATAATATTGATTTTTTGATTATTTTTAGTAAAAAGAAATCTGAAATTTAAAATGAATATCAGTAAAAAGATAGAATTTTATACTATATGTACTTAAGCATAACTAGATTTTGCACTTAAAGCTGAATTATTCTATATTTACTGAATCACAATGCAGAGTTGGAATTTTTCTAGAAGAAGGACTTGATTAAGGTTGATGGTTGGTTGATTTTGTGACGGCCGATTATCTACACTAGGGATATAGGCCCGAGGGGGAGTGCCCTTCGTGGGGGTCTTTCTAAGGGAACCTAACCCGTATTAACGCATGGAAATCCATGGTTCGAAGAAAACCACGAAAACTCCGAACGATTAGGCCGACGGGCGCGATTGGGATCGAACCCAGCACTTCCCGTCTACCAGTTTCGAGAGCAGAACCTCTCAGCCACTGGTGGGGCAAGGACTTGATTAAAGCAAGGGTAAACTTTGACATCCCCCCCCCCCGCCTCCCCACCACCTACGATTTTTGCTGCCCCAAATTCGATATGCAATTTTTTTAAAGCTTATACGTTAAATGTGTTTCGACATTGTATATTGGTTATAATCAGTATTTTGAACTAAAAAAGTAGAATAAGATTAAAAGTTAAGTACAAAAAATTTTAAATACAGTAAAAACTCTTAATCGCCGGCACCTTCAGAACGCTGAATCTGTCTGCTATTCGATTGTGTTAGCTTTTATGAGGTAAATATATATACAGTGAAACCTCCCTGTGCGACCACCTCCATTAAGCGACCACCCCCTGAACGACCATTTTTTCATGGTACGAAATTTATTCGCATAGGCTCAATACTAATTTTACCTCTATTCAGAGACCATCCCAGTTGAACTCCCTCCATAAGGGACCCATTTCTTTGAAGAAAATGAAACAAATTCCGTTTTTTCCGGGTCGCTTGAAAAAGGTTTTATTAGAATAATAATTCCGGAGAGGGCATTATTTATCAAACTTCTAAACTAGGTTTAGGATTTTTATTTATTCCGGTAACTTTTATGTGTTTAAACCCCTTTGTTTCTTTTTAGGCAATGAATTTAATTCTGATGACGTATTAAGGATGACGGTCCATAAACTCCCCTGCCCTATTCTGTCAGGAAACTCTCAAAGGAATAGATAAAGTAATGAAATCGTCAAAATTCGTTCCAGACAAAAAAAAAAAAAAAAAAAAAAAAAAAAAAGAAAAAAGAAAGAAAAAGAAAAAAAAAGAAAAAAATGCATTTATTTATTGAATTTCGAAAGGACTTGGAAATAAAATTTATAGTAGATAAACCATAAAAGCAAAGCAAACATCAATGTATTCATTTTTTAAACTCTACAGTAATTAACTTATGTAATTAACTTTTGTTTTGATACTTAAATTTTCATATGTTTTCTTAATTTGAAAAATATAATTTTAGTAACATTAATTGTTACATTTTTTCAACAATTAAATTCTAGATTTTAACACGACCTCCATTAAGAGACCAGCTTTCGGAGCGACCAATTTTTATTGGAACGGAAGTGGTCGCTTTAGGGAGGTTTTACTGTATATTGATAAAGGTGAGTGTTCGAAAAAGACAAACTGTTATCGTATGAAGGCTTTGCAGTAAAATCTCCATAACGGACAATCCTAAATAAAGGACACCACTATTTAGGAAACACATTTTTTTATTGAAAATATGCAAAATTTTTATACACTTATACCTCAGAAAAGCAGACACCTCCGAACGTCGGGCAAATTCCACGGTTCCGAGGTGTCCGCTATTGAGAGGTTTTACTGTATTAAGAAAAATATATTTTGTTTTTAACCTTATTCTACTCTAGAAATTCATAACATTGGTTAATAATAAATATTGATTAATAAATATTACAATATAATACTCATATACTGTAAATTTGGGGGAATCCAGTGTTAGATTTTATTTAACACAGAAATAAAAATGCTTAACTAATTTACTGGGAGTATCTTATTTAAATGGGAAAAAATTGCACAACATAGCAGGGATGGGATTCTTTCTGAAGGAGTTAATCATTTTTTATATTTGGGAGTAATTTGTTACCATAAAGCAGAGCTAATTGCAGCATGGGCAAACTGGGCTGTTTCTATGGGCCTTTAGCTTTACGGGACCCTAAATTTGGTACGGAATTTCCATAAAGCTGATATTTTAAATTCGTTTTGATCTTACACCTATTTTAATAAATATTTTGCACTTTTAGAACATGATTAGGTTAAAGAAAATGATATATTTATCCAAATATGTATTTGACGGCATCGAATAGGCTTATTTTTTTTTGTAACAGTATATGAAGGCAATGGGGGGAGGGGGTGAATGAATACTAGGTCTTTGGACTAGAAGCAATTAGAAGTTCTCACTAAAAGTAATAAACATTTTTGATGCCGTAGGGCATATATGATAACACATAAATACATATTTAGGTGAAAAAAAAAAAATATATATTATCCTATTCTAAAACTACAAAATACTGATTACAATCCTCATAAGGTCAAAACTGATTTAAAATATCAGCTTTATGAAAATTTCATACCCAATTTGGGGTACCCTAAAATCAGGGGGCAGAGAAGCATCCCAGTTTTCCCACGCTGCAATCAGCTCTGCTGTATGGTAACGAATTATTCCCATTTATAAAAAAAATGATTCAATGTGGTCAAACATGGCTGCGTATATGGCTTAGAAAGAAAATGGTCAAAGAGGGCTTCATATTGGCTAAAAAAAAAAAAAGGCTCAAAGATGGCCACAATTAAGACATTTGAAATGTCTGAAATTCAGACGTAAGGAGTGTCTGAAAAATTTAAGACACTTTAAAACGTCTTAAAATTGAACACTCTTGTTTCAGACACTTAAGTGTCTGAAAATTTTAAGACATTTTAAAACGTCTGAAAATTGAACACTGCGTTTCAGACACTTAAATGTCTGAATTTCAGACATTTCAGTTTACAGTGTATAACTCCGAAAAAGTATGAGGTTGATAAAGAAAAGAAGAAGACAGTTATATCTTCTTTGATTTCTCTAGATGAAGAATTTCCATATTTTTCTCGAGTTTCACAGTTCAAGAAGATGATTAGAATCACTGTTTGGATGAAGAGATTTATTGACAACTGTAAAACTAACAAAAAAGAACGAGCATTTGGGAATTTAAAAATTGAAGAAATTAAAAGATCTGAAGTCACTGTATGGAAAATTGTGCAAAAAGATTGCTTCAAATCAGAGAAGGATGAACGCTTACGTCATTTAAAACCTTTCATTGATCCATACGGACTTATAAGACTTAAATCCAGAATAATTATGAGAGAAGACTCAGAGGATTTCAGACTACCTATAATTTTGCCATCTGACCACCCAGTTGTTACGAAACTAGTAATTGAGAAACATAATCAATCACTACACTGTGGAGTTCAAACATTAATGGCAGTCTTAAGAGAGAAATATTGGATCTTAAAAGGTCGTAAAACGATCCGGAAAGCTCTGAAGAATTGTGTAAGATGTAAGACGTTTGATGCAAAACCCCACGATGTTGAAATACCACCATTGCCGGAAGATAGGATTAAAGACTGTTCTGTATTTTAAGTCATAGGTGTCGATCTGGCTGGACCTTTGTTTTTGAAGAATGGGTCGAAATCTTGGATTGTCTTGTTCACCTGCGCCGTATATAGAGCTATTCATCCTGAACGTGTCCTTAACTGGTTGAGTTTTAACATGGCAAAACTCAACGGGGGGAGTATGTCGCGGACAGCTCCCTCTGTATCCCTTTGCAGTGACAGTGACACCTGAATTTAACTAAAAACTTTTACGTCTAAGTGAACTGAACGGAACTGAAAAAACTTTAGAATAATGTTTTGTTTTATGTGAACGGAGTCGCGTCTCCGCTATGATTCGATTAAAAGTTAAAGCATTAAAATGTTAAAGTATTATAATCCTGTAAATATTTTGCAATATAATTGTATATATTGAAGATTAACGAATAATGTATTTATTTAGTCGAGTAAATTATTGAATAGAATTAAGTTAAATCAAATTCGTCCATCCGAACTCAAGAGAAGCAAGCGGGAACTTACTTGACAGAAAGGGTAAGTTGAAGATTTATGTCATTTTTTGTCTAATTTGAAAGCTTGTTTGTCACAGATGCAACAAGTAATGTAATGAATTATTATAATCAGGGCAAGACTTTTGGTTCACCCTGTATATCATTCGCGACAGTAGGAAGTGAGGTACTGATGATGTTGAAATTTATGAGCGGAGTACATTTAGAGTTCTTGAGTATAGCATCACAGCTGTGGTCAGGGAGTCCTTTGTAGGTAGGTGCTTGAGCTAGACTTTATTATGTGCGCAGCACAGCACCTGGTTATCAGACAGTAGGTAAACTAGAGGGTTGCGCCAGTGACATTCTCTCTCGCAACAAATACGGTGTAGCACGACCAGAGGAAACTCTATTTGTGACTATATTGTGCACAGCACTGTACAACATATCTGTAGTTATGGTGAGAAATTGGCGTTGGATGTTGTCTTTTAACATCCCTATTGATGTCGTCTATCGCGGTAGACTTGCGACTTCATGTAACCTCAGAGCCACATGGACTGAGATCTGGGGACCTGGGAGGCCACGCATGAGGAAGATGGCGGCTCAGCGCGCGATCACCACCAAACGACGTGCTCAAGGGATCTTTCACGCGTCTAGCAATATGGGGTGAAGCGCCTATCGGCATAAAAATCGTACTTTTCAGCAGGTGTTTATCAGCCAGTCTAGGGATGATGTGATTCTGTAACATATCGGCGTACCTCTCACCCGTCACGCTAACAGTTACAAAACCAGAATCACGCATTTCCTGGAAGAAAAAAGGCCCAAGAACGGTAGATGTGATAAATCCACACCACACCGTGACTTTCTCTCTCATTACAGCTCCTTTTATACACTATTCTCAGGCAGCATCACTGACGTTTTTCTGTACAGCGTCATCTGTCGGCCATTTTTTCAACTTTTTTGTGTGGTTACAATAAAACCCCTTGTCATTCCAAGCATGTGTGTCAATTTTTACCTCTCTACCTACATTATTTCGTGAATTATTAATTTTTCAAATGTATACTCACTTTCTGATCACCCTGTACGTTAGTGTGTTGAGATGTAGCCAAAATGTGTACTGTACACGAAGCTTTTGAGATTTAATTTAATATTTAGTACGAATGGGTTGGTTGTTCTGGGTAGATAGATGGCCTGCATTCCAGGCAGGCTATCGCTGAAGATGGAAACATTTCCTTCAGGTCGGCCCTGTCGTCATTCTCGGACAAAGTAGATTGCGAATACCTCTGTTTGGAAAATCGAATTATTATCTCCGAGCGTGCAGAAACACTGGTGATCATCGCGCTTTCCTCCGTGACACAGAAGGCTGCCGCCACGTAGTTATCAGTGTGGGATTCATCAGTGAAGATAGTGGGGCAGGTGGCAAAGGTTTAGCTATTAAGTTGTGTGTTGACTTGAAAGTGCGATGTCTTGAATGTGCCAGCTCTGCATATTGTGTTTAATGGTCGTGTTAGGAAAGAGGATGTTGGATATGTGGTCATGGCAAAGTTCGTGGATGGATGCTTTTGATTGCCTAAGAGGGACTGCTCAGACAAGGAAACAAAGTCTGTAGAGCATAGTGTCCCTCCCGGTCGCCTTTATTAAAGTCTTTAAAAAATACAGTTTTCAGCCTGAGCTGAAGTCACCAGAATCACGTCAGTGGGCGGTATTTCCATAAATGTCCGTGTCAGGGTCGCACCCACCAGGTGCAAAAGAACCTAACGCGACAGAGGACCCTTTAACAAGTTTTTATGTTAGGGCCGTCTCTTAAGGGTGTATTCCGATCCAGACTGCTTATTTTCTGATTCATTTTAAAATTCATTTTTGCTCTCAAACGCATCAAACTGGGAAATTCTCTTATTTAGAAACTATATCATGTGCAGTGCTTCTTAATTTTTTGATAAATGCAGAAAATACTGTAAAAAACGCTGTCAAAGTTGGCGTTTTGAACCGAATTTTCCGAAGCGGGCGATCTGGGAATGAAAAAAAGGGTCATACTGAGAAAATAACTGTTTAAAAATCAAATTCTAATTAATTGAACTGAAAATGAAACAACACCGCATGTTAAATATGTCTTCAGAAATCACCACAGCAAGTTTCATGTTTTTACTTTTAAAAATGAGTCTGAAAATGTCTCAGAAAATTTCGAGCTGTCGAGGGTGGAAAAATATTTTTTCGAATACACCCTTAATTATCAGTTTGCCCTCTTTGGACCCTTTGTTATAGCTCCCTTAAAAATGGTCCAATTCATTTTCTAACAACATTTTAAGTCCTCCAGTTACTACATGAACTACAAAAACTTTCTCAGACTTCAGCTACCACCAATTTTGAATATTAATCTCATTCTTGTGGCTTTTGTAGAAGCTTCTTTAAAAACGATACGATTCTATTACAATTTCTTTAACATAGTTTTAAAGCCCTGTAGCTACTTTACTGCTAAAATATTTTCTTATACCCAAATACATTCCAGTTAACATCCTGGCACATAGTTCCCGGTCCTTCTTTATACCGCAGCTACCACCGTTTTAGAACATTAATCTCCTTTTTCGGCAGCAACTTACGTTTACTCACTAAAGCCGTAAATTAAAAATCGCGTTACTTTAAAGGTAACTTTAGATAAGGGATTTTATCCGTTTATTAAATATCCTGTTACTGTTAAAAGTGATTCGTGAAAATTACAAAAGGGGGAAGGTCACCTTCCACAGCTTGGGGACGCATTATTGCCTCGGGTTCTAAGAGTCCAATTTCACCGGGATTTGGTTCATTCAATTTAGATTGCAATTCAGCTATTTCCTGTATTATGAAATTTTATCTTAGACTTCAGTTACCAACATTTTTTAACATTAATGGGGAATTCTTTTTTCGGGTTCTATGGGCTGGATTACTACGAGATTTGACTCACTCAACTTAGTTTTCGATTATCTCTGGCGGGTACGGATCACTGCCGGTACAAGCTATTTTAGGTAGCGGGGACCCAGGTTCTTTCGGAAAGGGGTTTGTTGTGAACACACTAGACGCTGCAGAAGGCAATGTGGCTCCCGAAACTAGGCTCATTTAAAAGGTTTTCAAAAGATATAAAATCATACAAACTTGCGTTTTGTTTAAGGTTATTATAACAGGTCCCGGGCCCCAGGCGATTCAGTTAGTAATTTCCTATTTTATCATCTTAAAAACTTAACAAACTTGTGGTACATTTTCTCAGTGTATAGGCCTACCTGCTTTACACTGAAAGTTTTAGAGTTCTTTTAGTTACAAAAGTCAATTAAATTTAAAAAATAAAAAAAACCCAACTGCGTAAAAAGCGAACTAATTTATTATTTCCCATCAATGTAAAACTATTTTTTATATTACTTATCAATGTGAAACTATTTTTTATATTACTTACATTTTTTTTTAATTTTCTTGTATTGATAACTTTTAAGTTGTGTTTAATTGTTAGTTCCTATCTATAAGCACTGTTTTGATGAGGCCTATAGATGTCTATGAAGGTTAGAGTTGCAGTAAAGCTAGAGATCCTTCCTACACAACTTCCAGGTTTTGTAATATTTAAATGGAGCTTCTGACTGTAAAATAGTCAATGAAATGAAACATCGTCTTCATTTTGAAAGACCTATCCAATGATATGCCACTCAATATGGTGAGTAGAAAAAAAATTTCGCCTCTACCGCCATTTTGTATTTTACGGCCGCCATTTTGAATTTACAAAAAGAAAACCTAGCCTATGACAATCGGATAGTTAAGACGAATTGATGAAGACCTCATTCATTAAAATCCATTTAGCCGTTGGGATATTTCGAGGGTATATAGAAATCCACATACCCAGATACACATGAAACACATAACCCTTCTTGGCAGTCGGGTAAAAAGATGATTTTTAAAAACACGTTATATCGGCATCAAATGTCTATTTTCTGATGGTGAAAGCCGTTTTTATGTTCGTTCGTAATTATATAAATAGGTAGCACCTATAGTCGTCGTCTGGTCAGTCCGGTCAGTCTGTCTGTCAGGATATAACAGCGCAAAACTACTCAACCGAATGGTTTGAAATTTAATATATGTAATCGTTGCAGAAGTTTATCGAGACATTTCAAATTTTATGAAAATCGAATCAAAACTAAAATAGAAATTAATAAAATTTTCTTCATTCTATTGAATCCAATCATACGTCATTAATTCAGTAATATCCCATGGTAGGTAAAGATTCCAGTTTTCCATGGTGATTACGTCCTAGTTAAAATGGAGTTATACTATTTTCGTATTACTTTGTTTAACCCATTTATGCCTAGCGTCCCATTTTTGGGAAGTTTCAAATTTTAATGCATTTGTATAATTTTCTTCTTCTTTATAATATGAAAATTGCATGAAATCATTATTTATAAATGTCTTTATCTATAACCGAGAGATGACATCACAAGGTGGATATTTATTTGCTTAAATTTAAGCTTTTTTTCGGTGTTTATAGATTTTTAGTTTTTCAAGAGGGCGAAATGTAAAAAGTAAGTTTATTTGTATTTTTTCTATCATGGACCCAATATCGCATGTTATAATCTTAGATTGTGGACTTTTTTGAAATACGTATTTTTTTTAAATTGCGAAATTAAATGTCCAAGCCCATTTTTTATGCATTTTTGTAATGTACAAAATATAGGGTTCTAGGCACAAATGGGCACATATTTTTGTTAGAAATTTAGGAGACAGTTATTTATGCAATCTCCTTTCGAAGATATTTATGAAATAAATTGTTATTAAGTCTGCAATACCATTATTCTTATTTTATTATTAATAATAGTTACAACGGTTACAACGTTATTAGTCTCTGCAAAGAAATAAATATATTTTTTTTGTAGTTCATTAAAATACTAATTATAGTACATAATATACAATTTAAAAACATTTTAAATATAAATATAGGCAAAATATATAATTATGCATATTATTCTACTAGAAATACTCATATTTAGTTCTTTTACATTTTATCAAATAAATACAAAAATAAATTAAGCTTAATTTTTTTTAGCATTTTTCCAGTTTATTTTGCAACATTTTAAAGTGATTTTACCAAAAAATTTGAAAAAACAAAAATTCAGGCACAAATGGGTTAATATATATATATAATCGTAATAAATTTTGTATTCATGCATTTTCGCATAAGAGTGCAACAGCTATTGCACCAAGATCGGAATATATATAAAACTAGATATAGTACGTCATTTGTCACGTTCGACGTACAATTTCCGACTTGTTTATTATTTATATTATGCAATTGGTATAATCCAATTAAATTTTCTCATATCTTAACATGACATTTTCGCCATAAGGAAACGAAGGAAAAGCGACCCCTTAACACGCCACGTCAGTCACCGGTGGCTGACTTGGCGTGTTTATGTTTAGACTTATGTTTAAACTTTATGTTTAGAACGCGTCATTCAACGACTACTGACGGTCTAAAATATGATATAAAACTGAAAAAATATATATTGTTTTAAGTAATTACTGAAAATTTATTTAAAATTTACGTACCTTTTATTTATTACAGTATTATACTTTCTTAAAACATTGTACATTTTTCAGCTTCAGTGTCACCGTGGCGCTCAACGTGTTAATCCTCCCCCCCCCCACACACACACACCTATCCTATAACTTCTATCCTATAATTTCTCGTTCATTCAACTACATTTTCATACTTTATGGTTCGAAAACATCACTGTATTTGATTTTGCATTATTTACTTTTTTTTCAGTCTCCTTTGCACACGATCTGAATTTTTTATATTTACGTAGGAAAAGATTTACATTACAAAGCAAAACGTGCATGTTTGTTCGTTTTCAAAAAGTAGTTTGAATTTCTGAGCAAGCGAAATAGGTAATATAGTTTCAGTGGCAAACAAAGGGGAAAAAAATCTTTTAAGGTATTCACGATTTCCTGTTATTATTCAATATTTCATTGTTTTTGCAAGATTAAAAAAGGGATGAAAGGGAAATGTTGCCATTTTTGAAAAAATAAATATGAGAATTCGCATATTAAAATAATAAATTTTAGATGTTAAACGTAACTTGCTCGCTACGAGATTTAAAATGATTTCCTTTAAATTTTTCAATCGTTTCATTTTGAATATTTTGCATATCGTTTCGTTTTTAATACGATTTATAGCTGATAAATTCCTGTTTTTATTCCGTCTAATTGCCTATTTTGGCCTTTTTGTTTGCATAGTTATTTATTTTATTGGAGAATGGGTTGTCTTTCTTGCACTTTCCTTGATTGGTTTGAAAACATCGAAAATTAGACAGTAATTGGCTTTTTAGTTGAACATGGAGTTACAGTTTCTTTTTTTTTTTTTTTTTTTTTTAAGGGAGGGGGCAAAATTTAAAGAAAGAAATATATTTTAAATTTCACTTGTATCTTTCGTTATTATTATTGAAGTGAAAACTTCTTTAGGCGCGTTGAGCTTTTTTCTATTATTCTACAAACATCATTGCATTTTGCTTTAGCAAGATAAATGTGAATAAAGCTTCGCTACCGTTCATTAATTATCAAATAAATTATATACACTTCATTATGTGCGAAATAAAGATTATTAAGTTGTCTCAGGACTCCTAAAATTGAAAAAAAAAAAAAAAGACCATTTTTGACATTTAATATCTTAAAATATATATGATTTCAAAACACAATATTTCTTGGAATGAAAGGTATAAGTACGATCTTTCATTTCATGTATTTAAAAAATTTCAAGATGCAGAATTTGTATTACTGGATTAAAGACATTACCACGATTAATAAAAGAATGTAGTTAGTTTAATTGGGGAAAAAAATGTTTTATTGAGTTAAACTGGTCAGATAGGCATATGCCCATAGACTCAGGTCTATGGGCATAACTTCATAATGTTTTCTTTCTCTTGTTAATCGGTTAAAAGATTAAATCGATTAATATATCGATGATTAATTTATTGAATATAAATAAATGATGTATATAACGAATGATGAGACTCAGCAAAGAGGAAATTGCTGGCCAGCAGAAAGATAGGTTCTGACAATGATGGAGAAGTGCTGGCTAATGGTCTACTACTGCATGACCACTGCTGGGCAGCTTCAGTCAACTTTGCTGTTGGAAATCATCAAATAAAATTCTGATCGGTCTCCGTTTTATCTCATGCGCTGGCCCATCATACCATGGAAGCACTGAAGCAAAAGTGCCGGATTGAAGTAATGTGGTGGCATACCAATGCTGGCCTGCTGTTGGCCATCACTGATGGGCCATCTGCATTTCGCACGAACACTTTTGTACTGGTTTAATGCGCTGATGGCAGTACTGGCTGCCATCTTTTTTCCAACTGATGGCCCACTATTACTTTCTTTGTTGGGAAATATAACGAAAGATAAACGAATGATGAATATAAACGAATGAGGATTAATGATGTAAACCTGAATAATAATATAAACAATGATATATACG
Source organism: Maratus speciosus (assembly GCA_963932465.1). Taxonomy (NCBI): domain Eukaryota; kingdom Metazoa; phylum Arthropoda; class Arachnida; order Araneae; family Salticidae; genus Maratus; species Maratus speciosus. Next base: position 86,862,440 of record OZ010799.1, on the reverse strand, counting down.
ATAAACGATTATATAAACGATGATGATCTAAACAAATGCTGAAATAAACGAATGAGGAATATTATGAATCGTAGAACAGAATTCAATCGATGAAATATGTCTGGACTATCATTGTTGTTCGATTAAAGGCATTATCGAACATTTATCATATTATTAGTTATTACTAGTGTGATGAATAATAATAATCAAGGTATAATCTTAATAATTTTAACCCCTTGGGGACGAGAGACCGTAATACGTGCCGCGTAAGGTGCTCAGAGTCCGTGATTATTCTCACCAGTAAATTTTTATTGTAAATTTTGCCTTATTTAATCCGAGCATTTTGCCGATTCAAGTAGGGAAAAATTTCTGTTTTGAAAACTGTTTTGCAGATTAAAAATTCTGCAAGACACGCTCGTCCCGAAGGTGTTAAACAAACACTGTATTAGAACGTATTTGTCATTTTGATCTGAATATTCGGGAGCATAAAAAGAGATAAGTAAACAGGCAAATGGAAATTTTTATCACTTTTCAGTTGCATTAGAAAATTGAAATATAATTGGTCAATACGTATGTAAATGTTCTAAAAGACAATATATTAACTGAAAAGGTATTCTTTTAAAAATAACTCCTGAGTTTAAATGTATTTAAAGAACTATATTTATTTTATTTTTATTAATTTTTGGAGAGTAAATGAGCGGAAAATAAACTAAATCTACTTCATTAACCTGATGTCCTTAATAACCAAAGTTATACTCGCCATCAGAACTTAATACCTTTACAGATTCAACTTTTGTTCAAGTTTTCCACGCATGAAGTCTAATTCTATCTAAGATATTTTAGTTAATTACGCGAAAAATGCTATTATTAAAGCACTCTCTCTTATAATGTAGGAATAAGAACATTTGACGTGTTAATACCTTGATTCAATAAAGGGATGAAATACCACAATAATGCAAATATTGTAAGGAATAATTTGGGGAGAAAATCCCCACCAATTTCCCTTAGGAAAAAGTTTAACACTAATTGTGTCTGGACTATTATCGTTGTTGGATTAAAGACATTACCACGATTAATAAAAGAATGTGGTTTCTTGAATCGGGGAAAAAATTGTTCTATTGAATAAAATTGGTCAGATAGATAAGCTCTGCACTAGATTAATTTTAATGCAATTATGGGCTGGGTGAAAAAGTTCCACCAAATTAGTCCGGGATAGCTAGTCTATGAGCATAAATTAATGAAGTTTTCTTTCTTTTGCTAATCGGTTAAAAGGTTAAATCGATTAATATATCGATGATGAATTTATTGAATATAAATAAATGATGAATATAACGAATAATAAGCGATTGATGAATATAAACAATGACGATATAAACGAATGAGGAATAATGATGTATACGGTGAATATTAATATAAACGATGATATAAATTATTAATGATATAAACCATGAATAGTGAATGTAAACGAATGATGATATAAACGATGGTAAAATAAGTGAATGATGATATAAACGGTTGATGAATATTATGAATCAATGAATATAATTTGTTCGATGAAACGTTTCTGGACTATCATTGTTGTTGGATTACAGACATTATCGCTGATGTAATGATTAATAAAAGAATGTGGTTTCCAGAATGGAAAAAAATATATTGAATAAAATGGACCAGACAGAATAGGTGTAATCTATGGGTATCACTTAATAACGTTTTCTTCGTTATATATACGTTAAACGATTGTATAAACGATTATGACACAAACAAATGCTGATATAAACGAATGAGGAATATTATGAATCGTTGAACATAATTCAATTAAAAAAATATGTCCGGACTATCATTGTTGTTCGATTAAAGGCATTATCACAAGTGTGATGAATAATAATATTCCAGGTATAATCTTAATAATTTTAAACAAACACTGTATTAGAAACGTATTTGTCATTTTGATCTGAATATTCGGGTGCATAAAAAGAGATAAGTAAACAGGGAAATGGAACATTTTCTCGCTTTTCAACTGCATTAGAAAATTGAAATATTATTGGTAAATATGTTTGTAAATGTTCCAAAAGACAACATATTACTTGGAAAGGCATTCTTATAAAAATAACTCCTGAGCTTAAATATATTTAAAGAACTATATTTTTTTATTTTTATAAATTTTTGGAGAGGAAATGCGCGGGAAATAAACTAAATCTACTTCATTAACCTGATGTCCTTGATAACCAAAATTATACTCCCCATCCGATCTTAATACCTTTACAGATTCAACTTTTCTCCAAGTTTTCCACGCATGAAGTCTAATTCTATATAAGATATTTAAGTTAATTACGCGAAAAATGCTATTATTAAAGCACTCTCTCTTTTAATGTAGGGATAAGAACATTTGACGTGTTAATACCTTGATTCAATAAAGGGATGAAGTACCACAAGAATGCAGGTATTGTAAGGAATAATTTGGGGAGAAAATCCCCATCAATTTCCCTAAGGAAAAAGTTTAACACTAAATGTGTCTGATCTATCATTGTTGTTGGATTAAAGGCATTACCACGATTAATAAAAGAATGTAGTTTCTTGAATCGGAGAAAAAATTGTTCTATTGAATAAAATTGGTCAGATAGATTAACTCTAGTCTTTGGGCATAACTTAATAAAGTTTTCTTTCTTTTGCTAATCGGTTAAAAGGTTAAATCGATTAATATAACGATGATGAATTTATTGAATATGAATAAATGATGAATATAACGAATAATAGGCGAATGATGTATATAAACAATGACGATATAAACGAATGAGGAATAATGACGTATACGGTGAATATTAATATAAACGATGATATAAATTATTAATGATATAAACGATGAATAATGAATATAAACGAATGATAATATAAACGAAGGTAATATAAGTGAATGATGATATAAACGGTTGATGAATATTATGAATCAATGAATATAATTTATTCGATGAAATGTTTCTGGACTATCAATGTTGTTAGATTAAAGACATTATCACTGGTGTAATGATTAATAAAAGAATGTGGTTTCCAGAATGAAAAAAAATATATATTGAATAAAATGGATCAGACAGAATAGGTCTAATCTATGGGTATCACTTAATAACGTTTTCTTTGTTATATATACGTTAAACGATTATATAAACGGTGATGACACAAACAAATGCTGATATAAACGAATAAGGAATATTATGAATCATTGAACTTGATGAAATATGTCTGGATTATCATTGTTGTTCGATTAAAGGTATTATCACTAGTGTGATGAATAATAATATCCAAGGTATAATCTTAATAATTTTAAACAAACACTGTATTAGAAACGTATTTGTCATTTTGATCTGAATATTCGAGAGCATAAAAAGAGATAAGTAAACAGGGAAATGGAAGTTTTTCTCACTTTTCAACTGCATTAGAAAATTGGAATATTATTGGTAAATATGTTTGTAAATGTTCCAAAAGACAATATATTACTTGAAAAGGTATTCTTATGAAAAAAAACTCCTGAGCTTAAATATATTTAAAGAACTATATCTATTTTATTTTTATTAATTTTTGGAGAGAAAACACGCGAGAAATAAACTAAATCTACTTCATTATCCTGATGCCCTTAATAACCAAAATTATACTCGCCATCAGATCTTAATACCTTTACAGATTCAACTTTTGTCCAAGTTTTCCACGCATGAAGTCTAATTCTATATAAGATATTTAAGTTAATTACGCAAAAAATGCTATTATTAAAGCCCTCTCTCTTTTAATGTAAGGGATAAGAAGATTTGACGTGTTAATATCTTGATTCAATAAAGGGATAAAGTCCCACAAGAATGAACTTATTGTAAGGAATAATTTGGGTAGAAAATCCCCATCAATTTCCCTTAGGAAAAAGTTTAACGTGAAATGTGTCTGGACTATCATTGTTGTTGGATAAAAGACATTACCACCGGCGTGATGATTAATAAAAGAATTGTGGTTTCTTGAATGGAAAAAAAATTGTTCTATTGAATAAAATGGGTTAGCTAGATTAGTTCTAGTCTATGGATATAACTTAATAGAGTTTTCTTCTTTCTTTTGCTAATCGGTTAAAAGATTCAATTGATGATGAATATAATTAATATAAATGAATTATGAATATAATAAACGATGAAGATAAACGAATGATGATGTAAGATGGATATAAACGAATGGTGAATAATGATATAAACGATGAGTAATTGTTTAAACGGTGATATAAACTATTAATGATATAAACAATGAATAATGAATATAAACGAATGATGATATAAACGATAGTAATATAAATGAATGATGATATAAACGGATGATGAATATTATGAATCAATGAATATAATTTATTCGATGAAATGTTTCTGGACTATCATTGTTGTTGGATTAAAGACATTATCACTGGTGTGATGAATCGTTAAAAGAATGTGGTTTCCAGAGTGGAAAAAAAATTATATTGAATAAAATGGGACAGACAGAATAGTTCTAGTCTATGGGTCTCACTTAATAACGTTTTCTTTCTTTCTTTTGCTAATCAGTTAAAAGATTCAATCAATGAATATAATAAATCGATGATGAATATAATGAATATAAATGAATTATGAATATAATAAACGATGAAGATAAACGAATGATGATATAAGATTATATAAGCGAAGGATAAAAATAAACGAATAATGATATAAACGATGAATTATTATATAAACAATGTTATAAACGATGAAGGACTATATAAACGATGAGATAAACGATTAATGATACAAACGATGAATGGTGGTATAAACAATGAGGATATAAATGAATAATGATATAAACGATGAATGATTATGAAAACGATAATATAAACGATGAATATAAACGAATGATGATATAAATGATGAAGGGTGATATAAACGATAGTAATATAAATGAATGATGAATATATCGATAAATGTAATTTAATCTATGAAACGTGTCTGGACTATCATTGTTGTTGCTTTAAAGACATTATCACCGGTGTGAATGTTAATAAAAGAATGTGGTTTTCAGAAACGAAAAAAAAATGTTCTATTGAATAAAGTGGCTTATATAGATTAGATCTAGTCTATGGGTATAACTTAATAAAACTTTCTTTCTTTCTTTCGCTAATCGGTTAAAAGATCGTCTATCAATTAATGAATATAATAAATCGATGATGAATATAATGAATATAAATAAATTATGAATATACTAAACAATTAAGATAGACGAATGATGATATAAGATGAATATAAAAGAAAGATGAATATAAACAAATAATGATATAAACGAAAGATTAATAATGATATAAACGATGAATCATTATATAAGCAATGTTATAAAGGATAAATGATTATATAAGCCATGGTATAAACGATTGATGATATAAAAGATGAATTATGAATATAAACGAATGATGATATAAACGAATAATGATATAAGCGATGAATGATTACATAAATGGTGACTATAAATGAAATAAATGAATGATGATATAAACGATGGCAATGCAAATAAATGATGATATAAACAAATATTGAATATTATGAATCGATGAATATAATTTAATCGATGAAAAATGTAAGGACTATCATTGTTTTTGCATTAAAGACATTACCACCGGCGTGATGATTAATAAAAGAATGTGGTTTCCTGAATAGAAAAAATTTTCTATTGAATAAACTGGGTTAGATAGATTAGTTCTAGTCTATGGGTATAGCTTAATAATATTTTCTTTCTTTCTTTTGCTAATCGGTTAAAAGATTAAATCAATAAATATAATAAATTGCTGATGAATATAAATGAATTAATAATATAATAAAAGATGAAGATAAACGAATGATGATATAAGATTATATAAACGAAAGATGAATATAAACGAATAATGATATAAACGATATATGATTATCTAAACGATGTATGATTACATACACGATGAGATAAACGCTTAATGACATGATGATACGAACGATGAATCATGAATATAAAAGAATGATGATATAAATGATGATGATAAAAACGAATAATGATATAAACGATGAAGATAAATAAATGATGATATGAAATTATATAAACTAAGGATGAATATAAAAGAATGATGATATAAACGAATTACGAATAAAGATATAAACGATGAATTATTATATAGACGATGATATAAAAGAAATGATGAATGTTATGAATCGAGGAAACACGTCTCGTCTATCATTGTTGTTGGATTAAAGACATTATCACTAGTGTGATGAATAATAAAAGAATGTGATTTCTAGAATAGACAAAAAATGTTCTATTGAATAAAATTAGTTAGACAGATTAGCTCTAGTCTACGGGTATAATTTAATAAAGTGTTCTTTATTTCTTTTATTAATCGGTTAAAAGATTCAATAGATAAATATAATGAATCGGTGATGAATATAAATAATATAAAGGAATGATGAATATAATAAACGATGAAGATAACCCAATGATGATATAATATGAATGTAAACAAATGATGATATAAACGAATGATGAATAATAATAAACGATGAATGATTATATAAATGATTAATGATATAAAATATGATATAAACCATGAATCATGAATATAAACGGTTATATAAACAATGAATATAAACGAATGATGAATATTATGAATCGAGGAATATAATCTAATCAATGAAACATGTCTGGGCTATCCTTGTTATCGGATTAAAGGCATTATCACTGGTGTGATAAATAATAAAAGAATGTGGTTTTCAGATGATAAAAAAATGTCCTATTAAATAAAATGCGTTATGTGGATTAGCTTTAGTCTATGGGTATAATTTAATAAAATTTTCTTTCTTTCTTTTGTTAATCGGTTAAAAGATTCAATCGAAGAATATATTGAATCGGTGACGAATTTAATGAATATAAATGGATGATGAATATAACAAACGATGAATATAAACGAAGGTTGACTATAAACGAATAATGATATAAATGATGAAGGATTATATAGACGATGCTATAAACGATGTTTATATGAACGATAATATAAGCCATTAATGATATAAATAATGATACAAACGATGAATCATGAAATAATCGAATAATGATATAAACAATGAATGTTGATATAGACGATGATTGTACGAATGAGGATATAAGCGATGGTAATATGAATGTATGATGATACAAAAGAAATTATGAATATTATGAATAGGTGAATATAATTTAATCGATGAAACATGTCTGGACTATCATTGTTGTTGGATTAAAGACATTATCACTGGTGAGATGAATAATAAAAAAAGTTTATAAACAATTAATGATATAAACGATAAATGATGACTATAAATGAAAGATTATATAAACGATAAGTGATGTTATAAACGAATAATGAATAATGATATAAACGATGAATGATTATCATTATGTAAATGATGATATAAAACATGATGATATAAACGAATGATGATTTAAACTAATAATGAATATTACGAATAGATGAATATAATTCAATCGATGAAATGCGTCTGGACTATCATTATTGTTGGATTAAGGACTTATTCTTACTGGTGTGAGGAATTATAAAATAATGTGGTTTTCAAAAAGGAGAAAAATATGTTCTATTGAATATTGAATATTGGGTTAGATATATTATCTCTAGTCTATGGGCATAACTTAATACAGTTTTCTTTCTTTCTTTTATTAACCAGTGAAAAGAGTCAATCGATCACTATAATACAGTGAAACTCCAATTATCCCGACTAATGAGATTCGGATGTAACCCAAATACGCAAAATTCTAGATAGTTAGGGCAATCATAAAAAAAGTTTCTTTAAAGAGAAAAGAAATATATAAAATTATATTTACTTACTTTCTTGCGCTTTTAGAAGTATTTTCTTCAATTCCCGGAAATTTTCCAGGCAGCAGCGCCACCAGAATTTTTCCGTAAATATACGAATACCCGTTTCTTTTTTTTCTCCGTTACAGGGGGTAAATTATACGCCAGTTGAAGAAAATGGGGATAAAATGAAAGTTGCTGACCTTGGGATCGAACCAGATACCTTAGTGTTGTGAGACCAGTACTCTAACCACTCGGCTACTGTTGTACAACAGTGAAACAGTTTGAAGTAAATATGCTTGCCTCTGATGGGTATAGTAATGGCCTGATTAATTTCTTTAAAAAGTTTCGGATTTTGAAGTCAATTTCGGGAAAATTTGTCTTTAATGAGATTTTGGCTGCGGTTTTAATACTGTAGAACCCCGTTAATCCGAACTAATTGGGACCGGTGCCTGTTCAGATTATAAAAAATTCGGATAATCCGAAATTCCGATAAATATAGAAAAGAAAAAAATGCATTCTAAAAAAATTGCAAATTGTAAACACTCACTAACATAATAAACATCCTCTCATTCGGTATCCTAAGGTCAAGTATGCTGGATAATCTGGCACAACTTTCGGAAAAAAATAGTATTAACTGTTTCATCAATCCTGATATTTATAATAATCCAATGAAATTTCAGAATGCAGAATTACGTAACAACACATTACAAACGTTCAAAATCGCGAATTTATAAATAGCTCAGTCACCACGTCGATTAGGAAGAAAGAAAGAAACATTTTTATAGATAAAGGTATAGATAAATATGATACAGACATACATACGATAAATACAATAAACCCAACTGGAGTGAAAAATTAGCCAGAGCCAGGAATTGAGCCCGGGACCGCAGTATACAAGACTGCTGCTCTAACCACTGAGCTACTTCGACCGATACCTGAGTCTGCAATTTCTCACTAATAAACCATGTTGGGGAAGTCACCAGCTATCTATACGACAGCCTTGGATGACCCAACAAGGATGAAGAGGTTTTACTATTACATTTACTATTACCCAACATGGTTTATTAGTGAGAAATTGCAGACTCAGGCACCGGCCGGAGTAGCTCAGTGGTTAGAGCAGCAGTCTTGTATATTGTGGTCCCGGGTTCGATTCCTGGCTCTGGCAAATTTTTCACTCTAGTTGGGTTTATTGTATTTATTGTATGTATGTCTGTATAATATTTATGTATACCTTTAACTGTTGAATGCAGGCGTTATCTATGTGTGTATGTGTGTTTTAATATACATTGTAGTATGTGTGTTTTATTATATTTTTGTAGATAATTTGCAAAATCGTATTGTTGAAAGTAAAAAAAAAAAAAAAAAAAAAAAAAAGTCATTTGAATTAAATAGTTTTTGCATTTTAGAAAAGAATTTTATAGTAACTGGCAAACAAACTGATATTCGAGATTTTTAAAAATTAGTTTCTACGAGTAGGAACGAGTGCACGTTTCCATTTTATATTCGTGTACATATGTTGCATATTTACATTATTGAGTATTTTTTTAATTCTATTCAAGCTGTTTAAAGTATAAAAAACATGCTCCACTGCCATTTTATGTTTAATTCTAACTTCTACACGTTTTTTTCCGACATCATCAGCTGTAATTCCGAAAATTTCGTAAGTTAATCGTCTCAGTTAATTTGTTCAAGTGTAATTTTCGAAAATAAAATCGGTTCGCATTAACCGTAATTTCGGATTACCGGGGTTCGGATTAGCGGATTTCTACTGTACTTTAGTATTAAAATAGGATTAAAAATATGAATTATAACTATTTTTATGTTGGTTGCTAGATGTAAAATATAAATATTGTATTTTTATGCGAGATTTTTTTTCAGTAAAATCGATTTTTTTCCACTTAACATTTTAATTAAAATATCTGTTTTAAATTTATTCACTTAACATATATTTTAAATGCGAATATTTTTTTTTATAACTTTAAAAAATAAATTGAGAATACTTTTGAATGAATTTGAAAACGTTTATTTTCTTTGTTGTTGGTTTAGTATTTTATTATTATTATTATTATTGTCAGGTTCTGAGAAACATCTGCTATTAGAACTGGAGTTCTATATTATGTTTGTCTTAATATATTATATATTGTATGGGCTGTGTACTGGAATTTCAAAATAACAGTCTTTCCTTATCTAAAACTGGATCTAAGCCGGTGAAAATGTATAGATGGTATGAGGGGGAAAGAAGATAGTTAGAGAGGGGTGTGCCCAATCTTTTGAGATGTCTGTGGAAGATGCGAAGACAAAAGCATTCCACGAACGAAGAAAAGAGCTTGAAATGGGAGCCAGGTAGAAAGCTCCGGAGGTATTAGATTGAGAAGGAGCAAGGGGTTGCTGGAGGGTAGTCTCTTAGGCTGGGATAGTCAGTTTGAGCGTAGCTCGCAAGGCGGACGCGTGTTCCTTGGATAGCTCTGGGAGAGTGCGTAAGGTTGAGAGAGGCTCGGAAAGCTTATGCTTAGAGCCCATGTGTTGGGAGATCGAGATTGATCTCCGGAAAGTTAATTTAACGTGTGTAGAGTGAGAGTGAGTTAACGTAGTTTAACAGTACACAGCCAGCATTTACTGTATTCAATTTAATGTTGGACCGGATCATCTATATCCGAGTTTGTAAGTGTAAATAGTGTTTGTTGTTATGTAAATAGTGTGTAAATAACTGTTAATTTAGTTAATTGAAAGCGTCGGTTTTCATTTAATCAATCCTCTCAGTGCGTGACCGATATCACGTAATCATATCGGTGGTGGCAGCATATAAATAATAAGGATTTTCTTCGAAGTTGTGCGGACTAAGAGGAAACTCCGACAATTATTATTATTATTATTAAGTTAAAAATTTTAATTTATAAAATGTTTGGTTTTTCGTTTTTAAAACGAATTCGTATTTTAGTAGTAATAGAGCCAATACGCACGCGTGCTAGAAATGAACGGAACTTCTCACTCGTTTTCAGACTTTCGGGAAGAATTCACGGATAAAACATGTTTTCTAGGAGTATGGAAATTATTCGTTAAAAAATGAGGAATAATTTAATGTATCAAGATGAGTTTTTCTGGCAGTGTGACGAGTGTTCTTTATGGAATTTTTTATCTTTTGTCACCGGATTTTTTAAATAAAAATTTTTTCCTAGTATAATTATAGAAATGCTTTGGTTAAACAATACAAAATATTTAAATAAAAATTACTGGTAGGAATATTCAAGGATGCTGAGCATCTTATACGAAATTCCAACGGGCAACTTTATGACATAAGTTTTAATTTATTTTTGTTCGGAAATGCATGAAACTACCAGGTGTTTTTATTTAGAAACTATGTAATTGAGCTTTTTTTTTTCCTTTATTTATTTATTTATTTATTGCAAAGGCAATTGATTTTTCAGAAAATATTGTCAAAGTGGGCGGTTTGAACCGAATGTAGAATAAAAGAAGAATAACCACCCAAGAAAGGGTGAAATCGTGTTTGTCCCGTGATCAAAATCGCTTAGCACTCAATAGGTCATTTATTGATCAAAAAATGGAAAACGCAGTTCGATTTCAAATCGCTTCCATAGTCAGGCTTTCCAATTTCATATCTTTCCGTTAAAAAATGAATTTGTAAATATGTGTCAAAACGTTTTGCGCTTGTTGAGCAGAGCAGTTGAGAACAGCCTTAATTCACTTTTATTCGAAAACGCATGAAATTTGCAGGTGCTCTTGTCTTGTTCGCATAAACTTTCAAATTGAATCATTTTCGATTTTTTGGTAAAGGGGGAAGACCTTTCAGAAAATGCTGTCAAAATTGACACTATGAACTGAATTTCTGATGCTACTGCGTGGAAAAGGAAAAATTTTTTTTGTCGTGAAACAATAATCGCTCATGATAGGATTTTTTAATTTATCGAAAAATGAAACAAATTGTTCGTTTACAAATAACTTCTTCAATAATCATGCCTGAAACTGTCATACTTTTGCGTTTAAAAATGAGTCAGAAATTATTTCACGAAGTTTCGCGATGTTGAGCGGTGAAAAATGTTTTTTGACGAATTATAGACATCAATAAAAAGCTATGTCTAATGTATCCAACTTACATCATTAAACATATCCTTTAGTGAGAATACTTTTACTACATTTTATTTCTAAGAATTAAAAAAAAATGAAAAATAAATAAATAAATAGTAAAATTTTAAATTTTAGAAAATAAACAACTTTTACATATGTGTAGATGCTGTTCTGGTATATATGTTGAACATATCCAACAAAACTACTTGTTTTACACTTGACCGTAAATTAATAGAAATGAAATCAAAATTACTTCATTCGATTGCTGCTTACAATATCCCCGTTATATCGCTTTTTCTTACTTTCTTTTTTACATCATTTAGTTTTTAAACCTTTAAATAATTGAAAACTTGGCCCATTTAAATTTTCGTTGAACTGGCGGCCTTTCAGTACACCACATCTTTGAAACAGATCGAAATGCTTAATTGTTTGCAATATATTACGACATTTTAGAAAAGAAAAATTTCAATTTTTTTCAATACCTCAAACTACTCAAATGAATTTTTTTGTTGGCACGTGTGTTTGTGAATATGTGTGTGTTGTGTTTGTGAGAGTATTTTAAATATTATAGTCGTTAGTCTTCCCTAAAACATATATTAGGTTTGTTTGCAATAAATGTTCCTTGGCATCATCCTTTTGTATAAGCTTGATAAGGTATCGTGATAGTATTTCGCATTTAATCAATAAAATGTCATTAACATATGCAAGATTCTCTTTTTTTAAACAGCTTTCTTTTTATTCTAAAATTACCGTATTTTTCAGAATGAAAAAGAATTCCCGCTACATCACATTTTAGCATTCCTTTCACTTAAACGTGTTTTTTTTTTCTTTTTTATCTGCGTTTGTCTCCTGCAATTTATTCTTTTTGGAGTTACAGTAGTCACCCTTCATCATTCAGATAAGAAAGTTTCAGCTAGGAAAGAAAAAAGGAAACTGAAAACGAAAAAAGAAAATGAACCATCCGGTAAGCTATCATAGCTCGTTTCTGAAATCATTCCGGTGCTCCCAACTCTCTATCAGTGTTGACAAGGACTCAGATGCGGAATCCATTAAAAGTTGGCGAAAAGCTGGAGGAAAAAATTGTTATTTATGGGCAATGAGAGCCTGTTGATATTTAAAACGTTTTTGTAAGGTGATATCGTCTGCAGATAGAAGAAGCTTCAAGTGAACCAAAAACCGCAGATTGGCTTTTCTGTGGAATATTTTAGAAGAAAAAAATTTTATCATTGAATTTTTCTTTAAAAAATTTTTTCAAAGAAGATAAAGCTTTTTGGCAACGACACAGCGCGAAGACAAATATTTGATTTTGTGTTTAGTAAGTGAAAAGTGAATTGCTGAAGTTTTAAAACTGCTGCAATTTGTTTAATTTATTCTTAAGCTAAATTTATCCATTTTTGAACATTTTCATGTTGTTATTTATGCAATTTGGGAATATTATGTAATTTGAAAAACATCATTTTTGCATTGTGGGAGAGATATTTAAAGAAAGCTGGGCGAATAAAGATTATTTATGGGTAATTATTGTCGGCAGATTGTAAAATCACAGAGTGAACTTAAAACATCAAGTTAGATTTTTTAAGGAATATTTTAGTGATAGAAATATGTTATCATTGAATTTTTTTTTTAACTTTTTTAAAGAGAATAAAACATGGCATATCACAAGAACAAATATTTGATTTTATGTTAAGAGTCAAAAGTCAATTGCTGAAATTTTAAAGCTGCTGGAATTTGTTTACTTTATTCCTAAGCTAAATTTCCTTATATTTGAATATTTTGATGTTGTTATTTATGCAATTTGGGAATATTATATAATGTAAAAAACCTAATTTTCACACTTTAGGAAATATGTTAGAAAAAAGGTGGACAAAAATGGTTATTTATGGATAATTTTCGTCTGCAGATAGTAAAAGCATAAAAAGAACTTAAAACCTCGAGCTAGATTTTTTGAGAAATATTTTAGCAATAGAAAAATGTTATAATTGATTTAAATCTGCTGAAATTTGTTTACTTAATTTCTAAGCTGCATTTATCCATTTTTGAACATTTTCATGTTAGATGTAAATTTCCAACTGGGCGAAAAATGTCCGGACCAGGATTCGAACCCGGAACTTCCTGGCTGAAGCCGCCAGTGCTCTGCCATCTGAGCTATCCCGGACGATTCTGGTCGAACTTTTTCACCCAGCTAACCTTGATGATTACAGCATCTGGTCTGAAACATGGTTCAGCTCAACAGAATAAATCTCAGGTAATGGAACTCCAGAAATCGCTGGATACGAAATTACACTAGATTAATTTTTAACACAATTATTCTAATTGGTAAACAAATCATATTAGATGTAAATTTCCAACTGGGCGAAAAATGTCCGGACCAGGATGTCCAGACCAGATGCTGTAATCATCAAGGTTAGCTGGGTGAAAAAGTTCGACCAGAATCGTCCGGGATAGCTCAGATGGCAGAGCACTGGCGGTTTCAGCCAGGTGGTCCCAGGTTCGAATCCTGGTCCGGACATTTTTCGCCCAGTTGGAAATTTACATCTAACATGAAAATGTTCAAAAATGGATAAATGCAGCTTAGAAATTAAGTAACAAATTTCAGCAGATTTAAATCAATTATAACATTTTTCTATTGCTAAAATATTTCTCAAAAAATCTAGCTCGAGGTTTTAAGTTCTTTTTATGCTTTTACTAATGATTTTACTAATGATTACTAATAATTTATCTAATATGATTTGTTTACCAATTAGAATAATTGTATTAAAAATTAATCTAGCATTTTCATGTTGTTATTTGTGCAACTTTAGAATATTATGCAATTTGAAAAAAAAAATCATTTTTGCATTGTAGGAGAGATATTTAAAAAAAAGCATGCCGAAAAAATGCTTATTCAAGAATAATCATCGTCTGCGGATAGAAAAGTATAGAATGAACTGAAAACGTTGAGTTTTTTTTTTTTTTTTTTTTTTTTAACCTATTTCATGCTAGAAGACTCCTTCAGGGTCTTCCGGGATTACTTTAAATATACATAAAACTATTTTAAACATTATACATATATAAACGAACCTAGTGATGGGAGTCCCATTTCCCTTATTATAGTACTATGAGCGATCGTTAACTTGACAAATACTATAATTTATTATTGCTTCATTAATAATTCGAAATCGAAAAAAAAAAAATAACTTTATAGAAATAAACATATAAAAATGGCTTCACGCATACAAAAATAAATAATTAATTAAAAAGAAAAATACTTTGAAAATTCCCATAGTGCGCAAATCATTAAAATAACAATTATACTATAACCGGTATCCTTCGTTAATAAGTGACATCATAAAAATGACTTATTTCATTAAAAAGGTTTAATCGTTAAAAATATAAAATAAAAAACATCTAATAATTTTTTAATGTCTTCACAGAAAAAACAAAAAGATAAGGTAAAAGAAAAAATTTGAAAATTTGTATCCGTGCAGAATTTTTTAAAAAATAAAACCCACAATATGCGGTCGTACAGAATACAGCAAACTGAAAAATCGATGTCTACAGTTTTAAATAAAACAAAAATTGTAATTTAATAGATTACAACGAAGATTTGGATTTTTTTTTTTTTTTTTTTTTTTTTTTTTTGACTTAATATTTACTTAGTTTTAATTTTGGGGCATTTCGACAAGAGAAGCCGAGAAACATAAGAGGTTAAAAATCGAAAGCAGTTCCACCGAATCATCCACAGATCGCGACAAATCACCTTCGTAACAAAATTTAACCGAAAAATCTAAATTTCGTCCACCAAATTCCGTCGCATCCTCTTCAACAACAGATCGCAAATATCAAACTTCAGACGACCAAAACCTTCATCGATAATCTCTCCAAGTCCCGTTTCGAGAAGAAAACAGTTTACAAATCGAAAGCAGTTCCACCGAATCATCCACAGATTGCGACAAATTACCTACGTTGAGCTCAATTTTTCCCGCTTAGAATCAACTGATTGTAAAACGCCGTGGCTAGTGGATTGGAGCCCCTCGAGACATGGCCTTTTACTATCAATAGATTAAGCATTAGATTGTTTCCTTTTTCGCGTTCGTCTTTTATTTTGTAATCAATTTTCATGGGCTACATATTCAGTTGAAGACCTCGATTTTCATGGGCTACATAATCTGTGTAAGACCTCGATTTTCATGGTCCACATAATGAGTTGAAGACCCCAATTTTTGCTTTGCAAGACGATTTTCATTTCGGCGTCGCTCTTTGGCTTTGGATTTTTCCATATCTGATAATTTGCGCCTACCCATTTTGTAACTTTTTCAATTTTTAATGGTTTTATGCCTTTCGATTACCTATTCAAATAAAAATTCTTCTTAAAGTAAAGAACATCGTTGAATTTCGTTAAAAAAAAAAATAAAATACGAGCATCATTTGGCCCCATCCTCGACGGAAAACAACAACCATTTCCAAATGGTTAATAATAAGAAACAAAAGATCCATCGATATTAAGTATTCCGAAGTTAAAGGGAAAATATTCACAACAAATAACATTTTATCTTTTAAAAGTGTTCGAAAAAAAAAAAAAAAAAGACTTTTGCTTGCGCAGAAATTTTTCGAATATAAAACCATTATATGCCTCTTTTAAAAATACGCATTTATTGCCGTAGCAACCAGATAAGGGAGAGAGAGGCAGAGAGAAAACTCTGTTCTAAATTCCCTAAAAATCAAGATATTAGTCTATGCACTTTAATTTTCAAGAAAGTTTTTCCCTACAGGGACATAAAATGTAACTTTGGATGGCTAAAATTAAATACCGAAATCATTTAATAAAAAACAAAGTCCTCATTTTGGCCAAAAAAAGACTTTTTTGAGAAAAAGTAGATATGTAAAAAAATAGAAAAATTTAATTTGGATTGTTTTTTTCAGCTGTTTGAAAATCGCCGCTAAACTTGAAAAGAGCTAAAAAAAAAAAAAAAAAAAAAAAAACCCTCGAAAATTTTCAATTATTGTTGATTCCGAACTGATTATTTCATTGTTGATTTTTTAAATTGCCGAAAATTTTCTTTAAATCTCAGGTATATATATTTTTAATAGTGCATTTATAACTATTTTTAAAAATAATGATCACAGTTTCAAATTAAACATTTGGAGTTTAACTTTGTAATCAAAATTCAATCGTGTTGATTTGATTTAACCCCTTAATCGTTGCTCCCGATACTTTCACGGGCCAATTGCGACGATTAAGGGGTTAAGAATGTACTTAAAAGATTATACAATATTCAAATTATCTGAAATTTGAAAATAGCAAATTTTAAATTTGCTTTATCATTCAATTTTAAACAACTCTTTTTAAGCCTTTTCAACATAGTTGAAAGGTTCTTGTGCATTTGGTTTGTCTGTCTGCCTGCTCGTGTTCTAACTATCGTAAATATACCCCAATTGCCAGTAAGTTTTTTATGTCAGTGATGTTTCTATATAATGTTCAATATTGGAAAGAAAGTGCATAGCATTTATAGTTCGCATATGAGGACGCACAAAAAAAACTCCGTTACATTATGACCTATGGGGAAAATTCATTTCTTAAATAATCATACAGCACGACAAACATAATTAAATTGATACACATACTGGCACTTTTGGTGTTGCTCGCACCTAGCAACGAGACCTGGTGCATTTTGTAGCCCTATACGTAAAAGTTTGAGAACCGATAAAATTTCTCTGTTAAAATCATATTTTATATAATTTTTTATACTTTTAATTTTTGTTATTAAATTTTTATTTTTCATTTCACGTCAAAAGAGAGTTAAGTCGCCAAATATAGCGCTACAATTTTTCCGCTCTCTTTATCCGAAGAGAAAATGTACAGTAGATATTCCTAGAATTATATCAGATTGCAATTTTTTTTTTATAATTGATAGCATAAGAAACAGATATTAGGGTTTTCTTTTTTTTTTTTTCTACCCAGACGATAAATATATAAATAGTAAATATAATTCTATTAAAGCTTCCAAGATCATTGAAAACTATTTTTTAGTGAAATACAAAATAAGCAAACTATTTTCTTTTGAAATCGAATAGAATAAAATTTCGAAAGTTTAAAATGAAATGTTACTGTATTAAATTGTCCTTTGGTAAAAGTAATTATAAAGTAAATTAATATTTTTACACAATTTAGAAAAATTACTGTGGCTAATTAGGTCGGACATTACAATTTCTACTGAAGTCCAAACCACTCCTCACACAAGACAAACAGCAATGACATTTCGATAGGGTTGCTGAAAAGCTCTACTTAAAAAAAAAAAAAAAAAAAAAAAAAAAAAAAAAAAAAAAAAAACGCCAACTTTTTCCCCGCCAAAAATGTGAATATAATATTGCAATTATTCAAAATCAAATTCTTGGGTTCTTGAAAGAATTTTTTAACTTTTTTCAATATTTAATACTTATTATTAACTAATTTTTATTTTTAAATGATTTTCTTTAAAAAACTTCAATGTATCCGATAAGTGGTCTCGAAAATTGCCTTTTCAGAAAGTTATGTTGCTGTAAAATCAAGAAATATTATTTTAACAGAAAATTTTTACCGATTCTCAAACTTCGTAATATAGGGCTTTAAAATGCACAAGAGACAATGTAAACGAGATATCTTAAAAAACTTATCCCATTGGTTTAGCATTAGCGAACAGAAATTTTCGGCTGACTGAAGTAGCCTCTTAAGGCTGTTCTCAAATCCAAAAGGGCAAATTTATGACATAAGTTTTAATTTATTTTTTTTCGGGAATCCATGAAACTAGCAGGTGTTGTTGTTCAGAAACAATGTAATCAAGCTGGTTTTTCCGGGTTTTTTTTTTTTTTTTTTTTTTTTTTTTTTTTTCAAACGCAATAGATTTTTCAGAAAATAGTGCCAAAGTGGGCGCTTTGAGCCGAATTTCCGCGCGAAAGAAAAACAACCACTCCAAGAAAGAGGTGTAGAACGTCTTTGTCATAATCGCTTATAACTTAATAGGTAATTTATTTGTAAAAGAAAATGGAAAACACAGTTCGATTCAAAATCGCTTCCATGGTCAGGCTTTCCAATTTTATATCTTCCCGCTAAAAAATGAATTTGTAAATGTGTCAAAACGTTTTGCGCTTGTTGAGGAGAGTAGTTGAGAACAGCCTTAAAAGTGATATTTCCCTATTGGTCTCGCGTCAGGATTTAACTGAATAAGAAATCAGATCATTTTTTACAAACAGCCTTTTTTATTCGTTTCATTTCAGTGGTTTAAGCACGAAAATTGATTACATGTCTTAAATTTGTGTTTTGTTTATATTTTATTGTTTTATTTATTGAATTATGGATGTTTTAATTACGTTATGAAATACAATGCGGAAACAAATTATGATATATTTGTATTAATTTAAGTGCAAAAGGATTAAACTTTGCAATCGTGAGCACATGATAGAGATATAGATTTGAAAAAAAAAAATCATGCTTGAAAATTATTTAAAAAAACAATAAAAATTCAGTAAATGGCGATACAGTTTTCAAACAAATTACAATATAGTTTTCAAATAAATTGCATTTGAAAATACATTTTTTTCTTTATTCGATGGTGTAAAAATTGAAAATTTGCGATGCTTAGAAGTTAAAATTTATTACAAAAAAAAATTCAGTAAAAGCGAAATTTGATCGTCTGCGGTTGTCATTCACAAAATGACGTCAGCGTTACGCGCAGACATGCTTGTCCTTTGTAATATAGATTTTAGTGGCAGAAAAATGCTATTATTGGATTTTTTTTCTTTAAAACTTTTTTGAAGAAAATAAAGTTTTTTGGCAATGGCATTGTGCAAGAACAAATGCTGATTTTGTGTTTATAGTCGAAAGAGAATTGCCGAAATTTTAATATTCCTAAGCTAAATTTATTCGTTTTTGAACATTTTCATGTTGTTATTTATGCACCTTGGGAATATTATGTAATTTGAAAACCTTAGTTTTGCATTTTAGAAGATATATTTGAAAAATTATATAAAGACTAGAAAACATGAATTCTGCTTTTCAGAATTTAGTGGTGCCCCCGATGAAAAAAAAAAAAATACATGTATAGTAAAGCGAGGAGAGTTCGCGCTTTAGGAGAGATTGCGCACAAAGAGATTCGACGGGAAGGAGTAGAGTGCGCGCGCAGCGATTCCAGGTAGTTGTACAGTAGCATTAGTGCAGTGTCTACATGAACTTGCATATTGATTGTTCCAAGCGCCTTGGATTAAACAGTGCTATTTTGTTTTGTTTTTCCAAAGTAAGTGCTTGAATTTTCATAACTGTTCGTCAGAATTTTTATAGAACGTCAGTAATTCAAAATATTTTGAACTTAAACGATTTTTTATAAACTACTAACCTGGAATAAGTATGCGAACACCAACAATTCATTTTACAAGTGGCCATGTTTAAATAAAAGGCCACGCAATCTCTCCTACCAAAATGGGAGAGTTTGCCCATCTGCTACTTAGGAGAGATGGTGCATTTCCCCATAAGTTTAAGTGCTAGGAGAGAATATGCAGCTTATTGATAAATTTGCATGAATTGCAAATTACGTGTAAAACATATGAATCAATCAATTTTGAAATAATTTCGGAAAAACACATAATTATCAAAACTAAATTTGGCAACAAATTAATTTGCAAAAAAATACTTTTGCAGATAAAAATTTTATTAATAAATTAATAATACAGTTGTTATTAAATTAATTTTATGTAATTATTTTTGTTAATAAATTAATAGTACCTTTGTTAATAATTTAATTAAATATTTATATATATATTTTTTAATTTATGAACAATTAATTTGCTAATAAATTAATTTTGTTAACTAAAATAAATTTTCTAATACAGTATTTTGGAAAAGCTTTCACCCATTCCAAGTAGTGTAATGTCATCCAAATCAAAAGGAAACAAAGTGCAACTAATGTTACTGATCCACAAAATATACATGAAAAAAGACTTAAGGGTGTATTCCGATCCAAACTGCTTATTTTCTGATTCATTTTAAAATTCATTTTTGCTCTCAAACGCATCAAACTGGGAAATTCTCTTATTTGGAAACTATATAATGTGCCGTGCTTCTTCATGTTTTGATAAATGCTGAAAATACTGTAAAAAACACTGTCAAAGTTGGCGTTTTGAACCAAATTTTCCGAAGCGGGCGATCTGGGAATGAAAAAAAAAAATGGTCATGCTGAGAAAATAATTGTTTAAAAATCAAATTCTAATTAATTGAGCTGAAAATGAAATCACACGGCATGTTAAACATGTCTTCAGAAATCTCCCCAGCAAGTTTCATGTTTTTACTTTTAAAAATGAGTCTGAAAATGTCTCAGAAAATTTCGAGCTGTTGAGGGTGGAAAAATATTTTTTCGAATACACCCTTAACCCGTTAGTAGTCGCGCGTTGGTCTTTTCCCCGCCCGAAATTCGTTATCTTCCTGTAACTCATTTCCCGTTAAAGTTACGATAGCCAAATTCCATGTAGCTGACCTTGAGTGTTCACACTCTTGTGTAGTAAAATTGCAAGTCATTACTGCTATATCTTAGCATTTTATCGCATTCTTAAGTTTCAATCGGTCTAAATGACCGCGTTGCGACCACTTGCGTTAGTTGAATTTTCCCCCTCGTGTTCATCCTTTCCCATTTCCCCGAAATCTGTGGGGGAAAGTTTCTTCGAAGTACGGACTCTCTGCCTGTTGTTATTTCGTCTTTCTTTCTGCTATTATACCCGTTCATAGAGTTTTTTTTTTTTTTTTTACTTTTAGAATGTGACTTAAAATTGTTTTATTATATTAGTTGTGAAGTCAGTTCGCACAAAAAACTGATGGATGGTCACTTACATTTTTTTTTCACTGTCAAATATTGCGCGAATAAATTCTCAAACTGATAATCGTTTAAATATGGAAAAAAAGGGAAATTCATCATCATTATTTGAAAGAACTTGCTTTCCATTTATTACCGGAACATATGAATGAAAGAAAACAGACAATACCATTGCCAAACCATTAAATAAAAGAAAAGATAATTTTGTGGGAATCAGTAAAAAAATTGCCGTATCTGCAAAATCTGGAAAGTATCGTTTTTTACAATAAAACAAATTCGAAAGATAAAACAATTTTCTCAGAAATGTAGTATGTATATCTGCGAAGAACATACATATAATTTATTTGTACAATAAGAAAAATAATGAGGATTTTATAATGTAGGTTAGAAATTACGCAAATAAAAATCTCTTTTGGATAATTCAGTGAATGTTTATACTATGATTTTAAAAAATACTTTAAGTATTTTTCTAAAATTTATCTATTGTTAAATTTTCATACTGTAAGTAAAAACACATTTTTTTTAATAATGCCGCAGAAAATGTTTTTTTTTTTTTATTATTATTATTATTATTGAAATCCAATAGAGGCTTGGGGACGGTATCTGACAAATTTAAATTTGTTGTCTTTCATCAATTGTTCAAACTATTTTTCAGAATAAGGTTTTCCAGAATATGAGAGAAAATTCATTTAAATTAAATTATTGCTGCATATTTATAATTTCGGAGAAAATTTTCTTATTGTTTTTATTATTTTAATGAATGTTATTATAAAACAATAAATTATAACATTAATACCTTATTATGAAACGTACAATTGAATATTTATTTTAATTTAATATTTGCTGTAAAATACATCCCTATTAAGAGAAACCTTTCAGTCATTCTATTAATTAAAATAATTTATCCATCTTAGGATTTAAATCTATAATTTCAAATGTATTTAAATTAAATATATAATTTCGATAACTTATTTATTATTTGCTTTATATAAGCGAAGTTCGTATCCAGAATTTTTATTCAAGTCCGCTGCTCTCACCCTGAAATAAGTAGAAAAACTACAAATCGTGCATTTTCATTAGAAAAATACATTTAATCACAAAATCTCGCGACCCCCCCCCCCCCTCCTCTCCTCCTCATACACACACAGACACCCCACAAAATAAATAAATAAATAAAGCGTAGTTGCGACATTTACATTTATAATTTCGAAGTTAAGTATTTTTTACCTTTTTCTTTATTATATATATATATATAATTATACATTTTTAATAATATTTGGTCTATGTGGTGTTTGTGATTTCATAATTATTGGTCATTTTCATTATTTTTCAATGGTATTATTGTACAGAAAGTTTATATATTATAATTGTTTATTGCATCAAATTTGATGGTTTTTCATATGTTTTAAATGAATTAATCGTCCGCAATATGCTGGTGAATTAGTGGTATTGTATGTGATTTTCTGTTGCATGTCATAGGTTCCATTTTTACTTTCAGTTTAATTGTTCAATTTAATGTCAGTGTAATATATTGATGCTAAATTTATTAATAAATACCCCTATCACGAATTTAGATTCATATTCGTAAATGTTTTCCTACTAATTATTGATTCATAGTAACATCAGAAATTCAATCAAATCATTTACTATTTACTTTTAAGTATTTATGCAAAACGAAGAAAGAGTTATAAAAACATTTATCTAGATGCCAACTGAATATATACTTAAGCGAAATAAATAATTGTAAAATGAATAATTGCTGTAATCTTTTAAAGTTCAGTCAATATTTTCCCCCTACGTTATCCGTTTTCGATCATCTGATAACACCGGCAAGTTTCCCCTTCGTTTTCGGCCTGCTGGTAACGGCGGCAAATGGACCGAACGCGACTACTAAAGTTCTAAAAAAGGTCGCGACTACTCTCGGGTTAAGAAGGATGCCGCTACAAAAAAATACTGCTGAAGATAAGGTGCTTCCACAAAAAGTGGGATAAAAAAACTCAAGGAAAAAACCCGAAGTTCAATGAGGATGAGTGCACTGGATGTCTGGAATTGTACCTGGAGACAACTTCGACAACTGACTGGATTCAATGTATTGCTTGTTGCAGGTGATTTCACGAAAGAAGCACGATTTACAACAATAAGTGCATCGATTATGGACGACGACAACTTCGGTTAGCAAACAAAATACAATGAAACTGTTGAAATGGAAATGAAGTAATTTTCAAGTTAAGCATGTTATCAACTAGATTAAGGGTGTATTCCAATCCAAACTGCTCATTTTCTGATTCATTTTAAAATTCATTTTTGCTCTCAAACGCATCAAACTTGGAAATTCTCTTATTTAGAAACTATATAATGTGCCGTGCTTCTTAATTTTTTGATAAATGCAAAAAATGCTGTAAAAAACGCTGTCAAAGTTGGCGTTTTGAACCGAATTTTCCGAAACGGGCGATCTGGGAATGAAAAAAATGGTCATACTGGGAAAATAATTGTTTAAAAATCAAATTCTATTTAATTGAGCTGAAAATGAAATCACACGGCACGTTAAACATGTCTTCAGAAATCACCCCAGCAAGTTTCATGTTTTTACTTTTAAAAATGAGTCTGAAAATGTCTCAGAAAATTTCGAGCTGTTGAGAGTGGAAAAATATTTTTTCGAATACACCCTTAATGTTATTTTCTAATCTTAGTAGGGCTTGCTTTTTCTGATGTTTTAATCTTCTTAAATTAATTTTTTTAACTGTCGTTAAAATTCTTTCTTTTACTTATTATTTAAACATTTGGTTGAAAGATTCACTCCTAATACAATAATATTTACTCACAAAAACCTTTCAACAATGTCGATTAAGTGTAATTATTATTGTTATCAGTTTAATTGTAGTTATTATTAATAACAATCTCTTTAACCTATGTGCGCAATCTCTCCTACCCATATGCGCATTCTCTCCTACCCTGTAAGGAGAGATTGCGCAAAATAATTTTCTTGGTTTTATTACTGCTGTTCTATTAAATTACAGTATAACAACAAAATAACAATGGAAATGCATAAAAAACAAATGAGGTTAAAATTATTCATGCATAGTTTAGCAAAATATTAATATTTAAATTTTTTATTATTATTCTTTTGAAATGTGCGCAGACTCTCCTCGCTTTACATTATATATAAATAGTACAAAACATATTTCAATTTTAAGACTTAAAGCACAAACTTTTTATTTTATGAAAAATGACGTCATTCGCATCCGCTTAAGAATTCCACATTTACGATCTACTCTTAAACATCCACAGTAAAGCATGCATAGGATGTCACTATCACAAAATAATACACAAATGCAGCAAAAACATGCCGTCATTAAAGAAACTCGACAAAAAAAACCGGCTATCGAATGATTCATATTCATTCATTTGTTTGTAACATTAATATAAATGATTTCAGTAGTGACGTTTTGATTGGAAACTGACCCCAAACAAACGGTTGCTATGTTGTATTTTCTTTTTTGTTTGCGTGTTGCAGCTATATCTTATATCTATATCTCTCATCTAAGTATTTTAATACTTGATATGTACTGGTAACATTTTCCACGATTTATATTTAAAAAGAAATGACGCATAGCAATCGTTTGTTTGGAGTCCGTTTCCAACCAAAACGTCATGACTGACGTCACACTGAAAGCGTCGATAGATACTTAAAATTAAATATAGTTTATAATAGCTCTATGTTGTAACAGAAATTTTTCGTTTATATTTTTTCAAAATAGCACGCATTTTAATTACATTTTCTTTTGGTTGTTATGAGAAAATGGCAACAAATAGATATAATTGCTATTTTTCAACTATTTTCCCTTTACTTTGTACATTAATGGAGTACTTGAGTTGCCAAAATGAAACAAATGGTGCTGAAAACTACAAAAAAATTAATGTTTGAAAAATAAATGGAGATACAGTTTTCAAAGAAATAGCATTTAAAAGTACTTTTTTTTTTTTTTTTTTTTTTTTTTTTTTTGCAATAGAACGGTATAAAAATTGAAAATGTGCGATGCTTAGAAATTTTAAAAAATGCTATAGGGTATTTAATCGTACTGCTTTGTTTTACGGCTAGCTTCTGTAAGGTAACGTTATTTTTTGAAGATGACGCAAAATAAGCTGGGAGAAAGAAAATAGCATACCGTACAGAGGACTAAAAAATGGTTATTTATGGATATCCTCTGCAGATAGTAAAAACAAAGATTAAAAGTGTGTGCTTAATAATCTATGCTTGATGCATTCTTTTACTTTTTTCTTTCTTGTTTTAATATCAGATATAGAAAAATAAAAGAAAGTACGTTAAAAATATCTGTAATGCGTTTTCAACTATGTATATTTATCTAATAATTAAACCTCCATTAAGTTAACTAAACAAGGTTTTAGCTTTCTGTCTATAAATATCTTTATGCCATCCATTATGGATATCCATCAAACATCAGTTGCGGTGTTTGAATAGCTTTTATTTTCTCTTCATTAATTATAGTTCTATTAACATTCAGCTTAGAGTTTTTCTCTTTGAGTTATACAATCACGTAATCGCGTGATAAACTTCGCACATCAAAGCCATTTGTATGTATTAGGCGAAGAAAGAGCGACAAATCTTTTAAAAATATATTTATCTTTTTCTCTAAGCGAAAAATATACTTGCGATAACTTTTCCAATTCTCTAATCCGTAAAAAAAGAACGAAAAATCATACGTCCAGCATATATTGTGTAACACTTTCCAACGCATTTAGAATACTGTAACAAAATTTCACAGTTTATTAAGGTGAAATATGATGTCT
Organism: Maratus speciosus; assembly: GCA_963932465.1. Classification (NCBI taxonomy): domain Eukaryota; kingdom Metazoa; phylum Arthropoda; class Arachnida; order Araneae; family Salticidae; genus Maratus; species Maratus speciosus. The sequence continues at coordinate 86,835,923 of OZ010799.1, read as the reverse complement.
AAATATGCAATTTGAAAAACTCATAAGGCATTTGAAAATCCAATTTCTGCAAATCTTGAAAATCCAATATCACAATCAGTAGTCGGAAAAATATCTTTTTGTGTGTGTGTGTGTGTGCAGCTTATGTACATGATATATGGATTCTTGTGTATATTACATTGGCAGAGTTGAAAATTTCAATTCAGCAATTTCCGTAAATAAACGGAAATGTACTTCAGAACTTTTGTGTAACCTGGTATATGGTATATGATATCTATAGAATTTATTTAAACCAAGTAATATTTAAAATATAAAAATAGTTCTATTTAAAAACATGTACCGCAACTGGAAACGCGCTTCCAGTAATTAATTATTTTTCATAGGCTTCAATAGTTCAATTTCTTCTATAGCCAATTTTTTTTATGTCCCTGTAAATGAACGATATATTTTATGCACACCATATTCTACAGTAGTCGCCATGTAGTACACCTCAACGATATATATATATAAATTTCAGCATGTTTAAAACACTGTAATATCACTAAAATACACTGTAAACGACTTTCCCCACAGACCGTAAATGTAACGGAATTCTTTTGAGTGTCTCTGTAAATGAACCGTAAATGATATACACTTCATTTTTAAAATCGAACATGCTGCAGTGATATTCAATAACATCTATGAATTCCATGGTAATCGGACTATATTTACGCGAGTTAGAGCACGGGCTCACAGACAGACAGACAAACCGAATTCATAAACAGTTTTCAACTTTATAGGAAACTGTTAAAAAGAATAAGATTTATTTAAATTTATTTAGAATTAGATTTATTTAGATAAAATTATAACTAAACGAAATTTACTTACTGAAAGTATATTTCATGTATGCTTTTCTATGGGAACATGGTAATATGTAATTTCCTTCGATTTAAAATTCAAATTCAATGTTTTCTAATATAGATGTTGAACCGTTTTAATCTGTACATTCATAAAATTTTGAGATGTTATGTATTAGTAATATTCCAAACATTTTGATAAGGTTCTTTTTTTATTGGAAAATTAAAGAATTTTCTGTAAATACATTTAATAAGTTAATCCCTTCAAGGACGGTAAGATTTTTTTTATACTACATAATTTTACTTAAAAAGTTTGTGTTCAAGTTAAATACAACTTGCTAACTGGTAGACCGGGGGGTGGGCAGCATAGACAATTACCTTATCGAGTTCACGGATGAAATTCTAGGTTTAGTTAAATCTTGATTCGCATATTAAAACGCAACCGGTATACCAAGTCATATCTTGGTGGAAAACACCTAAAAACCCGATTTTAACTTTTGACTCGTAGGTTTACCATTGTGTTTCCCTGCTCCCAGTCCTCCATGTTTTCATAGTTTGGGGTGGAGGAAAGCGCAATGGTAAACTTACGAGTCAACCGCTTAAATAGGGTTTACAGGTGTTTTCCACTTAATATGCGAGTTGAGATTTAACTAATCCTAGAATTTTATTCGTGAACTTGATGAGGGGATTGCCTGTGCTGCCACCTCACGGTCTATGGTTTATATGAGATAAAAATGATATTACAAACACATTAAAATACTACGTTTCGTATCACTTTCGCGATCGTCATCAGTATTAAAATGATGTTACACAAGTCTAAAAGTTCAAAACGAAGATAAACGTCTATGAGTACGGAAGAATTCCTGAACGGAGAGTACACAAAATTATCATGGTTATCAAAAGAGGCCACAACAGTAAAAAACGGAGGGAGGGGGGAGAAATTGAACAGACTGTGTTAATTATAACAAATTATGACGAATAAATAATACAGTCTGTTAAATTGTTATAATTCATTCAGTGGCTCTAGATTTCAGAATATACAAAAGTCTCTGAAAAGTTATGAAAAAATTACAAAATTGGAAAAAAAAAAAACATAAGATTTATTTTTTCCTTATATGATTTTAATTTAACTTTTTTCAGCTATATAAATATATAAAAAAAGATGTGTTGCCTTGTAGCTTTGTAAAAATGTATACCTATTTTACAAATTCCATATCTCTAAAAAAGATAAAAAAAAAAATAACTTAAAATATAAGTTATCTTTTCGCTATAAATAATATTACGCGATTATTTTTAAACACCCATCAAGCATTAATTGCGGTGTTTAAATATCTTTTATTTATTTCGTTTCGATTAATTATAGTCCATTAGCATTCATCTTAGACGTTCTTTACGATCACGTGATCGCGTGATGTTGTTTCCACATCAAAGCTATTTGTATACATAGGTAAAGGAAAGAGCAACAAATCTTTAAAGTATGTACTTTTTTTCCCTAAGCCAAAAACCTACATTTGATAAATTTTCATGCTTTTATACGTTGAACATGGGAATATTATGTAATTTAACAAATTTCACTTTTGCGTTTTGAAAACCAATTCTATTGTTTCTACGCTCCCGTACTTGATGTTGGAATAGTATGAAAAAAATTAGCATTTCGGCACGCTATTTCGTGGGTTCAGTTTGGAAAATCATGTAACACAAAAATTGCTTATTTTCTTTAACTTTATATTTGAAGGGAAAGAGCGATTTTTGCTATCTTTAGAAAAGAGAAAAAAAATTCAAGAACCCTCTTTCATTTTTTTTTTTCGTCGTTTTTTACCCATTCGTTGCATGTTAACCTCTCTGGATATACAAGAGGCATTTTTTAACTGTATTTCAAAAGTAAGTAATGTCTTCGTAACACGAAATATTACCTGAGATTTCAGACGATATTTGAGAATTAAAAACAAAATTCTTTTGAGGTATAAGTTAGATTTTTCATCGCCATCTTTTGTTTCATTTCCATCAATATTTCCAGCAAATGCACATTTAAAGAGTACAAAACAAACATTCTTTTATTCTTTTTTATTCCCAGGACAATAAAGTCTCTTAGTAACTGTTGCCAAAATTGATTTTTAAAAACGATTTTTTATTTTATTTATAGTAGAACCTCGATTATCCGAAGTAATTGGGACCGACCCTCTTTCGGAAAATCGAAATTTTCGGATAATCGAGAATGCTTCAAGATTAATTAGAAATATATGCCATTATGGTAACAATTGCTTAATAAAAATAAAGCAATAGCAAAAATAGAAAAAAGAATAAATTACCCGAATTTTAATTTTGAAATTAAGTATCTTTTACATATACACTGTAAAAAAAAAAAATCCGACTAGCTTTCCTGTAGGAATCGGAAAAATAGTTGCCCTTACCGTACCGGAAAATTTTCCTACCCAGCTCGAAATAAAATCCGTAAAATCGGAATAAAATCCAAAAAATACCATTTTAATGAATGTTTCCTTTTTTTTACGGATTTTATTACGAGCTGGGTCGGAAAATTTTCCGGTACGATAAGGGCAACTATTTTTCCGATTCCTACAGGAAAACTCCTCGGATTTTTTTACAGTGTATCACAAGGGTTTGAAAAAATGTTTTAATTGTCACAGTTTCAATTTTCTTTGCTTTCATGCTCTATCACGGAGTTTTTTAATATTATTTGTTAACCAGTATCGCAGTTTTGCTGCTGCTCTAGCCATGCCAAATCTTTTGCAAAACATTCAAAATCTTTCAAATTGCTAATTTGTTCATTTTCTTCGTTCCACTCCGCAGCTTACGGAGGCTGAAGTTAAATTCCAAGGAACTCTAAGAAAGGAGATCGAAAATATTTATATGTACTCGTAGTTCGCAGAGGACCGCTTGCACACAAAAAACATGATAGCTACAAGAAAAAAAAAAAAAAAAAAAAAAAAAAAGTTTTCAAAATAAATTTTGCACACAAGGGAAAAAAAAAGGCTTTCAAAATAGATTTTGGTTAAGAGTTTCGGATAAAAGATGTTCTACTGTATTTATTATTATTTTTTTTTAACAGGAAATATCAGCAAATATAGTCATTAGTTAGCAATTGACTGCAATGATAATAAAGAATGTCAGTCGTATTTTTACAAAATTAAAAGAAGGAATATTTAAAAATGACCATAACTATACAACATTTAATTTTCTATAAATATCTTATGTATGCTTTACACGGGAAGCATAGTCATGTGTAATTTGTGTTTGTTTTGTTACATGTTTCGTTTTACACTGATTTGTTGCATATTAACCTTTTCGCGTATATGAAAGGCATTTTTTAGGAGTATTTCAAAGTAATGTCTTCCAAACACGAAATATTGCCTGAGATTGCAGACGATATTTGAGAATTAAAAAAAAAAAAGACTCTTTTGAGGTATGCTTGATTTTTTATCGCTGTTTTATGCTTCTTTTTTACTAATATTTTTGAATGAAACTTAAGAAAATAAATTTAAAAAAAATGCAATTTAACAAATTACAACGACCATTTGGAAAATGATTTTTTCAAAGACTAAAATTTAAGACATAAAAAATAGCACGGAGTTGATCATACATTACGTACGCCATGAATTAAACATTAATAGTGTTATTACACATAAAAAATTGCAAACGACAGAAATCGCCTGCGACTCGTACGTATTATCCAAGCATTTCATTGGATGTTCAGGAAAAGGCTTTTCCATCGTCAGATTTCCAAGAAATTTGACGGCCAATTTTAAATGAAATTTATTTCTTAAACTTCTAAAGATCCCACAATATTGCTTTTTATATCGTCGTATAGAGAAAAAAATGTACTTTTAAATGCAATTTGTTTGAAAGCTGTATCTCAACTTGTTTCTGAGTTATTAATTTTTTTTTGCAGTTTTTATTACTTTTTTGTCATAGTGGCAACACTCTGTTGTCTACCTCTGTTGAAAGTAAAGGGAAATACAGATTACTGTATGGACCAATCAGAAATCGAATAAAATGATGATTAAACCAATAAAAACCTTCAGATATGCTTTTGATTTCCTACCCTGACGAGGACAATAACCATTTTTCCAAATGGTTAATAAATATTTTCTATCTTATTTTAATTTCTGGTAACAATGAAGTATCATGCTATCAAATTTTATCAAACATTGACATATTAATTTTTTAACCTTTTTTTTTTTTTTTTTTTTTTTTTTTTTTTTTTTTTTTTTTTTTTTTAATGACTGAAGAAAAAATTTAAATACAAACGGACAATCACTTTTTAATATAATAAATTGATGAAGTTTTAATTTCGTTTGGAAAAATTCGCCAGAGACAAAGGCTTAACTATTTATATTGTTTTGAATGAGAACGGGTTATGTCGTAACGGAGCCTTCACGCGAAGGAGATAGAATAAAATAATTCGCGGTTGAAAATTATTTAAAAACCTATAATGAATCAGTCATTTCATATAGAGTTTTGAAACAAATTACATTCGAAAGTAGATTTTTTTTTCATATATGACGATGTAAAAATTAAAAATGTGCGATGTTTAGAAATTAAAAAAATTACAATAGCAAAAATTGCAAAACCGAAATTTCATCGTCAAGTGCTGCTATTCGCAAAATGACGCCAGCGTTATGCATGGACACGTTTGCTCTTTATAATATAGATAGCAGATAATGGTACAATTAAGGTTGTATTCGAAAAAATATTTTTCCACCCTCAACAGCTCGAAATTTTCTGAGACATTTTCAGACTCATTTTTAAAAGTAAAAACATGAAACTTGCTGGGGTGATTTCTGAAGACATGTTTAACATGCCGTGTGATTTCATTTTCAGCTCAATTAATTCGAATTTCATTTTTAAACAATTATTTTCTCAGTATGACCATTTTTTTCATTCCCAGATCGCCCGCTTCGGAAAATTCGGTTCAAAACGCCAACTTTGACAACGTTTTTACAGTATTTTCTGCATTTATCAAAAAATTAAGAAGCACGGCACATTATATAGTTTCTAAATAAGAGAATTTCCCAGTTTGATGCGTTTGAGGGCAAAAATGAATTTTAAAATGAATCAGAAAATAAGCAGTTTGGATCGGAATCAAAAATTCTAACTTTCATAAAGTATTTCATACTATAAATCACAAACAGCTCCTTCAGAAATTCATTACTCAAAATTAATACTAGATGTCGCGACATGCATTAACGCTTTCGCTTCGATGGCATGTATTTTCGTTTCTAAGTACAGAAAAACCCCGCTAATCCGAACTAATTGGGACCGGTGCCTGTTTAGATTACAAAAAATTCGGAATTTATCCAAAATTCCGATAAAAATAGAAAAAAAAAAGATAACTTCTTAAAAAATGCATGTTATAAGTACTCAGTAGTACTATAAAAATTCTCTAATCCGGCATCCTAAGGTCCGGCATGCTGGACAATCCGGCACGACTTTCGAAAAAAAAAATAGTACCCCTTGTTCAACCACTCCTGATGTTTATAGTAATCCAACGAAACTTCAGAATGATAAATTACAGAACAACCCATTATAAGCCGTTCAAAATCTCGAATCTATAAACACCTCTGTCACCATGTCGACAAAAAATGGAAGAAAAAAAATTTCTGTAAATAATGTGTGCAATCAAACTGTTGAAACGAAAAATAAATTTTTATCATCTGAATTAAATACTTTTTGCATTTAAAAAAAGTATTTTCAGGGGTCGATCCAGGCAAAAATTTGGGGCCTATTTAGGTCCCCTTCACAAAAATAAATTTTATAAAATGGGCCCCTTCACAAAAATAAATTTTATAAAATGGGCCCCTTCACAAAAATAAATTTAATGAAATGGGCCTCTTCACAAAAATAAATTGAATAAAATGGGCCCCTTCACAAAAATGAACTTAATAAAACAGACCCCTTCACAAAATTCCTTTGAATAAAATAAGCCCTTTTCGTAACATTCTTTTTCATAAAAACTGTTTTAAAATGCGTAATTTGTAAATAAAACCAGGTCACCAAAAACAAAAACTTTAGCAAGGGGGTTTAAAGAAATTTTTGTTAATAAATTCTTGGTTTTGAATTTGAGTAACTGGATTTCAGTTTTCGTTACAAAATGTTATTTTTCACAAAAATATCATAAAATACACAAAAATAACTTTTACTTTTCACAAAATGGGCCCCAAGAATAAAAACCTGCATCGACCCCTGATTTTACAGTGACTGGCAAACAAACTGGTATTCGAGATTTTTTGAAGATTATTTCTACGAGTAGGCCTATAGTGCACATTTTCATTTCATATTCGTGTACATATGTTGCACTTTTACATTGTTGAGTATTTTTTTATTCTATTCAAGCAGTTTAAGGAATAAAAAACATACTTTACTGCCACTTTTTGTTTAATTCCAACTTCTAAACGTTTTTTTTTTCCGACATTCATCTTTTAATCCGAAAAATTTCGTAGGTTAATCTGTTCAAGTGTAATTTTCGAAAATAAAATCAGTTCGGATTAACCGTAATTTCGGATTAGCGTGTTTCCACTGTATTACGTAGTTTAAATATTTATTTCGGTGAGAACAAATTTTCGAAATAAAAAAGAAGAAAATCAGCGTGCTTGTTCACAGTTCTACAACAAATTTTAAATTAGAATTTTTCCCTTATTTAATGGCAGAAAAGTATTAAACATTTTTTTTAAACTGTTTTCTTTTATAAATCTCGAACTTAATTTAACGATGTTTCATGTTTTTTTTAAAAATAATTTAAAGGCATAACATTTTTTAATCTTATCAACGGGGACATTAAAATTAGTCTTTTCTTTGCTGCTATAATGTAAAATAACAGTAATACACTAACATAAATACAAATAATGCTAGACTAAAATGGGCAAAATTAATGAAAATGTGACAGGTTTATCACAATTGACCATTAATGGCCTAAGCTTGGCGAGGTTCCCTTCTTCCGGTAATAATAATGAAAATAGCAGATAGTCAGAGAGAAAATGATTTAAAAAAATTCATATCCAATTTTATTAATATACGAAAATATTTAGTGGCGTGAAAAGTAGTCTAAGTGGCACTGGTAGTCACTAAGTCGGTAATGTATTCAACTTTTTTTCGTGGGACCCTTTTAACAGAAAAAACAAAAGAAAAATAAAAGCGAAAGAAAATGTAAATGTTGCAGAAGCTACTTTTCTTAACATAGGCGCTTTTGGCTATTTCAGTTAAAATAACCCCAGTAATAAATAGCTAGCACACACGCAGCTATTTATTACTGAGTAATACACAGACAAACCGAGGTCATGATCACGAGAACTTGTCATGTGTTGGAAAGCATTGAAATAAAAAAATAAATAAATAAAAGAAGAAAACGAATCCAGAAATCTTTCAAACTTGGAAGATTCTAGATTGTTATGTTTCAGCGTTATTCTGTTTAATTATCAAACATCAATATTTTACATTTTCTAAACGCCTTTGAAAAAGGAACTTTCTTGCATCCTTATTTTACATTAAAAAATGTTTGACATGTTAATTAAAAATCTCAACAATTCAGATAACATTTTCTATAAATCTTATTTTTTTTTTTTACTTAAAAAAAAAAAAAGCAAATGGAAACTCAAAGTTTATTTTAATTAGCATATTTTAACACCACTTGTTTTCTCCGTTTTTATCATTATCCAAAACAGCAATTTCATCTATTTAAATTGCCACATTTGGAGATAGAACTTTAATAACTTTGCATTAAATAGCTTTAAATAACAACTTTCCCCCTTTCTTTTAAAACTGTTGACAGAACTCTAATAACTGCATGTCAATTACTTTTTTTTTTTTTTTCCTCAAACTTGCGTCGCATTGCTTTATAAAATACTTCCAAAGGAAATATTAAGAATAAATATTTGAAAATCAAATTAAAGCCATTCAAGAAAAAAAGAATAAAAAAGAACCTTAATTTGCTGCAAAAATGACAGGCCCTTTCATGCGATAATTATTTGCCTACTTTTTAATCCTACCAACAATCCAGTTCGATTTTATTCCTTTCTGGAGTTGTCTGCAAGTATGATTTATCTTTCTGCGAATGGCATCTCTCTCTTTGTCAGACGAAAAAATGATTGACACTTCAGTGACTACTGAACGCAAACAGGGAAATAAGGTGAAAGAAAAAAGAACAAATTTTCAGGTTTAGCTTGTCAATAGTGATTCTTCGCGAATTTCTCTTTCTCAGCTAGTTTTGAGTTTTGTAAATCTGAGCAATTATGTTTGTCAATTGAGGTCCATTTTAATGTGAAAAAAAAAATTTCCTTTTTTTTTTCTTTTTCTTTTACTGTAATTTTTTTCAATTTTTTTCATTTCACTTCACAAAGCAGAGTAAAGCCATTTTTTTTCTTCTTCCTTTGTTTCATTCACCGCGTCCACGATAACAAAATGGAGGTCAAAGTGGAAAAGAAAATGGCCATACCACCAAAGATAATACTAAGCTTGACCTACTGATTATGGAATACTTTCTTACGTATGTATCTTAAAACTTGCTTAAATTGTTACATCCGTTTTATTGAATAGAAAGATCTAAACATTTGTCTTCATCTATCAGCATATTCTGTTGTCACATGGAGGTCAAATACATGTTCTGGACAAAAGCAGGATGTTTGACATGCTTACCGTAAAAACGACAACTGTAGATTTATTGTTTTAAGAAAATGCTCCTGGCAACTGATTTAATTAGAATTACTTTGTCGAAAGATAGTAATGGCAACAATCTTTCACTCACTTTCTCTATTTCTCTTTTTTTCCCCAACTAACATTAAAAAATAAAATAAAACGCTACCAAAAAGAGGATTTTTTTAAGCCGTTACGTATATATGTCTGTATCTACTTAGATAAATCTAAGAAACAAATTAGGAAAGAAAGTAACCTTAAAATCCTAGTAAGAAAGAAAAATAATAAGTCACTCATAGATCATGATACATATTCCAAATTTACATGTACTACGGTATTCAAGCCAGACCTACCAGGTTACCAGGTTAGAGAATATAGGTGAAAGCCATTTTTATAAATCATAACTATAATAGATGTTTTATATATATTTTTTTTTTACATTTTTTTTTTTTTTTTTAGAAAGCACACTAACAATACTAAAAATTATATTTATATAAAAAGTAGCAACTATCCGTTCAAATAAAGTTTTGAAATTTATTAAAAGCAATAATTTTGTTTAAGCCTCGCGCCAGGAATCAACAGCCCGAAAAATCGCCGAAGATTACTGTTTACAATCAGTCTATTTGATTCTGTTTATTTCGAGTGATTTAAGTGCATATTTTGATTGCATGTCTTAAATTTGTCTTTTTTTTTTTTTTTTTTTTTTTATTGTTTTAGTTACTGATTGATGGGTGTTTGAATTATATTATGGAATATAATCTGGAAACAAATGTTGAGCTATCTATGTTAATTTAAGTGCAAACGGATTTATCTTTTGTAACCGTCTGCTTACGATAGAGTTATATATATATATATATATATAAATCATGCTTTAAAAATTATTTAAAATCAATAAAAATTGAGTAAATTAGGATAGAGTTTTCAAACAAATCGTGATAGATTTTTCAAACAAACTGCGTTTGAAAATACATTTTATTCATCGTTTTACGGCATTAAAATCGAAACTGTGAGATGTTTAGAAGTTAAAAAAATTGCAGTAGAAGTCAAATTTAGTCGGCTATTATTGCCACCAACAAAATGACGTCAGCGTTACGCACGAACGTGTTTGTCATTTATAATATAGATAATTCACACAGTATGTAATTTATATGTTCTCCATTAAATGAACGAAAATAAACATTGCAAGAATTGCTCATATCAAAAATCATAACTACCATGCAGAAAACAAAATAATAATAATAATAAATAAATAAAAGCATGTCTTGCATACGTGTGTGCTTATTCATTTAGAAAATACCATACTTTTGTACCCTAAATATACATAAAGAAAGCATACAAGCTTTGTTTTCACTGTTTACAGTTACCATTTCAGTGTATGCCACACTTTACAATTAGTAAATCACAGTTAAAACAAGTCGGAAATTGTACGTCAAACGTGGCAAATGAGGTGTGTTCATACTATAACTAGTTTTTATAAATATTCAAGTCATGGTGCAATAGCTATTGCACTCTTATACAAAAATGCATGAATACAAAATGTATCACTTTTCTATATATTAAATTCAGTAATACGGAAATAATAAGACTCCATCTTAAATAGGACGTAATCACTATGGCAACCTTGAATATCATACCTATCATGGAATATCATTGAATTAAGGGTGTATTCCGATCCAAACTGCTTATTTTCTGATTCATTTTAAAATTCATTTTTGCCCTCAAACGCATCAAACTGGGAAATTCTCTTATTTAGAAACTATATAATGTGCCGTGCTTCTTAATTTTTTGATAAATGCAGAAAATACTGTAAAAAACGCTGTCAAAGTTGGCATTTTGAATCAAATTTTCCGAAGCGGGCAATCTGGGAATGAAAAAAATGGTCATACTGAGAAAATAATTGTTTAAAAATCAAATTCTAATTAAGTGAGCTGAAAATGAAATCACACGGCATGTTAAACATGTCTTCAGAAATCACCCCAGCAAGTTTCATGTTTTTACTTTTAAAAATGAGTCTGAAAATGTCTCAGAAAATTTCGAGCTGTTGAGGGTGGAAAAATATTTTTTCGAATACAACCTTAATTACGTATGATACGATTTAATAGAATGGAGAAAACTTATTAATATCTTTTTAAGTTTTGATTCGATTTTCATAAAATTTGAAATGACTCGACAAAATTCTACAACGATTATATATATTAAATTTCAAACAATTCGGTTGAGTAGTTTTTGCGCTGTTATATGCGTTCAGACAGACAGACGGACGGACCAGACGACGACTGTAGGTGTTACGTATTTATATAGTTACGAAAGTACCTAAAAAACAAGTCACAGATTGGATAATATCACGTTCAGTTTATAATTAATTAGTGTTTTAGAGGCATATAGCAGCAATAGAGAAAATATTACTTGACAGTAACAGAATCTAGTATAATTTTGAACGCTAAATTTCGAAAATGACACCTTTAGTTAAAAAATAAAAGCAATCCTCAATTAATCAACAAAAGCAACCCCAAAAAGGGTAGAGGGGCAAGACAACGGCCTGTTTGTTTATGCTTTAATCAGACCCTCGACATATTTTCTTATTATGAATTGCAAAATTTCGCCTCAAATTTCATATGGCTTAACTTTTTTCTCCCACGGTCTACACAAAAAAAATCTGAAGAATAGGAAAACACCTTACTTCATGCACGTGCGCTGACATTATGAAAACTATCAGTACCAATTTATGTCTCGGGTTTTGTACTCTAACACTGACGTGCGTGAATGCACAGACATATTTTCTTTTTTACATATTTGCTCCCCTTTGCACCTGAGAAGTTTCAGATATCATCTCTCTGTCTGACAGAAAATTCTCTGCATTTATTATATACTCGCGCAGCTACATACAAAGGATCGAATATAGATGGCTAGGATTACAGTTTAACAATAACAGTTAAACATTCCTTCTTAACACGCGTTTTAGTGAAATTCTTGCAGTTTTAGAAAAAGAACTGTTTACATATTGAATATACTGTATTTTTCGGTTTAGAAGCCGACTACAAAATGTAAGGCACGCCGGAAATTGTGGTATTTTAAGAGATAAAATTGCCTTTCAAATGTTAAAATTTAGCGAGAGGTTTAAACTTCTTATTTTAAAAATTATTAAACACAATTGAATAAAACTTTAAAGAAATAATTAAACATCCTTTACTCTTCTCCGTTTTCTTCTCTTAGGAAGTTAAATGTATTTATTTTTTTTTTTTCATTTTAAATTGTTAACAAACAGTTGTATTTATGCTTCCCTTTGAACACAGTATAACACGTACATAACTTAGCCAAATGAGTTATATTCTTCTTAATAGTTAGAAAAGTAATTAATAAATAAAATAACTTAACTGTCGATACAAAACTGTTTAGCTGGTAATCCCCCCTCATCCCCTCCAATAAGAAATCAATAAATGAGAAAATCAGAAATCGGGATAAAAAAGAAATAAACAATTAAATTTTAAAAAGTCCTTCCGGCCAGTGCCGGGAGGAAGAGGTAGCTTTCATATTCCTTATTTTAAAAAAGCCAATTTATATTATTCAAACACACGAAGCTCAATTAAGTGGAAACCGAATGTAGGAGATTCAATACTAATTTTTATCAATACTAAATCATTATGAATGAGAATTTCGCGAAATTAGTCAGCTTTATCCAAGCTGCTTTTATTTAAAGTAACTTATATTTGGCTGCCAAATTCGGCGATTTCTTAAAGTGCATGATATTTTAAGACAACATGGTTGATGAGGCTAACCAGTGAACTTGGTCGAGACCTTAGTAATTGCTGTGCACATGCTCACTCACATCGGAATCGGTTGATATATACGAGTGCTGTCGCAGGCAAAAAATCAGATTTTTCAAAATGTCACCCACGTTAGAAATTGAAACTGCTATATCTGAGACATTTTTTAAGATAAAGACAAACAAAAACTGCTCCTGAATCCTTATATCAAGGTCAAATACTTAAGAAAGAAACCTTTTTCAATTTCTAATTTTTTTGCACCTCACTTTAAATATATATATTTTTTATTTAATGGCCGCCAATTTGAAACAAGATCGCTGATGAAGCTGGCCAGCGAACTTGGTCGAGATATTGATGTATACTATCCACATGCCTTCTTCCATCGAAATAGGCGAATACGTGTGGTATCGCGAGACAAATACAAGATCGTTTCAAAGTGTTAGCCATGATAGAAATTCAAAGTGCTATAATTCAACCACTTTTCAAGATATAAACAAAAGAACAAATTTTCAGAAACAAAAACTGCTCCAGAATCTTTGTATCAAGGCTAAACACATAAAAAAAATCTTTTTCATTTTCCAATTTTTTAATACCTCATTTTAAATTTTAAATTACATTTTTTAAAAAAAAATGGCAACCCTTTTGAAACAAGACGGCGAATGAAGCTGGCCGACGAACTCGGTCGAGACATTGGTATGTACTATGTACAGACCAAGTTACATTCAAATCGGTTCATAAATACGCCTGTTATCGCGTGACAAAAATCAGGTCGTTTTAAAATGTCAGCCACAATAGAAATTCAAAATGTTATAACTCAGCCATTTTTTTAGATATAGACGAAACAAAACCTGTTCCGGAATCTTTGTATTAAGGTCAAACACATACGAAAAAACTCTTTTTCATTTTTCAATTTTTTGGTATCTCATTTTAAATTTAATTTTTAAAAAAAAAATTTAAATGGCCGCCATTTTGAAACAAGATGGCGGATGAAGCTGGCGAACGAACTCAGTTGAGTTATTTGTATGTACTATGTACACACTAAGGTACATCCAAATCGGTTCATAAATACGTCTGTTATCACGTGGCAAAAATCAGGGCGTTTCAAAATGTCAGCCACACTAGAAATTCAAAATGCTATAACTCAGCCATTTTTTAAGGTATAGACGAAACAAAAACTGCTCCCGAATCTTTTTATTGAGGTCAAACACATAAGAAAAAAATATTTTTTCAATTTTCAATTTTTTGGTACCACATTTCAAATTTAAATTTTTCTTAAAATTTTAAATGGCCGCCATTTTCAAACAAAATGGCGGATGAAGCTGGCCAACGAACTCGGTCGAGACATTGGCCTGTACTATGTATAAACGAAGTTACATTCAAATCGGTTCATAAATACGTCTTTTATCGCGTGACAAAATTCAGGACGTTTCAAAATGTTAGCTTCGCTAGAAATTCAAAATGCTATAACTCAGCCATTTTTTAAGATATAGACAAAACAAAAACTGCTGCGGTGTCTTTGTATAAAGGTCAAATACATAAAAAAAAATATTTTTCCATTTTCAATTTTTTGGTACCACATTTCACATTTAAAATTTTTTTAAAATTTTTAAATGGCCGCCATTTTGAAACAAAATGGCGGATGAAGCTGGCCAACGAACTCGGTCGAGACATTGGTATGTACTATGTACACACCGAATTACATCCAAATCGGTTCATAAATACGAGAGTTACAGTGTGACATAGGTCAGATATATATATATATATATATATATATTGATATATATCTATCTATATATATGTATATATATATATATAAATTTTGAACGGGGGGTGGTTTCGGGGTCTGGGGGTCATGATCGATGAAAATATACCAAAATTTTTTGAAATCGCTTTCCTCCGAACGGCTGCAATAGGTAGCTTTTTGTAAAGAAAGCTACCTAAAATCAAATAACCCGACTGCGTAAAAAGCGAATTAATTATTTCTCATCAATGTGAACCATATATATATTTTTTTCAATTCCCACTATTAGATCACACTCTCGCTATATATATCTTGTTCAAATTTTCAATCGTTAATAAAATACTTATTATTCATCCAACCAAACTCAAATAATTTTTTTTAAACTTGTAGTGGATGACAGTCGGTGTTAATCCAGTTTTTTCAAATATTAATTAATTAATTAAATTAAATTAATTAATTTTCAATAATTGAGAGAGCCCCCTTCTTGATCAAGGTATTTTAAGACAGAGAGAGCCCTCTTCGGTCTTAAAATCACACTCTCGCTATATATATCTTGTTCAAATTTTCAATCGTTAATAAAATACTTATTATTCATCCAAACAAACTCAAATAAATTTTTTAAAACTTGTAGTGGATGGCACTTGGTGTTAATCCAGTTTTTTCAAATATTAATTAATTAATTTAAATTAATTAATTAATTTTCAATAATTGAGAGAGCCCCCTTCTTGATCAAGGTAGTTTAAGACCGAGAGAGCCCTCTTCTTGATCAAGGCATTTTAAGTGCCACTCAAAAGGAAAGAATGGCAGAAAAAAAAAAAAAATTGTCAGGCTAGCTCAGTTTCAAATCACACAGAAATTTCACATAAATTCAAAATAACACTTTCTCGGGGTAGCTTTTTAAATATTTTTTATTTCTTCTTGGTAAGACGGCACATAACAAATAGAACATCACACGTACACATAAAATAATAAAAGCGCGAATAACTTCCTACATATTTCCACAACTCAAAACAGAACAGAACTCCATCGAACTCACAGCATATTCTTATTCGGCAGAGCTCACGCAAGCCGGTCACGTGACTGCCGGTAAAGCCTATTTTTGAAACGGGTGACGCGCATTGCATCCTCCCCCTCTGTTTCCGATTTACGTCTCGGAGAGGAAACAGGATGCTTTCTGGGTTTTCCTCTTTTTCTTAAGGGTGTATTCGAAAAAATATTTTTCCACCCTCAACAGCTCGAAATTTTCTGAGACATTTTCAGACTCATTTTTAAAAGTGAAAACATAAAACTTGCTGGGGTGATTTCTGAAGACATGTTTAACATGCCGTGTGATTTCATTTTCAGCTCAATTAAATAGAATTTGATTTTTAAACAATTATTTTCTCAGTATGACCATTTTTTTCATTCCCAGATCGCCGGCTTCGGAAAATTCGGTTCAAAACGCCAACTTTAACAGCGTTTTTTACAGTATTTTCTTCATTTATCAAAACATTAAGAAGCACGGCACATTACATAGTTTCTAAATAAGAGAATTTCCCAGTTTGATGCGTTTGAGAGCAAAAATAAATTTTAAAATGAATCAGAAAATAAGCAGTTTGGATCGGAATACACCCTTAAGGGTGCAACTGGAATAATTTCAGTTTCTTGAAATGGTGACAAAACGGAAACATGGTAAGACCCAATTCGCTCGGTAGGATTGTCCAGGCTAGCAATATCATGTCACTAGTGACTTTTGAGTCAAAACTATGTATGGCCCATCTCTCTTAGGCATAAATTTTGCTGTTTTATTTTTACTTGCCTTGCTCACAGGGTGTAGAATAACCCATACTTTATCACCAGGCGTGAAATACACTCGTCTACGATTTTTATCGTAATATTTCTTCCGCTGATCTTGTTTCATTTCAACACGCTCTTTCACACTTTTTGAAATATTTGCAAGACGTTTAAGATATGGGGTTATTTCCGGAACAAAATTGTCATTTTCCACAACAGTTCTGAAATCGTTCACCACATCATCGATTGTTCTTAATTCTCGACCAAATTGCAAATAGGCGGCAGTTTGGCCTGTTGTATCAGATTTGGCAGAGTTCATAGCAAATCTAATAAAATGAAGTTAATCAATCCAGGAAGTGTGTTCATCCCCAACAAGGATTGCTATTCGAGGTTTCAAGTCTCTATTTTTGCGTTCTGCTGGATTGGCCTGAGGATGGTACAAAGGTGTCAACGATTGGTCTATTCCAAGAATGTAACAAACTTGTTGTAGAACAGCGCTCACAAACTGAGGGCCGTTATCACTTATGAGTCTTCTTGGGATACTGTAACGAAGGAAGATCTCTTCAATCACATTAGTCGCACATTCTTGTGCAGTGGCAGTTGTTAAGGCAAATAGTTCTACCCACTTAGTGGCACAATCTTCTACTATAAAAATCCATCGATGCCCATCTTTACTAGGAGGCAATGGTCCAAAGAGATCAATGCTGAGGGTCTCAAACCGCTGAGCATAAGCAGGTGTTCGTAATAAACCGGATGGTTTCTGATTTGTTGCTTTATAACGGGCGCACTCTGGGCACTTCTTCACATATTCAGAAATGTATGCTCTCATGCCTGTCCAATAATATCTTTTAGCAATTCTTTGATAAGTTCCTGCTTCACCATAATGTCCGGCTGAAGGGTCGTCATGATGAAGTTTCAAAATATTTTGTCTTTCTTGTACTGGAATGGCCAGTTGCGCTTCTTCGGCATCTGATTCGGGAGCATACCTATAAAGCACACCTTGGTTCATCAGGAATACTCTATCAGTCCAATTGGCGAAATCTTCTCTTTTCTGTTCGTCTTCAAAAGAATCTATGATCTTTTTAAGGTTTTCATCTTGCAACTGTGCTTCTCTGATTTCTTTTGGACTTCTCGTTGGCATGTCTATGCTGACAAAATTGCATGTCTTACAGAAAGCAGATTGATGATTACAGACAGGGCGTGACAGCATGTCAGCCACGACATTAGATTTTCCAGGTTCATATTCTATTTTCAATAAGAACGATTGTAACTGTAGTGCCCAACGGGCTAATATCCCCGATGGTGACTTAAGGCTCAAAAGCCATTTTAAAGGTTGGTGATCCGTTGCTACAAGCACTTCTTGGCCTTCCACATAGCCACGAAATTTTTCTAAGGCCCAGACAACAGCCAAAGCCTCGCTTTCTGTAGTGGAATAATTTCTCTCTGCACTTGTAAGAAGACGGCTAGCATATTCTATAAGGTGCTCAGAGGCCTTGTCAGTACCCTGTAAAAGTACAGCACCAAGAGCGTAGTTACTAGCGTCAGTTCGCAGAATAAATGGTTTGGTCCCATCAGCTTGCTTCAGCACTGGAGATGTCATGAGACACTCTTTTAAAGTTTCAAAGGCTACTTGCTCTTCTTTTCCCCATTTCCAGGTTGCTTTCTTTTTCGTAAGGTTGCTAAGCGGTCTTGAGATATCAGCAAAATTTGATATAAATCTTTGGTACCAAGAACAGATTTGTAGGAAAGACTGGATCTCTTTAACATTTTTTGGGTGGAGGTATCGCTTTAATTGCAGATACCTTGTCTGAATCTACTTCTAGACCATTTGGGGTTATCCAGTGTCCTAGGTATTTGACTTTCTCACAAGAGAAATGACATTTTTCACGTTTGGCATCTAACTGAATTTCAATGAGTCTCTCGAATACAGCTGTAAGATATGAGAGATGCTTCTCAAACGTTTCTGACAAAACGATTATGTCGTCTAGATACGATAAAGCAAGGACATCTTTAAGACCACTTCTAAATTGATCTTTCAATCTTTGAAACGACGTGGCAGGAGCATTTTTGAGTCTAAAAGGCATCTTTAAAAAACGATAAGTTCCAAAAGGGCAGACAAATGCAGTTTTATCTTGATCTGACGGGTAGACTCGAACTTGGTGATACCCAGAACGAAGATCTAAAGTTGACATGTAAGGAGTGTGCATGGCTTCATGTAAAAGGTCGTCCATTCGAGGTAATGGATATTTATCTGCTACTGTAACTGCATTTAATTTCCTATAATCTATACATAATCTTATACTGCCATCCGGCTTTGGTACGAGAACCACCGGCGAAGCATAAGGTGATTCACATTCTTCTATGATACCTTGAGCTAGAAGATTATCTATTTCCTTCTTAAGAATTGCTTTCTTAGCAGGAGTCATCCGATAGGGTGGTACAGCAACAGGAGCACTATCACCTGTGTTGATACGATGCTCTAAAAACGGGGTCACCTCTCCCCCTGGTTGAAAACATTTTTCATACCTTTTCAGAAAATCATTAAGTTTGTCATTTTCATCGGAATTTAGATTTTTACCTCCATCTTCACGTAAAGCGTACGGACTGACTTCGACCGCACCATTTGTCGTACTATTTTCTTCTTCATATTCATCTACAAAATAAAACTTTTCCTGAGGTTTATCACTGAAATACCATGTTTTGTTGGCAGTATCTAATACTATGTTAGCATTATGCAAGAAATCCGTACCTAAAAGAGTTCTATTACCCTTGGCATCTGGTAATACAATGAACTCAGTTTCGAAGACTCGGCCTTCAATCTCTACGGGCACAGTGGCAAACAAAGTGTCTCTAACCACCGTAATTCCGTCAGGTAATGCTACTTCATGAGTATAAGGATTCAACGCAACACCAGTTTTTAAAAATAATTCATACATACGTTCTCCCGCAATAGAACGATTCGCTATCGTATCTGCACAGACTAGCACCTTCTTATTGCAGATCGTGATAGGCACATTTGGAGCTGAAACTGCTGATGTATTTAAACTACATAGCTCAAGACGATGTGCTTGAACAGTTTATTTTTTAACCGTAGGGGAACAATCTGGACATTTCTTCTGTATAAATCCCAATTTACCACAACCATAGCAAACAATATCGGATTCTATGCGTCGATTAGCAAACTTAGGGGAGATCTGTCTTCTTTTGGAGTCTTACTCTGCTTCCAATTATTTTCTCGACGAGAAAACTCTTTTTTATCTGGGGGTACAGCCGGATCTCTTTTAGAAAACGTAGATCTAATGATATCATACGCATCTAATTTTTCGGCAAGGTCAACTGGCGAATTTAAATTTTTCCAATCGTCTAACATATGTTGTTTGCTTTCAACAGGCACGCGCCTTTTCATTTGATCAGCTATGATAAGATCCTGAAGAGCTTCAAAAGATGTTACAGTTAATTCTTTAAGCCAGTTTTCAAAATAAGCTGGAAGTTCGAAATAATAATCTCGCCAAGTAATTTCCTTGGCCTTGCGATGAGTAAAGAACAGCTGTTTAAACTTTTCGGCGCTAATTTTAAACCTTTTTAGAAGTAAATCTTTAACATGTGAAAAATTTGAAGCGTTTTCTTCTGATTCACGAGCGATAAGCGTAGAGATAGAAGACGGTACAACACTGAGTAAATACGAAACCCACATATGCTCTGGTACCTTCGAGAGCTTTAATTGACGTTCCAGGAGCACCAAAAACAAGGTTACATCATCAGTTTCTGGCTTGAATGTAGGCAACAGCTTTTGGATATCTATCTTACTCTCCGGGTGAGACATTACCCCTGCTACATTACCACCTACCGCTCCACTGGAAGCACTTTGGCTCTGAGCCTGTAACTTGAGCTTCTCAAGCTCAAAATTCATCTCAAGCTTTTTTAACTCTAACTCTTCCGCTCTATGCTTTTCTTCTAATTCTAATTTACGCTGTTCTAACTCTGCTACTTTTTGTTTTTCCTCTAAGTCCCGTCTGCGTTGTTCTTCCTCGCGAGTCGAAATTTGGTTTCTGACTAATGAATTTACAAAATCAACTTCGTACGAGGGGGAGGATTTAATTTTTTCCCGCAATGTGACAACTGTCATAGAGGGTTGCACATAATTTTTTCCCGCAATGTGACAACTGTCATAGAGGGTTGCACATCTAAATTCATTTCTAACGCAACCTGATATAAATCCTCTTTGCGAACTTTATTAAGTTCAGACATTTTAAACTTTAGCAAAACAACAAAACAAGTACCCCACAAATGCCAAAAATTCGTTTAAATTATTCCCCAAACGTGTGACCTTTGCCGTTACAACTCATATAAACAAGACTTTAATAAAGAAAGACAGTAAATTTTAACCTTAGCAAAACTCTGACTACAAAACAAAACAAATTTTAAATCCCTGCAGGTATAAATAAACTGTATGGCCATAACACGACATTTAATCAAAACAATATTTTAACCAATATAAAACCATTTACTGAATAGTTAACACTTTCAAACAATATTCTAAATAACATCAAACACATAAATGAATAATTAAAATTTCAACCAATATTATTATTATAGTACTAAGATAACTTAATATCGGTTTCATTCAGTATAACTTTAAAAGAAAAGAAAGTTTCTTTTATAAACAAACTATAAATGCAAAAACTTACTCATACCGTTTTGAAAATGAATCACATTCAAGGCTTTTTCATCAGTAAATCAGGAACTCAAAATTAAATACTTACGTTTAGACTTTAAATAATAACAAACACTTAAATAAAAATAGTAATAATTTCTCTTACGAAACCAATAAAAAAAAAGAAAGAAATATGCATCTTTATGAGAATTGCGATAAAATTATAAATACATTTGACAGACAGTTTATTTCCCTCTTTATAAAAAGAAAGGAAAAAAAATCAACGAAAACGTAAATGAATATTTCTTTTGCTTCCGCTCTCACTCACTCTTTTTTTTTTTCTTTTCTTTTTTTTTTTTTAATCAAAAAATATCTTACTTAAAACAAAGTAAAAATAAAACATACATGAACAGAATCAATATTAATTTTCAGAATAATGGTGAGGGAGGGGGGAAGGGGAAATATGCAATACAAACATGACAGGAAAATAATAGAATGAATTAAAATTAATAATGTTAAGTATATGACGAATACCGTTAATGATACGAAGAATGCATTCTTTTTTATTAAACAAACAATGGATCCATTCTATTTAAAAATCGCTTACTTGTTGCTTGTTGATAATATTTTGTAGAATTAACAAATCTTGTAGAATAAACCACTATAGGCACAAACACTGTAGGCATCGTTGTAAGAACAAATGAAGTGAAAAGTTTTTTAAAAACACTCATATCGTAGCATTTTTCTTCGTCGTAAACAAAACAATTTGCAGAATAACTTTCGAAAATAAGAACACATATCACATCGTATAAAGCTGATGCATGAAAATCGCAAAGGTAACGAAACAAAAATTAATCTATAGAACATGGCGAACATACCTCACAAACTTAAGACGACGAATTATTCTGTAGGATTATAGGAACATATTTTTACACGCAACGACGATCGAATCTGTAGAAAATTAGGAACATATTTCACTCGCACACGACCTAATCTGTAGAATTTTAGGAACATATTTCTCACGCACACGACGATCGAATCTGTAGAATATTAGGAACATATTTCACTTGCACACGACCTGTCGTGCCATTTTTTTTCCAGTATGCTAGTTGAAACAACACTTCTTGAATAAAAATATATCATTGTTTTGCAGAATTAGGATGAGAACATTTTCCTTCGAATTCGGGCCGACGTTGGGTAGCCAATTGTCAGGCTAGCTCAGTTTCAAATCACACAGAAATTTCACATAAATTCAAAACAATACTTTCTCGGGTAGCTTTTTAAATATTTTTTATTTCTTCTTGGTAAGACGGCACATAACAAATAGAACATCACACGTACACATAAAATAATAAAAGCGCGAATAACTTCCTACATATTTCCACAACTCAAAACAGAACAGAACTCCATCGAACTCACAGCATATTCTTATTCGGCAGAGCTCACGCAAGCCGGTCACGTGACTGCCGGTAAAGTCTATTTTTGAAACTGGTGACGCGCATTACAAATTCTCTTAATGAAATAAGTAGAAATTCACTTAAAATATTTTTTTTTATATTACTTGTTTATATTACTTACCTATTTTCTTTTATTTACTTGAATTGATGATTTTTAAGTTGTGTTTAACTGTTAGTTCCTATTTATAAACACTGTTTTGACGAGGTCTATAGATGTCTATGATGGTTAGAGTTGCAGTAAAGCTAGAGATCCACAATACATACACAACTTCCAGGTTGTATAATATTTTAACGGAGCTTCTGATTGTAAAATAGTCAATGAAACATTGTCTTTATTTTGAAAGGCCTATCCAATGACATGCCACTCACTTTTTTTTTTTTTCGTATCTACCGCTATATTGTATTTTACGGGCGCCATTTTGTATTTATAAAACAAAACCTAGTCTATAACCATCGGGCCGTTAAGACGAATTAATAGAGACATTCATTAAAATCCATCCAGCCGTTGGGATGTTTTCGAGGGTATAAAGAAATCCACATACACAGATACGCGTGAAACACATAACCCTTCTTTTCAGTCGGGTAAAAATGAACGTTTCTCATCGCGACGACATCTGAAGTGATTTCTATTACAATTTTTATTTTAATGGGAAAATGATAAAAAGGAAGTTTTACTGTATTAATCTATACAAGTAAAACTCATTTTTTGAATGTTTTTATAATTTATTTACAGTGACCTCTCATTTATACGACTCTCTCAGTTATACGCCGATTTCTCTTGGTCCCGTGTACGCTTTATGGAAATTAATGCTAAACTTCTCTCACTTATACGACGCGTTAAACGGTTCAGGTGATTTTACATTTCTAACTCAAGACTTCATTTTTATAATCTTTAAAGTACAAATCATTCACGTTTTCATACTTTTATCCTTTCGCTATTGTTAGTGTTTATCAATGATGAAGATGAGAGCAGTGTTCCTGCTGCTGTAAATTTTTCAGAAGCAAATGCTGCTTTAAATACAATAAATAATTATAGCCATCAAAATGATTATTCCCAAAATAAATTAAAAGCTTTATTAGACTTAGAAAAAGACATTTTCTCTTTTCGTCGACGAGAGAGACGAACTAATTTCACTTCATTTTTTGAGAAAATCTGATTTGTAAATTTTTAAAATACTGGAAGGCTCCCCCCCCCCCCCCCTACGCTCGCCAACACCCGTTCAGACACCGCAGTTTCTAAAAGCACGCTAATTTGATCGGCTTTAAAAAGTTTTTGAAAGATTGAATTATAATTTAAAAAACAGTGGCGATCTCCCTATAAACGGGTTTCTATTCATTTCTCTTTGATTGGGGAATTTTAAGGAAAAATCAGCTGCTGTTAAAAGATACTATGGTTGTTTTCCTCTTTGATTAAATAAAACCAGTTAAACATTTCAAAATTAGCTAATATAAAATTAATTAAGTAAACAGAATCTTTGTCTCCCGGTATTTTTTAACAAAGCGAAAAGAAAGTTCTTTTAAATAAGACATTTTAAGCGGGCTCTCATGTCAAGCACACAAGTCGTATGTTTGTTGTTCTATAAATAAATAAATAAATGAAAGACATTTTAAATATATCGTTTTTAATCTCACGCAATTTTCACCAAACTTTTTATTTCTCTTTTTAATATTCAAGTGAAAATACTTTTGTTAGAAATGAAATATTATTTGCGCTGTCCCAACAAAAATAGTTGAAAAGTTCATCTCGAAATATCAAATAAATGTCTCGCGCAATTTTTAAATTTAAACTGTTTTGCAATTATTATTTTTTGTTCATTTTACGTAATAAGTGTAATGTGACGTAATTTCTCATATTTAAGACTTCTAACGCATGTTAAGGAATTTATTGTTTTACAATATCCTTTCTCTGTTAAAATTCACGTGTAAATATAATTTTTATGAAGTAATTTTCAATCAGTTCCTGCTTTTTATACGTAATTATTTAATTCTAATTTGAAAGGGGTTTTTTTCTGTTTGTAATAGTCACGTGTAAATAAATTTTTAATTTGAAGCAAACATTATTGTTTGCGCTGTTTATACAGTTGGCAACAGGTTAAATTAGTTCAATTTTCTAAAATAAGTAAAAAATATATCTCGAAATGCTAAAAATTTGAATTTAAAATAGAAATAAAAGCTCAAAAAAATGAGTCAAATTAAAAAAATAAATGCATTCTGCACACCGGGAAATTATAACGTATAAAATGATCTAAAAATGATTAAATTCCGATGTATAGTTTTTGCTCCTATAAAACTTTTTTAATGGAATGACTTTTTCTAACATTAGCATTAAATATCCCTTAAAATAATTCTTCGATTTGAAAACTGTCTGCATCAGCGTGTTTATCAAACATTTCTCTATAATACCGCCGATTTTCATATTTTTGTATACAATATTTTTCTCAATATTAACGGAGAAAGACCTCCTGTATTTATGTAGTTTAAAAGCTCATATGCTAAAATGACATGTTTTATGAAAGGAAGTGTTTTTTCCTTATCGTAAGATTGTATTTTACCTTACCTTATATGAGTTTAACTGTATTGAATTGACTGTTTTAACTGTATTGAATTGAAAATTACCATATTCGTATAAAAAGATTATTATTTTTTTTTTGGTTATTAAACTATATTGGATTCGGCATTTAGAATTTATTGGAAAACTATGCTTCAAATTATTGCCTCATTTTGTTCTATTGCGAGTTATTTATCTTATTTTTTAAAGTTTTATTCCTTTCATTTATACATTAATTAATTTTTTTTTTTTTTTGGATGTATTGTGTATAACTTTCTTTTTCTTTGGACCTCATTGTTTCTTTCAATTGTTTGTGCTTTTCCGATATGTTATAGTTAAATACTGTTGGGTCAAGCATATTTCTGACAATATTCAAAGAAATAACATATCTTTACTCGAATTAGCTTGCATAGCTCCTCTGACGAATCTGTAAGCTATTCATAGTTTCATGTGTTTTTTCATTTCTGTTTTCCCAGTTTTATTTTTGTTTTATATTTGCGATTTTATTTTTAATATATATATATACTTTTTTTTTTTTAATTCTTTAACAAGAGTGCGTCATCTTTAGATAAAGGCGCAAGTTTATAATGTTTCGCTTTATCAAATCATATTATGCATTGCATTTAATCATGTATTATCGATTATTTTTTCTTTTTACAACAGATAAATTTTCAGTGCCATCTTCTTGTAAAAATATAAATTACATTTTACGTCATCATCTTATATTGGATCATACATTTACTCATTTAGATGAAAATACATCCCAAACAATCAAATATTTTAAAAATAGAAACTTCCATTATCTCTACACTATTCCTTCACTCGCATTACATCCATTGTATGCATGCAGTCGAAACTTCTGTCTCCGTAAAACCTATCAAATGCTATTTAATGTCTGCATCGCGGAGAATAAAAATTCTTAAATGTATAAAGCCATTTGAAAAAGTTTAAAGAACCCAGACTTAGTATCATAAGATACATTAGCAGAAAGATCTGAACTTTTAACAGAAGACAAAATTCTAAAACATCGCAGCCATTCTAAAATAAAATAAAAATATTCAGCAGACGATAAATGTCGTCTAATGTGCAATTTGCAATCTCATAGAAGGAAAAAAAAGTACGATAACAGGAGCAATCTTCGACTATTGAAATCTTGGAACACGCGGTTTGGATCAATTCCAAATTACTTTTGTGGGAGTACAAAATTCTATGGAAAGGAGAAGGAAAAAAATGGAGTAACAATACAAATGAGCAAATGATTCCTGATAACAACGGTAATGTTGCCACCAAGAGGGAAGTATTTCAGAAAAATCAGATTTCAAGAAATAAATGCCATTTTATTTTATGATTCTTATTTTTTTTTAAGTTAAAATATCTATGAAATGAGGGTTAATTCTGACTTTTCAGAGACGAAAAAGGAAATAGGGAAATATTAATGCACCAGTTTTGAATTTTGTATAGCTGGCAATAAATTGTAATGCTTGTTTTTGGAATATGAATATGACTTTTTTTTTCTGTTTTAGTTCTTTTTTTTTTTTCAATTCCATATTTTCACATATAAAAGCAGAAGTAACATAAAAAAAAAACCCTTAAAATAATATTTATTGTTATAGGATGACGATTTTTCGTTTGTTTAGATGTATTATGATTTTTACAACTAAAAGTAATCTAATTAATAAAAAAAAAAGGAGAATATATCCGATTGTTGAACATTTCTGGTTTGTAATAACTCTTTTTTTTCTTTTCAGATTGGCTGGTTGCCGAGAAAGAATTTCCTTTTTGCAGTGATTTTGTATATTAGTTCATCGTGTCTGTTTATCAGATAAACAAAAACTATAAAGTATAATTTTTTTTCAGTAATCTTTTGTTGCATTGTCATTTCTTTTTTCAATGATAAATCATTAAAACAAAATTAATAGTGCTTAGAAACATAACGGGTAGAATGCGTATATTTTTACGTATGACCGTATGGCTACCGAACGACTCCTAGCTACTTCGAGCCCATTATCGACCGATTAACCGAAACACTCGGTTAACTAACACTCTTATTATATTAATAACCCCTGCGATGATTGTGTCTAGTGATCAAGACTAGTTTAGGTGAATGAAAAAAAATAAATAGATATTTTCTTCAATGCATCAATTTTTTCTTAAATCATTTACAAAGTAATAGCATTGTAATAGAGGCCGGTGTCGTAAGGTAGTATGGTAGCGTGTAACTTCAATAGCCGAGTCTCATTCAGTTCAAAGAAATGTTTATTGCAAACATAAGCAATTAAATAAGGAGTTCTCTGGATTAGATAAGATGTAAATACAACGTTAAAGAGGATTCGTTAACAGCTTTCAATAAATTGTTAATTATATCAAGTCCAGCTACCACGTTGCAGATTGTTTTGCATGTTTGTGTTGACTTTGAGTCGTAAGTTTTCTCAATTCAAAGAATAATCATGAGAGTCTCTTTCGCTCCAAATAATTTCTATTTTTAGGTCATAGTCTTTGACCAATGGCAGAATGTCGCTTCTCTTCTCTATTTACAACCGAGGTTGGTAAAGGTTAAACCTTTCACTTTAGTGTCCACTGAGAAGATCGATAGATATTGATATTTTCGTTTCATGTTCTGTGGTTTTTTTTCTGGACTTTGAAGTAATTTTGAGCTTAGATGATTTTACATTAGATTCCCTATGTGGTTTCTGCATCGTATATCAGGAATTTCATGTGAGATATTGTCGAATTCTCACAGCATTTACAATGATTGCTAAGAGCGTTTGCAACTAATTATTGCAATGTACATAAAAATTTTCTGATAGTTATTATACAGGGTGTTTCTACGATCATGGGACAAACTTCAAGGGAGGGTAAAGTATTCATAAAGAAGCAATTTTGGTATAGAAATGTGGGGTCGGAAATGAAAAGTTTTGGCAAAAAACAAGAAATGAGGAGGAAATAAAAACAAGTGTTTTATTGACATAACAATTATAGTAAGTGCTCAAATGTGCCACCAGCAACATCGATACTTACCCGGCAGTGATTACAAGTGACATAGCAAGTGATTGGTGTACCCTTTTAAAGATTCCAGATGTCTCATCTATAAGACACCAGTTGACTCTGATGAGGAC
This sequence comes from Maratus speciosus, assembly GCA_963932465.1. Classification (NCBI taxonomy): domain Eukaryota; kingdom Metazoa; phylum Arthropoda; class Arachnida; order Araneae; family Salticidae; genus Maratus; species Maratus speciosus. The sequence continues at coordinate 86,807,412 of OZ010799.1, read as the reverse complement.
TGCTAGGCTTCTGAAGCTATTGGGCAGGTAACTAATTAAGATTACTGTTATCTGATATTATCTTTTGCATGTCTATTGTATTTCACATGTTTCACTCGCTGTGTACTTGGCGTTTAAAGTAATATTTTTTTCTTATTTTGAAGATATTTTAGTTAGATAGTATGCTATGGACAAGCTCCGTCATTGTATTGAAGGATTGCAATTTCCCTTTCTATTCAAGAACGCATATCTCAAATAAGGCAAACAAAGAAGTTGACGGCCTACCTAGCAAGATAGCCGGCGCCACGGGAAGAGGAAAGTTTTAGATAAGAGAAGGGTCCCTGTTGGAAGAGATAAAACCCGGCAGACTGGCTTTGGATGGCATCGCTGTGAGAGAGAGAAAGCAGTTCTAGCGTAGACCTGATGAAGACAGATCGTAGTGTTTTGATTGAGTTTTCTGGAGCGGAATTATGTGTAGTGTGTTCCTTGAAAGGTTTGAATCTTGTGCAGAGAAAAGATACGCAAGGGGAGGTCCAAGGTCATCCTCCGATAAACCTGATGAGATACCATAAGGTGAGAAGGGAATAAAATATTTTAGTAAGTTAACCTAGTGCGCAGATAGTACTTGCTATATTTAACTTAGTATCGGGCCGGATCGTCTATATCCGAGCTCTTAAATATAAATAATCTTTTAATTATATGTAAATAATTTGTAAATAAATTGTTCGTTAATTTTAATTGCATAAGTTTTGCATTTTTTTTTTATAATCTTTCTCACAACGTGCCCGATATTACTTATATATATCGGTGGTTGCAACATATCAAAATAAAAGCCCATTTTCCCGAAGTCTGTGTGAGTAGTGATCGTGGATCTAGGAACATTCATCAGCGTGTGGATTAAGAAAGAGTGCAACAATAAGACATTCATGCGTTGCTGCAACTTTTCGTGAGGCACTTGGAATCTGCGAAAAGGTATGCCAATCACTTGCTAGACGTTGCCAGTGGTACATTTGAACTATTACGGTAATTGTTATGTCGATTAAAAGCTCGTTTTCATTTCCCCATTTCCTTGTTTCTTGTTTCTCGCATTTCTTGTTTTTCGCCACAACTTTTCATTTCCGACCCCACATGGCCATACCAAAGTTCCTTCTCTATGTGTACTTTACCTTCCTTTACAGTTTGACACATGATCGTAGAAACACCATGTATATATATTTTTTTCTTTTCATATTTATTGTAAAGCACTGAATGTTCATTGAATAGTGAGGAACAGTTAAGGCTGTTCTTAACTGCTCTGCTCAACAAGCGCAAAACGTTTTGACACATTTACAAATTCATTTTTTAAGGCATACAATTGGAAAGCCTGGCCATGGAAGCGATTTGGAATTGAACTGTGTTTTCCATTTTTTGATCAATCCATTACCTATTGAGTTATAAGCGAATTCGATCACGTGAAAATACGTTTTTCGCCCGCTCTTGAGTGCTCTTTTTCCCTTCGCACGGAAATTCGGTTCAAAACGCCCACTTAGACACTATTTTCTGAAAGATTTCTTGCGTTTGCAAAAAGATGAAAAAACAGCTCAATGACATAGTTTCTGAATAACAACACCTTCTAGTTTCACGCGTTTTCGAACAAAAATAAATTAAAACTTATGTCAGAAAGTTGCCCTTTTGGATTTGAGAACACCCTTATTGTTGAACAGTGGAACAGTCAGGATTTCGCCAGAGAGGGATATTGAATGAATATGAGTTATAAAATGAAAGATTTTGTTGTTTTACATATTTATGACGGTTTATAGTTTTCAGTAAATACCTGACATGTAAAAACGACATGTGGAAAACAGGAGTGAAAAATATTAATTTCCCGAGGAGATATTTTTAATATACGGATTCATTCTACGTCCATAGATTTAGCCTTAGGGAGGGGAATTCGGAAATTGACTGACTAGCAGCCTTAAGGGTTTTGTTTGCATCCTGTAAGTTTTTAAGTAATCTAGGAGGGTTTTAAACCGTGTGTTAAAAATTAGCAAATCCCCGGCGTTAAATTTACAATTTTCTATTTGCTAAGTTTACCGACTGATGGCGCTATCTTGATTTTTCTACTGAATGCAAAGGTGTCACAGAGTAACATAATCTTTGAATAGCAACTGTAAATTAAATTTAGGGGGGGGGTGGGGGAATAGTAAGGTAGGAAGAGATATGGGGCATTCTCACAATCTTTTGACTTTCGGGAATAAAAATCCGGTGAAATTAAACTTGCTAAAATAACATTTTAATCTGATAGACGAATGCCTTAATGACGCAAAATAAAGAAAAAATGGGCAGCAGCGAAAATTTTTTCATTTAACTGAGGTTTATGTTAAACTTGGGAGTTTAATTTTCCTTACCTTTTTACCACTGTAACTTTCTATTTCCTTCTAAATTTTTACTTGCAATGAATTTGCATAGTACCCACAGGACATTCAAATAAGAAATAATAACAATGTAGTATTTTTAGTACAAAATTTTGGTATAACATTGTCTTAAAGGGGTGTTAAAGAAGGGAACGGTAAGGTAAAAAAAGGGGACGGTATAGAAAAAAAGAGACGGTAAGGATGGAACGGTAAGGAAAATTACCACCTATTTTAGGCAAATAATGTTAAGATTAAGTGGTAGCCACAATGTTCATTGATTTTTAGAAACAATTAATTGTTTACATTTGATTAAATAAAGAAAAAAAATTACCTCGAAATATATTACCTCGAAAATAATGTACCTCGAAAAGTGCAGGACTAAACCTTCGGGACGGTAAGACTACCAATAAAGCCACGATCTTTAAATTGATATTTAAATGCTGATTTAAATTCTGCAGTAAATTTCCTGTCAAAGAATTTTAGACATTCTTTCTCTAGCATACTTCTGCATGAGAAAAAACTTGAAAAAAATTCTGTGGCTGCATCTGAAGTGGTTTTCTGTATAAGTTTAGCAAGAGGGACGGTAAGCATGGGCGTACCCAAGGGGGGGGGGAGTGATGGGGCTACAGCCCCTCCGAAATTTTCGAAAATGATATGAAAAAATTGCTGATTTTTTTCCCTTCATTTTTGGAAAAAAATTTAACTTTTTTTTATCATACAGCCATTCTTATTAGTCCCATATTAGTCCACATTGATACCAAAGAAGAGAAAGGAGACTGGTGGGGATGCAGCCCCCCCCCCCCTCCTCCTGAAATATTCGAAATTTAAGTTAAAAAAGTGTTTTTTCCTCACTTTTTTTAGATAAATCGGTAATTTTTTCTTCTGTCATACAGCGAAATAGCCATTCTCGTTAACCACATATTAGTTCACTTTGCCCTCAAAACATACTATAAGATGGGGAAGGGTGGACTGATGGAATGACAGCCCCTTCATCTCGCAAGTAGTCGAAAATGAAATGAAAAAATAGTGCTGATTTTTTTTTTTTTTTTTTTTACTTTTGTTTGAGATAAATTTGCCTTTTTTCTCCTATCGTTCAACAGACTAGCCGCTCCCTTCTCTTTAGTTCCATATTAGTACACAGTAAAACTACATTATACTAAAAAAATGGAAGAGGGCTAATCGGGTTGCAGTCCCCTCCCAAAATAGTCGATGATGAAATGAAAAAAATGATGAAATGAAATGAAAAAAGTGCCTATTTTTTTCTTTTTGTTTGAGATAAATTTGTATTCCCCCCCCCCCCTATCATTCAACAGACTAGCCGATCTCTTCTTTCTAGTTCCATATTAGTGCACAGTGACACCATATTATCCACAAACACGTGAAAGTGACTGATGGGGTTACAACCCCCTCCTCCAAAATAGTCGAAAATGAAATGAAAAAGTAGTGCTGATTTATGTTTCCTTCTTGTTTGAGATAAATTTGCATTTTTTCCCTATCGTTCAACAGACTAGCCGCTTTCTTCTCTTTAGTTCTACATAAGTACACAGTGACACTACATTATACACAAAAAAAAAAAATGAAAGAGAGAAAATGGGGTTGCAGCGCCCTCCTAAAATAGTCGAAAATGAAATGAAAAAAGTGCTTGTTTCTTTTTTCTTTTTTCTTGAGATAAATTTGTATTTTTCCCCTATCATTCAACAGACTAGCCGCTCCCCAGTTTACCCAACAAGAAGAAGGGGGCTACAGGTCTCCCTTTCGAAATAGTCGAAAATGAAATAAAAAAGGTGCTGATTTTTTTCTTCTTCTGAAAAAATTCTGAGATTCACAGCAAATTTTCTGAAAGATTACAGCAGAGGGGTTAAGGGGGCTTCCCTTCCCGGCACTGATTATTTTTGTTGCAGTTTGGGTTAACTCTGTTTCTTGGTTTTCATTAACTTTGGTTTTCATTTCTGATCAATTTCAGACTGAGTGTAGATTCCTGCAAGTTAGGTTCGGGTTAACCAGACTTTTAAAACATTAGTTCAGTATATTATTTCCGTTTAAAAACTATACCTGTATAACCTATAAACATAGCCTGAATAACGCTATAAACATAGTTGTGTGTATATGTGCCGTTTTCTAAAGAGACCGCCGTTTTTTTTCCACGAAATTTTAATGAAATTCAAGTTTTTATGAAGACCCATTGACGAAATTCGCATCTTCCCGTGATTCTTTGACGAAATTTGGTTCATTTTTCCGCGGCTCTTTGGCGAAATCCGAAATTTGCGTTTTTTCCGTGACCCTTTGACTTTTTCCGTGATCCTTTGTCGATATTTTCCGTTTTTCCGCGATCCTTTGTTGAAGTTTCAGTTTTTTCCGCGGTTTTTGACAAAATTCGAGTTTTTTTTCTCCCCCTTGTCGGAATTGCTTTTCTCGCGTTTTGTTGACGAAATTCGCTTTTTCTCTGCGGCTCTTTCGTGGAATACGTGTTTTTTTTCGCGATTCTTTGTCGAAATTCGCGTTTTATCCCGTGGCTCTTGAACGAAATGCGGTTTTTTTTCCCGCGGGCCTTTGACGAAATTTTCGGATCTTTGTGATTCTTTCACGAAATTCGTCTTTTTCCGCGGCCCTTTGCCTAAATATCCGTTTTTAACGATATTTTGTCGAAGTCACAGTTTTTACCGCGATCCCTTGTCGAAATTCGCTTTATTCCCACGATTATTCGTCGAAATTTGCGTATTTCTGCATCTTTTTGACGAAATTCGCGTTTTTTGAGAGCCTATGTCAAAATTCGCTTTTTCTCCTCGACCCTTTGGAGAGTTACGTTTTTTTTTCGCGGTCCTTTGTCGAAATTCGCTTTTCTAACCGCGGCCGTTGGACGAAATTCGTATTTTTCCGCGACTTTTTGACGAAATTCGCGTGTTTTGCGATGCGTTGACGAGATTCGCTTTTTTTCCGAGGCCCTTTGGCGGAACACGTGCCTTTTTTCACGATCCTTTGTTGAAATTCGCATTTTTTCCCGTGACCCTTGGACGAAATTTGCGTTTTTTCCGCGATTTCTTGCCGAAATTTGCTTTTTTCCGGCGATTCTTAGTCGAAATTTGCGTTTTTCGCGACTTGTTGACGAAATTCACGTTTTTTTGCAATCTTATGTCGAAATTCAAGCTTTTTCGGAGTTTAACAAAATTCGCGTTTTTCCGCTGCCTTTTGAAGAAATTCGTTTTTTTTTTCTGCGACCCTTTGGCGAGATACGTGTTTTTTTTTGCGATTCTATGTCAAATTCGCGTTTCAAACCGCAGCCTTTGGACGAAATTCGCGTTTTTTCGCGGCTCTTTGACGAAATTCGCGTTCTCGTGGCGATATTTTGTCGAAATTTGCATGTTTCCGCTGTTTTTTGACGAAATTCACGTTTTTTTTCGCGGTTTATTGCCGAAATTCGTGTTTTATCTGCGGCCTTTTGACGAATTTCACGTTTTTTCCGCGATCTTTGTCGAAATTTGCGTTTTTCCGCGTCTGTTTGCTGAAATTTGCGTTTTTTCCGTGGTCCTTTGACGATTTTCTTTTCTGCGGTCATTTGATTCACATTTTTTCACAGCACTTTGACGCAACACGTGTTTTGTTTCGTGATCGTTTGTCGAAATTCGCTTTCTTATCGCCGCCCTTTGAAGAAATTTGTGTTTCTCCAGCAGTCAATAGAATAAATTCGTGTTTCCTCCGCGTCTGACTTTTTTTTCGCTATCCTATGACAAAATTTGCGTTTTTCACGGCCCTTTGACAAAATTCGCGTTTTATCAGTCATCCTTTAAGGAAATTTGAGAATTTTTTTTCTGCGAACGATTGATGAAATTGATGTTTTTCTCCGACCATTTGTCAAAAATCGCGATATATTTTTTAAGTCCGAATTTTGGGACTGATGACCGATTTTTTTTAATTTATGAAACCTCATATCTAAAATTTACGAAAAGTTCGGAACAGAATCATCCCTACCCCCCCCCCTTTCCCCCTCTGGCTACGGCCTTATTGTCAAAAATGATCTCTGATTATAACACAACTCAACATCTTTCGTAAGATATAGAACATTATGGAGATTTAAGTCACCCCCCCACACCCCCGAAATAAAATCCTGGGTACGCCACTGACGGTAAGGATAAAAAACCCAGGAAAAGAGTTCAATAAATAATATCAACCGTAAAAATGTGCACATGTTAATTTTTTGCTACATATTTATATAAAACAACTATCGAGTTTCGGAAAAAAATTACACCGAATTACTTATATTGAAAGTATTTTATACAGACAGCTCCAAATTTAAAAATCAGCATCAGGGACACGGGACGGTATAGGAGATTTCCTGGTATTTGGACACCCAACAACGTCCAAAACTTATTTATCTCGTTAATATTGTTATACAATCATGCAATGGTATGTTCCCCAGTATATGAAATAAAAAAAAAACACAAGAAAATGTACTAAAATAAAAATTATTATTCAGGGACATAAAAGTCAAAAGATTATGAGAATGCCCCATATGAAAAAAATAATTGGTATTTTTTGCACTATGTTGGACACTCAGAGTAATCATATATTAGAGGGAGAATCTCCGACACTTTCTTCAGCCAAGATAAAATCATGTGACTCGGGGCAAGAAGCTTCCCGGTCCGCGTGTTAATAGCATTGATTTCTACGGAGGATAATAGACAATTTCATGTTTACGATTCAAAAATATCACGGTAGCAAGTTGTTGTGTCTATGGATGTACAGAAAGAGCAAACAAAACAACTTCTGTTACCTTCCATTGCTATGTATTTATTATTTATTTATTTTTATTAATATTTAAAGGGTCTTAAAAAGATATAATTGGAACTATGATATCATTTATTCACGTTGTTAGGATGAAAATACAAAATATTTTACTTTTAATAACATAAATGTATGTAACAATAGGATTTACTATTATCTAGTGTTATCAGTTTAAATATTAAAAGTTTGATTAATTTGAATTTTAAGAACATTTCGTATTACAGTGTTTGGCGATACATTTTTTTCGCCAAAAGAAACTTGTTTTCGTCGCTTTAAAACCTAAATACTTACTTTTTTTTTTTTTTTTTTTTAAATCTTGCTTTAGATTAAATTTATGCTTTAAATAAAGTATGCTTATAAAGTACGCTTTAAATGTATTAACAGGTCTTTAAATATTACCTAAATTTAATATACTAAAAAGGTACGCAACTACATTTAATACAGTCATAACATGCCAGTATCAAGAAATCAGTATTTTAATTATTTTACACAAAATATCTAAAATTCAAAATTTCGCAGAATTACGAATGAAAGAAGAAAACAGTGGCTTCGTCGCGCGGGGATAGGGGGGGGGGCGGGGGTAGACCCCCTTCTTGTATAATAAACTTAAAATACAAGTCTGGGCATATTCTAATGTAATTTATCTTTTTAACCAATGTAACTTAGCTTGATGGTAATCCATATTTATAAATTAATGTATTAATATAGCTGATGTTAATTAACCGAAAATGAAAATTAGCACTGAGGTGCGGTATCATATAGTTAATATGCTTTTTTATATATAAATAACTACTCTGTTTTCTTTCTTTATTTATTTAAACTAAATATATCATTTAATAAAACTAGTTTGTGGATTATAATTCTATTTATTAACAGATTTTTTTGTGGAATTGTTAGGATTCATTGTTATACAGATCGGAGGTTGCCAACCTGTGGTCCTTGAGAAAATTTCGGTGTTCCTCAGAAAATTTTGGACATTATTTGGATTTTTAATGTTAAATTAATAATTGTACTGTATAAATATTAAAACTATTAATGGTAACATGATAATACTCTAAAAAATTCCTGTATTTGTAAAAATTTAGACGTGTAGTTTTGAAAATTTAAATTATGGCGGGCATTGGTAATTAGATTAATAGAGATTATTTAGTATACGCTTTTTTGGTGTATTGTATAATATTTAACACAGATAAGTATTAATTTTTACCTCTCCCGAAAATATGAATATTCATTATTGACTGGAAAAACAACGAAAATTTTGGCTTAATTTTGAACTACACATTTGTGCGAAACAAATATTTTGATGATTGGGTCACAGCAATTAAAACTCGTTACTGATCAGCGTGAAATAAAAACTGCTCTCTGTGTTCAAGCGATGTCGTTGATTCCGTAAAAAGATATGAACTTATTTTAAACAAACTGTAATAAATATCACATCAAAATGCGTGATTCTTAAATAAGCTTCAATTATTTTGTAATATTGAAATTAACATTAAGGCTCAACTGCTCTGCTCAACAAGCGCAAAACGTTTTTACGCATTTACAAATTCATTTTTGTAACGGAAAAATATAAAATTGGAAAACCTGACCATGGTAGCGATTTGGAATCGAACTGTATTTTCCTTTTTTTGATCCATAAATTGCCTATTGAGTTAGAAGCGATTTTGATCACGTGACAAACATGTTTTTCATCCTTTCTTGTGTGGATATTTTTCTTTCGCGCGGAAAAGCGGTTCAAAACGCTCACTTTGACACTTTTTTTAAAAGATCTATTGCGTTTGCATAAAACGAAAAAAAAAGCTCGATTACATAGTTTCTGAACAACAACACCTGCTATTTTCATGCATTTCCGAACAAAAATGAATTAAAACTTATGTCATAAAGTTGCCCTTTTGTATCTGAGAACAGCCTTAATAATTTTGATACAATTAAGGGTGTATTCGAAAAAATATTTTTCCACCCTCAACAGCTCGAAATTTTCTGAGACATTTTCAGACTCATTTTTAAAAGTAAAAACATGAAACTTGCTGGGGGGATTTCTGAAGACATGTTTAACATGCCGTGTGATTTCATTTTCAGCTCAATTAATTAGAATTTGATTTTTAAACAATTATTTTCTCAGTATGACCATTTTTTTTTCATTCCCAGATCGCCCGCTTCGGAAAATTCGGTTCAAAACGCCAACTTTAACAGCGTTTTTTACAGTATTTTCTGCATTTATCAAAAAATTAAGAAGCACGGCACATTATATAGTTTCTAAATAAGAGAATTTCCCAGTTTGATGCGTTTGAGGGCAAAAATGAATTTTAAAATGAATCAGAAAATAAGCAGTTTGGATCGGAATACACCCTTAAACAAACTTTTGAAGCTTTTTGTTATGATTAAATAAGACGGTGATTATTATTAAAAAATAGTGGTTTCAATCACGTAAAGAAAGTGACATCCCTCATTTATAATTTTATTTTATTGAACAGGTACATTTCATTTTAATAGTATAAACATTCTGTGATAATTATTGTACAAATACATTTTTATTGTTAAAAGATTCTTATTAGTAGTCCGTGTGATTTCAAATTTTGAATTTAGTGTTCCGTGATGTTCAGAAGTTGGCAACCGCTACTATAAAGCATAGCCAAATAACTTTTTTTTAATTCTATTATTTCTGAAGCTGAAATTTTGCATTTTGGACTTCTTCTAACTACTTTGTGTGCATTTATGCTATTTGTATTGTAAAATAATTCCTGTATGTGTGTTATAGTTGTGTACTAAGTTATTATTTATAAGCTTGCATCCATGAAGCAAAATTTGTAAATAAAATTATGTATGTAAGTTTGAGTTCAGTTAAACATTTCAATTAATTGAATGTGTTGTTATAGATGTATTTTTTTGGAAAGAAAAACAATAAACATTTCATGAATTCAGAAAGTTTAAAGCTGGCATTTCTTTTCCAATTAAAATGTCTTTTATGCAATATCAGCGTTTTCCAATTAAAATAATTATTAAATTCTTTAAAATTCTTTAATTTACGAAAAAAAACCTGTTTGTTAAGTTTGTAATTTTGTAGTAATAATAGGTAAATAATTCATCACCTAAATTTCACTTCCCTCGAAATTTCACCTTTATCTCCCCCTCCCTTCCTCCCCCTATCCTTTGGCCTTCTAACACACAAAGTTAAACTTCTTAACTAATTTCTTTATTTTTTTCTGTCCTATTTTTTACTTTGTATTCACAATAAAAAAATAAAAAAATAAGTATCTAATGAAATTAAATATAAACAAAACCATGTCAAAGATTGAAAACAGCTAAATTATTAATTAAATATATACATATTTATCTAAATAAAAGTTTCATAATTTCTGTTATTTATTTATTACTGATGAGCCATTTTTTGAATGATAAAGAAAACATTAGGATAAATATTCGGTGTACATTCAGATTTCTTTTACCTGATTTGTATTTCTGTCAACTCTCAAATTTCTGAATCACAGCATAAAAATACTGCACTCCTGCCAAGAGCTGCGATAAAGCGACAAAACTAGCGTTACTACTAGTAACCTTTCATCGCCAAATGCCAACTGTCACGTGGGTCATCCTGGCCCCACTTTTTACGGGCGAAAGTAACGAGGTTGAGCTCTCTATGTGATATTTACTCTGAGGTTGGACATTATTGCTTTAGAAGTAGAACAAACAGAGATTACAAGACAGACCATGCTTTACAATAACAACAACAGCAGCAAATAACGTATTCTACTTTGGAAAATAAAAAGACCTTCAAAATAGGCAAAAAGGATTTTATTTTATTTTATTTATTGAAAGTCGATCTCAAAAATATGTCCCTATCTCCTTTTTTATTTTTCTCTCTCTTTTTCTAGTAAATAACGCAAAATGATCCAGAATCTAAGAATATTTTTGAAAATTTAAAGCATTTTTTTTTCACTGATGTCTTTGGATTTTCAAATAAGAATTTTTCCTTCTTTCAGTATCATGATTATTTCGCAAAATAACACTTACAGAAGGCTTTTTGTAGAAAATGTACAAATATGCGCAATCTGTATAAAAGAAAATATGGAATTGCTATTTTCTTTCATGAATTCAAATGATTTCTTTTTTGTTATCTGTAAAGTGTGTGCATTTGAAGGAATTTATTTTAGCAGACTTCCAACAGATGAGGACACAAAATTCGATTGTTATAGGTTATATGCATATATAATTAATTGTATACATAGTGATTCAGTTTCGCCTCACATAACTGGTGAATCAAGTTAACGGCAGCCATAAATGCGGTGTCTAAGGCTTAGTAAAATTTGTACGCTGTTAACAAAAGAAAAAAAAAAAAAAAAAAAAAAATCTCTCAAATTGAGGGAAAAAACTGTCAGTTTTGGTGCCTGTGGAAAACCGTTTAATTTACAGAAAATATCTGTAATTTTTCATTAAAACAGCTTTTTCTGTAAACAATGTAGATTTTTTCTGTAAAAATTACAAAATCCAACTTTTTTTTACAGAAAAAAAGCTGTTTTTCTTTAAAACAGTTTTTTCTGTACAAAATACAATTTTCTTCTGTAAAAATTACATTTTTTTTTTTTTTTTTTTTTTTACAGTGATTTTTTTTTTTTTCTTTTTTTTTCAGATTCGATTACAGATCGTATCTGGAAAATTATAGAATATACACTGACAAAAAAAAAAAAAAAAAAATAGCGCCTTCTCCTAGAATGAATAGATAGTCATTTTCTGAATCCCTAAACTAGAAATATAGATTTCCGAGCTATGCGAATAGGCTAAACAACTAAGCTGAATAGACGAAATGATCTAGAATTTCTAGTCTCTTGTTTTCTAGGTGACGAAACGATAATGAATCGTTTCATTAGCGAGAAATTACCGCTTGATTTCTGGAATGATTTCATAAACTAGAATTATAGTTACTAAAAGTAAACTCTTGTGTTTGCACCTATTTGCTGAGATTTTTAAATAAGTTTGACCACAGAATATAGGGAAACGCTCTTGAATTCTAGTAGCAGACTCTAGAACTCTCTAGCAAAGGGAAATAGAATTTATTGGAATGACATGGAACTATTTTTTCTAGAGCTACAATTTAGATTCTAGATGCCAGAACCATATTTTTTTCTCTGTGTACAAACAAAAAGTTCATTCACAAAACTATAGAAAATCGTTTATAATGTAAGAAAATACATGTTGTGCAAACGGATGCCATAAATAGCTGCTTGTACAGATCAGATGTGTGAACTGAACTGTTTACGGCGCACAGATGTATATTATATTCATTTCATGTATTGGATTTGTTGAATGTAAGTATGTATGTATGTTTAAATAAATATTAGGATGCAGGTAATGAATGCAGTATCGTATGTAATGTATGTAATAGTATGCACGTAACGGTTCGGTTACGTGAGGCCAAAAGTTACAGCAATTTTCGGTTGACACAATGTTATCCTACAGCTTCAGAAAGATTTTCTCAAAGAAAGCATCTTTTTATAGTTTTGCTATTTTTTCATTTTGTAAAAATAGCATTGCTGCTCCTAAAAGTCAATGAAATAGAAAACTGAAGTCGCATTTGACTAATATTTCATCTGTTCATTCGCCTATTTAGAACGGTGAATATGAGTATAGCAACGTGTTCAAATCTTTTTATAGAGCCCCAGCAGCACGATGTAGAGGAAGAATCCTTGATCGTTGTGTTGCAGCAATTTTTTTTTTTTTTTTCCTCTAAATTAGCAGGTCTTATAGAAACATTAGCGTCAAATAATCCAAGAGAGGATTAACGTAATAAAATCGATTGTTAAGGGAGATTTTATTTTCTCTCCTTGTACCCTGTAAAAAAATCTCCAATGTACATTTCTTAGAAAAATCCTATCAGGAATGCGACCGTTTTTTTTTCTATAATTTTTAAAGAGAAATCTTGTTAAAGTCGTACAGATTTTCTCTCTATAAAACTGGAATTCACCGTGTTACAAACATGGTAATTCTTCTAAATTGAAGCAGAGTTCCTTTATATGAAACAAAATATTACCATTTATGGACAATCCATTTGAACAGAAACAGAATTCTTCTCTACAGAATTTTTTTTTCTGTTTTACCCATAAAAGATTAACTGAGTTATACTGGCGAGTATATTTGACTGTGATCTAAAATGGAATGACAATTAACCAAAGCTGGCCAAACATTTTGTACTACTTAGGATGTGTCTAAGGATGTGTGTGGTTTAGAATTTAGCTATTGGTAAAAGATAAAAGAGAGCATCCTATATATTAATCTCAAGCAAGTTCTCAAAAAAAAAATATTTTCCACAACTCAACAACGCGAAACATTTTGACATATTTTCTAAATCATTTTATAAACTTACAAGCATGACTGTTGCATGCAAGATATATTGAAGTGATGTGTTACCGAACAGTTTTTAATTTTCTTTAAAGTGCTTGCATCTTGAGTTATAAGCTATTGTTTCTCATAACAGCAGTTTTTTTCCACTCCCGTGCTCTCGCGTCCTGGGAGTTCAAAATGCCAACTTTGACAGCGTTTTCTAAATAAATAAATAAATCTGCCTTTACCGAAGAATGGAAGAAACTGCTCGAGACATAGCTTCTGAATAAAAGTATCTGCCAATTGCATGCATTTTCTAAAAAAATCGAATTGAGAAACAGTGTCAGAAAGTAGAAGTTTGGATTTGAGGAACGCCTTAAGCTTCTGACTGTAAATGAAGCCAACAAAGAAGTTTCTTTTTCTTTATTTCCACATTTGCTAATTTTACACGATGCTGATGTATTTACATTCATATTCACAACATTCTAATATGCTTTCTAAAAACGTTAGACCATCCGATCACAAATAAATATTTTGTATTTTACCTCCACGAATTCAACAACAAAATTCAGAAAAATAGTAACAGAAAGAAAGAAATATTGCCAGTTTTAAAATATTGTTCTTTCGGTGAATATATTCTACAATTCTGCTCCATTTGTTTGACTAAACAAAAAGATTTTCTTGATATCATATAAACTTTGGAATCTGATGCTGCTGAATATACATCAAGATTTTTTTTTTCTTTTGTTACAACACACTAAAATATATTATGTATGGAATGAAGAAAAATCTTTTTGAATTACTTTTAAGTTTGCAGGGACTATATTCACATTTGATTGGATAATAATAATTAAAAAAATCATAAAGCCTTTGCTAAGTTTAAATTATTTTTTTATTACAGGAAAAGATAAACGTATGAATGAATATTAATGTATAAACATCAGTGTTTAGACTGAAATTTGCTGATGATCAGGTTCTCTTGGCAGAAAAGAAAGCCCTTGACCTAGGAAATATGACAAATTTTATCATAAAGGAGTATGAGACATGCACTGTTAAAAATTTTGCAGCATTCTAGCAGGTCATTCGACCGTTTTTTTTAAAAAACGGCTTCATAACCATAATTTAACTATATTCTGACCATAAAATGCAAATAATATGGTCAGAATAGCGTTAAATTTACGGTTGTGTAACCGCTTATGGAAAAAACGGTCAAATGAACTGCCAGAATGCTGCAAATTTTTAACAGTGTGGCGGTTTTCTACAAATCCATATTCTAAAGCAAAACATACCCAGAGTAACGCGGGCGTCATTTCGTCGGTGGCAACGAATTGACAAATAAAATTCGCTTTTACTGCAATCTTTTTTTTTTCTTCTTAATTTCTGTACATTGCACAATTTCCATTTTTATACATTACACTGTTAAAAATTTTGCAGCATTCTGGCAGGTCATTCGACCGTTTTTTGAAAAAACGGTTTCATAACCATAATTTAATTATATTCTGACCATAAAATGGCCAATAATATGGTCAGAATAGTGTTAAAATTACGGTTGTGTAACCGTTTTCGGAATAAACGGTCAAATGACCTGCCAGAATGCTGCGAATTTTTAACAGTGTAGAATGGAAAAAAAATGACTTTCCACTGTTTGAAAGTTTTATATCAGTTTACTGATTTTGATGGTTTAAAAATAATTTTTCCCCCATGAGTTTTTTTAATGGATCTCTGCAATGGTTTCTCTGTAGCGTGCAATGCGATTACGAAAAATTAACTTCACTGTTAAAAATTTGCAGCATTCTGGCAGGTCATTTGACCGTTTTTCCGAAAACGGTTACACAACCGTAATTTTAACACTATTCTGACCATATTATTGGCCATTTTATGGTCAGAATATAGTTAAATTATGGTTATCAAACCGTTTTTTCAAAAAACGGTCGAATGACCTGCCAGAAGGCTGCAAAATTTTTAACAGTGTTGTTTGTACTTAAAGCAATATAAGTTGTTCAGCATTTACAGTACACTGTTAAAAATTTTGCAGCATTCTGACAGGTCATTCGACCGTTTTTTGAAAAAACGGTTTCATAACCGTAATTTAACTATATTCTGACCATAAAATGGCCAATAATATGGTCAGAAAAGTTTAAATTAACGGTTATGTAACCGTTTTCGGAAAAACGGTCAAATGACCTGCCAGAATGCTGCAAATTTTTAACAGTGTAGTTCAGCAAATATGCGGTTAAGCCATTGAAAGTATCAGAATAAAAATAAACTGTTGTAAGTAGCAAAATCATTGGCGATTCCTTCGACTATAGTAATTCCTAGCATGCAGCTAGTACACTGTTAAAAATCTGCAGCATTCTGTCCAGTCATTCAACCGTTTTTTTTTTTTTTTTTTTTTTGAAAAAACGGCCTCATAACCGGAATTTAACTATATTCTGACCATAAAATGGCCAATAATATGGTTAGAATAGTGTTAAATTACGGTTGTGTAACCCTTTTCGGAAAAACGGTCAAATGACTGGACAGAATGCTGCAAATTTTTAAGAGTGTACGAAACTATTGCTTTTAATACATTTCAAAACTTTATTTGAATACAAAATTGCTAATTTTCATATAAAAATGCTTCTTCAGGCTTTTAGTGGGCAATCTAAAAATCTATCAGAGTTAAAAAGAAAAAGTAAAAAAGCAGTTTTTACCGATATTTTGTAACACGGTAACCGTGCTGGTTGGATCAATAGTTGAGAATATTACTATATTCTCAAGTAA
The DNA here is from genome assembly GCA_963932465.1 of Maratus speciosus. NCBI lineage: Eukaryota > Metazoa > Arthropoda > Arachnida > Araneae > Salticidae > Maratus > Maratus speciosus. The sequence goes on along the minus strand of OZ010799.1, from coordinate 86,791,183 downwards.
TAATTCACAGTTATTACTTGAGAATTTTAATAGTTCTCAAGTTCACTGCTCTCCAAACGCTAAACTTTCTGACACATTTACTAGCTCATTTTTAAAAGTAAAGGCAAAAAATTGACAGGGATGACTATTGAAGCGATTTGCAATCGAAATGTGTTTTCCGTTTTTTGATAAATAAATTACTGAGTTATATGCAATTTTCAGTCACGTTACAACCTGTTTTTCACTTTTTCTTTTGTCTGTTTTTTCTTCTTTCGTCCGGAATTTTGACTCAAAACATCAAATTTGACTGTATTTTCTGAAAGATCTTTTATGATTATCAAAAAATAGAAAACGTCTTTCGATTAGATGATTTCTGAATAACAACACCTGCCAATTTCATGCGTTTCCGAACAAAAATGAATTTTAACATGTGTCATAAAGTTGCCCCTTTGGATTTGAAAACAGCCTTAAGGCTGCTAGTCACTCAGCTTCCGAACCCCCGTCACCAATGGGCGTTTAATAGCGTCTATGAGCATCTATAAGCGTTTAATGAATTCGTATATTTAAAATATCTCCTGAACAAATTAATGTTTATAATTGCTTTTTTCTTTGCACTCTTCTTAAAAGGTGTTTATTTTTTCCTTTGTTCTCAAAGTTTTTTTTTTCTAAAATCTGGTCTTAATTTAATATTTTACGTGTTAAAAGCTGACGAACTGTCAGTAAATTTTTAACACTTTATGTAAAATGAAGTATATAGTTAAAAAATATTTTGAGAACTAAGAAAAAAAAGAGACGTCCTTTTAGAAGAGTACACAGAAAAAAAGGAGTTAAAAATATTAATTTTCCGAGAAGATATTTTAAATATAGGAATGCATCAAACGCCCATAGACATAACATTAATGAGGCGCAATCGAAAGCTGAGTGACTAGCAGCCTTAAAGCATGATTTTTCCTTCTTGTTGCTTTCAACTGGCTTTGATGCCACCAGTCACAAATAAACTTTTTGTCCTTTCTCATGCACGATTTCTAATAGAACAATCGGAAAAAACAGAAACAAGACGGAAAAAATATTACTAAGTTGTGAAATATTGCTCTTTCGGTGAATATATTCTACAATTCTTCTCCATTTGACCAAACAAAAAGATTTGCTTGAGCTCATATAAACCTTGCAATCTGATACTGTTGAATATACATCAAAAGATTTCTTTTTTTTTTTTTTTTTTTTTTTTTTTTTTTTAAATCTTTTTGCTGTACTTTTGTTTTTTCTACAGAGAAACAGAAATACATGCATGCGCATAAATAAGAATACTTTTGAGCCATTTTAAAGTTTGCAGGGATTTTATTCGCATCTGTTTCAGTAATAGAGAATGCGGAATGAATTTGCGGAGTAATACATTTATCTGAATTTACGTAAAATAATAATAAAAATAAGTGAATGCATATTTCTAGGGGAAAAGGCGAATTTTTGGGGGTTTTTTTAGAGACGAAATTGGTTGATACTTTCAATTGTAATTAAAAATCGTGTCATTTACTCAGAAGGTATCGTGGTAAGATAATTTTGGACGCGATAACGCGGAAAACGAAGAATACTCATATCATGAGAAATTAAACGCTTATAACTACTCCGGCTGCCAATACAATTGCTGTCAAATTTACAAGCTGCTGTAAACTTTTCTCAAGTCGGGAGAAAGTCATGTTGCTATTGGTTGCCTGGTGCAAGTGACACAAATAATCCGATTTTTACTCTTGGGGTGTTTGCTCACTGCACCCCGGCCATTTATACATCCCCCCCCGCCCCCCCCCCCCATTTTGGTTCAGTTGACCGGCGATGCTTAGGCATCCCGGTCACAAAATTCTTACCCCAGTTTTATAGTTAATTTTGAAGTTGATTGTTTGTTTTTAGCATTTAATTTTAATCTTAACTTGTCCCCATTTTCGATCACTGTCAATGCCAAAATGCAATTTGCATTAGCGGTGTCCTTTCGATGTCTAGTAACACAAAGCCTTTTTAAAGGCTAAATGGTTTGTGTGAAAGCCGGGAGACCCGCGACCTGTAATGCGCACTAGGCTTGACATCAAAATTAGTGAGCTATGTGCCCCCCCCCCTTTTTTTTATAAGTTCTTAGAAAGGTTAGTTAGGCTTGGCTACCTTATGCTATAGCTTTCTGTGCTCGTTGGTACCCTACTGTCTTTGCATTTTCCGTTTTTTGCCGACGCCAGTTGGTGAAGTGACATCGAAGTATAGGGCAACCAAAAAAATTCTTGGATGTCTTATGCGCCCCTTTCTGGAGGTTATATTTAACCTCGTGCTACCAACTCTGGAATGGCCCTCGGTGCTCCACCAGAGATTCCAAATTATACTTTTAGGCCGTGCATTGTTTCGAAATTCATTCTTAGTTCGTATTCATATTTAGTTGGAGGTTACGCGCGGCGGCACTCCTTAAGCACCGCGATGTCATGTCATGTCATTTGGTGTTTGAATTTGATTTCGCAACATCGGTGCTTGAAAACTTACATCATAAAGTTCAGGAAAAATCACAACCTTTTTCTTTTATCGTGAAGATGTGATTCATTTATCCAAAAATTAAAAATTCTGTTCAGTTACAAATCACTTTAATAATCATGATGCCATCACATGCCATGCTTTTGCATTTAAAAATGTGTCAGAAAGTTGTGAGATGTTGAGAAAGAAAGAAAAATTATGAACAGCTTTAAATTTCTAACGAAATTTTCAAAGTAATCTTTATTTCTGAAAGGAAGGAAAATAAAAAACAAATGAATAAATAAATAAAAGAAAGATAGAAATGATAGTACACTTTCCACATTTATGCGCTGCATAATTACCAGCTCTGAGGTTTTTTTTTTTTTTTTTTTTTTTTTTTTATCCTTCCACCGTGAAATTTTAAGTAGTTTCTAAAAGCCATAATTAGACGAATTTTGAAAATTTCAAAGGAAATTAATTATTCATTTTCAAGAGAGATACACTAAATTTTCTTTCAACTTGTCAACTTATGTCCTCTTAAAAAAATTTGTGTCAGCTTTCCATGCACCATCATTTTTTTTTTTTTAAGAAAGAGAAACGAAGTGAAAATATTTCGCTCTTTGTAAAATATTTCTGTTTTGGTGAACATATTTTATGAATCTGCTGCATGATTTGTCTGATCAATCCGAAAGCTTTGCATGAGCTGATAAAAACTTTTGAATCTGATGTCATCCAATAGATGTGATAGCGCCCCAAATTTGTAAAGTACTTTTTTTAATAAATAAGATAAGCGAAAAAAAAAAAATTGTACAATCAATTGAAAAAGAAAAAAAAAAAAGAGAACACTCTATATATTTTAATCGCCAAATTGTTATGGGAAAAAAAAAAACTGGAAACAGTCATTCGAGTCGAAATTATTTCTTCTTTAAATTTGCGCTAAAAAAAGAAAAAAAAAAGCTTAAAGGGCCGTCTTCATACTGAAATTGTACAGAACTCCAAAATTTTCATTACGATTGCGTAACTTTGTCATTATATTTTGACTTTACCAATAGAAAAATAATTTAAGAAACAGGTTTAAAATTTGAAACTCATAATTCTAAATTTTGCAATGCATACACTGCTAAAACAAAATACGGGAGCAAGCAAAAAAGTAAAGTGAACAGTGCGAGACAGCCATGCATGGGCATAAAATGGAGAATGCATGTGTATCAATGCACAATACAGAAAAAAGACTCGAAAAAATTTGCAAGAGAGCTTTAAATTTTGAAACGCTGGATAGAACATCAAAAGGTGGTTTAGGTCAACAATTTGGTTACATGTAAATGACAAAAAAAGTACCGTTTAGGAAAGACGCAAGGCATTTAATATGACTTGTGCTCTGCTAGAATAGACAAAACTGTCTCACACCTGTTTTCCATGGATTAGATGATATTATCGATAAGACTTTGGGGAGTACTGTTGAACTTCTCAAGAATTGCAATCTCCAACTCCCGGCCATTAACCCCTTAACTGCCCAGGACGTATATATACGTCTTTAGAAAATGCATGCATCTAGTAAAGGGATGGCGAATTCCAGTTATGGCGAGGCAATTTTCACCTTCTGTGCCATTATATATAACAGTATGTGCATTTTTACAGTATGTGCATAATAGTATTTGCATAACACATGTGCATTTTTTACTGTTATTTCAGAAAACTAATATACACTTTCTATAATTTCAGAAATATGCGATCCAAGTATGGCACTGGGGATCGCGCAAGATTTCGTCGGTAGTTAAGAGGTTAAAAGGAGGTCTTAGTCTCGTTGCAATGTGTCCTCCGAGTATGTCCCAAATATGCCCGAACGCATTCAGGTCAGGAGAGCATGTTGGTTATTTCACACGCTGTATTGTGTCCGCTTAAAGCATGTTCTCCACAAAACGAGCTGTATGGGGTTTGGCATTATCTTGCATGAAAAAAAAAAAAAAAAAAAGAAAAAGAATCACCAATTGCTGCAGCGCAAAATACGACATGAGGTCTCAGTATCTCGTCTGTATAACTTTGGGCCGTCAAAGTGCCATTCCGAATGATATGCCGGTCCGTTCCTCCACCTATGCTGATTCCAGCCCATACCATCAATCCACCTCGTCTGTAATGTGATCTTTCACGAACGAATGGGGGATTATTTCGAGTGCACCTATCCATCCATACCAAAACTCATTGGATGCTACCTCCAGACTGAATCGGAACTCGCATGTAAACAGAATTTGACTGGAACTACGTTGTCTCCAATCCCGATGTTCAGTTGCCCACCTTATTTGTGCCGCACAGCCATGAAGCCTATTTTCGACAATGTTGCTGTACACCCTTTAGCCTGTGGCCAAGAAAAACTGTGTTCGTAGCTCGGTAGCTTGTTCCGTCTCGATGAGCCGTTAACAAGACATATCGGTCATCAGTTTCTGTGGCAGCAAATGGCTGACCTTGCCCTGGTCGACGTCTAACATTCCCTGTGTCTTGGAATCGATTCCACTGCCTTGCATTGGCACTTCTTGCGACTCCAACAGCGTCCGCTACTCTTCGTTGTGTTTGTCCGGATTCAACTGTCCTGAAAATACACCAAACCATGGATTCCGGTATCACGTTGTTGTGACATTTTCAATATCGTCGGTAATTAGCCGAGATATTAGCCCTTAAAGACACGATGGTTTGAACATACATAAAGACAGGGGCGTACTCTATGTACCATCGGTTTTTAAAGCCCAGATAACAACTTTTAATGATATATTTGTGTAATGCAAAGCCCAGTAGCAATATAAAGGCAATAAACGTCAAATTGTTAAAAGAAGACTAATTTAGTTATAATTAATCACATAAATACTATGGGATTCTTGACTAGTTTGCATTGAGTGGATCTCACAATACGCCTGCCGTGTCTTTAAAAGTTAATTAAAAGACTATCTGAAAAAACGCGGCACGGACCAAGGCGGCGTTGAGACTTTGCGACCTCCTTTTAAAGCATGCTTAGCACAATGCCAAGTTTACACTTTGAGCAAGTATTTTGGTTTAGCTACACTGTAAAAGAATAGGTTATTACTACGCTGAATTTAGTTTTATGAAATGCCAAAGGAAGTTTAAGTATGCACTACTTTTATTGTCAGTACTGAATTAAGTTCATCATAAACAGATTAGGGTTGGGTTGGGTTGATTTTTGACGGCCAATTATCTACACGACTAAACAGATTAGGATAAGATAATAATAATAAAAAAAAAGAGTTATACAGAATAACAATATTTGATATTAGTTAGGCTTCATATCTCTATAAACTTTTATGGTATACCCATTCATACTTTTCTAGTATATACAGCTATACCCGAACCTACGTTGTATAGTTTTTTACAGTCTTTCTATTCTTTTAGCAACGATTTTTTTTAAAATAAAACAATGAATAATTCATATATTTATTGTACGGAACGCTCTGAGCGTGAGTAATACTCGCACTTGACCGTTTATTTTATTTTATTTTATTTTATTTTATGGCTTCTTTTGGGGGGGTTTTGCCGACAGAACAGTAAATTGGACAAGAAAATATTTCAAGCATTTAAACTTAGAAATTTTTACGCATATGTGCTTGAATAGCCAAATTTAATTTTCTTGGGTATTTTGTTATCTTATCTTATTATTATTATTTTTTTATCTTTATGATTTTAGTTTTGAAAATGACTTTGGGTAGAGTCGAAACATGTAAACAGTCGAATAAACATATTTTTACTATTTTTAAAGTTTTAATTTACACCTTTTAACAATTAAAATTAGTATAAAAAATCTTATTTAAATATGTAACTCTTTCAAAAGCCTTCTTAAACGTATTAAAATATATATATATTTTTTTTTAACGATTTTCTAAAGATATGCATTTTTTTTTTTTTTTTTTTTTTTTTTTTTTTTTGAGGAATTGCGAACATTTAAGTACTCTTCGTTACAACTTGCTCTACAAAAATGAAATTCTTCATTTATGCACTTGTATAATTGGCAAATACGTATTTCTATCGAAATTCCTATTTTTTCGTATAATGCCAACTACTTTCTAAAAGCCATTTAACTAACCAATTTTCGAAGTATCAAAGGAAGTATAATTATATTATTCTTACTCAAGCGAGTCTAAAATTTGTTTCAACCTGCTTTGAAATGTCCTCTCAAAAAGAAAAAAACACATTTTTACTGTTTTTAAAATTTTAATTTACACTTTTTAGCAATTAAAATTAGTATAAAAAATCTTTGTAGACTTAAATATTTAACACTTTCAAAAGCCTTTTTAAACGTATTAAAATATTTTGTTTTATTTTAATTATTTTCAAAACGTATGCATTTTTTTTTTCAAGGAAATGAGAACCTCTTTAATAATTAAGTACTCTTCATTACAACTTGCTCTAAAAAAATAATGCTTATGTAACTTTCTTCATTTAAGCACTGTATAATTGGCTAATCTGTATTTCCATCGAAATTCCAATTTTTTCATGTAATGCTAACTACTTTCTAAAAGCCATTTAACTAACCGAATTTCTAAATATCAAAGGAAGTAGAAATAAATTATTCATACTCAAGAGAGTCTAAAATTTGTTTCAACTTGATTTGAAATGCCCTCTCAAAAAGAAGTGTTTTATTTTTCCGTACACCAGTGCATATAAAAGTAAGAGAAACGGGTTCAAAAAATATTGCTACTTGTAAAATATTACTTTTCCGGTGAATATATATTACAAATCTTCTACAGTATTTATTTGACCAAACCGAAAGCTTCGCATAGCTTATATAAATTTTAGAATCTGATATCGTTCAATACATCTGCATTCTGGTTAGAGAAAGAGAGGAAAAAGCTGTATCAATTTTTGGAATTTTGAAAAGAAAAAACTGATTTAATGTTGTTGTTTTTTACCTTTTTTGTGTATTTTGCTACTTTTTTTTAAAAGTAACACGAATCACTCCTGTGCTGTCTGCCCGTCTGTCTTAGCCATTTTACTCGTAAACTAATGGAATGTGGAAAGTTCAAATTGTCTGAAGTAATAAAGGTTATTGAGTATTGACCCACATATTTACAGATTATTAATCATTCACAAATATATTTAGTAAAAATGTATAGAGGGGTTAATTACTTGAAAAAAAAAAAAAGTATTTTCTTCGTATATCGAGTGGGGTATCGTGTGAAAGCTGTCGTAACGCTGAACTCAAAAATACATTTCTTTTAATTTTAGGTAATATATTTTCAGAGATATCGTTGAAAATGTAGTGCAAAAATTATGTCCCCTCCCCCCCGCTACCCCCGTCTGTTTCCGAATCTACTGAAACTAAAATTATGAAAATATTAGACGTAGTAGAAGTTAATTTAAATCTTGTATGGAAAAAGTATAACAATTACCATAACTCAAATAGTTTTTGAGAAAATCTCATTTTTCCGTTACACATAAATTTCGATTTGCGGGCGTTCAACAAAGGAGTTGAGCCGTGCTAGAGGTACCAACAACTGTAAAACATTTTGGTCAAAAATTACGGTACATATACCGCTAACTTTGTGACCAGTATATGTACCGCTGGAGGTAAGTACCTATCGTTGCAAAAGCATAAAAAGATTGTTGATGATGATTTTCGAAAAAAATTGTTGGTAAGTAGCCGAGATATTAAGGGTGTATTCCAATCCAAACTGCTTATTTTCTGATTCATTTTAAAATTCATTTTTGCTCTCAAGCGCATCAAACTGGGAAATTCTCTTATTTAGAAACTATATAATGGGCCGTGCTTCTTAATTTTTTGATAAATGCAGAAAATACTGTAAAAAACGCTGTCAAAGTTAACGTTTTGTACCGAATTTTCCGAAGCGGGCGATCTGGGAATGAAAAAAAATGATCATACTGAGAAAATAATTGTTTAAAAATCAAATTCTAATTAATTGAGCTGAAAATGAAATCACACGGCATGTTAAATATGTCTTCAGAAATGACCCCAGCAAGTTTCATGTTTTTACTTTTAAAAATGAGTCTGAAAATGTCTCAGAAAATTTCGAGCTGTTGAGGGTGGAAAAATATTTTTTCGAATACACCCTTAACCCGTAAAGACGCGGACGATTTGGGCATACATAAATACACTGGCGGGTTACTCTTATGCGTCATCAGCTTTTACAGCCTAGATAACAAATTTTAATGATATATTTGTGCAATGCAATGAATGCCCAGTTACTAATTCATAAATTTATTGTTCTCAACCCCCTGTGCGTGCGTAATACTCGCACTTGACCTGTTTTTTAAGTAATACTGAGAAAAAAATTAATTTCCTTGTTGAATAAATAACAAGAACAAAAAAATGTCTACTTTTGGCATTTTGGAAAAAACTGATTTAATGTTGTTGTTTTTTCCCTTTTTGTGTATTTTTCTACATTACTTTAAAGTAATACTGAGAAAAAAAAATTTCCTCGTAGAATAAATAACAAGAACAACAACAACAAAAAAAAAATGTTTATTTTTGGCATTTTGAAAAAAAAAAAAAAAAAAACCTGATTTAAAGTTATTGTTGTTTTTTCCCCTTCTTTTGTGTATTTTCCTACATTTCTTAAAAGTAATACTAAGAAAAATAATTTCCTTGCGGAATAAATAGCAAGAACAAAAAATCCTGCATCTTCATATATTCAAAAGCACTTTCCAACACTAATAGAACATTATCGAGAAATTTCATTTTTAGGGTTCCATATGTGACGCCTTAGATGTTAGAGTGGAATTGGTAGCCCAGTAACTTCAATAAGGCGGAGGCTCAAGTTGTAATCAAGTTGCATATTTATTAAAATAGCATAAAATAAAATGATAATTTTTATTAATACTTGAAATAAAATACAACTACTAATATTTGTGGGAACGTTACAGCTTACGACAATGTCCATTAAAGGCCAGCAAATAAGAAATTAGCTTATATTCCTATAGTGAATTCTTCTCTTACCATAAATTAAAGAATCACTCAGTATTAGTTCATGAAAAAATAGCTGTCTCTGTTTTCTTGGGCAAACTAAGGAGTTGTTAATTCCTTTTCCCTCACGATTTGACTTTATTTCATTTATCATTTTTAAGTTAAATTATTAGAATAAAAATCTTTTTATGGGTTGGGTTGATTTTTGACGACCGATTATCTACTCGAGAAATATAGGCCCTAGGGGGAGTGCCCTCCGTGGGGGTCTTTCGAAGGGAACCTAACCCGTATTTACGCAAGCTTTCAGAAGGTTCAAAGAAAACCACGAAAACTCCGAACGGTTAGAGCGAACGGCGCAATTGGGTTCGAACCCAGCACCTCCCGTGTACCAGCTTCGTGAGCAGAACCTCTCAGCCGCTGGTGAGGACTCTTTTTATGGAAAAAAAAGAATGTAAAACTGCAGAATTTTGGTTACCTTTTAAGTTAAATATTAAATATTTAAGTAAATACTCTTTCTCATCTCAAGCTCACATTTTAAATGGACTAAATATCACATATTTCAAAGATCTAGTTTGAAAGCACAATACCTTGCTTTGACACACACACACACACACACACACACACACACACACACACACAAAAAGTAATAATAATAAATAATAAATAAAATTGTTCGTCACGACTACGTGTATTGCTACACTTTAAAGTTGTGATGTTTTCTAATTACGCCCTTCATATTATATCAAACTCATATGCAGTGATCTTAAAAGAAACTTTGTAGACAAAATTATGTGAAACAAAAGACTATTTTATAAGGTTTCTAGATTTTGACCTATACAAGTTCTTCAAACATTTTAATAATTTTCTAATTAAAATAAATATCCTACAATTCGAAAATAAAATAATCATTAATATGAGCGCTATGGAAAGCTAACAAGCAAGCAGCAAATAAAAATCCCTTCAAGAAATCATAAAACACCCATTTTTCTTACGTTAAAGTTTCAAGTACAATGAATAGGAATTCATTTAATTTAAAATGTAAATTTATAATTTGACGTCAAAAAATCATACATTGTAAGGCAATTTATTTAACAAACCGGGCAAAAAGGAAACTACACTTGAAATTGTATTTCCAACCTTGTTTATAACATAAATATCAAACATGCTAAAAGCAAATGCTCTTTCTCAAGCACATATTTTAATACATTTCTAAGATCTATAGTATACAGTGTGTCCACGTATAACCTGACCGACCTTTATTTTCGCAACCGTTGATCCTAGATGCATAACTTCCAATTACAAAACTTGTTTAAATAAGGTATAGAATTAGTTTTAAAGCGATTTGGATCAAGAAAAACATTTATTAAAAAAATTACGAAATTTAAATTTTTATACGGTCCCCCGGTCCTATAAGTCATATTTACTAAAAATTTACTGTGACACTAACAAGTAAGACAAAAAAAGTCACATTCATTTAACGTTTAAATTGACCGAGTTATGAAACTTTGAAATGCATGACTTATACCACTTTTTTGCATATCAAAACAGATGATTTCGACCATGCTCTCAGGGGTCGTGTATAAAGTACTTATTTCAAGGTATCTGCGTCTTTGAAAGAAATCGTACAAATATTACGATTAACATTTATTAGTTAAGTTTCAGATTAGTTAAAGTAATTGCATTTTAACATATGTTTTATTTTGTAAGGATTTGAGGCTATGATTTCTTTTAACAAAAATTATGTTATTTTCGTAAGGTTTTACATAACTTGCAATGATCGTTTTTCCAGTTTAAAATTTGTACTTGAACTTTAACTTACTTTCAAATGTCCGATCGAAGTTAAATTTTACATACTGGCTTAAATCCGATGACAATGCAATATTAGTATGATTTTCGACTCTTACCATCTTATACATACTTATATTAGAGGATAACACAAAAAAATTCAGATAGATTACCGCCAAGAAGTTTAAGAAAGAGTTTTAGATTAGATAACATACACCTACGATGGTTGTGTTTTTTAACTTTTATAATTACATTTTATGTATTTTTTAACGCTGAATCAAAAAATGACCTTCACTTTTAACCATCATGTCAAGATTTTTCGCAAATCGTAAATTTCAAGGTTAAAAAATAGCGAAAAATCTGATACTATAAAATAGATGTAAGAGTTTTTTATTCAGTTTAATTTTATTTAATTCAATAATTTATTAGATTTTTTGACTTATACTGGGTTTCTTACAGCTAAACAGCTCTGGTGTCCGATGAGTTTGGGAGGGGAGGGGAGGATCAATTTTAACTTTTTAACTTTGAAATTTGCGATTTGAGAAAATTCCTGACGTGATTGTTTAAAATAAAGGTCATTTTCGGATTCAGTGCTAAAAAAGACATAAGAATCAATTTTCAAAAGCTAAAAAACATGCCACAACACAAAATTTAAAAGACAGCGTAATCTAAGAGCATTTTGAAATATGTATCATTTTGTAAAGAATTGAGGCTGTTGTTTTTCAACCTTTTATTTAACAAAAAATCTGTTACAGTAAATTCTGTCCAAGGCGAACTCTGTGCAAGCCGGAAATCTGTCTACCGCGGAAAATTTTTCAAGTCCCGACGAACCCATAGAAAATAACATTAATTCTTCCTGCATAAGGCGGAATCTGTCTAACGCGGAAACGGAAAGGATTTTAAGGTCCCACCGAAATCAAAATTTTGCATAAGGGGGAAAAAAGGATAATTTAAAAATGAGAGGCATTTTGTTTATTAAACTTTAAAACGGATAAGTCAAATACTCAATGTCGAGCATGTTAGTTAAATTTCCTAACACTTTGAAAAAGTTAATTGAAAAGGACAGGAACTGTTTAAATTTTAAGGAATTTATGCTTGTGCCATTTTTTTATATGCAAAATTATATTTAAAACTTAATATTTATAGTAGAATGAGCATTTATCAAAATATATATTTTCAAAAGTGCAATATATTATACTTTAAGGATGTACTCAAATTCAAAGTTATAGCGTTCTGTCTCATTCTCGAAGTTTATTGGGGAATGGGCTGGGGGGTGGGGGGGGGAGTTTTTTTTTTCGTGTGTGTGTGTGTAAACTTCCAATTCGAATGTATCACAGCAGTACTAAGAAATTGAATAGCGTTTCTCATTTATCTATAGAGACAAAAGATATTTCCGAATTTCAGTTTTCAACCGATTTTCGAGTCAGGAAAATCCATAAAATTCATCGAATTCGAGGATTTTTTTTTTTTTTGGGGGGGGGGGAGGGGGGAGCTTTTTTGCATAAGCCGGAATATTGTCTACCACGGAAAATTTTCTGAGTCCCAATCGATTCCGCCTTAGACAGAGTTTACTGTAATTTTATCCTTTATAATATTCAGTACAAATTGTACATTTTGCAGTAATATGTCAGAATGATTAAAGATTTCAAATTTATATTGCAATGCTAATTTTTCTTTCAACCATTTCTTTAATATATCTAATGAAATTATATTTCTACTAAATTTGTGAATGACCCCTAATATGCAGCAAAAAATATACTCCAACTTTAAGCAGCTATTACTCGGTCTATTTTAATCTTAGAATAACGGGACTTTTTTTTTGCCTTACTTGCCAGTGTAACCGGGAAATTTTACTAAATATAACTTATAGCACCGAGGGACCGTATAGATATTTAGATTCTGTAATTCTTCACTAAATTGTTTTTTCGCTTCAAACTTTTTTATCTTAACCCTGCACCTAACTTTGAGCATTTTTGTAATTGGAAGCATCTAGGACCAACGGTTGCGAAAATAAAGGTCTGTCAGGTTATACGTGGACACACTGTATAAGCACAATATCTTATGTTGATGTTGGCATCATGAACACAAGAAAATTGTTTCTTACGACGTGTATTGCTACACTTTAGAGTTGCGATACTTTTTCTTGTTCTACCCTTAATACATTATATTCATATATAATGATCTTAACAGAAACTTTGTATAAACAAGTCGGAAATTGTACGTCAAACGTAGCAAATGAAGTGGGTTCGTACTGTAACTTGTTTTATAAATACTCAGATCTTGGAGCAATAATTGTTGCACTCTTATACAAAAATGCATGAATACAACATTTATTACGATTCTAGATATTAACTTCAGTAATACGGAAATAAAATGACTCTATCTTAAATAGGACGTAATCACCATTGCAACCTAGAATCATTACCTATCATGGGATATCATTGAATTAATTACGTATGATAGAATTTAATAAAACGAAACAAATTTTTATTAATTTCTTTTCATGTTTTGATTCGATTTTCACAAAATTTGAAATCACTCGACAAAACTCTGAAACGATTATATATATTAAATTTAAAACATCGTTTGGGTATTTTACAGTACATATACATTTAACGTTTGAATTTAAAAACCATTAAAACACCAAATAAAATAAACTAAGACAGACTTGAGCATAGTTAAAAAATAAAATTTATAAAGAATATACTTAAAAATAATTAAAAATACAATATGTAATACTTTAAATACTTTATTTACTTTAAATTTTGTAAATTCTACTCCCCGCCCCCCCTTTTCAACGTAGTAAACCAAGCTCCTTTATCTGTATCCCTTATTATAAGAACATTTCTGAAAAAAATTCTGGCATTCTAAAATCATTCAATATTGGGGTTTCTTTTAAACCTATTAATAAATTGAATTCCTTTTTCAATAAGCATAAATTTCAGTATGATAAGTCTAAATTACCCGGTGTTGTTTATATTATTCCTTGTAAAGATTGCAATAGTGTTTATATTGGTGAAACTGGTAGATCATTGGAAATTCGCCTAAAAGAACATACTGGTGCTTTAAAAAAGGGTAATTTGAATTCAAAAATTGTCCGGCATTCACTTCAAACGAATCACATTCCGCTCATTGCGAACGCCAGTATTTTGAAATCGGGTTGCAACAACTACCATGGTAGATTGCTCCTTGAGGCTTGGTTCACTGAATGGAGGATATTCCATTTACGTTTTGATCACGTGGTCAAGGTAAAAACTTCCAGCGTAAAGAAGGGAAAGCTCCGTAGACGTGTAATATAAATACCCGCTAGCCAATGAAACAGTTCATGAGGCAAAGCAGTAGTATCTTCCCTTCATATCAGTTAGAAGTTCCTTGGGTAAATTACCGGTATCACGTGAGCCTTTTCAGCCTCGAACCCAGATTTGGAATATCCTCCATTGCGGCGGCAGGCTTTGAATGATGCTCGTTCTGTCCCTAGTGAATACTGTTTGTTTTTAAAATAACTAACTATAACTGTTCTTGATTTGTTCTGACGTTTGAAATGCAATGGATATTTTTTGTACTGATGATGCCTTGCGTGTCGCTTGGCGAAACGTTTACATATTGTATTTTTAATTGTTTTTAAGTATATTCTCTATAAATTTTATTTTTTAACTGTGCTCAAGTCTGTCTTAGTTTATTTTATTTGGTGTTTTAATCGTTTGGGTAGTTTTTGCGTTATTATAAGAGGACTGACAGATGGACCAGACGATGTATTTATATAATTACGAAAGCACCTAAAAACAATGTGAAATAAAATCATATTTTATAAGATTTTTATGTTTATATATATAAAAAAAATCGAACATTTTAATAATAAAAGCAATGTATATAAGTTCTTCAAACATTTTAATCATTTTCAAATTGAAATAAAGCATCCTATAATTCGAAAATAAAATAATCATCAATATGGACACTCTTGAAAGCTAATAAGCAGCAAATTAAAATTCCTTCATGAAATCATAAAATCCTCCTTTTTCTTATGATAAAGTTCATTTATTTTAAAATGTAAATTTGTAGTTTGACGTCAAAAAATCATATATTGAAACCACATCTGAAACTGTATTTCCAACCTTGTTTATAAGCTAAATATCAAACGTTTCAGTAAATGTTCTTTCTCAAGCTCATATTTTAAGATAATAAAGTCCTTCCGGCCAGTGCCGGGAGGAAGAGGTAGCTTTCATAATCCTTATTTTAAAAAAGCCAACTTATATCATGCAAACACGCGAAGCTCAATTTAGTGGAAACCGAATATAGGAGATTCAATACTAATTTTTATCAATATAATAAATGAGAATTTCGCGAAATTAGTCAGCTTTATCCAAGCTGCTTTTCTTTAAAGTAACTTATATTTGGCTGCCAAATTCGGCAATTTCTTAAAGTGCCTGTCATTTTAAGACAACATGGGGGATGAGGCTAAGCAGTGAACTTGGTCGAGACCTTAGTAATTGCTGTGCACATGCTCACTCACATCGGAATCGGTTAATATATAGGAGTGCTGTCGCATGCAAAAAATCAGATTTTTCAAAATGTCACCAACAATATAATTTGAAACTGCTATATCTGAGCCATTTTTTAAGGTAAAGACAAACAAAAAATGCTTCTGAATCCTTATATCAAGATCAAATACTTAAGAAAGAAACCTTTTTCAATTTCTAATTTTTTTGCACCTCACTTTAAATATATATATATTTTTTAATTTAATGGCCGCCATTTTGAAACAAGATGGCTGATGAATCTGGCCAGCGAACTTGGTCGAGGTGTTGATGTATACTATCCACATGCCTTCTTACATCGAAATAGGCGAATATGTGTGTTATCGCGTGACAAATACAAGATCGTTTCAAAATGTTAGCCATGCTAGAAATTCAAAGTGCTATAAATCAAACATTTTTTAAGATATCAACAAAAGAACAAATTTTCAGAAACAAAAACTGCTCCGGAATCTTTGTATCAAGGCCAAACACATAAAAAAATTCTTTTTCATTTTCCAATTTTTTAATACCTCATTTTGAATTTTAAATTTAATTTTTTTAAATGGCAACCCTTTTGAAACAAGATGGCGAATGAAGCTGGCCAACGAACTCGGTCGAGACATTGGTATGTACTATGTACAGACCAAGTTACATCCAAATAGGTTCATAAATACGCCTGTTATCGCGTGACAAAAATCAGGTCGTTTTAAAATGTCAGCCACAAGAGAAATTCAAAATGCTATTACTCAGCCATTTTTTTTAGATATAGACGAAAGAAAAACTGTTCCGGAATCTTTGTATTAAGGTCAAACACATACAAAAAAAAATCTTTTTCATTTTCCAATTTTTTGGTATCTCATTTAAATTTTTTTATTTTTTAATTTTTTTAAATGGCCGCCATTTTGAAACAAGATGGCGGATGAAGCTGGCCAACGAACTCGGTCGAGATATTTGTATGTACTATGTACACACTAAGGTACATCCAAATCGGTTCATAAATACGTCTGTTATCACGTGGCAAAAATCAGGACGTTTCAAAATGTCAGCCACGCTAGAAATTCAAAATGCTATAACTCAGCCATTTCTTAAGATATAGACGAAACAAAAACTGCTCCCGAGTCTTTTTATCAAGGTCAAACACATAAGAAGAAAATATTTTTTCAATTTTCAATTTTTGGTACCACATTTCAAATTTAAATTTTTCTTAAAAATTTAAATGGCCGCCATTTTTAAACAAGATGGCGGGTGAAGCTGGCCAACGAACCCGGTCGAGACATTGGTATGTACTATGTATAAACGAAGTTACATCCAAATCGGTTCATAAATACGCCTTTTATCGCGTGACAAAATTCAGGACGTTTCAAAATGTCAGCCACGCTAGGAAATTCAAAAATGCTATAACTCAGCCATTTTTTAAGATATAGACGAAACAAAAACTGCTCCGAAATCTTTGTATAAAGGTCAAATACATAAGAAAAAAATATTTTTCCATTTTCAATTTTTTGGTACCACATTTCAAATTTTAAATTTTTAAAAAAATTTTAAATGGCCGCCATTTTGAAACAACATGGCGGATGAAGCTGGACAACGAACTCGGTCGAGAGATTGGTATGTACTATGTACACACCGAATTACATCCAAATCGGTTCATAAATACGCCTTTTATCGCGTGACAAAATTCAGGACGTTTCAAAATGTCAGCCACGCTAGAAATTCAAAAGTCCTTCCGGCCAGTGCCGGGAGGAAGAGGTAGCTTTCATATTCCTTACTTTTAAAGAGCCAACTTATATTATTCAAACACACGAAGCTCAATTAAGTGGAAACCGAATGTAGGAGATTCAATACTAATTTTTATCAATACTAAATCATTATGAATTAGAATTTCGCGAAATTAGTCAGCTTTATCCAAGCTGCTTTTATTTAAAGTCACTTATATTTGGCTGCCAAATTCGGCGATTTCTTAAAGTGCCTGCCATTTTAAGACAACATGGTAGATGAGGCTAACCAGTGAACTTGGTCGAGACCTTAGTAATTGCTGTGCACATGCTCACTCATATCGGAATCGGTTGATATATACGAGTGCTGTCGCAGGCAAAAAATCAGATTTTTCAAAATGTCACCCGCTTTAGAAATTGAAACTGCTATATCTGAGCCATTTTTTAAGATAAAGACAAACAAAAAATGCTCCTGAATCCTTATATCAAGGTCAAATACTTAAGAAAGAAACCTTTTTCAATTTCTAATTTTTTTGCACCTCACTTTAAATATAATTTTTTGTTAATTTAATGGCCGCCATTTTGAAACAAGATAGCTGATGAATCTGGCCAGCGAACTTGGTCGAGATATTGATGTATACTATCCACATGCCTTCTTACATCGAAATAGGCGAATACGTGTGTTATCGCGTGACAAATACAAGATCGTTTCAAAGTGTTAGCCATGATAGAAATTCAAAGTGCTATAATTCAACCACTTTTTAAGATATAAACAAAAGAACAAATTTTCAGAAACAAAAACTGCTCCAGAATCTTTGTATCAAGGCCAAACATATAACAAAAATCTTTTTCATTTTCCAATTTTTTAATACCTTATTTTAAATTTTAAATTACATTTAAAAAAAATGGCAACCCTTTCGAAACAAGATGGCGAATGAAGCTAGCCAACGAACTCGGTTGAGACATTGGTGTGTACTATGTACAGACCAAGTTACATTCAAATCGGTTCACAAATACGCCTGTTATCGCGTGACAAAAATCAGGTCGTTTTAAAATGTCAGCCACAATAGAAATTCAAAATGTTATAACTCAGCCATTTCTTTAGATGTAGACGAAACAAAACCTGTACCGGAATCTTTGTATTAAGGTCAAACACATACAAAAAAAATCTTTTTCTTTTTCCAATTTTTTGGTATCTCATTTTAAATTTAATTTTTTTAAATTTTTTTTAAATGGCCACCATTTTGAAACAATATGGCGAATGAAGCTGGTCAACGAACTCGGTTGAGTTATTTGTATGTACTATGTACACACTAAGGTACATCCAAATCGGTTCATAAATACGTCTGTTATCACGTGGCAAAAATCAGGACGTTTCAAAATGTCAGCCACGCTAGAAATTCAAAATGCTATAACTCAGCCATTTTTTAAGATATAGACGAAACAAAAACTGCTCCCGCATCTTTTTATCAAGGTCAAACACATAAGAAAAAAATATTTTTTCAATTTTCAAATTTTTGCTACCACATTTCAAATTTAAATTTTTCTTAAAATTTTAAATGGCCGCCATTTTTAAACAAGATGGCGGATGAAGCTGGCCAACGAACTCGTTCGACACATTGGTCTGTACTATGTATAAACGAAGTTACATCCAAATCGGTTCATAAATACGCCTTTTATCGCGTGACAAAATTCAGGACGTTTCAAAATGTCAGCTTCGCTAGAAATTCAAAATGCTATAACTCAGCCATTTTTTAAGATATAGACAAAACAGAAACTGCTACGGAGTCTTTGTATAAAGGTCAAATACATAAGAAAAAAATATTTTTCCATTTTTAATTTTCTGGTACCACATTTCAAATTTCAAATTTTTTTTAAAAATTTAAATGGCCGCCATTTTGAAACAAAATGGCGGATGAAGCTGGCCAACGAACTCGGTCGAGACATTCGTATGTACTATGTACACACCGAATTACATTCAAATCGGTTCATAAATACGAGAGTTACAGTGTGACATAGGTCAGATATATATATATATATATATATATATATATATATCAATTTTGAACGGAGGGTGGTTTCGGGGTCTGGGGGTCATGATCGATGAAAATATACCAAATTTTTTTGAAATCGCTTTCCTCCGAACGGCGACAATAGGTAGCTTTTTGTAAAAGAAAGCTACCTAAAATGCTATAACTCAGCCATTTTTTAAGATATAGACGAAACAAAAACTGCTCCGGAATCTTTGTATAAAGGTCAAATACATAAGAAAAAAATATTTTTCCATTTTTAATTTTTTGGTACCTCATTTCAAATTTAAAATTTTTTTTTAAATTTTAAATGGCCGCCATTTTGAAACAAAACGGCGGATGAAGCTGGCCAACGAACTCGGTCGAGACATTGGTATGTAGTATGTACACACCGAATTACATCGAAATCGGTTCATAATTACGGGAGTTACAGTGTGACATAGGTCAGATATATATATATATATATCAGTGGCGTGGCGTGAAAATTTTCGGTGGTCATCGCAATTATTTAAGTTTGTGGTGAAAAATTATTAACTCTAAAATTCAATGGTTGAATGTTCAAAAAAGAAACTTTAAATCTTATCTTCACTTATACATGAACTCCAAATGTTCTGCTAAAACTGAATCGTAGAGTTTTAAAAGCTTATTAAGAGTTTTAAAATATTGCTTGGTCATCGCCGCATCCAGCGATGACCAAACGCCGCGCCACTGATATATATATATATATATATATATATCAATTTTTAACGGAGGATGGTTTCGAGGTCTGGGGGTCATGATCGATGAAAATATACCAAAATTTTTTGAAATCGCTTTCCTCCGAGCGGCTGCAATAGGTAGCTTTTTTGTAAAGAAAGCTACCTAAAATACAACATATTTCGCAGACCTATAGTATGTAAGCACAATACCTTATGCTGACATCATAAACACAATAAAATTGCTTATTACGGCGTATGTATAGTTAGAATTTAGAGTTGGGATAATTTTTTTGGTTTTACCCTTAATATTAAAGTGTAATCATGTACAGTGAATGATCTTAAAAGTAGTTTTGTAGAAAAAATGATGGGAAATAAAACTATATTTTATAAGATTTCTAATGTTTATATAAATAATATGTATGAGGACGTGAGTTTCAAAACTCGCCTTATTCAAAAAATAAAATTTTGGAAAATCGCGAAAAACCTCTGACCGCGTCCATTGGTTTTCATTGTAAACCAAGGTTTTACAATGCCAGAAATACGCGATAAAACAATTTTTTTTTGCTGATTGTAGTATTTTTTCGATGCAGGTTCACCAACAGAATAGATTCATAGAGAAACCTCGATTTTTTAAATTTTGGATAAGGTGAGTTTTCAAATTCACGTCCTCATATACATATGTTCATAAAAAACATTTTCGACCAATATAATATTACTAGGTTGAGCAAAAAGTTCTGGGAAATTTGTGAAAGTTGCGTTGTTATGCGCAAATTAACAACAAAAGCAACAATGACTATTCTTTAAAGTAGAAACTCTCATAGAACACGACTTTCTGCAACCGTTCTGCCAGATTCCAGTTTTGGTGGCTAAGTTTGTCGCCGTTACCAGCACCTTCATCCTCATTAATCTCATCGACGGCTTTCAGAATCGTTAGGGCTTTTCTCTAATAATGCCGGTCAACATACGCAAATCAAACTGTTTTATAGGCATTTTGGAGCCAAAGTTCCTGAACTCCTATAAATATAGCACTAGCACTCCTATATACGATACAAATTCTGTTAACTATTAGATTAAAAAATTCCCAGAACTTTTCGCTCAACCTATAATAATAAATGCAAAGCGTTTAAAGTTTTTCAAACATTTAAATAGTTTTAAAATTAAAATAAAATTCCTACAATTCGAAAATAAAATAATCATTAATATGAGCTCTATTGAAAGTTAACAAGCAGCAAATAAAAATCCCTTCATGATATCATAAAACACTCATTTTTGGTATGATAAAGTTTCACATATTACAATGAATAAGAATTCATTTAATTTAAAATGTAAACTTATAGTTTGACGTCAAAAAATCATACATTGTAACGCAATTTATTTAACAAAGTAGGGAAAAAGGAAACCACGTCTGAAATTGCATCCCCAGTAAACCGAAGTTTTCCAAGGTCGATTTCTTCCATGCCGCTTCAATAGGTAGCTTTTTAGGTGCGTTCATAATTATATAAATACATAATACCCATAGTCGTTCTTTGGTCCCTCTGTCCGCATAAAACAATGCGAAAACTACTCTACCGAATAGTATGAAATTTAATATTTAAAATCCTATGTATTAATATATCATATATATATTATTGATGCAGAGTTTTGTCGAGCCATTTCAAATTTTATGAAAACCGATTCAAAGCTTAAAATATATTAATAAAGGTTTTCTCCGTTCTATTAAATATTATCATATGTAATTAATTCACTGATATCCCATGATAGGTAATGACTCCAGGTCGACATGGTGATTATTCGATTAAATCCTATCATACGTAATTAATTCCATAATAACCCATTGTAGGTAATGATTCTAGGTTTCCATAGTGATTACGTCATATTTAGCATGGAGTCTTATTATTTCCGTATTACTGAATATAATATATATAATCATAATAAATTATGTATTCATGCATTTTTGCATAAGAATGCAACAGCTATAGCACCAAGATCGGAATATTTATAAAACTAGTTATAATACGAACGCACCGCATTTTCCACGTTTGACGTGCAATTTCTGACTAGTTATTTTTATCTCCTATTTTTTTACATGCTTTAAATGATGTATTCTAACATATAAAGGGAAAACTTTTCAAAAAGGCGTTATTCATTCACAAAGAATTATTCATTTTCAAATTAAAGTATAACTTCCGACAATTCGAAAATAAAATAATCATTAATATGAGCACTATTCAAAGTAAACATTCGGCAAATAAAAATCCCTTCATGAAATCATAAAACACTTATTTTTCTTATGATAAAGTTTTACATACAATGAATAAGAATTCATTTATTTTAAAATGTAAATTTATAGTTTGACGTCAAAAAATCATATATTGTAAGGCAATTTATTTAACAAAGCGGGAAAAAGGAAACCACATCTGAAATTGCATTTCCAACCTTGTTTATACTTAAAAATAACGAGGGAAACGATGCATTAATCGTGCAACGTATTATAAAAGATAAAAAGTTATTTCTTTCAGTTCCTCGGTGATCTACGTTACCCATTTAAAATATTGAAAAGGCATAAACAAATTCCGGTGGATTTCGAAATTTAATGATAAATTGAAGAAGACATGCGTCTGTAATGGGCTTAGTAATGTAGTTTAGTAAAGAAAATAAACAATTGATACATCGGACCAATCTTAAAGAAAAATAGTTTGTCAATTTGTAAAGATTGTTTAAAGGATATCAGAAATTAAATAACAGCGTTTCTTGTATTTTCCTACATCTTAAATTTAAGCTGGGTAGAACATTTTCCAATATAATGAGTTATCATAAAGCAGCTATTCATTTTCTTGCAAAAGATACAGTATCTAAGAACATTACCGTCAAGTAAATGAATTTGTTTAAAAGTCGAACTGTGACTGAAGGCGATTTAACTATTTAAGAAGCAAAACTGCGATAATCAACTATTTAATAATATTCAACATATTTTGTAAAATATTTTGAATATTAATAGAATGAATTTTGCTAAAAGTTTTATTTAAAAATATTACTAATATAATCTTGTTATTCTTTTATGTTGATCAAAAATATGTTGTTGTTTAAAATTTAAACAGTAATTATCAAATCGTATTAAAATATATAAATACAAAATTCCTCCGGCATATGTACTGGTACGGAAAGGTAGGTTCTCTATCTATACCTTGTTTTTAAGAAATCCGCTAATTTTACTCAAACACATGAAACTTAAATGCGTGGAGCCTAATTAAACTATAGAAGATTCAAACTTTTTGTCAATATTAAATATCAACGGTATTTTCAAAAAATTAATCAGCTATATCCAAGTTGACTTCATTTATGGCGACGTATTTTTGTCGTCAAGTTTCTAAAAGGTTAGCGAAAACTTGACGCTGGCGGATATGACTATGTAGTTTTAAGCGTATGAGAGTTGAAATAATGGTTACAACAATGCAAGAAAACTTGCGAGAAACCATTTTGAATAAAACTCATAAATTAATTCTGTTTATGGAGGAATTTCTTAATTTTATCAGTTGTCTTGTTCCAAAATGTCAGTCTGCCTTGTAATTCAAACTGCTATATCAAAGCCATAAACAAAAAATGCTCTGGATTTGTATCAAGACATAACAACACGTTTTGGATTTTTATTTTTATATTTTTCTTATATTTTTCTTCTAAGTTGAAATCTTTAAGTGTCTGTTATTTTGAAATTAGATGGCGAATGAAGCTGGCCAACGAAGTTCATCCAGACATTGGTAAGAACAAAACAAATGCTTCGTCATATTCACATTAGTTTATAAATACGAGTGCTACCACATGACACAAATCAGAAATATGTATATCTATATAAATCACCATTCCGACGGAAATTGATTTTGGGTATCTGGTGTTATGATTGATGACAATATACCAAAATTTTAGCGGGTTGATTCTCTCCGGAAAGCCTCAATAGGTATCTTTTTACTTTTTGTAATGGAAACCATCTAAAACAAGAAAGACAAATCATGCGTTAAGCATAGATTATGAAACACTTTCCAACGCTTCCTGAATGGTTTAACAAAATTAAGTAAACATTTGAAAAACTGATTTCAGCAATTACCGTCCATAGCCAAATATGTATTCCAATTCTTTTGAACAGCCCTGTATTTGATCTGTAGGTTGATTCATATACAATATAATGGGAAAATTTAGTTTAGCAAGAAAACGTATAACAGATTGAAATTTCTGTTCCAACAATTTATACTAATAGATGGAAACATGCTTGAATAGTTTTATACAACCCTGTAGTTTACCTAGTATCTTTATTACACGCCATTATTTAGCTAAAATTTAATTCAAACTAAAACACTCTTAAAACTACTAAAATCACATTTCGAGAAATTATCATCCATAGACAGCCATATATCCAATTCTTTACGTGGCCCTGTATATCATTTTATCTATATTCTACAAGCATTTCTTACTAAACTAAATACAGTTAAGAGTAAAAATGCATAACTCAATAAAAACCCACAAATAATTTACGCTCATACGCAGTAACCCTTTTTACTTTTACTTTTACTGCCCGAGAGAGACTGCTCAGACTAGGAAGTGAGTCTGTAGAGCATAGATTGTCCCTCCCGGTCCCCTTTATTGAGGTCTAAAAAAAAAAAATAGCCCTGTATATGAACTATAGCATTTATACACACTATATAGTATGCATAAATATAGTGAAACTCAAAAGCGCATATTATAATTTCGAGCAATCATTTCTAATATACAGTAATTCGGATACAATATAGTATCTGAAATCTTTTGTGTGTCCTTGTAAATGCTATGCACTTCGTATTATACATGAAATAACTTATACTAAAACTCAGCTACATATATCAATATCATTATATATGAAATAGTTTAACAAAATTCAAATGCGCCGCACACAATTCCCCTCCCCCTATACCATTATGTAACGGAATTCTTTTGTGTGGCCCTGTAAATGAATAATAATTATTCTTTGCACCGCATATTCTACAGAATGCACATTTTAGTGGCCTTCATAAATGCATATCAATTTTACTACGTTTGAAACAGTGTATAACATAAATAAAAATCATTTGAAACGATTTTTCCCTTTGGCCGTAATGTAACGGAAAGCGTTTGACTGACCCTGTAAATGAACTAAACATGCTACAAACTTCATTTGAAATAGGGATCGTGCTATGGTAGAAGTAACTAACATCCAAAAATTTCAGAACGATCCGAGTATGTTTACGAGAGTTAGAACGCGGACAGACGGACAGACAAACCGAAGTCATAAACACTTTTCAACTTTGTTAGAAAGTGTAAAAAATGAAAGTTAGATATACTACGTAAAGGCGCGATTTTAGCCCATGAAATAGACTAAAATTCGATTATGTTATACTGATTTAATTATTTCACTTTTTTAATTTTAGAAGGTATATGTTGTACGATTTTAACAATAGTTTTCCTATTTTGTTCGGATTTATATGACTTACACAAGCTCAAATCCCGTATAATTCGAAGTTTTGATGAAAAATACGCAATTGCTGCTATTTTTACCTCAATTTTTAACTCTATTTTTAATATTTTACTATGAGAGCAGCTTTGCAACACTTTTATTTTAACATATTTTGTATATTTTAATGGGTTTTATAATGTATGTCAAGTGGAAAGCGTTGCGCGATTGCGCTCATATAAATAATTGAGGTAATAAACAATTAAATTTAAAAAATCAAAAAACCCGACTAAGTAAAAAGCGAACTAATTAATTATTTCACATCAATGTGAAACTATTTTTGTTTTTCAATTCCTACTATTAGCTCACTCTCTCGCTATATATATTTTGTTCAAATTTTCAATCGTTAATAAAATACTTATTATTCATCCAATCAAGCTCAAATATTTTTTTTTTAATTTTTAGTGAATGACACTTGATATTAATCCAGTTTTTTCAAATATTAATTCATTAATTAAATTAAATTAATTAATTTTCAATAATCGAGAGAGCTCTCTTCTTGATCAAGGTATTTTAAGACCGAGAGAGCCCTCTTCTTGATCAAGGTAACCACCACTTTTAAGCACCACTCAAAAGGAAAGAAAAATGGGAGAAAAAAAGTTCTCTTATTGACCTAAGTAGGAATTGAGTTAAAATATTTTTTTTATATTACTTGTTTATATTACTTACCTATTTGTTTTATTTACTTGCATTAGTGACTTACTTTTAAGTTGTGTTTAATTGTTAGTTCCTATCTATAAACACTGTTTTGATGAGGTCTATAGATGTCTATGATGGTTAGAGTTGCCGTAAAGCTAGAGATCCACAATACATGCACAACTTCCAGGTTGTATAATATTTTAACGGAGCTTATGACTGCAAAATAGTCAATGAAACATCGTCTTCATTTTGAAAGACCTATCCAATGATATGCCACTCAATAGGGTGCGTAATTTTTTTTTTCGTTTCTACCGCCATTTTGTATTTTATGGCCGCCATTTTGAATTTATAAAAACAAAACATAGCCTATAACCATCGGGACGTTAAGACGAAATGATAGAGACCTCATTCATTAAAATCCACCCAGCCGTTGGGATGTTTCGAGGGTATAAAGAAATCCACTTACACAGATACGCGTGAAACACATTTTAGCAGAAATTGCGTAATTTTCATCAAAACTACGAAGTCGTATAAATCCGAACAAAATACGAAAACTAATGTTAAAATCGTACAATATATACCTTCTAATATTAAAAAGTGAAATAATTAAGTCAGTATAACACAATCGAATTTTAATCTTATTTCATGGGACAAAAACGCGGTTTATGGACCCTGATACTTTATATGTGAATTACGATGAAAATATGCATAATTTAAAGCTAAAGACAAACTAATAAACAAATATTCATTGACAAAAAAGAAAAATATAAATTAATAATTGTCTTTAAGAAATAGATGAATATTATATCTTTATGGAAAATGTATTACAAGAAATAACACTGTTTTGTATGATTTCGCTGTTGTAATCACATTGATCCTTCAATGTAACTTTCATAATAGCATTATGCATACAATTTTTTTAGAATATTTTAATAGTTCACAAATTAAAGTAATACAATAGAGCCTCGATTATCCGAAGTAATTGGGATCGACCACCTTTCGGAAAATCGAAATTTTCAGATAATCGAGAATGCTTCAATTTTAAGATTAAGGGCAAATATGTGCCCTATTTCTTATTATCGTAACAAGTGCTTAATAAAAATAAATCAATAGCAAAATAGAAACTACCTGAATTTTAATTTTGAAATTAAGTACCTTTTACATATTTCACAAGGGTTTGAAACAAAGTTTTTTCTTGTTGAAGTCTCGATTGCCTTTGCTTTGCAGCTCTATCATGAAGCTTTTTTTAATACTATTGGTTCACCAGTATCACTGTCGTTCTGCTGCTTTCTGCATAAAACTTTTTCATTTTTACAGTATCTCTCTTCATAACACTAACCGTTCATAACACTAACACCAATGTCGTATTCTTGAGCTTATTTTGTGACACTCTCACCCGAATCTAGATGATTTTTGATTTGATTCTTTTCTTCTATACTTAAAGTAATGCGATTTTTTTTCACTTGATAAAAATGAAAATTTTTACTCTAGTAAAAATCTCGTACGGGAGCTCAAGTTAAATTCAAAGAAATTCTAAAAATGGAATCCAAAATATTCATCTGTACTCGTTGTTTGGAAAGGACCGCTTGCACACGAGAAATGTAATAGTAAAAAAAAAAAAAAAAAAAAAAAAGGCCTTAAAAATGGATTTCCGGATCTAAAAATTGACTTTCACTTTCACTCTTTTCGACACCAACTACATGAAATTAGAAAATAAGACGCTTGTATTTTTGTATTTTTGTATTCTCTGACGAAAGCTATGTGTATAGTTGAAAGTACTAAGGATATTAAAGTAATTTAACACCTTTTTACATATTTTAAGTAATTTGCACATAGTGTAATTTTAAGTTTAAATTTTAAAGTTTGAATTTTTAAAGATGAATTTAGTATTATATTTATCTATTTGCTGATTTAAAAATGGATTTCGGTTAACCGTGAATTTCGGATAAAAGAGGTTCTATTGTACTTTCTACAGTTAAAACATAAAATACACATTAATATGAGCATCACTGAAATCTTCAAGAAACCAATTTACAAAACATAAATCGAATATTTTCTTATATTACTATAATTTTACATACAATGAATAATAATTTATTTATTCGAAAATGTAAATTTATAGTACGACTTCAAAAAATCATATATTGTAAGGCAATTAATTTTAACAAAGAGGGAAAATAAAACCACATCTGAAATTGCATTTCCAACCTTGTTTTTATTTAAAAATAACGAGTGAAACAATGTAGTAATCATTCGACGTATTTTCGAAGGTAAAAAGTTATTTCTTCCGGTTTCTGGATGATTTACGTTACCCATTTAAAATATTGAAAAAGCATAAACATTTTCTGGTGAATTTCGAAATTTAATGATAAATTGAAGAAGAGATGCTCCTATAACGGGTTTAGTAAATTACTTCGAAGAAAAAAATCAATTGATACATTGGACAATACAGAAAGCAAAATCGTTTCTAAATATGTAAAGAAAGTATAAAAGAATATCTGAAGTTAAATAAGATCATTTGTCATATTTGCCTACATTTTAAATTTAAACTTTGTAGCTCATTTTTCAAAATAATGAGTCATGTTAAAGTACATCTTTATTTTTTCACCAAAGCCTATTTTATATACAAACATTACCGAGAATAAAATTAATTTTTTTAAATGTTTTGTTGAACATGTGACTTGTGGCATTTAACTATTTTAAATGCGAAACTACACCATTATTTAGCGAAATACGTCGACCATTATGCGTTTGGCAAATGATTCCTTTAAGAAATATAGCTATCACATATTCTTGGTATTATTTTATAGTAGATGAAAAATGCATTGTGTTTCAAGTAAATAACAGTTTATTTATCCTTGTTTCAAAAGTAATGAAAGCTAGAATTATCGTTAAGGCTGTTCTCAAATCCAAAGGGTCAACTTTCTGACATAAATTTTAATTCATTTTTCTTCGGATACGCATGTAACTAGGTGTTGTTATTCTAGTATATAACTAGAAGGTGTTGTTATTCAGAAACTATGTCATCGAACTGTTTTTCTGTTTTCTTGTAAACGCAATAGATCTTTCAGAAAATACTATCAAAGTTGGCATTTTGAACCGAACTTCGGAATGAAAGAAAAAAATCCTGTCAGCAAGGGGGGGGGGGGGATGCCGTGTCACGTGATCAAAACCGCTTCTAACTCAATAGGCAATTTATTGTTCAAAGAATGGAAAACACAGTTCGGTTCCAAATCGCTTCCATGTCCAAGCTTTCCAATTTTATATCTTTCCATTAAAAAATGAATTTCTAAATGTGTCAAAACGTTTCGCGCTTGTTGAGCAGAGCAGTTGAGAACAGCCTTAAGGGTGTATTCCGATCCAAACTGCTTATTTTCTGATTCATTTTAAAATTCATTTTTGCCCTCAAACCCATCAAACTGGGAAATTCTCTTATTTAGAAACTATATAATGTGTCGTGCTTCTTAATTTTTTTATAAATGCAGAAAATACTGTAAAAACGTTGTCAAAGTTGGCGTTTTGAACCGAATTTTCCGAAGCGGGCGATCTGGGAATGAAAAAAAATGGTCATACTGAGAAAATAATTGTTTAAAAATCAAATTCTAATTAATTGAGCTGAAAATGAAATCACACGGCATGTTAAACATGTCTTTAGAAATCACCCCAGCAAGTTTCATGTTTTTACTTTTAAAAATGAGTCTGAAAATGTCTCAGAAAATTTCGAGCTGTTGAGGGTGGAAAAATATTTTTTCGAATACACCCTTAAGGTGAAATTTCGAATAAATTTCTCTTTAAATATCAGTATATAGGCAAGATCTAAAGATAAGAAGCCAGCAATACACAAATCATTATTAAGGGTGTATTCCGATTCAAACTGCTTATTTTCTGATTTATTTTAAAATTCATTTTTGCCCTCAAACGCATCAAACTGAGAAATTCTCTTATTTAGAAACTATATAATGTGCCGTGCTTCTTAATTTTTTGATAAATGCAGAAAATACTGTAAAAAACGCTGTCAAAGTTGGCGTTTTGAACCGAATTTTCCGAAGCGGGCGATCTGGGAATGAAAAAAATGGTCATACTGAGAAAATAATTGTTTAAAAATCAAATTCTAATTAATTGAGCTGAAAATGAAATCTCACGGCATGTTAAACGTGTCTTCAGAAATTACCCCAGCAAGTTTCATGTTTTTACTTTTAAAAATGAGTCTGAAAATGTCTCAGAAAATTTTGAGCTGTTGAGGGTGGAAAAATATTTTTTCGAATACACCCTTAAAAACAAATAAATTTTTATTATAAAATTATGTGTAAATGAAGAAATGTCTTATTTTTTAATTAATATATATATAAACGAAAATTATGGTAAATGTTATGAAAGAAATATCCATATTTTATAAAGTTTCGGTAGTTGTAATAAATCAGATTGACCCACTAACATAAAAAAATGCATTTCACATACATATTTTTTAAGCAATTTAATCATTTTCTAACTGAATCAAAATTTTCTGGAATTTGAACAAAAAATCTCCATTATGATTGCAATTAAAAGGTAATGAGCAGCCAATAAAAATTTATCCATACCATAATGACATCATAAAACATTTTTCCTACGATAGTATTTTATAAACAATGCATAAAGAATTTTTTTACGTTAATTTTCAAAAATCTTTTATTGTAAGGCAATTTATGTAACAGGGTGCGGAAAATGTAACCGCATCTCAATGTTGCCAGATTGGGGGCCTTTTTAATTCAGATTATTTGACTGTCACCACTTATATAATTCGCCTTATTTTTCAGAATTTTTAATCTATTTTTAAATAGGCCGAATACTTCTATATTTCAAAAAAGCGGTGACAATCAACAATCTGGGGACAAATAAGTCCCCAATTTGGCAACACTGCCGCATCCGAAATTGCTTTTCAACCTAGTTAAAAATAACGAATAAAGTGATGTGGTAATTGCGTAACATACAAAAAATAAAAAAATATTTCTTCGAGTGCTTCAATGATCAACGTTACCAGTTTATAATATTGAAAAGACAAACAAATTCTGGTGGATTTAGAAAATTAATGATAACTTGAAGAAGACATGCGTCTATAATGGGCTTAGTAACATGATTTCTGAAAGAAAATAATCAACTGATAAATTGGACAAATCGTAAAGCAAAATCGTTTGTAAATATGTAACGAAAGTTTGAAAGAATATCAAAAATATCAGAAATTGAATAACATTGTTTGTCGTATTTGTCTGCATTTTAAACTTAAGATTGGTAGCTCATTTTTCAATCTAATGAACTATGTTAAACTAACTCTTTTCCCACGAAAGCGTATTTTATATAAGAGACCTGCCAACAAGAAAATTATTTTTTAAATGTTTTGTTGAATATTTGACTTACGGCATTTAACTATTTTATTTGCGCCACTGCATCATTACTTACAAGAAAGGTCTCCATACTGGGCATACTCAGAATATGTTGAAAAAAATGCTAGTGAAAGTACTCATGTATGTAATAAAGGATCAGTTAAAATTAGCGGCGGAATTACAGTAGAATATCTGTAAAAAAATAAAATACCTTCGAATAATTGGCGTGAAAAGACGAAAGGGGCACGCAATTTGGCGAGCAGCACTTTTCCTCGCCAAAAGCAAACGATTTTAATGAATCTGAAAATTGTTTGTTAATTGATTTTGAGAATATGCGGTATTTAATGAATTTAAACGTAAACCATGAAAGAATTTATTATTATTATTATTACATTTTGTATTATACTTGTTGCTTGTTGCCGATTTGAACGAAATTTTGCCATTGTTTTATTCTCCAATCCACAATTTTTTTTAATTTAAACGGCTTTATCGGTTATAAAAATAACTTTTAACGCCAGATGAATAATGTTGGCGTAATACATTTCCATACCGAAGAAGTTATTTCCATAGCAACAAAGTTGAATGGACAGTGCTCGATGGGGCATATTTTTGAGTTTGGAACAATTTTAATCAATTTAAATTTTGTTTTAAATCGTAAAATATGATAGTTAAAATTCGTTATAAGTACATATAAATATATATGACAAAACTATAGTTAAAACAAACTAAAAATGACAAAGCTAAAGTTATTTAAATTAAACTTATTTAATCAAATTCAACATAAAAAGTTTTTCCCTTAAAGAGTATTCGACAAGCGTATTTTTTTTTTAAACTTAATTTTTTCGCCAAACGGTGATAAGTCGCCAAATAAGCGAAATTTTCATTATTTTTTTACGGACGTTCTACCGAGGTTCCGCAAATTTTTTTTTTATAAACGTATATACCCATGGAAGAGGAACGTTCTGTATTTTTTTCAGATTTTTCTGAGTATGTCCGTATGGAGACCTTCCTTGTTAGTAAAATGTCTTTAACATTATGCATTTTGGTAAATGTTTTCTTTATAAATATTTCTATAATCTATTCCTAGTTTAATTTACGGTAGATAAAAATACATTGTGTTTCATCTAATTATCCCTGTTACAAAAGTAATGAAAGCTGGAATTATCTTTAAATTGAAATTTCGAGTGAATTCTGATGAAATAAGCACGATCCTAAGCTAAGAGAAAAACATTTTACCACTCTTCATTAACAACAAACAAAGTTAAAATCCTAAAAAAAAGAAACACTATGGTAAATGTGATGTAAGAAAACATTCTAAAAAGAAAAAAATCAGCGTTTGAAATGAATTGGGTTGATCCATTAATGTAAAAAAGATGCCTTTCACATACACACAGTGTGTTAAGAAATTATAAGACCACTTTGATTTTAGAAATTATGAAGTAAATAAAGGTTCTAATTATAGTTTAATTACATGAGATATCAAAATACAACATATTTATTAATATTAATTTGCAATAATTTTGAATAATGCAATAAATAAGTATGTTAACAAAAATATAAGCAATGATTGAAAAATACACTGTTAACAAATTATAAGACCACTTGTCTAAAAACAAAAATAATATGTAAATTAATACGATATTGGTCTTCCATTTTTCCTTATAACCTCAAACACTATGTTTTCCATAGAAGTGACCAGGTGATCAAGTACAGATTCAGAAATATTGTGCCATTCTTTTACAATGGCTACTTCTAGTTCATTGCCAGGTAAAAACTGTTTATTATTAGCATCAACTTTGCGACTTAATACGCCCAAAAGATTTTCCATATGGTTCAAGTCTGCACTTAGACTTGGCCATGACAAAACATGAATTTTTCCTTTTTTAAACCACTTCTGGGTAGATTTAGACACATGGCAAGAAGCATTGTCCTGCTGAAACATACAGTTAGCACCACCTAAAAAAGATCCCGGTATCAAATGATCATATAACATAGCCTGATATTGTGCAGAGACCATACGTCCCGAAATTCTGGTTAGAGCGAGTAATCCATCATGACTAAAAGCTCCTCAAACCATCACTGATCCTCCTCCCATTTGTCGACTGAAGCATTGTTTCGGTTTCTTCCACAAATCATGCCAATAGTGCTTATAACCAATCCGGGCCGTCAAGATTAATTTTTTTTCCTCTGAAAATATCACTTTTTTCCCCATTTCTTGTCCCATGACAAGACATTTTTAGCCCATTTCAGTCTTTCTTCTTTATGATGATTCATTAACCTCGGTTTTTTCAATAGTTTCATACATTTTGATTTCAAACTCTTCCAAACTGTTACATGTGAGGTTCTTTTGAACGGTGTTCTCTGAAACGGTTCAAAATTTCCCGAGTTCAAGGACCTTTTTAAGTTGATAATCGAAATATTTGTCGATCATGCCTGCTGTCAAAATCCCTTTTCTTCCAGATCGTTTAATTTTATTTGAATCCCTTTTTCTCAAATCATTTCACTGTGAATGGCAGTTTTAGAGCGCTTCACTAACCAAGCTATTTCTCGTTCAGACTTACCAGCACCATATAAAACAAAATTTTTCTTACTTCGGTAGCAGACATCTCTTTACCTAGCGGCATCTTCAAATATATCGTAAATAACACTATTTAAACATGCAACTTTGCTTCTCGGGAATACTTTCACGATATACAAACGCGTACGTTTCATAATTATTCTGATGTGACGTATAACATGCTAATTTCCTCAGGTGGTCTTACAATTTCTTAAGGCTGTTCTCAACTGCTCTGCTCAACAAGCGCAAAATGTTTTGACACATTTACAAATTCATTTTTTTAACGGAAAGATATAAAATTGGAAAGTCTGACCATGGAAACGATTTGGAATCGAACTGTGTTTTCCATTTTTTTATCATTAAATTACCTATTGAGTTATACGCGATTTTGCTCACGTGACAAACACGATTTTCACCCTTTCTTGAGAGGTTTTTCTCCTTTCGCGCAGAAATTCAGTTCAAAACGCCCACTTTGACACTATTTTCTGAAAGATCTATTGCGTTTGCAAAGAAAACGGAAAAAACAGTTTGATTACATAGTTTCTGGACAACAACACCTGCTAGTTTCATGCATTTCCGAACAAAAATAAATTAAAACTTATGTCATAAAGTTGCCCTTTTGGATTTAAGAACAGCCTTAAACAGTCACCTTAATTACGTTTTACAAAAATTAGAAGATTTTAATAAAATGTAACTTAAATTTTAATGTAGCAATTATAACAGAAAATGTTCTACGATCAATTTTAAATGCACACTCTAAAAATTTGCATATTGCGTGTCTTCTTCTTCAGAAGTTCACCAGTTCGTTAGTGATCTCATAATTTCTTACCGCGCTGTATTTTTCAAGAGTTTTAATCATTTTCAAATTGAAGTGAAATTTCCTGCACTTTTAACATAAAATGCGTATATTATTAAGATCGTAATTAGAAAGTAAAGAAACAACCAATTAAAACAAATACATATAATCAGAAAACAAATATTTTTCTTATGCTAAAATTAAAAAAAAAAGGTATTGCAAAGCAATTTATTTAACAGTGTTGGATAAATGAAACCGCATCTGAAATTGCCTTTTAATCTAGTTAAAAATAACGAATAAAGCGATCTGGTAATAGTGTAATAAATAAAAAATAAAAAATAAAAAATCTTCCAGTGCTTCAAAACTGTATTCTACGTTACCGATTTATAATATTGAAAAGGCATAAACAAATTTCGGTGTTTTTTTTTTTTTTTTTTTTTTTTTTTAATTTAGTGACATGAAAAAGACATGGAAAATAATCTACTGATACATTGAACCAGACTTTAACCCATTTATGCCTAGCGCCCCTTTTTTGGGCTTCGAGTTTTAATAAATTTGTATAATATTCTTATCCTTTATACCATGAGAATTGTATGAAATTATTATCTATAAATGTCTTTATATGTTATCGAAAGATGACAGCATAAGATGGATATTTATTTGCTTAAAATGGAAATTTCTCTGAATTTACAGATTTCGCTTTTTTCAAGATGGTGAAATGTAAAAAGTAAGTTTTTTTGTGTTTTTTCTTCAAAATTATTCAAACAAATATGTCATAATTTTAGCTTGTAGACTTCTTTGAAATGCATATATATACTTTTTTGAAATTATATGTTAAAACCTATTTTTTATGCATTTTTGTATCGTAGAAAATATTGAGCGCTAGGCACGAATGGGTACATATATTTATTAGCCATTTCGGGGACAGTTATTTATGTACAGTCCTTTTCAAGATGATTATGAAACAAATTGTTTTTAAGATTCAAATACGGTTATTCTTAGTTTATTATTACTATTACTTATAATGTTATTAGTTTCTACAATATATATATATATATATATATATAACCATTAATTAAACATAACCTACCACCATCAAAAACGGTAATATTGTGAATTAAAGCTGTAAGTATAAAATAAAGTGCCAAATAATTTATTATAAGAATTATTATGGAAGAAAAAAAGAAGAAAGTGGACACCGACAAATAATGGAAAAGCTTATATATTGAATTACGTTTTCAAGGGCACAGAATTCAATGATATAAGCAATATGGTTGTTTTCTGTGAGAAAAAAAAAGCTAAAGCTAAAAAATTTTTTTCTCTGTGCCCGAACAACCATTATAATCATGTGAATAGATTCAAAATGAAAACAGAATAGAATCAAATAATATGAAATGGAAAAATCAATAAAACCAATTTAACTATTTATAGCATATAAAGTAGAAATATTACACAACATACCGATTAATATTTCAGTTTTTTTTAATATATCCACTCGCACATGGCTACCATAATAACGTAAAGATTAAGGTGAATAAAACAGTTAAGAAATCACAGTAATTGATACCAAAGGATGCAGTTAATACATTTTGAAATACCGTGATAAATACAATTAATATAATATAAAATAAAATAAATAGAAACTAATTACATTATTTAAAATAACTAAAATACACTTCTAAATTACTTAATTACTATTTAACAATATCATATATGAATATATATATATATATATATATAGTAATTCATAAAAATACTTATTATAATATATAATATACAATTTAAAAGCTTATCTTACATAAATGTAGACAAAACATATAATTATGCATATTAAACTATTACAAATATTCTGCATATTCCCATACTTAGTACGTTTACATTTTATCAAATAAATACAAACACTTTTTAGCGTATTTTTTTTTTTAGTATTTTCCAGCTCATTTTACAAGATTTTAAACTGATTTTACCAACAAATTTGGAAGAACAAAAATTCAAGCACAAATGGGTTAAAATAAATCTTTTGTCTGTTTCTTAAAAAAAAAAAAAAAAAAAAAAAAAAAAAAAAAAAAAAAAAAAAAATTGCGAAATATAACAGAAATTAAATAACAGTGTTTCTTTTATTTTCCTGCAATTTAAATGTAACGTTGGTAGTTCATTCTTCAGTATAATGAATTATGATAAAGTAGCTATTTATTTTATCAAGGAAATATAATTTATGCAAGAATATTACAGACAGGAAAATAAATTTGCTTGAAAGTTTGACTGAACATATAACTAACGAGCATTTAACTGTATTAAAAGCGGCACTGCATCTTCATTTTGTAAAATACAATGAATATTAATATTCTGAATTTTTATAAAAGTTTCCCTTAAAAAAGTTTATAACATACTTTAATGCTATTATTTTACTTAGAGGAAAAATACATTGTTATTTGCAGAATAATTATTAATACCTGATACGTTTACATTTACCCACTTTTAAAAAAGAAGGAAGTGAGACTTCTTTGAAATATAAAATTGTTAATAACTTAAAATAAAGATGGTGATTATAATATAAAGAAAAACAACGTTTAAAGCACCAAAACACTTTATTTCTTGTTGCAAACAAGTTTCAGTAGCTATAGCGTATCGCCATCAGTGCAAAATATGATTGCTCATAAAAAAAATTGCTGAAATATATGTAGGAGAAACGGATTCAATGACATAGATTATTAGCCAATAAAATTACAGGAAACAGTCAATGAAAGAGAAGTGGATTCAAACATAAAGTTTATTATACAATAGAATTACGATAGGAAATTTTAGGAAACGGGCCATGTGAGCGGATTCAAAGATCAAGTTTATTGGCCAATAGAATTTCAAGAAAGTTTAGAGAATAGTCAATAAGATATAATAAATGTAATGTGAAAACATGAAAGTGGAGTTTATGAACAAGAGGTTTTTATATAATTTTCCAGCAATCTGACAACGGAGGAATAACAAAATCACAATTAACAACATTTTAAAGATTTTTATAAATATGAAAGTCAAGTTCATGAATGGAAGTGGGTTTTGAGATAATTTTTACAGCGCTAAAGTAAACAATGTGATTCATTTTCCAGCAATGTTTTACAATGGCAGATTTGTTAATTTCTTCTTTCTGAACATATTGCTTGTGCTCTTTAATTCGAAACTTTAAACTGCGCTTGGTTTGTCCAATATAAGAAAGATAATTTGTTATTGTAAAGATGGTGATTATTTAAAAATAACAAAAAACTAATGAAAAAACACAAATGAAATTTTAAATCAGAAGTTATCTTTAAAGCGATTCTCAAAAAAATATTTTTTGTCGCTAAACACAGCGAAACTTTCTGACATATTTTCTGAAAATTTTTGTATGCAGTGGATAAGAATTTGTTTATTTTAAAATGTAATAAAAAAAATGATATTGTAAAGTAGTTTATTTAACAGAAAGAAGTAGATGAAACCACATCTGAAATTGCTTTTCATCCTAATTAAAAATAACGAGTAAAGTGATGTGGTAATCATGTAATATATAGAGGAGAAGGTTTAAAAACGGGCACATGTGTAAATATGGGCAACTTTCCCGAAATGGCATTGGAGGTGCTCAAGGCTGGCAGCCAGGATTGTACATGATGCTACTTGTTGATATAAGGTAATAGAGAACACTATGAACCATTTTTTTCAGATAATGTGAATGCAGAGTGAGTTATTGTGCGAATTAGTGTTTGTTCGGGACTGCAAACTTTTGACAGGTATCTGAAATCGCTTTCTTTTCATGTCCTTATAGTTAGTTTAAAATAATTTCAGAGTGATATTGGGAAAGCGAAGATCCTAAGCTACTTTTAGAAGCACGCCTTTAATCATGCACGTCTTTAGGCTACATCTGAAGGTGGCCATCTTTCTTAGTTGAGGTTGGTGTAAATATGGGTACCCATTCTTGGTGTAAGTATGATCCCCCTCTTTTTCGAATTATCTTGATATATAAGCACATTTAACTCTAGCTATGCTAATTGATGAGGCTACTGAAACACCGCAATGTTCTCCGGGAACTTTAAATGTAGTTTCTTTGGTCGACATATCTCCTGTCCCCAACATGAAGAAGAGAACAACTACTCGTGAACGCAAAGCAGCAAGGTTAAGCGTCATCACTGGATCACCATGCAAGGATCAGTTGACCAAGTCGCTTGACAAAAGTGCTCTCAAGAAAACATCCCTGAGTTTTCCCGGAGTAAGAGACCGGTCAGGGTGCAGGGGTAGGAAGGCCATAGTCCTTCAAAGAAAAATCGGCCCACGAAACGACACGATTTATCGTCGGACTTATCACTAACCCTTCTTTTGTGGGCATTGATGATGATATGAACCTGGATACCAACGATGGGACTAAATCAGTCCCGGGTAATGCAACTTGCATCTTTTGTGATGAAAAGTTCTGTGAAGACACTCGCAGACAAGTGTGTGTTAAATGTGCTATGTGTCAAATGTAGACACACTTAGATTGTGCCGGGATGAAAGACCCAGTTATGTTTTCGATTTCTGAAAATAATTTTTTTCTGTAATAAATAAATTCTTTACCATTTTGTACTATTTTATCCTGTTTTAAAACATTTTAAACAAGTTTTTATGACCTTTTTTGGAGAGGGCCCATATTTGCACACCATTTTTTCTGGTGCTTTTTTCAAAGATTTTTGTAAATCTTCGTTTTTGAATTGAAATAATTAATATTAATCATTGTTTTGCATCCTCTCATTCAATAAACTTGTTATAGTTATTGATGAAAGTCAAAAATCTAAAAATTTTTAGAAAGAAAGCCATTTTAAGTCTAAAACAAAAGAGGGTGCCCATATTTACACCTTTTCCTCTAAAGAATAATCCCATTTGTGCTTGAATTTTTGTTTTCTCAAATTTTTTGGTAAAATGCCTTTAAAATGTTGAAATGAACTAAAAAAATATATTTTTTAAAATACGCTTAATTTTTTTTTTTTTTTTGATAAAATACATGGGACACACTATACATGGGAATATGCATAATATTTGTAATATTATACTATGCATAATTGTATGATTTGTGAAAATTAATATAAAATAAGCTTTTAAGTTGTACATTATATACTATATTTAGTATTTTTATTGTATTACTAAAAAAATATATTTACTTCTTTACAGGGACTAATAACATTAGAAGTATTAGTAATAATAAACGAAGAATAATCGTATTTGAGGCTTAAAAACAATTTGTTTCATAATCATCTTGAAAAGGACTTTACATAAATAACTGTCCCTTAAATGGCTAATAAAAATATGTACCCATTCGTACCTTGCGCCCTATATTTTGTACGTTAGAAAAAATGCATAAAAAATAGGCTCCAACATATAATTTAACAATTTTTAAAAATACGTATTTCAAAGAACTCTACAAGCTAAGATCATGACTTATTTATTTGAATAATTGGAAGAAAAAACAATAATAACCTTGCTCCTTACATTTCGCCAACTCGAAAAATGAAAAATCTACAAACT
This sequence comes from Maratus speciosus, assembly GCA_963932465.1. Lineage (NCBI taxonomy): Eukaryota > Metazoa > Arthropoda > Arachnida > Araneae > Salticidae > Maratus > Maratus speciosus. Next base: position 86,750,672 of record OZ010799.1, on the reverse strand, counting down.
CCGAAAAATGTCTAAATTTTAAGCAAATAAATGTCAATTTTATGCTGTCATCTTTTGGTAACAGGTAAGGACATTTATAGATAATTATTTTATACAGTTTTCATGTTGTAAAGAAGAAGAAAATTATACAAATTTATTAAAATTCGAAGCGTCCCAAAAGGGGTTTTAAAAATTGGTTTAAATGGGCATAAATGGGTTTTAAAAATTTATTTCTTCTAGCGCCTCAATGCTGTACGTTAGCAATTTATAATATTGAAAAGGCATAAACATCCCGTGGATTTATAAATTTAATAATAAATTGAGAAAGACGTACGTCCGTACCATCGGGCCAAACTTAAAGAAAAATCGCTTGTCAATTTGTAAAGAAAATTGTACAGGATAGCAGAAATTAAATAACAGCGTTGCTTATACTTTCAATAATTTTAAGTTTAAGGTTGGTAGATCATTTTCATTTCAGCATAATGAATTATGATAAATTAGCTATTTATGTTATCGAGAAAACATAATTTATGTAAGAATCTTACAGACAGGAAAATGAATTTCCTTGAATGTTTGACCGAACATATAACTAATGGGCATTTAATTATTTTAAAAGCGGCATTGCATCTTAATTTAGTACACATCGCAATGAATATTAATATTCTGAAGTTTTATAAAAGTCTTATTTAAAAACATTACCAAATATATTTCAATGCTTTTATTTTTCATATAGATGGAAAATAGATAGTAATTAGATGAATAATTATTAATGTCATATACGTTTACGTTTACACATTTACAAAAACGAAAAAAATTGAGACTTATTTGAAATATAAAAGTGTGAATAAATCACGATGAGGGACGGTAATTATTTAAAAATAACAAGAAACTAATAAATTAGTCTTGATTAATCACAAATAAAAATTTTAAAGCTGCCCTCAAGTTCACTGCTCAACAAGCGCGAAATTTTCTGACACAATGACGAACTCATTTTTAAACGTATACGTATAAAATTGGCAATCCTGACTGTGGAAACAATTTGGAATCGAATCGAAATGAGTTCTCTATTTTTTGATAAATAAGTTACCTATCGAGATGTAAGCGATTTTGATCACGTGACACGGCGTTTTTCTTCATTCAATGACTGATTATTCCCCTTTTGTCAGGAAATTTAGTTCAAACCGCCCACTTTGACAGTATTTTTTGAAAGATCTATTGCGCTTACAATAAAACTCGAAACGTCTTTTGATCACATAGTTTCTGAATAACAATACCTGCCAGTTTCATACGTTTCCGAATAAAAATTAATTAAAACTTATGTCATAAAGTTTCCCCCTTGGATTTCAGAAGAGAGTTTTGAGATTTTTTCGAAAACAGATAGTGTCAGGTTCTGATGAGCAGATACTATTTCGAATTACTGTATATGATATTATCTTTTTACTTACACATTGTATTCATGTCACTTTCTATGTACTGGGAGGTTTTAAGATCACATTTATTTCATTTCTTGAAATCTTTTGTGTCAGTGAATAGCAGTTCCCCTACCTATTCAAATGCATACCGGAGATAAAGCAGACAAAAGGGTTTCACCATATAGCGAAATAATGGACGTCACAGGAATGTGACAGGTGATGCTCAATGGAGAGAAGTAGACCCTGGTGACAGTAGGAAAACCCCGTTTAGGTTTTTGGGGAGATGCGTAAAATAGCTGAGAGAGGCAGTTGATGCGTGAATCTCGAGATAGGAAGTCACTTTTCCTGAGTAGAGCTCATGGACAGGGCGAGTATTAATTTGGGCATAGGGTATCTTAGAGTATAGAGCAGATGTGTTGGGAGATTAAGGGTAATCTCCGATAAGCCTTTTGCTAACTAAAGTAGTGTGAGAATATAGAATATCTTAATAAGCGGACCCAGTACGTAGAAAGCAAGTTCTTTATGAAACTTAATGTCGGACCGGATCATCTACATCCGACTTCTTAATTGTAAATATTGTTTTGTTATTTGTAATTAATGTGTAAATAAATTGTTAGTTAAGTTTAGTTGAATGAGTTAGTATTCCTTTCGACAATACCCTCATAGCGTGATCGATATCACGTAATCATATCGGTGGTGGCAGCATATCAACAAAGTAAAGGAGGATTCTTCAAAATTGTGTGAACTAAGAGGAAACCTGAAAGATAGTTTGGGTCGAGTTTCGGCAGCATTTTTGCCGAAAACTAATTTTCGGCGTGGAATTTGACCGCTATTCTGAAGTAAAATATAGAAATATATATGTGTCGGGAATCGTAAAAGTGTCCGTTAACCAGAGATGTCCGATATTCAAGAGTGAAAGGTTATGAAAAATTTCAATTACAAATCACTTCAATAATCGTGCCTGCAAGTATCAGGCTTTTCCGCTTAAAAATTAGTCTAAAATTTTCAAATTGTTGTGTATGGAAAAATATTTTTTGAGAAGCGTCCCAACTTTAACAGAGTTTTCTGAAAGAGCTCCTGCCTTTACAAAAAAATGGAAAAAAAAGAAAAAAACCAGTTCGATTGCAAAGCTTCCGAAAAAGAACACCGGCCAATTTTATGCGTTTAAGCACAAAAATGAATTAAAGAATATCTTAATATATTGCAGACTTTTATTCACATATTTCAGTTTTAAGTAAGAGCTGTAGTAGAGTTATATATTGATTCCGAAAAAGAAAAAAAAACCTAACTCTCTTATTATAAAATCTAATATGAAACATAATTTACTTTTAAAATTCTCAAAAATATTTTTTCTCTTTTTGAAAAATATTTTCGAATAAAGAAATGTGAATAAACGCTTTCAATTTCTTTATCCAAATTCAATTATCTTTTTGAAACACATAATATCTTGCAGTGCAATGCACATATGAAATTTTAGAATGACATGTAAAACAATATTCTTGTTACATTCGATGAATTCTGTTGAATATCTAAATTATTAAAATCACTTAGATTTATTCTAGATGTTATTCAATTTCAATGCTTAATATTTTTAGAAGACTAGTAGATATTATGAAGTTAAGTAAGAATTTTTTCGAAACAAAATACTAAGCATCAGATATGTCGGAAACATTTTTAAAATGTAACAGTTTTCTCAGAATGGTTTACGACAGTAAAGAAACGAAAACAAAAAAAGAAGAAAAAAATAGTTTTATTCGTTAATTTTTAGTTACCCGTCAGCTTAGTTAAGACTAAGGACTGACCGAAAACAGGTTTTAAAGACTGAAACCGAATTTTCGTAACCTTCCTATTTTCGCCCGAAAACGAAAATGTCCAAAAAAAATTAAGTAATTAATACATACATAATTATTAATTAATTAAACATGTTTATTAAATATGCATATTTATTAATTAATTATAGGTGTGTCCCTAGTTACCTCTCTTTGCCTCTGACCAAAACTTTTTATTTTCATCTACAATAAAATGTAATTAATTCATCAAAGTCACAGAAGGATTTTCTAATTATATGAATTTCATCTTTTTAAAAAATGTTTTAGGTATACATACTTCGATTTATCTTTTATAATGATTTTTGTATTTGATCGCCTGTTATACTAGAACTTTCTCAAAGAGTATTCGAAACAGCTCTGCGGTTTCAAACTAAATATTTTCTATTACTGTTAAGTCTGCAGCTTTTAATGAGCACGTGAAAAGTGTCTTAAAAGTTTAGTCCTAGATGCATTGCTTGCTTTATCATTTGCACTCACGTCTTGAGTCAGTGATGATTGATATTGGGTGAGTGCAAATTGGGTGAGCTTTTTAAAGTTCATATTGTGTATTTCATGATTGAATCAAGGATGGAATATTGCATTTCGTCTTATGATTTCATTTAATTTCTGCAATTTATTAGTCTATAAAGTTTAGTCAGTTAGTTTAGTCAAATGGTTTAGTTGTTAGCAATAAAAAACATGAGGCGAGAAAAATTATAATAATATGAAATGGGTTATAAACAAGAAAGAAAAATCACGCATCAGTCATAGATTATGAAACACTTTCCAAAATTAAGCGAATATTATTAAATTATTTTATTTTTCATACAATGAAATAAGGTATCTAAATGAGCAAGTTAGATAAATTGCACATTTTTTTCCGTAGACCATAAGGTAACAGACTTTATTTTAATCACTCTGCAAATGAACTATAAATGTTACACACTTAATTTTCACTATCATAGATTCTATAGTGAATCCCATTAACATATAAAAATTATGTGTGAATCCGAGTATATTTACACGAGTTAGAACACAACCAGACAGGCAGATATAATTCAGTTTTGTTGGAAAACGTTAATAGTACGTGATAAATTCCTTATTTTTTAATTTGACATTTTGACATTCTTCAAAGCAAATAATTCAAAGCGGAGTAATTTTCTGTCTATTTTCTTCATAACATTTTATCACCCATATCAACCCCCCCCCCCCACACACACACACACACACAACGAAAAAAAAATTAAAAGAAAGAAAGAAAGGAAAAACTCTTTCAATGTATAGAAAAATATCCGAATCCAAAGTTTATACACTCTCGAAAATATTTTGTTCTGGTCAAACAAACGCTGTGGAACTATAAAGTATGATCGCAGAAACAACTATATTTCTACTTCAGAAATATTGTTTGCATTATTTTATTTCTCAGTGTGTATTTAATGTTTTCTTAGATTTATTCGATACTGAGCAAGAAAAATCTATACATTTATTTGTGCATAAATATCATCAAAACGAAATCATTTAAAAAATTTTATGTTCATTTTACGCTAAGCTATTTTCGATGAAGTATAAATATTTTGTTCTGGTCAAATAAATACAGCCAAATTGTAAAATAAGCCCATTGAACCAGTTGCACATTTGGTCTCGATTATTGCTTTCTTAATTCATTTTCTTATTGCATATTAGTATACTAGCTGAACCGCCCGGCGTTGCCCGACCCGTGATGATAACAACTTTAAATGAACGTCAAATTTGTATGATTTTATATCTTTAACTCCACTTTGTCAGAATTTATATTTTTAAATAAAAAAAACCGCGAAAAAATATTGAATTGAATGTATATGCTGTGTATTTAAACATCGACGAAACACTTAGGTTTTTACTGGTTTCGTCGAAACTTTCACACATTTTATTTTGTAACAAATATTTATACCAGTCCGAACGTTTCAAAATTTTTGTAGATGGTGTAAATTTAGACTATTGAGATGCTCTAAAAAGATTTTTTTAAAATATGGACGTTTAATTAGTTTTAGCGTAGAAAAAATATCGTCTCTGTGAGGCGCGAAGTGACAAGCGTTCACCGGTGTATTTGAACTATTTAAAATCCACATTTTAAAAACCGATTGCACCACCGAATAGAAGAAGGTTTTTGATTTAAGAACATATCTTTAGTTTGTTGGTACCTCTAAAATTGCGGCCTAGAGAGGCGTTACCATAAAGGGAAAACATTTTTCGGAAAAACGACCCTTTTTGAATTTTATTTTCTCAAAGAGTTAACTGCGATTTTTTTTTTTTTTTTTTTTTTTTTTTTTTTTTTTTTTTATTGATTGTGGCATTTGAGACATAAGAGTACGATATTTTGGAATGTGTCTTCAAATTTTAACTGAACCGAGTGGTTCGGTCGATTTAGCCTGAAACAAAACTATTAAAACGTACAAAATCGAAAGGTTGCTTCTTCGCTACTTTCCTATGCGTAATTGGGATTCTAGGCATGCGGAACCCTCTCGGAATGAAGCTGGCCAACGAATTCGGCCAAGACATTAGCATGTACTATGCATATGAAAAATTTCACCCAATCGGTTAAAAAATTCGAGAGTTACAGCATGACAAAATTAAGATATAAATATAATATAATATAATATAATATATATTTCCCGAAGTGTTTTTCTTCGGACGGCTGCAATAGGTAGCGTTTTACTTTTTGTAATGAAAGCTACCTAAAAGTATTCACCATTTTGGCCACCACTGTATATATAGGGGAACATAAAAAAAAAAAAAAGGTTGTTTAATGAAATATATGTAAACTCAACTGAGCCACCCTTTGGAATAATGTTTGTACCGTTGGTGACTTTCCGGCTTATGTTGAATTTAGAAAAATTCCTCGAATGAACGGGGACCCCGAAATAAAGCTGTGCTTCCCGTAGCTTTAGAGGTTAACACGGCCCTGGCTAGACGGCTCTCTCTATAACTCTGATTTTACATGCAAGTATTCGGCAAAAATATATTAGCCAACAGCTGTGTACCATTCCTATAAAATCAACCTCCGAACTATTGATCGCATTTGATGTTCTTTCATTTCTGCATTCAAGTTGGAACCACTGTTATGCAGCATCTTCCACTTTGGGGCCCAACTGCCTTATAATTTATACATTTACAATTTTTTTTAAATATTCTTTGTCTATAAAGAACTAATCACACATATTTGAAGTTTGTAATTGTATATGTTAGTCGGATTTTAAAAATTAATAGCGTGTGATATTGTGTCAAATGTTAGTGGAAATCTGTAAAAACCGAAGTTCCTCTAAACATACTAAGGCTGTTCTAAACTGCTCTGCTCAACAAGCGCAAAACGAGTTGACACATTTACAAATTCATTTTTTAACGGAAAGATATAAAATTGGAAAGCCTGGCCATGGAAGCGATTTGGAATGGAACTATGTTTTCCATTTTTTGGTCAATAAATTACTTATTGAGTTATAAGCGATTTTGATCAACAAACACGATTTTCGTCCTTTCTTGAGTGATTATTCTTCTTTCGCGTGGAAATTCGCTTCCAAACGCCCACTTTGACACTATTTTCTGAAAGATCTATTGCATTTGCAAAAAAAAAAAAAAAAACAGCTCGATTACATAGTTTCTGAACAACAACACCTGCTATAGTTTAATGCATTTCCGAACAAAAATAAAATAAAACTTATGTCATAAAGTTGACCTTTTGGATTTGAGAATAGCCTTAATGTTTCGATAAGATGAAAGAAAACTATTTGAGACACTCTTTTTACCCAAACAATAATAAAAATAATAATCTTTGTTCTTTTTACGCGACTGAAAAGAAGGGTTATGTGTTTCCCGCGTATCTGTGTATGTGGATTTCTTTATAACCTCGAAACATATCCCAACGGCTGGATGGATTTTAATGAATGAGGTCTCTATCGATTCGTCTTAACGGCCCAATGGTTATAGACTAGGTTTTGTTTTTATACATTCAAAATGGCGGCCGTAAAATACAAAATGGCGGTAGAGACGAAAAAAAAAATTACGCACCCTATTGAGTGGCATATCATTGGATAAGTCTTTCAAAATGAAGACGATGTTTCATTGACTATTTTACAGTCAGAAGCTCCGTTAAAATATTATACAACCTGGAAGTTGTGTAGTTAGGATCTCTAGCTTTACTGAAACTCTAACCATCATAGACATCTATAAACCTAATCAAAACAGTGTTTATAGATAGGAACTAACAATTAAACACAACTTAAAAGTCATGAATACAAGTAAATAAAACAACTGGTAAGTAATATAAACAAGTAATATAAAAAAATATTTTAAGTCAATTCCTACTTAGGTCAATAACAGATTTTTTTTTTCTTCCATTCTTCTTTTCTCTTGAGTGGCGCTTAAAATGCCTTGATCAAGAAGAGGGCTCTCTCGGTCTTAAAATATCTTGATCAAGAAGAGGGCTATCTCGATTATTGAAAATTAATTAATTTAATTTAATTAATGAATTAATATTTGAAAAAACTGGATTAACATCAAGTGCCATCCACTACAAGTTTAAAAAAATTATTTGAGCTTGATTGGATGAATAATAAGTATTTTATTAATGATTGAAAATTTGGACAAGATATATATAGCGAGAGTGTGAGCTAATAGTAGGAATTTAATTAATTTGTTCGCTTTTTACGCAGTCGGGTTTTTTGATTTTTTAAATTTAATTGTTTATTTTAAAATGTTTTTGATAACGTGTTTTTTTATAGCACGATAGCCAATTTATAGCCAAATCAACATTTGCAGTTTTTACAAATTAAAAATTTATTTTGTTTATTTTCATTATAACTCAAGTTCTTGTTCTTGTTTTTTAAAATATAAAAATTACTCTTTTCTTTCTGTCTTTATTATATGAGTAACCATTTTAACGACTCGACATGGTAACACAAAAACTATGTAGGAAATATTTCTAGATAATAAAAAGAAGAAGTAAAAGCCTTTCTTTTAACAATCTTCATAAAATCTCACATAACATCTTCACAAATCCAAGTATTAGTTCCACATTTTTCGTTTTCTATTTCCTGCCTAATATTTTATGGTACATAGTTGGCAAAAAAGAATAGGAACATTGGAATATATCGAAAAGTCTCAGATACCAAAGTTTGTAGGTTCTTGAAAATCTTTTCTTCTGGTCAAACAAATGCAGCAGAACTGTAAAATATATCCATTGAAACAATAATATTTTTTATCCAGAAAAGACATATTTGTGATAGCGTCTTTATTTATTTATTTTTATTTGGTTTTGTTTGCTATCATGAAAATATATAAATAATGCAATATCAATAAATAATTGTTTTATTGAAAAATTTTGTTTACGTATCAGAGTGTTTAACCCTAGATCTACCGGGAATTTTATTCAAGTTTTAATAAAACGTTCTACACCAGAATTTTTATTTAAAACTATTTAACTTATTTATTTACCTTATTTTTGTCTGGTTTATATACTTAGTTTATTTTAAGGAAATTTCTGGTTTGAATGAATATTTTGTATGTACCTGTCGGGTCCAATGGACCCGTCTGGTAGACGGAGGGTTAATAACTATAAGATTGTAACTAAATACGGTACCACTTAGTTATCCCGCTGACCAAAAATCTGTCGCCAAATGTCAATAATGGTTGATCGTAAATGTCACATTTACTTGGTTTTAAGCAAGTTACACGTGTTTACGTCATCAAGTGATTTTTATTTTGACGTTTTATTTGTGTTTTTATTAATGTTATACTAATTCCTTTGTTCTTTCGTTATTTAAAATAAAAATTATGTCAATTTGTATAATTTGGCGAGTAATTTGGAGATTTATATAATTTGTCGAAATGGGTCGACGGGAGACGTAAATAGTACCCTAAATACTGTCACAAATATTGAGTCATTTCATTTTACAGATATAAGTTAGAAAATGATAAATACACCAATATAATGAACATTAGAACTGAAAGTTTACAACGTGAAATAATTTTATTTCAATTGACCGCTTTATCGATTACCATAGATAATCTGTTACGCCATTCTCCGGCTGCGGAACAAACCATTTTTAAAAGGTAATCTGCCCCATTCACACAATATGGAAGCTTTAAGCGAGTCCAAACCTCTAAAATCGCGTTTAGTTAATTAGCCTTTAAAAAATTAGCCTCTAAAATAGTCGAGATGCAATAGCCAAATCTGATGGCAAAAGTGGTCAATCTCCCTGCATGATAAACTTCGGAAAATTGACATTGGATCAAGCCTGTATTGATTTGACTCGGTGCGATGGTGAAGAATCTTGCTGAAATATCCAATTCTTTTTGAGATACAATATATGTGTATTTGAGATACAATATGTATGCATATGGCAATAAATGTGTAGCCAATATACATATTATTTATAACATTCCGCATTGGTTACCTCTGTATCAATGGATTTCAAAGTTAGTTTTCAATTCTTTTGCATTGCAGCCCAAACATTAATAGAATTCTTGTTTTGAAAGCATTGAGCATTTCGAGGTTAATAACAGGTTTTCAGGTATATCACCAAAGGTTGCTGAATATACGACATCAGTATCAGCATTATAACAGTAAATAGCTTCTCATCAGAAAATACAAGGGGTGATCAAATGAAAAGGTACGAAACGACACGGTGAGTACAAATGTAGACGTTATTTAAAATATTCACCATAGGCCTGAGCACAACGATCCCACTGATGAACAAGCCGCAGGATTCCTTGTTCCTAGAATTCCTGTGGCCGTGACGAGACCCAGTCCTTCACAGCGTCCTTGAGTACGTCGTCTGAGTTGAAAGGCTTTCCTTTTAGGTGTTTCTTCAGTGGACCAAACACATGGAAATCGCAGGCGACATGTCCGGACTGTGGGGCGGATGGTCCAACGTCTTCCACTTGAACTGGTCTCGGGTCATCACCCAGACTCTCACGGTCTGCACGAAAATGGGCACTCCATTTTCTGACAGACTTGTCAGAGACACATTTCTCCCCGTAAACTGTCACCTCCGGCGACGAATAGATGCCGGTTTCTCACCTTCCGCTGTCAGAAATCGGATAACACCTCTCTGCTTCTCAATCGTCGAATTTTGCAACGCGAACGCCATCCTGTCCTCATAATGACTGCCGCATCATTTGGACGCCACTTTTGATAAGAGCCTCTGCTCTCTACTGCGCATGCGGGCACCCGCGCATGCTCCGATCCCAGTCAGAGACTCCAATCGCATCCCGAGATGTCTCGCTACGTTCTCCCATGGCGGAATATGCAAATATTTAACCGTTACGTTTTTACGTCGTTTCGTACCTTTTCATTTGATCACCCCTTGTATTATCCTCCCAACGCTTTTGCTACCATGCCGCTTTTTGCAAATCCTTGCATCACTGATACCTTTTCCTTATTTCTGCGGTAGTCAAACTTTGAACTGTTCTTTTGCAATAAGGGGAAATTCAGGTCTTTGTGTATGATAACTTCCATAGTTCTGTAACTTGCGTTCTTCTCAGCAACCATTTCTTTCTTTTTGCAGAACGTTGTGGATTTCTTCGTATCTTTTCATGAATTCTTTTGATGAGCTCATTTGTAAGAATTGAGCTCGGACAACCAGACCTTAGTTGATCTTCGCAGTTATTAGTAGCCAATAAGTCATTTATAGTTCTATATATAAATGCCCTATTAAAACCAAGGCATTTTAATCTCTAAAGGATTTTACTTGCAAAAAATCCACGACCAAAGAGCTGTTTAACTGTCATCCTTTTGGCTTTCATCTTTAAAATAATTAATTTTTTTTTCTTTCTATAAAAATCGCCTGCACTAATAAAAAACTGTCAATAGCAGAAATAGAAAGATAAATTGTTTTAACAAATGATTAAAATTAATTCTTATTTTTGGCGGTGTAACAGTATTTTGTAGTCGCCCTGTGTATTATATATATATATATATATATATATATATATATATATATATATATATATATATTACTCACCACGATACTTTAATCATTTTACGTCCATGCTTTATTGCTACACACTTAATACACATACATATAATCATTATTACGAACATATATACAGCTTATAACATGCATATCTCATATAATACTTAATACGAGGATCAATAAAAAAAAGGTAGCAGCATTTGAAAAGTGATTATTGTGTAGGGACTACTCTTTCCTCCGAGTGGAGTTAGATGGGCCTTGTTGTCTCACAGCGACTGTGTTGGTAGGTAGTGTAAATTCGCATGCGCAACAGAGCGATCGAAATCGCAAGACCCTTAGAACGTGGTCTCAGTTATGACACTTTGACATGGTTAAGTGAAGCCATCCGACACAAACGCCCTAGGATGTTGAGTGATGGTGTCATCCTCCTGCATGACAATTCCAGTCCCCAGACTGCTTTCCAAATTCAAAAATTGCTACAAAAGTTCAAGTAGGAAATCTAAAACCACCCCAACACAGTCCAAATTTGGCACCCACTGACCTTTTTTATTTTACATAAATTAAAGGAACACTTATCTGGAACAAGGTTCCAGAAAAGCTGTCGAAAACTGGCTTAGTGGACAGGTGCGTGATTTCTACGAAGCCGGATTAAAGAAGTTCGTCTTGCGTTCAGATAAGTGACTAAATAGATTTAGTGATTATGTGGAAAAGTGATCGGTAAGTATGCCTCTTAATTCCTTTTTGTATTTTCTGTCTATTTTTAAAAAAATAATGTTTTATTACCCTTGTAACCATTTTTTTAAATCCATCTTCGTACATACATACATATACAGGGTGTCCATAATTAAACGACCCTACTTTAAAGTTTTCTACAGACAAAACCATTGTTCATAAAGTTGTGAAATTTGGTGAAAGACATAATAAAGAGATGTGAATTTATATTAGCAAAAAAAAAAAAAAAGAAGTTCAAAATTTCCCCACCAGAGGTCTATTTTTGATAAAATTGCACATTTAGCATTACGATAGTTTAGAAATTTTATTTACAGGGGGTCCATAATTAAAAGACTCTATTTTAAAGTTGTCTAGAGACGAAACTATTGTTCATAAAGGTGTGAAATTTTGTGGGGGACATAATAAAGGTATGGGAAATTGTTTGAGCGAAAAATATTTAAGAGGCTGTCTTTTAAGGCTGTTCTCAACTGCTCTGCTCAACAAGCGCAAAACGTTTTGACACATTCACAAATTCATTCTTAAGGGTGTATTCGAAAAAATATTTTTCTACCCTCAACAGCTCGAAATTTTCTGAGACATTTTCAGACTCATTTTTAAAGGTAAAAACACGAAACTTGCTGGAGTGATTTCTGAAGACATGTTTAACGTGCCGTGTGATTTCATTTTCAGCTCAATTAAATAGAATTTGATTTTTAAACAATTATTTTCTCAGGATGACCATTTTTTTCATTCCCAGATCGCCCGTTTTGGAAAATTCGGTTCAAAACGCCAACTTTGAGAGCGTTTTTTACAGCATTTTCTGCATTTATCAAAAAATTAAGAAGCACGGCACATTATATAGTTTCTAAATAAGAGAATTTCCCAGTTGGGTGCGTTTGAGAGCAAAAACGAATTTTAAAATGAATCACAAAATGAGCAGTTTGGATCGGAATACACCCTAACGGAAAGATATAAAATTGGAAAGCCTGACCATGGATGCGATTTGGAATCGAACTGTGTTTTCCATTTTTTGATCAATCAATCACCTATTGAGTTATAAGCGATTTTAATCACGTGATACGGCATTTTTCTCCCCGTAATGACTGGATTCTCTTCTTTCGTTCGGAAGTTCGATTCAAAATGCAAACTTTGACAGTATTTTCTGGAAAATCTATTGCATTTACAAGAAAACGGAAAACACAGTTCGATGACATAGTTTCTGAATAACAACATCTTCTAGTTTCATGCGTTTCCGAACAAAAATGAATTAAAACTTATGTCAGAAAGTTGACCCTTTGGATTTGAGACCAACCTTAACGAATTACACATTTAGCAATAGTATAACAAATATTGTTATAAGAAAACATGTTCCGCGTGGTGGTCATCATTTTCAGATACCATGTGTTTCAGATACCGCAGTGTGCTCTGGGAAATGTTAGGAACATGCCGTGAAAGGCTGTCTTTAGAATCGGGTTAAGTTAATAAATAAAATTTCTAAACTATCGTAATGCTAAATGTGTAATTTATTAAAAATCGCCCCCTAGTAGCGAAAGTTTGAACTTTTTTTTTCTTAAACGAATTCCTATCCTTTTGTAATGTCTTTCACCAAATTTCACAACTTTATGAACAATAGTTTTGCCTGTAGACAACTTTAAGTTGGGATCGTTTAATTATGGACACCCTGTATATACAATATTTATATTGTATATGTATCATCGTATGCACGTAACCAAGACTGCCAGTTAAATACCACAATTGAATTTTGAATGCAAATTAGTTTTTTGGATATTCAATAAATATTCATATTATTTAATTGTAGAAATTTTGTATACAAAGGACGGAAATTTTACTGTACTAATATAGTGGTAACCCTTCATGTAACTTAGTTACAGTATAGATGGTAAACAAAAATGGACTGAACGTTGTGGAAATTCAAAAGCAATTAAACGGTGGCAGCTATTGGTATTACTACTGCAGATGTGTAATGTGTAAATTCGGTATTTTTTTTATTACGCTTTTTTGTTTTAGTTCCATGTATAAGTGACAGACGGTTCTGTGCTGTCGAAAACTGCTAGAACAATTAAGCTAAAGTATAACAATTGAACATCAGTTAAATTTTAACCTTCATCCTGTTTAGCTTATTGAAACATAAAATAAATAAATAAATAAATAAATAAAATGTGTTTTTAAATTTAAGTTTATTTTAAGAATTATTACAGTTTGAGACTCTGTATCGACATCTATTGGCAATAGTTGGAACTAAAGACAGGAAGAGTAGTAAAGAAATCCCTCATTTCATCCATTACTCTCATGTAATAGTAGCTGTCATCATTTCCTTGTTATTAAATTTTCAAAACATTCTGCTCAGTTTAAGTCATCCTGTATAGATAACAGTATGCAAACAATAACTTAGCGATAACTTTGCATCTCCTTATTCCACATGCTTCTAAATAACTTTGAAAAATTATCTTTCTAAGATTACGATTCAACATTATTTTTTCAAATACAATAAACTCTGTCCAAGGTGGTCTTTATGTAAAACGAAAATCTGTCTAACTTGGAAAACTTTTTAAGTCCTGCAGAATAATTTCCCTTTTGCTCACGTGTTTCCACGGCTTGATTCTACGGAATCAAGACTGACACTTTTTTCCCCGTTTTAGACCTTAATAAAGATGTCCGGAGGGGACATTTATGCTCTACTGACGTTCTTTCCACGTCTGAGAGTTCCCTTAGGCTAATGTCAGACAAACGTCTATTTGCATGCTTTTTGTTTCAACATGAAACAGAAACACCTTCGCTAGTAGGGTTTCTTTTTCAAGTTGAAACAAAAAGCGTGCAAATAGACGTTTGTCTGACATTAGCCTTAAGGATAAAATATACTGCGTTTTTCTAAGCGGTACCTTTCGCATAGTAAGGATGTTTTTTTTTATGTGGTCAGTCTTCAGAAGCTTGTCTAGAGGTCAGCGGTCAGCAAGAAGAGTCCTGATATGTTTATCTCCGCCTTTTCCTTTTATTGAGACTCTCTTTTCTTTTGTTCATGACGCCATAACGCTTGGAAAAGAAAGGCCAGGAGAAAGAATTACGAGATTTTTCTTTGCGATCCCACATAAATGCACCTTAAGGCTGCATACAGATGCGTGTTTTGCCTCCTTCTCTAGTTTTTGTGGCAAATCTTTTATTCTGAACGGTTCTGCGGTTACCCGACGACCCCTTGCTTTTTCTAGCTTATTATTAGTCTCGGCGGCGGTTGGGGGTGGGTCAACCGCCGCGGCGAGCGGCCCATCTTCGTCCGCAACCCTTTATTCTTCTACTCTACTCCGACTCTTTTGCGGAAGCAAGATTCCCAGGAGATAAGGAGATCGACTCTACTTGAAGAAAAGGTTCCACTTTTGCAGGACATCAGTCCCTTTCCTTTTAAAGTCATTAAAAATCAAAGACACCGAGTAACCACAACAAACGATGCCGACACTGATAACAGTTAGAAGGATTCGTTTCTTGTGGCCACGCGGTGTCTTAGATTTTTAATGACTTTAAAAGGAAAGGGACTGATGTCCTGCAAAAGAGGAACCCTTTTTCATCAAGTAGGGTTGAGCTCCTTATCTCCTGACCCATTGTTGATTCCCCTCATTCTCTTGTGAATAAACCGCAGAATGGTCCTGAACAAAAGATTTCCATGAAAACTGGAGAAGGATGGCAAAATACGCGTCTGTGTGCAGCCTTAGGCAGTTAAAAAGGCGATCACTCGCCAATTTACAATGCAATTTTAGAACTTCTCATAATGTTCCTTTCTCGTGAACAATTCTGTTAAAAAAAATCAATAACAACCCTTCATTATTACCAAAGTTGCAATCAAATAATCGTTTTGAGATTGGAGTAAAACACTGTATTTTTAACTGAATAAATGGATTGCTATGGTGCACAAAATCTATTTGCTGTGCTCTATAGTACTATCTACTCTAAAAATCTCTCCGATTTATTTTATTTTATTTTATTTTTTAAACGCCCTGTATTTTGCTGATTCTTTAATCTTTAGAAAATAGAATGACCAGAAATACAAAGAAAAATATTTTTTTTTATGCTGGCATTGCAAAAATATACGATAAAATATATTTTATTTATCTATTTTGAAAAGGATAGAAAATATTTCCCAAAAAAAGAAATAAAAATCATTGAAATAGTTTGAAAATTATTCGAGAATTCGTCACCTTACCGATATATGTGGCATTTTCCTTTTTTGGCGGCATTTGGCGATAAGCAGCGACATAAATAAAAAGAATCGGTCTGTGAAATGAATTATGACCACTGTATATCAAAAGAAAATATTTTATATCTTATTTATTGAATAATTTTCCCCTTGAATTGATATTTTTTTCATTTCATTTTTATATCTTTCACATTTGGTGTTTGGAACATTCTTTCCTTAGTGAAAAAGGCATTTTAAAATAGTGCTTTCTAAAAGGAAATAAAGTAAACATTAAAAATAATAGTTATGATAATAATAATAATTACTAGATAGTACCCGTCAAGATTTGATGATAAATAACTTGAATGTTCCATTAGAAAAATACTTGGATTTTTAATTAGTTGCTTTTAAATTAACTATTGAAATCGTGACAAATTTTGTATATTGCATAAGTTATTCCTATTTCTTGAAGGCGAGCTAGAAGGTGCTGTCAATCTAACCTATTGAATGAAGTGAAAGAACTTTAACTTTATAATTTACAACCAATTATGCTTGCCTTTTATCAGAAATTTACCAAAAAAATACTGGGCAGAGCATTTATTTTTACTATGGTCTCTCTTTCTTTTTCTCTCTCTCCTTTTTTTTTTTTTTTTAAATAGCAATATCTATTTTTATTTTTATTTTTTTAACTACACGACCTTTAAAAGCTGCCATGAATTTTATTTATACCAGTCTCATTCTCTAAAAGCCTAATTTTGAAACTTGATGCAACTACACTGTAAAAGAAAATCTGTAAAGTTACTAAAGTTTTTCTAGGAAACTGGGATTCCTAGAACATTTTATGTAACAACTACAACAAAAATTCCTGTAACAGCGTCTGTCACAGGAAATTTTCTTGTTGCCCCAACATAAAAAGTTCTAGAAATCACAGTTTCCTAGAAAAACTTTAGTAACTTTACAGATTTTTTTTTTTTTTTTACAGTGTAAGGATTTATAATATATATTTTTTTATTACTTGAATTTTATTATACTTTTTTCTTCATTTTTTAAATATTAAACCATGGATATCAAGATAATTTATTTTATGGTTCGTTTATGAATATTTTCCTTTCTTTCCGACCCAATCGCGCCCGTTGGCCTAATCGTTCGGAGTTTTCGTGGTTTTCTTCGAGTCATGGATTTCCATGCGTAAATATGGGTTAGGTTCCCTTAGAAAGACCCCCACGAAGGGCACTCCCCCCCCCCCTTCGGCCTATATGCCTAGAGTAGATAATCGGCCATCAAAAAACCAACCAACCTTTCTTTCCGTTTTATTTATTTACTTTTTTTTTTTTTTTACGGAAAAGTATGGTAAACTTTTCTTACTGACTCACACACCTATATATTCTTGATAATGGTCAGAAAATATAAACAAAAGTTGTTGACCAGCTCAGTTTATTTATTTGATAATTACATGCAAAATATTTTATGTTAAATATTTTAAATATAAAACTATTATTATTTTCAAAATATTTTTGAGTGTTAAATTTTATTTAATGATAAACTATTTAAATAATAATAATAATAAAAACAAAATTATATAACTTTTCCCCTTAATAAAATTTGTCATTATCGGAATGAATTATCGCCAAAAATGGTACAGAAATTATGTTTTCGGGCGTTGGGCTGGAACCTGCGTCGTCTACAAAAGTTCAGAGCTTGCTCTTCCTTTCCTCTAAATGGAAGATTTAGTAAATTTAAATTCACGCATGCGCAAATGCGTGAATTTTTGACTGATCTTACAGAATCAGGTTTACGTTTTAATATATATGATAATTGTAATTATTATTATTATTATTATTGTTATTATTATTATTCATCCTATAATGCCAAGATTTTTTTTCACACGAAAAGCAATACTTTTTAATTTGAATTAAAATATATGCTAATTTGAATTGCTGAAAATAGTAAATTAAAACTTTAAAAACTTTAAAACAGTAAAATATACAAACTGTTTACATATTTCAACTCTACCCGAGTCATTTTCAAAACAAATAAATAAAAATATTCTAAAATTGCACGGCCTATGAAACGCCATCATTCTAATTTTCCCGCTACTCATTCATATTGTGCACGTTATTTACTTTTTTATTCTACTTAGATGTTTATTTTTATTTTCGTAACCATTGAGTAACTCGAGCCATAGTTTTGGTAAGTTAAGGGATGCTGCATCATTACATATTGAACTAGCCGTCCTTGGCAACCAGTTTGGTCACCCTTAAAATTTATGTTTGGGAAAGCATGCTAAACATTATACCGTGTTACCTTTATTCATAATTTAATTTACTTGGACTTCCTTAAATCTAATTAATATAATCCATTAAGCTAAAATTAGTTTTTGTTGCATTAAAATATCTCAATTTGTTGATTTCCTGTAAGCAAGTAAACCCTGTTGGTTTATAATGGAAGTCTATGGGAATTTGGCAAAATATTAGAGATATCGCCAAGTTGACTTCACTTTTGGCGATTAATTTTCGTTTCCAAATTTTGCGATATATCGCCAAGTTGGCAACAAACTTGGTGGAATTCGGTGACAGAACAGGGTACCCCCTATCGTAACCCCTATTATAGCTATGGCGATGCTTTAAATGCTGTTCAATAACGTTGAGATGCGTTTCATTCGGGCGTTGCCAATAAACAATTAACAAATAATCGCGTTTTCCGTGCCACGTCCGATAGCGTAATATATATATAGATTTTTGTTATATTTTGTTATAGATTTTTTTAGGATTCCGTACTTAAAAAGTAAAAAACGGAACCATTATAAGATCACTCCTGTGTCTGTCTGTCACAGCCACTTTACTCGTAAACTATAGAACGTGGAAAGTTCAAATTGGGGGAAATAATAAAGACTATTGATCCACATATTTACAGATTAATAAATATTCATAAACATATTTAGGAAAAATGTATAGGGCTAATTAAGTTACTTGAAAAAAGAAATCTTTCCTTTGTATATCGTGTGGGGTATCGTGTGAAAGCTCTTGTAACGCTGAACTCAAAAATACATTTTTTTTTTTTAAATTTTCGGTATTATATTTTCAAAGTTATGGTCGGAAATGTAGTGCAAAAATATGTCCCCCCCCCCCCCATCTAATTCCGAATCTACTGAAACTAAAATTCTGAAAAAATTAGAGGTAGTAGACGTTAGTTTAAACCTTGCATGAAAATTATAGCATTTGCCATAGGGCACTTGGTTTTTGAGAAAATCGCATTTTTCCGTTACACACACATTTCGATGTACGGGCATTCAGCAAAAGTGTTGAGCAGCGCTAGAGGTACGTATCGTAGCAGAAGTATAAAACTATTGTTGATCATGAATTTCATAAAAAATCGTCGGTAATTAGCCGAGATATTAACCGTTAAAGACACGGACGGTTTGGACATACATAATGACAGGGACGGCGTACTCTATGCTCCATCGTTTTTAAAGCCTAGATAACAAATTTTAAGGATATATTTGTGTAATGCAATGCCCAGTAGCAGTATAAAAGCAATAAACGTCAAATTGTTAAAAACAGATTAATTTAATGAGAATTAATCACATAAATACTATGGGATTCGCGACTTGTTTGCATTGAGTGGCTCTCTCAATACACATACTATGTCTTTAAGGGTTAACTAAAAATCTGTATGGAAAAACGCGACACAGACCAAAGCGGCGTTGCTACTTTGCTACCTCCTTTCGAAGCTTAGCAAAATGCCAAGTTTAAACTTTGAACAAGGGTTTTGTTTTAGATACACTGTAAAAAGAAAAGACTATTACGACGCTGAATTTATTTTTATGAAATGCCAAATGAAGTTTAAATATGCACTATTTTTTTTTTTTTTTTTTGTCAGTGCCGTATTAAATTCATCATGAACAGATTTGGATAAGATTTAAATAAGATTTATACAGAATAGCAATATTTGATATTATTTAGGCTTCATATCCCATTGAACTTTTACGGTATACCCATTCATACTTTTCTAGTATATATATACAGCTATACGAAACCCTACGTTGTATAGTTTTTACGAAGTCTTATTTTTCTTTAAAAACGATTGTTTTAATAATACAATTCAAAATGCATATACTTATAGTACGGAACCCTATGAGTGCTAGTAATTCTCGCACTTGACTGTTTATTTACAGATTGTTACAATCTCTTTGGTTTCTATTATAATGGATGTATACGTATAGTATAGACTGAAGGGAAAATTATCTTGAAATTTATTTAGATGGTTTCTTCTTGATATAACACTGAAATGGCTGGGGGTTTTCTATTATATTTATTATCAGTTACATGCTCCTTTTTTCTATACTTAAATTCCCCGCTAGTCATACCAACATTACTTACCAGACAATGTTATGTTAACAGGGAGTTAGTAGGAATACTCTATAGAAAGTTAATAGCAATAGCAATAATAATAATATTAATATTAATAAAATTAACTTACCAAAACAATGGCTCGAGTTACTCAATGATTACGAAAATAAAAATAAACAAATAAGTAAAATTAAAAATATAATAATGTGCATAATATGAAAGACTGTCACCTTTGAGTCGCCAAAAGTAAGAGACGTCACCTTTGATATTTATTTAAAATACTTTTATACCTCCTTTTATATTTTAAAACTCATTCTCATTACATAATTATTTTTTAATCCTTTATTAAACTATTCGTTTTTACAATATTCATTCCCTTTATGAACAGCTGTATAAATAATAGTAGCAACTGTTTTGTGATAACTTGCTAATGAAAAAGGTAGTGAGATGTCACCTTTGATAGTTATTTAAAATACTTTTATACCTCTTTTTATATTTTAAAACTCGTTCCATATTTATTTTTTTAATCCTTCATAGAACTATTCATTTTTTGTAACATTCATTTTCTTTATAAATAGCTCAATAAATATTAGAAGCAACTGTTTTCCGATAACGTGCTAATAAATGATGTAAGGAGAAATCACCTTTGGTATTTATTAAAAATACCTTTATACCTTCTTTGATATTTTGAAACTAATTCTCATTGAATATTCATTTTTTTTTTAATCCTTCACTAAACTATTCATTTTTCAAAGCATTCATTCCTCTAAAAACAACTGTCTAAATAATAGTAGCAACTGTTTTGGAATAACTTACTAATGAAAGATGTAGGCAGAAGTCAGCTTCGATATTTATTTAAAATTCCTTTTATATCTTATTTTATATTCTAGAACTAATTCTCACTACATATTATTTTTTAATCCTTCGTTAAACTTTTTTTTTTTTTTTTTTTGTAACATCCATTATTTCTATAAACAGCTCTGTAAATAAAAAGAGAAGCTGTTTTGTAATAACTTGCTAATGAAAAATGTAGAGAAAAGGCACCTTTGATATTTATTTAAAATACCTTTATATCTTATTTTATATTTTAAAACTCATTCTTATTACATATTCATTTTTTAATCCTTCATCAAACTATTCGTTTTTTAATAACACCCATTCCCTTTATAAACAGCTGTATAAATAATAGAAGCAACCATTTTGCGATAACTTGCTGAAGAAGCAGCTAAGGAGAAGAAATCGTCTGCAAGAAAAATAACAATTCTTAAAGAAAAGTACTTTATCTGCAATTTATTGAATATTTTCTTTGTGAGGAATCTTTTCTCTTTTACATTTATTTCTTACTTATTCTTACTGAACTGAAAACTAAACACAGTTTTTGAATTCTCTTATTTTAAAAATATATGTGGTGATACAGCAAGAAAAATATTTTGTTGAATGAATTTTCGAATTTATGTAATGTAATTTCACATTTATCAAGCTTTATTTACTTATTATTTTTCAAAGATAATTTTTTCTAATTTCTTTTTAAGTTGTAAATGATGATGACAAATGGAAAATATACCACTTGTAGAATTTAATTTACAGATTACATGAAGAATACATGGTGAATTGTATTAATCATGAAAATGTAAATAATATTTTTTGAAATGTTTAATTCGAAAGCATATATTTAGTATTTTTTTTTTTTTAATGGAGAGAAGGAAAAATATTTTTATGCGTTTGATTATAATTATCCCCATTTTGATATCTGCATGTGTAATAACATATATCTATATATTTTACTCAATATTATTATATCATGGGCGATTTCAAGGTCACGTGTAGGAAAATCAGAGACTAAATTTAATTTTCATGACAACTTTTGCAATTATAAAATGCATTTAATTTTTTTTTTTTTTTTTTTTTTTTTTTTTTGCTGGCCCAGAGTAAGTACTCTACTTATGTGATATTATAAACAGCAAAATTTTCATTCCCGGTTTAAAATGAAAAAAAAATCTATATATATCTATATTACACGCTATCATATGTGGCACAGAAATCGCGATTATTTGTTAGTTGTTTAATGGCAACGCTCGAATGTGTTGACAGATATTACGAAATATAATCTCCAAATGAAGGCTATAAAATAAATCAAACTCAGTAAATTACTTTTCATCTATCAACATGATTCATAAAAGCAATTATGAAAAGAACTTGTTATTCAAACAAGGAAGTTTACGATTCTAAATAAATACTTTACATAAATATTCCATCGCATATCCAAGAAATTAAGATATTTGAACAATCAATAAACCAAACTGTTTTAGTTACTATAAATATAAATAATGTAATATTAAGATTAATGATACTAATATCCTGTTTTTGCCTTCAATAATGTATAATATATGTCTTTTACATTTATTTGTATTCTCGATTCTCAAAAGGAGAGATGCGGTGATTTTTATGCTGCAATTGTAACTAATTAAAATTCTGTTTCTTTTTTTAAAAGTTCAATCTACATTTTTCTTTACAAGTCACAAAAGAAATCACGCGTGCTCAAAAACAACACAGAATATTATAGCATTAGCAGTGAATCAGAATGGGAAATGACTTGACTTTACCGATCATATTACCCTGATGATGGATTCCAGATAAACAACGGATATAAAACATAAATACAAGGTAAGCCAATTTTTTCTTACCTATGCTTCGCTTTTATAATTGAGATATGAATAAATAATAAACTGTGAGGAACAACGAATTTCGCGCAAACACTTTGTTGGATAAGTTGAAATACGTCTAACAAAATGATTATGAGACCGAAAAGTTTGTCTCAATAAAGCCATCGTCATTAAATGATAAAAATAAAAATATGGTAATCCAATAAGGGTAATTTATTAGAAGGGAAAAATACAACAAATCTATAACAATATTGTGGCTTCTATAAAAGACAACAAAACCGTTAAAAAATTGAACGCATACAACTATACAAATTGGTGGTTCAACGTTGAAATGTTGTTGATTCGGGATGAGCTAATTGAAGTTATTACGGAACAGGCTCCCACTACATTGACCGATGAATGGACAAAGAAAGATAGAAAGGCAAGAGCTTTAATAAATTTGTCCATCGACAATAGTCAAATAGTGCATGTCAAAAATTTAAATTCAGCTAGGCAAACATGGAACTCACTGAAACAAATTCATGAGAGATCTAATCTCTCTAGTAAGCTATATTTGTTGCGAAAACACTACAGTACAAAGTTAATTGAAGGTGGCAATATGACAGCCCACATAACAAAAATTTTAGAATTAGTGGACAAACTGTTAGCCATAGGAGAAAATATAACTGACTAGCACATTTCGGCACTACTGCTGTGCTCCTTGCCACCGTAATACGATACATTAGTTACTGCCCTGGAGGCTAGAGACGAAACAGAATTAACTGTAAACTTTATAAAAAGTAAGCTACAGACGAATATACTCGTAGGATAGATAATTCTGAAAATTCCGAAACCAGCACAAAAGCATATAAAGCACAAGGAAAATTTAATAATTCAGAACACAAAAGAGGCAATAATAAGTACTGCTCACACTATAAGATGAAAAACCACACGAATAAAGAGTGCCGGTTTCTAAAAGGAAAAAACAATAGCAGTCACACAAATAACAGACACTATAAAAACAAAAACAATTCAACATCACAAGTTTATGAGGAAAATAACTTATATAAAAACGCGGAACCTGAAGAAAGAAAACATACAATAATTGAAAACCTCAGTGTTGCTTTACTACTACTAGTCCGAAAAAAATTCACTTTTATAGTGGACAGTGGCAGTTCCACTCATATAGTAAACTCAAAGGAATTCTTTACTAAAATAGCAAATTACACTGAAACAAACGTTACAGTTGCAAATGGGAATAAAATGATTTCATATGGATCTGGGGAAGTAATAATTCACACCGAAAATGAAAACAAACAAGTTATATTACGTGACGTACTCTATGTCCCTGACATAGAAACTAACTTGCTGTCAGTGAGTAGGGCAACTGAAAACGGTTGCAAAGTAAAATTTGAAAAAGATAAATGTGACATAATACATAACGGTAATATTATGCTTCAAGGTAAATTAAAAAACAATCTGTACGAAATACATGTTAGTAAAGATTAAAATTACAAGCACTATGCAAATGTCAGTTACAACTGCACAAAGCAAACTGCATAGATTTGTGGCATAGGCGCATGGGGCATAGGAATTACGACACAATAAAGTTGATGTTATCAAAGTAGTTAGTTAATGGAATTAAAATCAACAACTGCAAACATAATACAAAATGTGAGGTATGTATAACGTCAAAAATTAACGAGACCCCATTTCCTAAATCGGGTGACTATAGAGCTACAAAAAGGCTCGAGTTAGTGCATTCTGACTTATGTGGCCCTATGAATACACCCAAAATTAGGCGGAAAAGATACTTCGTCACATTTATGGACGATTATACGCAATTTTGTGTAATTTATTTAATGGCAAATAAAAGTGGGGCTCAGAGAAATTGAAAGAATACATTTCAATGGTGAAAAACAAATTTGGAAAAATACCTACTGCCATAAGATCGGATAATGGTGGCGAATATACAGATAATGAAATTGAAAAATATCTACGAGGAAAGGGCATTCATCATCAGCTCACCGTACGATTTAAACCAAGCCAAAACGGTGTTGCTGAGCGTAAGAATAGATCGCTATTAGACATGGTTATAAGTATGTTAAATGAAGCAAATCTCCCACACAAATTAGGGGGGAAGCCATATGCACCGCGAACCACTTACAGAACCGGCTACCTTCAAAATCGGTAAGCACCACATCCTATGAATTATGTATGAATGGAAAACCCAATTAAAAATATCTTAAAGTTTTTGGCTGTACTGCATACGCCTACACACACATATCAAAGAGAGGAAAATTAGACAATAGAGCAGAAAAAGGTACTTTTGTCGGATACGACAGTCACTCTAAGGCGTACAGAATCTATACAAGTCACGGAAGATTGACCAGAAGCGTAAAATTTATAGAAAATAAAAGTAATTCAGATACTAATGAAAATCTGGATAGAAGAGAATTAATCGCGGAAACAAACACAAGAGAAAGATACGAATGAAATCGAAATAGATCTGACACCAACACAAAATGAACTAAGTCCAGCACCAACGTCACAACAACTAATTCCACAAGTCAAAAAGAATCATCACAAGTCATCAGAAAGAACCAATAGTTAGGTTTGCTTATGCAGTCCGGCACGATCCAGTATATGTACCTAATAGTTGGGAAGACATGATTAATATAGGAAATCCTATAGAACAACCGAACTGGATAAAAGCGACAGAAGAGGAAATGAATTCCCTTAATGAAAATGAAACTTGGTCCTTAGCTGGTCCCCCACAAGGAGCAAGGGTAATTGGGTCTAAATGGACTTTAAAAGCGAAATATGACAAATTCGGTAAAATCAAGCGTTACAAAACCAGATTGGTCGCACGAGGGTTTAGACAAAAGTATGGAGTAGATTTTGATGAAACTTACTCTCCAGTAGTTTCCCATACAACTCTAAGATGCTTCATAACTGCTGCAGTGTATCACAATCTCAATATTAGGCAAATAGATATAAAAATGACATTTTTACATGGGGAACTGGAAGAAAATGTTTATGTATCACAACCCGAAGGGTACATAACCACTAGAGAACCCAATAAGGTTTGTAAATTAAAAAAGGTCCTATATGGGTTAAAACAAGCAGCAAGTGCATGGTACTCAAACATTAGCGAAACACTAAAAGAATTAAAATTTAAACAGAGCAATGCTTATAACTGCTTATTTGCAAGAAAAGAAGGGGAAAACACAGTTTATATGGCAGTATACGTAGACGATGTAATTATCGCAGGAAAAGATGAAGTGATAAACGTCATAATAAATAAACTAAAATCAAAGTATGCACTTGGAGATTTAGGTCAAATTTCCAATTACCTTGGGATAAAAATACAAGAAACTGACAACGAATTAAAACTAAATCAAATAGAAAAAATAATAGAAATCGCAAAAAAAAATTAACTTAGAAGATTCTAAGCCATATAGCACTCCATGGAAACAGGCTTTGAGCGATTAGACAATGAGGAAGCCTAAATGCCAAGCAACACTAAGTACCGACAAGCAATAGGCGCATTATTGTATGTTGCTACAATAAGTAGGCCCGACATTTTATTAGGAGTGAATATTCCAAGTAGAAAAAATGAAACTCCGTCCGAAAGAGATTGGAGAAGTGTAAAAAGGTTAATAAGATATCTCTATTCTACAAAAGAACTGAACTTAGTAATCAGCACAGAAGAACCACCCATTTTGGAAGTATATATTGATGCTGATTGGGGTGGAGATTTAAAAACAAGAAGATCAACGACACGTAATTTATTCTTTTTAGGAAAGAATCCAATACATTTGGGTCACGAAAAGACAAACTTGCATTGCACAATCATCTGCAGAGGCAGAGATTGTATCGGCGGCAAGTGCTACGCAAGAATTAATGTGGCAATTAAAATTATTAGAAGATCTTAATATACCGCAAAAGATGCCTATAGTCGTTTAGGAAGACAACAAGTCTGGCATAAAAATGATCAAATCGGAAAAATATTCTAACAAAACAAAACATATAGATATAAAATATAATGTGATTAAATAGCTGAAAGAAGACAAAATTATTGAATTGCGTTATTGTCCAAGCAAGTCAATGAGAGCAGATATACTGACAAAACCAGAGCCCAAGCCTGAGTTTCTAAATAATAGAAATAAACTAAAACTACAGAACAATCTTCATTAGGAGCTTAAGGGGGGATTGTTGACAGATATTACGAAGTGTAATCTCCAAATGAAGGCTGCCCCACCAGTGGCTGAGAGGTTCTGCTCTCGAAGCTGGTAGACGGGAGGTGCTGGGTTCGAACCCAATCGCGCCCGTCGGCCTAATCGTTCGGAGTTTTCGTGGTTTTCTTCGAACCGTGGATATTTCCATTCGTTAATACGGATTAGGTTCCCTTAGAAAGACCTCCACGGAAGGCACTCCCCCTAGGGCCCATATCCCTCGTGTACATAATTGGCCGTCAACAATCAACCCAACCCAACCCAAATGAAGGCTATAAAATAAATCAAACTCAATAAATTACTTTTCATCTATCAACATGATTCATAAAAGCAATTATGAAAAGAACTTGTTATTCAAATAAGGAAGTTTACGATTCTAAATAAATACTTTATATAAACATTTCATGGCATATCCAAGAACTTAAGACATTTGAACAATCAATAAACCAAACTGTTTCAGTTACTATAAATATAAATAATGTAATATTAAGATTAATGATACTAATATCCTGTTTTTGCCTTCAATAATGTATAATATATGTTTTTTATATTTATTTGTATTCCAGACTCTCAAAAGGAGAGATGCGGCGATTTTTATGCTGCAATTGTAACTAATTAAAATTCTGTTTCTTTTTTTAAAAGTTCAATCTAAATTTTTCTTTACAAGTCACAAAAGAAATCACGCGTGCTCAAAAACAACACAGAATATTATAGCATTAGCAGTGGATCAGAATGGGAAATGACTTGACTTTACAGATCATATTACCCTGATGATGGATTCCAGATAAACCCGGATATAAAACATAAATACAAGATAAGGCAATTTTCTCTTAACTATGCTTCGCTTTTATAATTGAGATATGAATAAGCAATAAACTGTGAGGAACAATGAATTTCGCGCAAACACTTTGTTGGATAAGTTGAAATACGTCTAACAGAATGGAACGCATCTCATTGTTTATTGAACAGCATTTAATGCATCGCCATACCTATAAGGCGGGTTACCATAGGGGGGGGGGCTGTACTGTCGCCAAATTCCGCCAAGTTTGTCGCCAAATTGACTGCATATCGCCAAATTTGGCGAAAAATTAGACGCCAAAATTGACGCCAATTCGGCGATATCTGTAATATTTCGCCAAATTCCCATAGACTTCCATTTAAACCAATAGGGTTTACTTGCTTACAGAAAATCTATAAATTGAGATATTTTAATGCAACAAAAACTAATATTAGCTTATGGGATTCAATTAATTATATTTAAGGGAGTCCAAGTAAATTAAATTATGAATAAAAGTAACATGATACAATGCTTAGCGTGCTTTCCCAAACATAAATTTTAAGGGAGACCAAATTGGTCGCCAAGGGCGGCTAGTAATAATGAATTAGAGATGTCACGTGCAGGACACATTTTTGCACAGGACCTTTGAAATGCTTTCCTTCTAGCAAGAAATCCTCTGAATCTGCTGTATTTATAAAGTTGTAATTTTTTTTACTATATGCTCAAACCCCTTACTATTTATTGTATTATTTGTTTGAAAAGCAAAATTTAGTACATGAAATAATTTTTCTAATAGATGTCATGTGCAGCACATTCTTGTCACGTGTGCGACAACGTGAGAATTTCTAATTTTAAGAAAAAAATAAATCATTTGCTTATTGATTGAAGACGTTATATAAACATTCATTTAAGGCTGTTCTCAAATCCAAAAAGGCACCTTTATGATATAAATTTTAATTTATTTTTGTTCGGAAATGCATGAAACTAGCATATGTTGTTGTTCAGAAACTATGTAATCGGGCAGCTTTTGCCGTTGTTTTGCAAACGCAATAGATCTTTCATAAAATAGTGTCGAAGTTGACGTGTTGAACCGAACGTGATCTATCACGTGATCAAAATCGCTTATAACTCAATAAGTAATTTATTGATCAAAAAATAGAAAACACAGTTCGATTTCAAATCGTTTCCATGGTCAGACCTTCCAATTTTATATCTTTTTGTTAAAAAATGAATTTGTAAATCTGCCGAAATGTTTTGTGCTTGTTGAGCAGATATAAATGAACGAGTATAAAATACAAAAAAAATGTACTTTTTAAAATTAAATTTTCATGAATAGTAATTGTATGAAAGTTAAAATAATAATGTCAAAAAAATAATAAAAGTAAAATATTAATGACAAAACAAGTTTTATTGTTTTGTTTTAGAAGTTTGAATGCATAGTTCTATATAGCGTCATATTTATAAGCGCCTTTACTAATAGCAACAATTGCCTCAAAAATAGCTTTTACTATTTCAACACCTGCTAGTTTCATGCATTTCCGACCAAAAAAATTTAAACTTATGTTATATAGTTGCCCTTTTGGATTTGAGAACAGCTTTAAAGCAAACTTGATTCTGTATCTCCACATCGTCCAGTCGGTTTCGCCATTTAATGGTTTTATCTGCAACTTTCCTATATCCATAATTAGAACTTCAATCTTAATGTAATATATTCTATTTTTCAAACGTATGATAATAACAACTTAAAATTCAGACCACTTGAATCATATAATTTTCTCTAGGGCTTTCTAAATTCTTGAAAAAAAAAAAATGATTTCAGGACTAGGTGTTACACAAAAGAAAAAAAAAAAGAAAAGAAAAACTACTTTTCATGCCGACTGTGTGCAAGGCTTAACGCTATAGCGATACACTAAATCTTTAAAACTTTTTCTTGAATTATTACAGCCCATATAGCATGCGGAAAACCCTTAACCTAAAGTAGGGATGCACAACCTATGGCCCCGCGGGCCAAAAGTGTTCTCGTGCCAAAGTGCCAAAAAAATCTCGAATTTTGTCGATTAGGCTCGGAAAAAGAGCGAATTTTACCTATCAGGTGCTTGAAAAATTGCAAATTTCATTGATCGGGTGCGTTACTCTGTTTGCCCCCCCCCCCCCCCCCCCCCGAATAAAGTCAAGGAATATTATCGAAATATAAACCTCGAAAATAATCCTTGCTGAATCTCTGTTCTATATACAAACGTGTAACTGTTGATATATCCTTGCCAATTGAATTGGACATGTTGACTGGGTAGAGAACCTAGATGAGTAATATTCCTCCCTCTGAAACCATGTTTTTTTTTTTTTATTTTATTTTTTTTTCTTTAAATCTAATAATAGCCACAGATCACCTCTCCGAAATACAATTCTCTCTGTGTTACTGATGTGGCCCTCGACAAATCACACATTTTTGTAAGCGGCCCTTCTCTTAAAAAATTGTGCACCCCTAACCTAAAGTATATTTAGATCAATATTATTAAAGAATCAGAAAGAAAATCATCGTTTAATAATCTTTATAATTTCGACAAGACACATAAATAACCTTTCGAATAGCTACTCGAATACTGAAGTCAATAATAAAATAACCTAAAGGAAAGGCGTTACCAAATACAAAATATAAAAGTAAAACTACATTAATTGTTTTTCTTTTTAACAAACAACATTTTATGCGACTGTTTTTTGGTGATTTTTCCTCGTGATAAAATAAACATGTATAAAAAATTAACAAGTGGGTAAGTGTGATCATACATCGCACAAAGGGTTTCGTTTAATATTCCTTTCATAACACTTTCTTTCAAAACGTCCAGTACATTATCACCATGGAATACCTTCTAAATTTTGACAAACACATCCTAAACTATGTTAAAGTTTCAAACATATTCGCCTTGTTATACTTCCTAATTTTGTTCGCTCCTCCCCCCCCCCCAAAATGCTACGATATATCACATGACGGGTATCTGACAAATTTAGAAAAGTGCCCCCCTTGGGGGGGAGTGGGCAGATGGTCACCATGATTTTTGACGCGGCCTGATTTTAAAAATTTATTTTATGTTTTATAAGCCATATTAAAGTTTCAAACAGATCGTCCAGTTATATTTCCTAATTTTGTTCGCGCACCTCCCTCACCCCCCCCCCCCTCCTCGAAATGCGACGCGCCCTTCTTCTTTATAATTTATTATCGTGTGTTATAAAGTATCTTAAAGTTTAAAACAGATTGAATTGTTAGATTTCCTACTTTAAATGAAATCGCGGTTTGTTAATTCCACATTCCACCACCAGGGAGCGCACTGTATTCTTAACAAAAGGTATATGAACGAAACTCCTTTACACAACCCATTAGTAGATATGTTACTCGAGGGGGTGGCGGTCTTCAGCAAGAATTTAAGATAATTGTTGAAATTACTATTCGGAAATAGTGGTAATTTAACTTTTGACATATTTATATTTAATAAGTATAAGTAGCATGTATCTGAGGACTCCATCAAAAAACGCACCTGAAACGGTATGAAACAAAAAAGAAATATTTTGCCCCTCCCCCTCTCCCCACCTTCCCGAAATTTCACGCGCCATTTTTTATAAACTTTTTCTAATGTGTTATAAACTATCGTAAAATTTCAAACAGATCGCCTTGTTATATTTCCTAATTTTAACAAAAATGTTAGTTCCACATTCCACCACCAGGGAGCGCACTCTATTCTTAACAAAACTGTATCGGAAGGAAACTCCGTTAAACAACCTATAGGTAGATATGTTACTCGAGGTGGTGGCGGTCTTAATAAGAAATTAAGATATTTGCTGAAATTACTATTAGGAAATAGTGGTAAATAAACTTTAGACAATTTTATATTAAATAAGTAGCATATATCTCAGGACTCCCTCAAAAAGTCACCTAAAGCAGTCAGAAACGCTAATTTTTTAAATAGAAATCTAGCGCCCCCCCCCCCCTCCCCGGAATTTCGCGTGTCATTCTTTCTTACACTTTATCTTATGTGTTATAAAATATCTTAAAGTTTCAAACAGATCGACTTGTTAGACTTCCTAATTTTAACAAAATCGCGTTATGTTAGTTCCACATTCCACCACCAGGGAATGCACTCTATTCTTAACAAAAGCATATCTGAACGAAACTCCTTTACGCAATCTTTCCGTAGATAGATGGGTCGGGATGGTGGCGGTCTTAAACAAGAATTTAAAATATTTGCTGCGGTAACAAACGCTAAGATTTTAAAAATAATTCTAGTTTAACAAAAATGTTAGTTCCACATTCCACCACCAGGGAGCGCACTCTATTCTTAAGAAAACTGGTATCGGAAAGAAACTCCGTTAAACAACCTATAAGTAGATTAGTTACTCGAGGTGGTGGCGGTCTTAATAAGAAATTAAGATATTTGCTGAAATTACTATTAGGAAATATTGATAACTAAACTTTAGACAATTTTATATTAAATAAGTAGCGTATATCTCAGGACTCCCTCAAAAAAGTCACCTAAAGCGGTCAGAAACGCTAATTTTTTAAATAGAAATCTAGCGCCCCTCCCCTCCCCGGAATTTCGCGTGTCATTCTTTCTTACACTTTATCTTATAAAATATCTTAAAGTTTCAAACAGATCGACTTGTTAGAGTTCCTAATTTTAACAAAATCGCGTTATGTTAGTTTCACATTCCACCACCAGGGAATGCACTCTATTCTTAACAAAAGCATATCTGAACGAAACTCCTTTACGCAATCTATATGTATTCCGTAGATAGATGGGTCGGGATGGTGGCGGTCTTAAACAAGAATTTAAAATATTTGCTGCGGTAACAAACGCTAAATTTAAAAAATAATTCTAGCTCCCCCCCCCCCCCCTCCTCGAAATATCACACTCCATTCTTTTTTACACTTTTTTCTATGTGTTATAAACTATCTTAAAGTTCAAACAGACTGAGTGGCGGTCTTAACCAATAATTCAAAATATTTCCTGAAATTACTATTAGAAAATAGTGGTATGAAGTAAACTTTCTGATGATGAATGAGTTATACTTATCTCATATCGCTGTTCAAAAAGCCCAGACAAATTATTAGATTTCCTAATTTAAGTTAATTCGTGGTTAAATAAGCGCGTCTCTTAATTTTAATCGACGCATTTGATAGGAATAAACCGATTAATTAAATAATAATTAATATTTCAACTTGTAATTAAGATAGGACTTAGATATGGGTATCAATGAAATCAGCGAGAAATTTGACATCGGGATGCCAAAAAATTTAATCAACAAATTTAATATTTAAAAAGTTAAAATTTCGTATTAAAATATGCTATTATGGAAAACCGCAGCGTCGTCATGTCTACCTGCTTTCCCGCCGAATTGAAATCTTTTTATTTCCTTGTCTTTCCAATTAAAGAAATTAAATTTTTATCGATCGATTTTTAGTGGATATTTTAATTTAACTTATACACATCGCAGAAATGTGAACTTTATACCAAATGAAAGTAGATTTTTTTCTGCGTCTGTCTATTCCATTTACAAATTTCTCGGATCAATATTTTCTGATATACGATTTCGCTTTAAAATCTCCACTTCATTTTTCGGCTTAATTTCCTCCGTGGTAACCGTGCATTCGGCTGATTTTACTGGCAACCCTTAGGAGAAACACGGATAATTTCGAGAAAGTCCGTTTGAATTTGCGTTAAAAAGGTGGATTGGTTAATTTTAGAAGTTAATTAGCCCGTAATTCGGTTAATTACCAACTTTTTCAAAATTTTATGATTTGTTGTTTGATGTGAGGTGTTCAGCTATAAGTACCCAAAATTTCAAGTCTCTAACATGTATAGTTTCTGAGAACGGGCTCTGTGACGGACAGACGGACAGACAGACAGACAGACAGAGGAGCGAGACGAATAGGGTTTCGTGAGATGAACGAAACCCTAATAAAAATGCAAATAATAGTTAAAATTGAATTGTTATCTATTGTGGTTGGAATTATCCCCCCCCCCCCGCCCCCATCCGCTCTCTAATTCACACCTTCTGTTTTATATTAATTTAAAACAACTTTAGGTACTTTTCGGTTAGCCGGCGCCAGTGTTATGTATACATATATATGTATATATAAATGTATGTATATATATCAATGCAAAAACCCTTGACGGGTTAAAAGTTTCTGACGCAGCACTTTATCTTATGCTCTAAGAATTTTAAATATGGAACTTAAAAATACTGATATCAAATTTTGAGTGACGTTATGCTATTTCTTAAAAAATATATTTGTATTTATTTCATCATTTTATTTTTGTTTTATTTATAATCGCATGTGCAAAAGTTATGTTCAACATGAAAAGCTGCATAAAATTTTATTCGCTGTTGCTTTATCATTTACATCTCTCATAAATTCAAAATATGAGTTTTAAAAGATATGATATAAAATTTAAGTGACGCCTTGATGTGACTTTAAAAGGTTTGTTTTAAAATTCAATTTAAATTATTTTTGACTTGGTTAAAATATTTTTTTACATCTACACAATACTTTTAATTTTCCAATTCACTGTTAAATATATCACTTTCATTGAATCTATACTATGCATTGAAATGTATTTATTTCAATAAATTGATTTATCTTTTGTGTCACGCTATTAAAAATTGTGAGTAAGATTTATGTAAATGGTTTATTTGCGTCAAACTATCCTTTTTCATACATTTCATGTAGTTTGGACACAATGACGCAAAGAAACCATTTACATAAATCTTACTCACAATTTTGAATAGCGTGACACAAAAGATAAATCAATTTATTGAAATAAATACATTTCAATGCATAGTATAGATTCAATGAAAGTGATATATTTAACAGTGAATTGGAAAATTAAAAGTATTGTGTAGATGTAAAAAAATATTTTAACCAAGTCAAAAATAATTTAAATTGAATTTTAAAACAAACCTTTTAAAGTCACATCAAGGCGTCACTTAAATTTTATATCATATCTTTTAAAACTCATATTTTGAATTTATGAGAGATGTAAATGATAAAGCAACAGCGAATAAAATTTTATGCAGCTTTTCATGTTGAAATAACTTTTGCACATGCGATTATAAATAAAACAAAAATAAAATGATGAAATAAATACAAATATATTTTTTAAGAAATAGCATAACGTCACTCAAAATTTGATATCAGTATTTTTAAGTTCCATATTTAAAATTCTTAGAGCATAAGATAAAGTGCTGCGTCAGAAACTTTTAACCCGTCAAGGGTTTTTGCATTGATATCATTACTTTTTTGAGGTTAGTGATAAAATGATTAAAAAAAGATACTTATGGAATTTAATGCAGATTTAATTTTTACTATTTTATTACAATATTCCTTATAGCAGTTTGTATATGAAAACAAGTGGGTAAGTATAATCGCAGATCGCACAGAGGGTTTCATTTGATATTCCTTTAAAAACACTTTATCCTTAAATTAATAAATCCAAAATGTTAATTTATAATTATTAAATCCTTACATAGATGGTGCACCAATAGTTCCAATTTTCATGGGGCAGGGAACGCATTCTTTTAAACAAACCACCTTCCAATTGAAGTCACCAAAAACCAAGTTGAATAAGCCAGGCCCCGTTGTGTTGTTTCACAAACAGCAGTCTCATGTCCCTCCTTCCCCCTTTTTCAAATTTTTCAGACCAGTACCTAAGAATGGAACCGAAATAATTTTTTCTCTTCAGAAATTACGATAAAAAAATAGTATGCAGTACTCATAAATTTACTTTAATGCTATATAGGGTGATTATTAAGTTAATTATAACGTTTGGAATCTGTGCATTGATGTCCGAAATGGTGGTTTCTGAGTTATGGAAGCTGGACCCATAAGGCGCCATAGAGGGGCGAAGCCCACTAGTGTCTATCATAATTATATCTGCCATGTGGACTAATTGCGATATTTAATCAAAATAGCCCCCCCCCCTCCTCATCCCCGGAAATATAACAAATACAAAATGTGTCTTTATAAACCTATCGTCAAATAGGTTTTTATTTCTTTTTCCCTAAAAAAAAAAAAACATGATTTTTATATCCGTAACGTAAATAGCGGACGAAGCCCGCTAGTTCCTATCATAATATATATTTTTAATAATTTTATATAGTCTATAATAAAAATTAGACTTAAAATAGTCTAGTTCCATGAGTACTTGTAGTGTCGGTTACATGCTACGATTTTTGGATACCAGTATTTTAGAACGGGAAAATGTGACTTATTTTATCGGAGATATCTCATTAATTGAATAAGGTGAAGCAAACTTTTGAAAAAAAGGTGGCCAACAAGCATGGCAGTTATCAGCTATGTGACTTCGTGCTAAAGTCCATTAATTTGATCTGCTTTAAAAAGATTACGGAAGATTGAATTATAGTAGAACCTGGATTAACCGAGCTTCGATTAATCGAGGTTTCTGTTAGCCGAGCCGATAACAAAGTCTGATTTTTTTTCCTTTTGAATGAGCCTTAAAAATAACCACACTCTTTAGCTCACTGTCCGTGCTATACAGGCCCTTCTGCCCCAAAAGCACTCAACTCCAAAGAAACACTGGACCCTGAGAAGTCAATAGCGAACAATGCTTTGTTTCCAGTGGCTGTGTGAACTTTCGTAAATTTTTCAAATTGCATTTTAAAATTTACTACTGGTAGTTGATTTTCTTTTTAAATTTGTTAAGCTGTGAAACAGAACTTTACATATATTTATTTTTATTATTTAAAAACGTTCTATATATTTTTTTAAAAGAGATGTTAAATTCGCAAGCACGGCGAGTTTTTACACACAGTTTCTATTAACCGAGATTTCCGATTCCGATTTACTAACAGTCCCAATTAGCTCGGATAATCGAGGCTGCTCTGTATAATTAAAAAATCAATGGCGATCTTACTGTAACGGGTTTCCCTTTTACTGAGGGATTTCAAGACCGAATCAGCTGATGTTAGTTGCTGTTTCCGTGCTTGAATTAAATAAGATTAGTTAAACATTTGAAAATTACCAAATATAAAAGAAACTTTTTTTTTCCTATGAGACTTTTTTAATGAGACAATTTTATCCAGATTTAACATTAAATATCTCTTAAAATAATTCTTCGATTTAAAAACTGTCTACTTCAACATTTTTATCAAACATTTCTCTATAATACTACCCATTTTAATATTTTTGTATGCAGTAATTTTCTTAATATTTGCGAAATAGACCTCTAGTCACAAGAGATTCTTTCAAAGCGGTGAAAAGCGTTAGTTTTTTCCTTTTTTCCGAATAAGAGACAAAATGTAGTACGCAATTGCGTCAAAAGATGGCGACACCAAAATTCTGATATGCTTATTATGTAAAACTTCATTGTTATTTATAATAAAACATTTCAACTAAATTATTTATTATAAAATAATTATTACATCACAATAGTTTTTATGCAAGGAAAATAATAATAATAATAATAATAATAATAATAATAATAATACTATGGATGTCAGTGATTATATATTGATTGACCGTCATAATAATAAAAAATGATATTATAAAAAGAAGAGCTGAAATGAATTATTTTTTTTACGTTTCTGATCGTGTGATTTATATTCAAATAATAATTATTAATGTATATTTTTTGTAAAGTGATTGAAATTAAATATATTTATAAAATTTGTGGTAATATTTTTATTGTTGAAAAATTGCCAAGAAATAATCATCATTAAATTGGCGTCATTATAATTGTAATTTTATTTAACTTAATAGCAATTAAAAAATTACAAAGGAACTGAGAATAATGGTCAACTAACAGACTTAAAAAAAAAAAAAAAAAAACTTCACACGCATCAGCGAGTATCGAACTGTCTATGTTAAGATCAGTAGACGATGGCCCTCAACCACTCAACCGTGGGAAGACAAAATTTTTCTCCCAAAAGTGGTTAAAAAGAAAGCATGTGTATGAATACAGTGTCATGCATTTTCGGTGAAATTTCCATAGAATGGCGAAGAAATATAGTCCGATTTTTCATGTGCATTATAAAACGAACAAGAGTCTTGCTGGAAACAAGTAAATTGTTATTTGGTTCATCTGAAACATATTTATTTGATTTTTAAAAAATCGTCCGTGTCATTTTCGAGAGAAAAAAAAATCGAATTATTTAACGAACGAGAGTTTTTCCCAGAAAAAAGAAAAGTGTTATTCACTTCGCCTTAATCACATTTATATAATGTATCAATTTAAAAATAATCGTTAGAACCGTTTTCGAGATTTTCATATTAGGAACTTCCTCGATATTATACCAACGTTTTCACTTTAAAAATGACTATTTAGATCTCAAAATATACTGCACGTAGAAATGTAAAAATTTCAGTATACGATTAGACTGCAGATATAAGACTGTTCTAGAAAATTCAGAACAATAAGACGTATATCTGCTGAGTTATTAAAAGGCGGCTTTTCGCATTTTCTTTGATGTCGAGTTAGCTGTATATATGAGTTCCGCCATCTACGAATTCTATGATACGATACGATACGATTTTAACGATACGATACGATACGATTTTAGGCTTAAGGCTGCGTCACTCGAAATACTACCGTCTTCCATGATATATATACATATATATTTACATATATCTATATGTGTATATATACAATATGTGTATATGTATATATATGTATATTTACATATTTGTATGCATATAAATATGTATGTATAACACTGGCGCCCGGCTAACCGAAAAGTACCCAACTTTAAATAGGTATAGGTATATATGACAAATCTGTTATTAAATGTCTCTCTATTCTAAAAAAAAGTAACTACCGCTGTCACCGCCGCCGCCGGTTTTGAATTTTTTGTGACCGGAGGTCTTTCTTCGTTAATATTAAGAAAAATAATACATACGGAAATATGAAAATCGGTAGTATTATACAGAAATGTTTGATAAACACGCTGATGCAGACAGTTTTCAGATCGAAGAATTATTTTAAGAGATATTTAATGCTAAAGTTGGACAAAATCGTTCCACTAAAAAAGTTTTATAGGAGCAAAAACTGTTCATAGGAATTTAATCATTTTTAGATCATTTTATGCGTTAGAATTTGCCGGAGTGCAGATTGCATTAATTTTTTTATTTTGACTATTTTTTTGAGGTTTTATTTCTATTTTAAATTCAGATTTTCAGCATTTCTAGAGATATTTTTAACAGATTTTAGAAAGTGATATTAATTTAAACTGTTGCCAACTGTATAAACAGCGGAAGCAATAATGTTTGCTTCAAGAAAAAATATTTATACGTGTAAATAAATTAAAAATTTATTTACACGTGACTATTATAAACAGAAAAAACATTTGGAATTAGAATTAAATAATTATGTAAAAAAAGCAGGAACTTATTAAAAATTATGTCATAAAAACTATAATTACACGTGAATTTTAAGAGAGAAAGGAATTTGTAAAGCAATAAATTTATTAACATGCGTTAGAAGTCTTAAATAGGAGAAATTACGTCATATTTACGTCACATTACAGTTATTACATAAAATGAACACAAAATATATATTGCAAAACGGTTTAAATTTAGAAATTGCGCTAGACATTTATTTGATGTTTTAAGAGGATACTTTTCAACTATTTTTGTTAAGAAAGCGCAAATAATATTTAATTTCTAACACAAGTATTTTCACGTGAATATTAAAAAGAGAAAGAATAGTTTGGTCAAAATTACGTCAGATTAAAAACGATTAATTTAAAATGTCTCATTTAAAAGAACTTTCTTTTCGCTTTGTTAAAAAATACCAGGAGACAAAGACTCTGTTTACTTAATTCCTTTTATATTAGCTTATTTTGAAATGTTGTTACACGTGTCTACGTCATCAAGTTATTT
This sequence comes from Maratus speciosus, assembly GCA_963932465.1. Classification (NCBI taxonomy): domain Eukaryota; kingdom Metazoa; phylum Arthropoda; class Arachnida; order Araneae; family Salticidae; genus Maratus; species Maratus speciosus. The sequence continues at coordinate 86,710,736 of OZ010799.1, read as the reverse complement.
TTATTTCGACGTTTTATTTGTATTTTTATTAATGTTGTACTAATTTATTTGTTTTTTCGTTATTTAAAATAAAAATTATGTCAATTTGTATAATTTGGCGAGTGGTTTGGCGATTTATATAATTTGGCGAAATGGGTCGACGGGATAATCAAGTAGTACCGTAACGGATTTGGCGTTAAAATTCCCCAATCAAAGAGAAATGAATAGAAATCCGTTTATAGAGAGATCGCCACTGTTTTTTAAATTATAATTCAATCTTTCGAAATCTTTTTAAAGCCGATCAAATTAGCGTGCATTTAGAGTCTACGGTGTCTGGACGCGGGGTTGGCGAGCGTAGCTCGTAGGGGGCCGAGCCCCCTAGTACTTTAAAAATTTATTTCAAATACGTCATAAAAATGTTCTGTCAATTTTATTTTTGTTTTTATTTGAAAAATGATGCATGGTCTATGGTACAACATGTGTATTATATATACCTTGGTTCTAAAATTACTATTTTTAACTAACCCTTTATGTACTGAATTATGAATTCATGAAAATTTTATCTTCTAAAGCATTTTTTGTGATATGTTTAAACTACATTAGAAGATTTACATAATCATTTACTAAATTTTAAAAGGATTTTAGAAGGATTTGAAGGAAACAGAAGGATTAATTAAATTTAAATTTATAGGGATTTTGTGCAGTATTTATACCCCCACTCAAATCTTTTATTTTAAATATATTTCTTAGTATTTTGTAGAATTAGGAAATGTACAAATATAATGTTCCTACAATAGAAATATAGAAACATTTCCGAATTGAAAAATCCCATCCCCCCCCCCCCCCACCCCAACGCCAAGAAAGCTGAAAAGATGCAAAGGCAAAAGAAATCATCCTTTTAAAATTATTTTTGTTTTGTGTAACTCATAATGCTTTTGAACAAGATAAAGTAATGTATCTATAACACATTCTAAACTATATTACAATTAATCGGTGTATTAAATTAATTTTATAACAAGTTATTTTAATGGTACTTATAAGTACCGTCAGTAGATAAAGGGTTAAAAGAAAAACTATTATAGGCCTAAAATTAGAGTTCAAGAAAATAATGATCGAAGCAGAACATGATAAATAATTAGCAAATAGCTTTATATTTCAATATTTACATATTTTAATTAAATTAAAAATTAAAATGTCAAAATGTCAAAATGTCAAAATAGGACTGAGGTAGAGCGATTTCTCCTACAGTTATTAAGAAACTGTAAACGAGCCTTTTTTTTTTTTTTTTTCCCATAAGATCTTTCAATAAAGTGGCTTAAATGTGGTGATCTTTCAATAAAGTGGCTTAATTATCCCCCTATCCGCCCTCTAATTTACCCTTTCTGTTTTATATTAATTTTAAACAACTTTAAATAGGTATAGGTATCTATGACAAATCTGTTATTAAATATACTTTAAAAATTCATTTCAAATACATCATAAAAATGTTTTGTCAATTTTATTTTTTTTTTTCATGGAAAAATGATGCATGGTCTGTAGTACAACTTGGGTGTTGTACCTTGTTTCTAAAATTACTATTTTTTGAATTAAAAGAAAAACTAGTATAGGACTAAAATTAGAGCTCAGGAAAATTAATGAGAGAAGCAGAACATGATAAATAAGTAGCAAACAGCTTTATATTTCAATATTTACATATTTTAATTAAATTAAAAATTGAAATGTCAAAATAGGACTGACGTACAGCGCCTTCCCCTACACTTATTAAGAAACTCTGTAATCGAGCCTTTTTTTTTTTCACATGAGATCTTTCATTAAATCCTGTCAAATGTGTTTTTTTTTTTTTTCAACCGAATATCCGGAAATGAAAAAAAGCGCAGAAAAGGAAAATAACTGCTTGTCCAGAGACAATAATCGCATATAACTCAAGATGAAATTCATTTATCGGAAAATAAAGAAAACTGTTAGATAACAAATCCCTTCAATAATCAGGTCTGCAATTTCCATTCTTATGTTTTAAAAATCAATCGGAAAGTTTTGCGTTGTTGATAGGAGAAAAATACTTTTTTCTATTTTTACTTTCTTCTATCTTGACAAGAAGAAAGTATTGGTTTCATGAAAATTTTCAAATTCCAGTTTTCGACGGATTTATACGTTTTATGGGTCAGAGATTCCAAAAAACATGTTTTTACAAAATATCTGTCTGTGAGTCTGTCTGTCTGTCTGTCCGTCCGTCTGTCTGTCTGTATGTGACACAAATTTTGTGGGCGCTCTATCTCAAGAACTAATGCACGGAATTTAATAAAAATTTGTATTCAGGTAGTCCCTGATATAGATTAGTGCTGATTAGTTCTTGGTGTAAATCGCCTTGTAGGTGGCGCTGCTATGTAGCATTTTTCAGGATTTCCGCAAAAGCTCTATCTCAAGAACTAATGCACGGATTTTATAAAACTTCAGATTCCGTTAATCATTGATATGAATTGGTGCTGGTAACGTTTTGGTGCAAATCGCCCAACAGATGGCGCTGCTATGCTGCATTTTGTAGAATTTACACGATTTTCGTAATAGCTGAATCTCAAGAAATAATGCACGGATTTTCATCAAACTTCAGATTCAGTTAGTGCTTGACATGAATTGACGTTTTGCCTCTTGTGATGTAAATCGCTCAACAGGTGGCCCTGCTATGCTGCATTTTTTGAGATTTCCGCAATAGCTCTATTTCAAGAACTCATACTTGGGTTTTCAACAAACTTCAGAATCAGGTATACCTGGATATGAATTAGAGCTGTTTATGTTTTGGTGTAAATCGCTCAACAGGTGGCGCTGCTATGCAGCATTTTTCACGATTTCCACAATAGCTCAATGTCCAGAACTAATGCACGAATTTTCATCAAACTTCGAATTCAGGTATACTTTGATACGAATTGGTTCTAAATTGATGTAATTTCTTATACTATTTAAATGATTTAATTGACGTGATTTATATAGAAGAAAGTTTTGTGATGGCCACAACATACTAGTTTTAAGAATTGCTTTAATGCTGCTTATTGTTCAATGCAAGTATTACTGGTGTAATATTTGAAAATTGTTTTATTTATGTTACCTATCAAGTCTTTATTAATATTAATTTTTATCTAAAACAACCTTAAAAATAACTAAATAAAAAATAACAATAAAATTTTAAGAGAATAATCTGAATTGAGTCTAGTACTCCATGCATATACCTAACTACATTTTGCCTTATTAAGAAAATTTAAGAAAGGGAATATACTAAAGCTCAAATGTAGCATCTCAATATTTGGATGTTTACATTTTGCCCATATGTAGCTAATACTTGTAGCCAATATTGCGCCATTACTTTTGTGATCAATTTATAGCCAATATTGGTATGAAATATCGCTCCAATGTTCGGCATCATATATTGCCAATATTGGCATGAAATGTTGCCTCGATATTGGGATGGTTACATTTTGCCTTTATTTAGCAATATTTGTAGTCAATATTGGCTGCAAATATTGGCTAAATATGGGCAAAATGTAAAAACCCAATATTGGAGCAATATTTTATATTAATATTACACCTCGATATACCCAAAATATAGCCAATATTGGCTGGCTACTGGGGTTGCATCACGTGTAATAAATCTTTTATTTAATTATTATAATTATTATTATTATTATTATTATTATTATTTCTTTTTTTTTTTTTTTTTTTGCAAATACTCAATTGTTTTAAATGATAAGTTTTAAAACTATTTGAACAGTTCTTTAAACCACATTTTTGAATAATTCTTTTGAAATAAAATGAAAAATACAGGGAGGGTGTGGTGATGCATTGAGCACAATAAAAAACGCTATTTTTTTTTTTTTTTCATTTTCATAAACAAAGTGTTTATCTGTTGTTTATGAAGTACCCTTTTCTTTTGAGTTATAATTTTTGCCGTCAAAGTTATTTATGTTTTTCCTTACCTACTCACATAAAAATTCATCCTACTTTGCAAAACTATTAATTTGTTTCATGCATTTTCAATATGAACTAAAAAACGATCTGTTGATTTTTTTTTTTTTTATTCCGCAGGTATATATTTAGAACAATATTTTCTATCTTTAAATGTAATTCATATAAATTTCAAATAGTGATAATAATGAGAGGCCATTCTTTTTAAAAATTGTTTACTTCAAATGTACTGGGATTTGTTTGGGATTTTTTTCATTTAAAAGAGCAACATTTCTTTGTAATAATAAATAGAATAAAATAAAATGCCTGAAGTATTGGTAATTTATTTCATTGCTGATGTCTACCACAGCATGCATTATTCCAACCTTTTTTTTTTTTTTACGTGAATGCTACCTATTTTCAATGCATGTATGTGTATGAAATATTCGAGAAATATTCAATTTATGTTAGCCATAATTCAAAAATTGTATTTATAATTCACCAAAAGTTTTTATCAGATGCTCTTTTTATTTCCAAAAATGTATAGGGAGTGTCTGTCTGTTGTTTTGGAACAAATGGCTGCATTTGCACTATTAAATTTGTCCTGAGCATAGATTTCAATTTAAGCACTTTGAAGACCGATTTTCAAATTTGAAATTACGTTTTTAATTGATTAATTAAAACGTTTCCTAACTGAATTAAGTTTAAGAACATTTTGTGTGTGTGTGTGTGAAAAAAACTTCTTTTTCTTAAACAGGATTGCTCAAAAGACTTCCAATACTTTCCGACTATAGAAGTAATTGCTGAAATCATTCCTCAGCGGTTACTAAATTTCAGCTTAACCAATAGGAAAATTTAATTAGATGATGGCTCATTTTCTAATATAATTTTTAAAATTATCCACTTTCGCTTATCTGACGATAACTTTGAGAAGATCGAATATTTCTCGCATTCAAAAACTTGTAACGGTTGGCTCTTATTTTACAGCTGGTATTTTGTATATAGAGAAATATTTCCAGAAAGAATTTTTTCCCCGCCTTTTTTCTATTTATCAATTTTTCCCTAGAAACTGGAACTGGAGGGGGTACGCGACCACCCCCTGCCCCTCTAGACCCTATATAAAATATATTCTAGCGATTCTGGTCGAAAGTGACAAAAAATTGCAGACTTACGGTCCAGCATTTCGTATAGAGAAAAATTTCCAGAAAGAATTTTTTCCCGTCTTTTCTCTTTTTATCAATTTTTCCCGAGAAACTGAAACTGGAGGGGGTTCGCGACCATCCCCTGCCCCTCTACATGCTATATAGAATATATTCTCGCGATTCTGGTCGAAAGTGACCAAAAATGGCAGACTACCGACAAACAATGACTTCAAAAGTTCATGTATTCAAACAATACTAGGTGGCTCTGCCCCCTGCTCACTAACGTTCGCAAACCCCCGTAAATTGCGGCACAATTCACAATGGAACCTCTACGCGTTCCCAGCTCGCTTTGCTTGCTCGACACTTTTTGCAGCAACTCTAGCCATAATGAGTACTATCATAAATATTTTTAACTTATGAAATTTGCAAAAAAATTAAGGTAAAAAAACAGTAATTGAAAACTTCGTTCAAATCGCCATTAAAAATGCATTTATTTGGTGCTACCAATAGGCATAAATCATTTTAACATTATGAAATTTACCAATTTTTGAAATGTAAAATAATTATCTGAAAAAAAAATGACTTTGGAACACAATTAATTTAAAACTTATTGCTCTTAATATTGTACAGGATGGCTTAAATTTCTTTCGAAAAACTCTTGGAAAAACACTACCTCATACCAAGATAGTTCGGTGTAAATCAACAAACACTATCTAAAGTTCATTCGACGTGAAAAATATAATATCTCTCGGACACTTGTCAAGTTAACAAAACATAAAGAACACGTTTTCTGATGTGTCTAAAAGAAATTTTTGATCAAAAAGCTGATTTTCTGAATGCATCACGTGAAAGTAAAACGAACCAATGGCCATTGATATTCTTGTATCTTCCAAAAGATCGTACTGTGTTTAAAAAGAGCCTCTGCTCTGAATTTTAATTTGCTGAATTAGATGTTAAAGGCCAGTAAATACGACGTCATGTTTACAAAACCGTACTAAACTGTTTCAGTTTTATATAGACTCAAAGATCATGACGTCATTGGCAGTTCCTGGCCTTTTCTGTGCTTTTCTCCTGGAGGTAACTCCTTCATACTAAGGAAAACTTTCCCAGAAATCGGTTCTTTGTTTGAAACAGTTCTACCGTGTGCCATTATACTTTTGCAGCCCATATGAGACTGAATCCTTTCTTTCAAATATAACATAATTTTCATCATCAGAACCATTCATCGCTTCCGAGATTAAAGCGTCATTTAAGAAATTCTTTTAAAATTCCTGAGATTCATTAAGGGTGTATTCGAAAAAATATTTTTCCACCCTCAACAGTTCGAAATTTTCTGAGACATTTTCAGACTCATTTTTAAAAGTAAAAACATGAAACTTGTTGGGGTGATTTCTGAAGACATGTTTAACATGCCGTGTGATTTCATTTTTTGCTCAATTAATTAGAATTTGATTTTTAAACAATTATTTTCTCAGTAGGACCATTTTTTTCATTCCCAGATCGCCCGCTTCGGAAAATTCGGTTCAAAACGCCAACTTTGACAGCGTTTTTTACAGTATTTTCTGCATTTATCAAAACATTAAGAAGCACGGCACATTATATAGTTTCTAAATAAGAGAATTTCCCAGTTTAATGCGTTTGAGAGCAAAAATGAATTTTAAAATGAATCATAAAATAAGCAGTTTGGATCGGAATACACCCTTAAATATTCTTTTTAAGGGTGTATTCGAAAAAATATTTTCCCACCCTCAACAGCTCGAAATTTTCTGAGACATTTTCAGACTCATTTTTAAAAGTAAAAACATGAAACTTGCTGGGGTCATTTCTGAAGACATATTTAACATGCCGTGTGGCTTCATTTTCAGCTCAATTAATTAGAATTTGATTTTTAAACAATTATTTTCTCAGTATGAGCATTTTTTTCATTCCCAGATCGCCCGCTTCTGAAAATTCGGTTCAAAACGCCAACTTTGACAGTGTTTTTTACAGTATTTTCTGCATTTATCAAAAAATTAAGAAGCACGGCACATTATATAGTTTCTAAATAAGAGAATTTCCCAGTTTGATGCGCTTGAGAGCAAAAAATGAATTTTAAAATGAATCAGAAAATAAGCAGTTTGGATTGGAATACACCCTTAATTAATTGGAAATTATGTAACTTTCAGAAATGTTTCATTTTCTTTAAATAAATAGCAAGAGCCTAGTCTATTTATGCGTAGGAATAAGGATCAGGAATATGACGTCATCACTGACACAGTTATAGTAAAATATTTTAATTCAAGGATGAAAATGCATCTTTTGTTTTCCGAATGACACCATTATCTCCATCGAAAACGTTTCGTTTTCCATATTGCTTACTATGAAAGATTATTAACTGTCATTTTATTTACACAGATTACTTAATATTATTTCTCCATAAATAATCCGTGTTCTGCTCTTACGCGATTAGTGCATAATTAAGCGGAATCGTTTTAACATGTTTACATTTAATGAACACCATTGAATTTTTACTTTTAAATATGACTTGAGATTAAGGGTGTATTCGAAAAAATATTTTTCCACCCTCAACAGCTCGAAATTTTCTGAGACATTTTCAGACTCGTTTTTAAAAGTAAAAACATGAAACTTGCCGGGGTGATTTCTGAAGACATGTTTAACATGCCGTGTGATTTTATTTTCAGCTCAATTAATTAGAATTTGATTTTTAAACAAATATTTTCTCAGTATGACTATTTTTTTCATTCCCAGATCGCCCGCTTCGGAAAATTCGGTTCAAAACGCCAACTTTAACAGCGTTTTTTACAGTATTTTCTGCATTTATCAAAAAATTAAGAAGCACGGCACATTATATAATTTCTAAATAAGAGAATTTCCAAGTTTGATGCGTTTGAGGGCAAAAATGAATTTTAAAATGAATCAGAAAATAAGCAGTTTGGATCGGAATACACCCTTAAGTGGTGAAATCACGCTTCTGATTGGCGGAATGTAATAAGGCAAATTAATTGTGTTACTGCGGTTATTACCAAACGGCATTTTTTAAATTCAGCCCTATTTTAGCGCCACGCAAGAGAAATATATATATAGATAGATGGCTAGGCTAATTCGTTCTCGAATTGAAGGATGTAACTATGCATGAGTGGCTTTCGTGCTGTCAGATGCGTCAAAGGTATGCGCAAACGGTACTCACTTTCTGGATGGGTTTAGTAACTCAAGATGTGGTTCATTTATGGAAAAATGAAAAAAAAAAAAAAAAAAAACTGTTCGGTTACAAATAACTTTGATAATAGTGCATACAAGTGCCATACTTTTTAGTTTAAAAATGAGTCAGAAAATACGTCAGAAAGTTTCTTGTTTTTGAGCGAGGAAAAAACGTTTTGAAAACCACCTTAAGGGTGTATTCCGATCCAAACTGCTTATTTTCTGATTCATTTTAAAATTCATTTTTGCTCTCAAACGCATTAAACTGGGAAATTCTCTTATTTAGAAACTATATGATGTGCCGTGCTTCTTAATTTTTTGATAAATGCAGAAAATTCTGTAAAAAACGCTGTCAAAGTTGGCGTTTTGAACCGAATTTTCCGAAGCGGGCGATCTGGGGATGAAAAAAATGGTCTTACTAAGAAAATAATTGTTTAAAAATCAAATTCTAATTAATTGAGCTGAAAATGAAATCACACGGCATGTTAAACATGTCTTCAGAAATCACCCCAGCAAGTTTCATGTTTTTACTTTTAAAAATGAATCTGAAAATGTCTCAGAAAATTTCGAGCAGTTGAGGGTGGAAAAATATTTTTTCGAATACACCCTTAACCAAACATTTTGGGACAAAAAAAAAAAAAAAAAAAAAAAAAAAAAGAACGAAGGAAGAAAAAGGACATAGAGGAGATCTTTAGCAGGAAAAACGGTAACAAGGTTCAAAACAAAATAATTTATTCCCCTTCTATTGAATACTTTCTCGTCGTATTGATAAGCTTATTACTTAATCCATCATACTTAGTATAGGGTAGGTCTTCGTTTTAAAAATCGAAAAAAAAAATGTGACGGATTTACACGTTTCAGACACTGAACATTTCGAAAAACATATTTTTAGAAAAAAAAAAAATTGCCGTCTGTCTGTCTGTGTGTGTTTGTAAATGCTCTACCCCTGAACAAATTGAGATAGAGACTTAGAATTTGGTGAATACTTAGTATGTAATAATGAGAAGAAGGCTATTGAATTTCAGTAACTTTGATTATCTGCAACTATTTTTTTCGGACTCTCGAAATATTTGTTCTGATAAAAGGTATATATAAAAAATCCGAAACTGTTTATTTTAAGGAAGGAGTATAAAAGACAATAAAAAGAACACAAATTTTGCATAAAGAATGAAGTTTATCAGATAATTAGTTTCCGTGATATTTGTAATCATATTTTCCACACTCTTTGATAATTCATGACACTGTATTTCATTCCAATTTCAATTCAAAGATATATTTTAATTGGAAATGAGACGCTTAATCCAACGCAGTAAACAGTTAGTTAATATGATTATCACTTTTGGAGTTACGCAGTGGTGCCCAAAAATGCAGATTTTTTTCAAATTTTCTTGCTTTATAACTTTGTGTGCTTATAGAATATATATATATATATATATATATCATCATCATCATCAACCGTTTTCAATCCATTGTTGGATGTAGGTCTTCCCCAGATTTTTCTAATGTTTTCTATCTAGTGCTTTAGTCATCCAATTTACACAGGCTACTTTTCTGATTTCATCACTCCATCTTACTTGAGATCGTCTTCTTGGCCGTTTTACATCTCTGGGATACCACTGTAGGGTGTTTGTGCTCAAACGGCTAAAATGGAAATGGGCTGGGCACATTGCAAGAAGACAATATATATATATATATATATATATATATATAGCTAAACCTGTGAGCTGTACGATCCATGAAGGATAAGGACCTACGGTTCCCAACTCTGTTTACTTGACCCTGCGCCCCAACGTGTTATGCAGCATATGCCCCTGCCAGGTGGTCAACCCAACGCGAGACCCTCAGTGTTTAGTTCCCATACAAGCTTGGTACTCATTTTATCGACACCGAAGTGATGAAAGGTTGAGTGAACCTTGTCCAACTGGGAGCAGAACTCGCGACCTGTAGCGTGGCAGACAGGTGCGCTGACCACTACGCTACTGTGCTTCAGAATATATTAATTTTAACTTAAATACAAATGTTTATATATCCAATTCAATGAAATTTAATGTAGAATTTAATAACAAACAGAATTAAAATATCTGCATTACAAAAAAAGTGTTTATTTTAGGCTAAAATACAAACAAAATTAGTCATGAATGCTGAAGTGTATTGCAATAAAAGCTTCCTAGCCATTCACAATAACTGTTCTGAGAACCCATCAAATACCAGTAACTAAACTGTAGTATGTTTTGATTTGTAAAAGCGGTATTTTGCTGGAATAAATTTTGTAGAAGGGTGTGTACTATTGTAACTGAATAGAATAATGTTTTTTTTTTTTTTTTTTTTTTTTCTTAATGCAAATAATTTAAAATGATGTCATCAACAACAAAAACTCATTGGATACCTACAAAAAGCAGCAGAATTGTCATATTGAGTAAAAATGGTCTCTCTTATGCTGAAATTGCAAGAGATGTTGGTAGATCAGCCACTTTATCTGGCGTACGAAAGTTGTGCTTACGTTATGAAGAAACTAAATCAGTGATAAGATCAGGACGAAAAAAATGCACAAGTGCTTCTGACGATAGAAAGATAAAAAGGGTGTGACTCAAAGAAAGAAGAATTTCATCAGATGTTGTTAGATGTGAAATGAATGCAATTGGTATTTCAGTTAGTTCAAGAACAATAAGGAAAATATTAGCAGGTTTTGGACTGAGTGGTAGAATTCCGAGGAAAAAACCATTTTTAAATCTTCAGCAACGCAAGAAACGAGTTAAGTGGGCAAAAGAACACATAGATTGGTCATAGAAAATCAGTGGAAGCAAATAATCTGAAGCGATGAGAGTAAAATATCGCTCTTTGGTAGTGATGGGCGAAAATATGTGAGACGTAGAGTGGGGGAAGAGCTGCATCCTGATTGCATTGAAGCAATTGCGAAGAACCCAACAAATGTCATGATTTGGGCCTATATGTCTGCAGATGGTGTAGGCCGCATTCAAGTGATTGATAGCATTCTGAATGAAAACAAAAAGTACATCGAAACTGGTCCCAGAACCAAAATTGATATTTTTCATCAGGGATCTCTTCCCCAATAAAGCACCATTTATCTTTCAGCAGGATTCAGCTCCGTGCCATACGGCAAAAATATGCAAAGAATGGTTTAAAAATAAAAGCATAAATAATTACCCTGGCCAGTAAACAGCCCTGATCTGAATCCTATAGAAATTTTGTGGCGACGTTTGAAAATCCTTGTGCAACAAAAGCGTCCGTCTTATAAAACGCAACTTATTGAAGCTAGAATTGATTCTTGGCATCATGTGATTAAAACGGGTGAACTTCAAACATTAGTTCTCCCAATAGAAAGACGCTGTGAAGCTGTAATGAAAAACAAGGGTTATCCTACTAAATATTGAATGTGTAAGTGTAACTTTAAAATACAATGAAATCTAAGATAGATCTTATTTTTTTGTAAGCGTAACTTTTTTTTGTAATGCAGATATTTTAATTATGATTTTTTTATTAAATTCTACATTAAATTTCCTTGAATATGATATGTAAACATTTGTATTTAAGGCTGTTCTTAACTGCTCTGCTCAACAAGCGCAAAACGTTTTTACACATTTACAAATTCATTTTTTAACGGAAAGGTATAAAATTGGAAAGCCTGGCCATGGAAGCGATTTGGAATTGAACTGTTTTTTCCATTTTTTGATCAATCAATAACCTATTGAGTTATAAGCGATTTTGATCACGTGACAAACACTTTTTTCGCCCGCTCTTGAATGCTCTTTCTTCCTTCGCGCGGAAGTTCGGTTCAAAACGCCCACTTTGACATTATTTTCTGAAAGATCTATTGCGTTTGCAAAAAAATGGAAAAAACAGCTCAATTACATAGTTTCTGAACAACAACACCAGCTACTTTCATGCATTTTCGAACAAAAATAAATTAAAAGTTATGTTAGAAAGTTGCCCTTTTGGATTTAAGAACACCCTTAAGTGAAATTTATTATATTCTTTAAGCACACAAATTTATAAAACGTGAAAATTTCAAAAAATGTCCACAATTTTGGTCACCACTGTATAAGAATGCTCCTTTTACGCAATGCACTAATAGATCATTTAAAGTTTATGACGTCATGAAGCCACGACTTTAAACACTCTATCTACCGAACAAATTGCAACAAATACGTTTACATTTTATTTTGGAATTGCAATGCCTTTTATAAATAGTTTACACGTGTTTTTTTTTTTTCTTTTTTTTTTCATATTTTATATTATGCATGTCCATGATGGGTAAGTATTACGGTAGACCCAACGACTAGTTTTTTATGCTCTTATAAAAATGAATGTATTTTTCAAAATACTACATTTTAAAACTATCTACAACAATCTCTATTTAAAAAAATTATTCTCTCTAATGATTTTAAAATTTATGAAGAAAACCTTCTTGTCTATCATTATTTTTTTCCACTGACATATTTTTTTAAAGAACATCTTTGATATTGCCTATATGTTGTAGAGGATGATCATATTGTAAAACAACTTTTTTGCATGTTTTATTCATATGAAATTTAATGGTTTACTCAAAAAGGGAATCATTTCGATAAGAAATATTAGATTTGAAAAAAATACATTTCTTTAGAGTGAATGAAATAAATGAAATGAATGTATATACTTCATCGGTGCTATCCACATTTCAACAAATTAATATAAGAAATATAATTCAAAAAATTATTTTTCTTCAAATGTCATTTATTTTATCTTAAAAATATGGATTTCATGTTTTGAGCATTATGCTGCGTAATATAAAAAGGTTTCTAAATCAAACACGAAAACCAAACGAAGAGACTGATCTATTTCGAATGATAAATAAGCGAAAAACTATGTTTCCATTTTTTATACAACCATTTATTATAAAAATCATTTTTCAACTGCTTGAAAATTTTAAAGCGTTTCCCAAAATAATATTTTTCACCGCTCTACAACGCGAAACTTTTTGACACATTTTCTGACTTATTTTTAAAAGTAAAACCATGATACTTGCAGACACGATTATTTAAGTAAGTTGCAATCGAACAGATTTTGTATTGTCCAATAAATTAATTAACATCTTGAGTGTTCTACGCGTAGTGGTCTCAAAATGCCGTGTTTTTTATTATTTGTTTTTATTTTATTTTTTTTTGTCCTGCGCTTTCCGGTGCAGAAATTCAATTCAAATCGCCAACTTTGACAGTATTTTCTGAAAAATATTCTGCCTTTACCGAAAAAAGGGTAAAAATTTTCGACTACATCTACATAGATTCGTAATAAGAACACCTGCCAATTTGATACTTTTACTAACAAAAGTATATTTAAAAATGTGTTAAAAAGTAATTAGTTCGAATTTGAGGTTCTCAAAAAAATGTTTTCCACGTCTCAACGGCACGAAAATTTATGATATATTCATACCGTCATTATAAACGCAAACGCGAGAATTTTACAGCCATAACTATTGCAGCGATTTGGAATTAGAGTTTTTCAATTTTCGAAAGATTTCCAATTTTGGTTATATTCGATCAATGTGTCATTGCGAACTTTCGTAGGCTGATGAGTCTCAAAAAATGCCAACGTTGACAGTATTTTCTGAAATAACCTTTCCCTTATCAAAAACAGAAAATCCTATTTGATTTCTTATTTTCTAAATATGAATGTTTATAGATTTCGATCATTTAAAAATAAAGATGAATTTATGAATGTATGTTAGAAAATCGTCTGTTTGGATTTGGAAACAGCCTTAATATGGTCTAATGGTGTAAGTCATATCGAAAAATCTATATTTTTGTTATGTTCGATAGTACAAAAATTGAAATTGTTTTATTTTTAGAAGAAAATAAATATAAGCGATAATTATAAAGCAATAGCACAGTAACAGGTCGTTGCCATCATCGTTATGATGTCAGAGTTAGTGATAGACATGTTTTAGCTTTGTATTATATTAGCATGAGTAAGGACAAAAGTAGCACCCCTTTTATTGGTGAATTGTGTTATTAACCACTGGGAATGCTACAGTTATATAAATATGATAATACACAGTATAACATGATATACTAACAAGGGAACCACTTTAGGTGTTGCTCGCACCTAGAATCGAGACCTGGAGCATTTTGTAGCCCTATGCATAAAAGTTAGAGAACCGATAAAAATTCTTTGTTAAAATCATATCTTATAAATTTTTTATATTTATAATTTTTTATTATTGGATTTTTATTTGTTAATTTTACACCAAAAGAGAGTTAAGTCGCCAGATATGGCACTTCAAAATTTTCACTAGCTTTATACTTGTAATAGGTTTACGTCCAAACCATTACAACACGGTGCGTAGCGAAAATGCTGAGCTAGGGTTGCCGGAAAACTGTACGGGACGAAAAAGACGCCAATATTTCCCCGCCAAATATGTAAATATAATATTGCATTTTTTTTAAAATCAAATTCGTAGGTTCTTGAAGGAATTTTAAAACTTTTTTCAACATTTTATAGTTATTATTGACTAATTTATATGTTTAACTATTTTTTTTTTAAAAACTTTTACTTTAACAGCCCGAAAAGTGGTCTCGAAAATTGCATTTTCAGAAAGTTAATCGGCTGTAAAATCAAAAAAATATTATTTTAACAAAAAAAAAAATTATCGATTCCCAAACTTCCTAATATAGAGCTTTAAAATGCACCAGGTTTCAATACTAGGTGCGAGCAACACCTAAAGTGGTTCCCTTGTAAATAGTTTTTAAATTTTCACATTGTATAAAGATGTACAACAATGAGAACTAATAATTTTTTTTTTAATTGATGCAAAAATCTCGATTGTCTATTCGTTTTTTCCACCTGCAGGCATATTTTTTCAATGGATATTTTGAATATTTTATTTAAAAATGTCTATAAATTGATAATGGTTTAATAGTGATCATCAGGAATGTAGTATATGATGGTATACGCCATATACCTTCTACCTCTTTTATAGAAACTCCGTATACCATCTGTTTCTCATACTTTCTCGCGTATCCTTCTGCTTATAATGTATGCCAGAACTGTCCAATTTTTCAGTAAGCAAGGGCGCACTTCAGCTTGGGGCACACATTGAAGGTCATCTATTTACACGTTATTGCAAAAATCAAACAATCAGAGTTCTGTGATGTATAGCAATGGATACATATCGTGATATATATAAAAATATCTATGCGGTACTTATTTTCACAATATCATGTTATTTCATATATTCGATATTTCCAGATATTTGATGCTGATTTTCAGAATATTATTTGTGTTTGATATTTTTAATATTATCAGTCCAAACACAGGTGTTAATGAATTTTTCAATTGTTAATGACTTTGGCGTTCTGTAGATAAAGTACAATTGCCTCTGGCAGTGCCTTTTTTATCCAATATATATATATATATATATATAATTCCAGACTTTATATTTCAAGGTGAAATCTTAAATGCAGAACCAATCGTCATGTGCGAAAATATTAACTTAGAACAGCCATTGAAACATGAACTGGCTAATTTAGGCAATCCGTTATTTACAGCTTTCTTAGAAAGAATGTTTTCTGGTTTGACAGTTGTTCGGTTTAAACAGCATAAGGTGTCAGGGAATGAAAAAGCAGACAAACTTACATTTAAGTCCAAACTTTAAAAAAAATATATAAAATAAAAAAAATGTATTTAAAATTGTGTTGTACAAAAAATAATTTTTTTATTATTTTTGTTTTCAATTAGTCGATTTTTAATTTAGTTATGTAAGTGAAAGAAAGAAAAAAAAATGACAGTCAGAATAGCGTTTTATTATGTTTTCGTGTATATGTTTATCCTGTTATATGTTTTACTTTCTAATGTATACTAAACCTGTAAATATTCATTAACAGTAAGTTGACTATTTTGAAAATATCGGATCTACATCAGAATATCGGATAATTTTGGTATTTTTGAAAATATCATGATATTTACGGACCCTTCCAACAATATTATCTCAGTATGGTAACGATACGCCGATACCTAAACGATATAATACAGATGCATCTCGCAGTCGTAAAGATAAGTACCCATACGATAGAAAAACATAAATCTAAATTTTGCATTAAATTTTTCTGAAGGCTGTGAACCTGAAAAACCTTAATATCACACGTACAAAAAAAGAAACATGCTATCATTAATGATTTTTCAAGCAAAATATCTTTTGAGATGAAACCTGAAATTTCAATTTTTGATCTAGAAAATGAAAAATCCCAAGGGACGCCACGAATACCTTTAAGGAGTCTCAAAACTCTTAAAGCTTCAAAATTTTCGATTTAAATTTTTTTAGATGTTAAACTCCTATCTTTTCTGAACATTTCGATATAATTGTTTCCTTCAAATTCTCATTAGAACAGAAGTTATGACTTTTAGAATTATACCCGCACAATAGCTGAAGCGGCGTTTCCGAAACTTTAAAGTCATTTTTCTCAAAATGACTTTTTTGGGCATAACGCGCAGGCTATTTCAAAAGCTTCTGAATATTTTTCATGAAATTTTCAAAACGTATATTTCATGTTAGTCTGTACAAACTTAACCTAAAATTTCCTTTTTATTGTTCAAAAAAATATTTTTTTAGTAGATTGTACTGTTGAAAATTTCAAAATTTTGTATTAGCTAAATACAGCTTTGTATTAAAAATATAAAAATGCTTTAAATATTCTAAATGCTTTCTAATTAAGTGGTCGCAGGAATCTTAAAGTTTCAAAATTTTTTATTTTTATTTTTTCAGATGTTAATCTACTATCTTTTCTAGACATTTTGATATAATTGTTTCCATGAAATTCCCATTAGAACAGAAGTTACGGCTTTTAGAATTATACCCGCACAATAGCTGAAGCGGCTTTTCCGAAACTTTGAAGTCATTTTTCTCAAAACGACTTTTTTGGGCATAGCGCGCAGGATATCTCAAAAACTTCTGAATATTTTTGCATGAAGTTTTCAAAATATATGTTTCATGTTAGTCTGTAAAAACTGAACCTAAAATTTGCTTTTTATTGTTCAAAAAAATATATATATTTTTTAGGTGATTATACTATTGAAATTCTCAGAATGTTGCATTAGCTAAACACAACTTTGTATTAAAAATATAAAAATGCTTTAAATGCAAAGTTATTTAGATTCAGGGTAATTATTATAATCTGAAATATAATTAGGCACAAAAAATTTCATTCTAGTTGCAAAATTTATTTTGCAATCCTGCGCGTAAGCTGTTATACCAATTTTCTGCTCGTCAAATGTCTGAAAGTTTCAAGCCAATATAAATACTAATTCTGCATCTTTCAATTTTTTAAATACATAGAATGAAAGAACTTACTTATATCTTTCATCCAAATAAAAATTGTGTTTTAAAATTACATATATTTTAAGATATTAAATGTTTAAAATGGTCTCTTTTTTTTTTTTTTTTTTTTTTTTTTTTTTTTTCTTTTTTTCCAATTTCTAGAGTCCTGAGAGCCTTTAATGCACTTTTTCTCAGAAACTACCAAAGATTTTAACTTCAAATTTTTCATATACATAATAGAACGGAGCATTGGACAGCTCTGGCGTACAGACTCTATCTTTATTATTATTATTATTATTATTATTATTATTATTTAAGACTACAACACTTGTAATCATAATTGAAAACCACTCTTTTTCACTGTTAACCCATTGAAAATTATTGGCTTCCTCGTGCGGGAATCACTGGGATAAGAAATATATTATTTAAAAGAAATACATTTCTTGAAAGATAAATAAAATAAATGAATCTGTGATCTATTTTATCGGAACTATCCACATGTATAATTCAACATAAATTTCCTTTTCTTCAGATATCATTTATTTTATTTTAAAAGTTTTCAAATTTTACCATATTTTAGATAGGCCGTGAAACAAAAAAAAAAAAAAAAAAAAAAAAAAAAAGATAATATGATATTCCAAATGACAAGCTTGCGATTGATTATGATGATTAATTATGAATGATTAATATAAAAAGAAAGTCTTTATTTCAAAATTATGTTTTATTTCATTTTTTGTGCATGTTCGATATCTTCATTATATTATCATTTATCTACTGATTTTTAGTTGTTATATATTGCATGGATGTATGAACTGCATAATGTGTAATTTTTATGTGGCATTTTTTTTTCCTTTTATAAATTTACTTGGCAACAGAAAAATAAACTTTTCGGATATAAAATTCTTTATTTAAAACTATTTCTAACGCTGTCAGATGACATTATTTAGATTTGTATTTATTTTACTTGTAATTTTGAAAAATAATAAGTAAAAAAAAATAAACCTTCGATGTATTAAAAGTAATTTACTGTTATTTTGATCTAAAAATTACAAATAAAATAACCTTAAATCGAAATCTTTTCAAAAGTGTCATTTGACATCGATAGAAATAGTGTTAAAATAAATTTATACATCATAAGAGAAAAATGAAATAAATAACTTATTTGAGATAAATTTCATTGATGTCACTCAGATTTCAACACATCCAAACATAATTCAATAAAAATCCTTTTTTTTTTAAGATGTTAATTATATTAATTTAAACTTCAAATTTCACACTTTCTGTTATGTCATAGATGGTGAAACCATAATAGAAAATATGATACTACAAGTGGTAAGTCTGAAATATTATGAGTGATTGTTTTTCTTACGAAAAAATAATGTTTTTTAAATAATTTTTTACTTTATTTATTCTCTTAGTATCTGGTAGACAAAGTAGTTGCTCGGGACTATAGCGACAAATGAATTGCTAAGGGTATTAGTAATCTGAAACTATTATGCACTTCTATTTTAATTATATTTTTATAGCATAATAATGTTGTCGCATTTCAGCAAATTATATTTATTGCTCAATATCAAACTTTGGTTTTACCATGTGACTGCAATGGTGATCTAATAGATGATATAGGTTCTGTTTAATTCAATTAGTCATAAATTCCGTCTAATTCAGTTTCAACTTCCTCGTTTTAAGGGTGTATTCCGATCCAAACTGCTTATTTTCTGATTCATTTTAAAATTCATTTTTGCTCTCAAACGCATCAAACTGGGAAATTCTCTTATTTAGAAACTATATAATGTGCCGTGCTTCTTAATTTTTTGATAAATGCAGAAAATACTGTAAAAAACGCTGTCAAAGTTGGCGTTTTGAACCGAAATTTCCGAAGCGGGCGATCTGGGAATGAAAAAAATGGTCATACTGAGAAAATAATTGTTTAAAAATCAAATTCTAATTAATTGAGCTGAAAATGAAATCACACGGCATGTTAAACATGCCTTCAGAAATCACCCCAGCAAGTTTCATGTTTTTACTTGTAAAAATGAGCCTGAAAATGTCTCAGAAAATTTCGAGCTGTTGAGGGTGGAAAAATATTTTTTCGAATACACCCTTAATGAAGGAATACAAACGTAAAGTCATGTGAGACGATATAACAAAAGCCAGAAAATGATTTCAGTAGAAAAAAAGTAAGGGATACTTGTAAAATCCATACAGTACTGAAAAATTTAATCAGCTGAAACTTTTTTGTTTATGCACATCAGCCGAAATTTCATACGGATTTTTTTTATGCCTAAGTGGTAACTCCAAATCCCCACAGCAAGAAAAAAATCAGAGTGTACGAGTTTACTAACTCTCTTTATCAGAAACATAACAGATAATACAGACATCTAAATCGTAAGGCTGAAATATTATGAATGATTGATAAACGGAAAAAAAAATGTTTTTATTTCGGAAATATATTTTATAACATTTATTCTTTTATATCCACTCTCGGTATTATATACACCATTTTTCAACTGCTTGTTAATTTCAATATGACATATAAGTGTGAATTGCATAATCAATAATATTTACATGCCATTAATAAAGGAAAGTATTTTTTCTAAGATTTCTTTACATGAAATTTAACCGGTTATAGGAAAATAAATTATTCATAGATGAAAAGTTTTATTTAAAATAAATATGTCTCTTTAGAGAAAAATGAAAGATATGAATTACTTGGATATATTTTATTGGTGTTATCCACATTTCAACGGCTGCATGTATAATTCAACAAATGTCATCTTTCTCTAGATACCATCTATTTTATTTCAAAAGCGTGGGATTTCAAATTTTACGCTTTCTGTTATATTGTAGATATAGGTCGCAAAACCATAAAGGATAATGTGAATTTCAAAATGGCATGGTTCATATATATTAATCATGATTAATAAACGATCAGAAAAATATGTTTTTTTTTATTATTATTATTTTTCAGGTGATCAGTTCTTTTTTATTTAATACTGTATAATACAACCTTTTTTCTTACTGCCTGTCGATTTTGATCTGTCATGGAGGTATGAATTATATAATTTATAATTTTTGGATGATATTAATATTGGTAAAAATGGTTTGTAAGAATTTTTTATATTAAATTTAGCTGTTTCCTAGAAAATAAATTATTCGGACTTTTTTTTTTAAGAAAAGTTAAATAGATTAGTATTATATATTTTATTTGTGCTATCCGCATTTCAATTTTTGCATGTCAAAAATTCATTTTTCTTCAACTGCTACACATTCAACTAATACTTTCCAAATAAGTTGAAAATTATTTATGAATTTTAATTGTTTGTCTGGTAGTGCTTTAACATAAGTAAATATGGAAATTTTTATATAGATTATTCAAGTTTGGTACAGAATGTTCGGCATTTAAAATAAAGTGTTGTCCACATAGATGTCAATAATTTTATTTCAAAAGCAGAAATTTCAAATTTTACGCTTTCTGTTACATTGTAGATATAGGTCGCAAAACGAAAAAGGACAATGTGAATTTCAAAATGCTAAGTCTCATATGTATTAATCACGATTAATAAACGAACAAAAAATTATGTTGATTTTTTAAAATGATTTTTTGGTTCATCAGTTCTTTTTATCCGATACTTTATTCTACAATCTTTTCTCTACTGCCTGTCGATTTTGATATGACATGAGGTATGAATTACATAATAATTTTTAGATGACATTAACATTTAAAAAATGGTTTGTTTGAATTTTTTATATCAAATTTAACTGCTTACCAGAAAATAAATTATTCGGCTGTGGAATGTATCATTTAAAATTAATTTTCTTCATCTGCCACACATTTTATTAACACTTTCCAACAAAGTTTAAAAGTGTTTATGAATTCGGTTTTTCTGTCTGACCGTTATTTCGTAAATATACATGGGTTGCCAAATATTTTTTATATATTATTTGTTTGGTATGGAATATTCTGTGTCGAAAATGAAGTATGAAACAATTATAGTTCACTTACAGGGACACACAAAATAATTCCATTACATTATGACCTACAGAAAAAAGTCATGTTCGGTGCGTTTTATTTATATAAGAAAGCGGGGATTGTACTTTATGCCATTATATTAAGAAATAACGAAGACCGTTAAAAAGCTTAAATGTATGCATACAAAAAGGTGCATATACAGCTGTTTCAAAGCTTCTGAAGTTCCAACATCAGTGCGAAAATTAAAAACTGAAGATTAAAATACAGGGATCCAGAGAGACGTATCTCACAGCTGGCCGTCAACGGCGGAATAGCTGTAAACCAGTGTTGCCAAATAGTCAAAAGTGAATTTCCCCAAAATTTCTGAAATTTTCCTCAAATCAGTGTTTTTTTTCCGTGAAAGTCCCCAACTCAGTTTTTACTCAAAAAGGGAATTTTTAAATTTTCAATTTACCACTATAAAAAATATTTAAGTAATTTAAGCTCAAAAATTTTCCCCAAATCAAGCCTTTTTTGAAAAAATTCCCCATTTACAAAAAACAAATTTTAAAACTGGGCCGAATGCATATTTTGTAACTACATTAAAAGAATGAGAGATATATTTTGCAGTGACAAGTTATTTTACGTTTGTTTTTAAAAGTATTCTCTAACAATTTTGGACTATTGTTACATTAGCTCCATAATTTTCGACAATCTTTTACCAGTAGGGATTTGAATGAATCCGAGATGGTACGCTGTTTTAATTTTTTTGTCATCCCTATACTGAAGTACATAATCATACTGCAAAGTATTTTCGCTGTATCAATTGATGTGCTTTTGTATATCATAAAAGAGAAAAATATCTGCTTTCCACATATTTAAATTGAAATTTTTTTTAAGTACAGCGAAGAAATTTTCCGTTAAGTCCTGCAGAGTCACGTGCAGGTTTAAGCTGCTTAAGACTTTAGAGTCACATGCATCATGTGTAAACTGAAATGTAGTAAACAGCGAACACTACCACATCCAAGAGAATAATTATTTATATTTCCGATTTCTGGATTGTATTTTCGTTTTTCAAATCAAAATTGAGTTCGAGACAGATCCAATTTTTCTACAGGACTAAAAGAAATCTTTACGAAAAATAGTAAATAAATAAATAAATAAATTAAAAATCCCCAAGTTTCCCCCCAAAATTTTTGTAGTCCCCAAAAATTTCCCCCCGAACTACTTGTCCCCAAAAAATTCCCCTAGAGGTTCAAAATTCCTTAAAATGGTTACAAAATCCCCAATCTGGCAACACTGCGTGTAAACGTCGAAAAACAACCGCGGAGTCAGTCTTTCTCGCTCATAGGAGGAGACCAATCAGAACTTTTGAAAATAGCTTAAGAAATGAGAGTTTTGAAAAATTGGGCGCACTGTACAAATTGAGATGCACTGGAATACAACATGCTTTGTCCAATACCCCAATTTCTTTAACTTCTATGACTGTGGGATACAAAAACGTGTACTATGTTAAGGCTTCTAGTCACTCAGCTTCCAAATTCCCCTCGGTAATGATAAGTCTATGGCCGCTTGATGCATTCTTATATTCAAAATATCTCCACAGGAAATTTATATTTTTAACTTCTTTTTTCAGTGTTCTCTTCTTAAAGGATGTCACTTTTTTTTCTTAGTTTTCAAAATATTTATAAAATCTATGCTTAATTTAATATTTTATGTTTTAAAAACTAACGAAATGGGAGTAAAATTTTAACACTTAATATAAAATTAAGCGTAGATTTTAGAAATAATTTGAAAACTAAGAAAAAAAGAGATATCCTTTAAGATGAGAACACTGAAAAAAAAGTTTAAAATATTAATTTCCCGATGAGATATTTTGAATATAAGAATGCATCAAACGCCCATAGACTTAACATTAAGGGGAATTCGGAAATGACAGCAACTATTTAAAATAATAAGGCATATACTAGTAAGTAATTTGTAATGGACAATTTATCAATTAAAAGTTTTTGAATGTGTATGCGGCTTTATATCTTTACTTTTCGACACCTCTCCCGCCCCACCCCCACCCCGTAATATCTTTTATTTTGAAGATATATGATTATTTGTTTTAAAATAAAATAGATACATTGTTGAGATATATTTGGTGTTGCCAACATTTCAATTTCAGCATGTGTGATAAACCCATCTTTCTTCATAGACTATTTATTTATTCTGAAAGCATAGATTTCAAATTTTACTCTTTCTGTTATGTTGTAGATATAGGTTGGAAAATCCTAAAAGATAATGTGAGATTTGGAATGGCAATGCCAGAATATTATGAATGATTAATAAACGAAAGAAAAAAAAGAGTTTTTATTCCGAAGTTTTGTACTTTATTTATTCTTTTATATTCAATGTTTTACTATGCATCTATATATATATACGATTTTAAACTGCTTTTTAATTTTCATATGATCTGGTGGTATGATGTGCATAATTAAATAAAGGTCGAAATATTTTTTTCAGTCACTCTTTTATATGTATTCAAATTTTGTCTTAAAAATCACGACTAATTCCAAGATTGCAATTCATATATGTTACAATATGTTAATTTGGAAACCAAAAAAATAAGATTTAAATCCAAAAGTGTACCATTTTTTTTTTTTTCAAATTTTCTTTACATTGCATAAAGTATGCAAATGGTAAAGGTAAAAGCAGTGTTACCAGATTGGGGAATTTTTTATTCAGAGTATCTGTCATCGAAGATTACTCTTAGAAAAAGTGACAGATATTTTGAATTTAAAAATTGCCCAATATAAGCCAACTAAGCAAAAGAGGAGTCGATTCGACTCAGGCCACATGATTAAATGCCGATTCGATTACAGAAATTTCTTCACAAAATAATTTAAATATAAACCACACAGAAATAAGTTAAATTAATATTTTAAATGGTTTTAAATAACAATTTTGGTGTAAAATACTTTCTAAAGATTGGGTAAAAATCACGGGCGTTCTAGTATTAATAAACCGTGTTTATTTACACGGGAGTTATATAATATTTTTGTGAATCCTTCAATTGTATAAGTATGATCAATATAACATAATTTCCTAAATAATTTTCAAAGCTCCAAATTTTATAAATTGTACATTTATGACAACCAACGATTTCTGTATTGAGAAGAAAAAAAAACTCATTCTCTATCTTCATTATTATTATTTTTTTTTTTTTTCTACTCAGACATATCTTTTAATGAATTTCGGATATCTTAGGGGTCGTTCAAGTATTACGTAAGCAGTAAGCGGGGGAGGGGGGGGTCCAGTGTCTGCTTATTTCTGCTGACAAGGGGAGAGGGGGGTGACAAGAATTCTTACGTAAGCATTAGACAACGAAGCAACTACAGTTTAACAATAAAAAGCAAAAGAGCATGATTTGGATGAACGTTCTGTGGATGTTGAACGGCTTGAGAAAAAAGATATGGAGTAAACAAGTACTGGAAACGAGGAATATTCCAACCCACCACTACATTGAAAACATAATAATAGACAATGCAGAAACATGGGTTCAAAGATCTTGGACACCACACTAGAAATGTGAACGCCAAACACATAATATTCCTATGATTCTTGTTAAAATTTTTAGTTATGTGCCTAAATAAGATAGGACCTGCTGCCCAGTAGCAGAAATTTCTCGAAATGTCTGCGATATATACTTCAGGGAGGGGCAAAAAATAATCTGCAGGTGAAAATATTTTTACAACTGAAGCATTAATTAATCAAACAATCACTTACCTGTAGTGTTTTTAGGCATCTTATAAATTTTTATTAATAATAATCTTAACTTTTTGTATTAAGTAATAAAGAGCTAAACATAATATGAAGCAAAATAAAGGTTCTATGAAAAAGAATCTGCAAAAGAGAAAAGAAAATCTGCGACGTCTGTCTCCCGTCTCGAATTTTCTGCTACTGGGACCTGCTGTATTTCTTAAAGTTTTTTTTTTTCTTGTTTTTGTTCAATGCAATAAATAATAATATATTAAAAACAATTTTGTATTTTATGAATTGTTTAATGCAATAAGTAACAATATATTAAACTGATTTTGTTTTCCTTCGATACCACAACCCCTATATGTCTATTTATGTAAATTTGCTGGATTAATAACGTAATTTATCACTAACTGTAATTTTTTTATGGCAAACAGTGTTGATGTTAGAATGTCATAAAATCTTACGTAAGCAAAGGAGGAGGGGTCTAGCATTTGCTTATTTTTCCTTACAAGGGGTGGGGGGCAGAGGAGTACAAAAGTACTAAAAATATACTTACGTAAAACTTGAACGGCTCCTTAATAGAAAATGTCCATAAATTGTACATGGTGAATGGTGATCATATTGACAACAACCCTTTTGCATGTTTTATTCATAAGAAATTTAATGGTTTACTGGAAGAAATTTGGACATTTGGAAATATAATATTTGATTTGAAAGAAAACATTTCTTTGGAGTAAAATAAAATATATGATATACTTGAAATCTATTTCATTGGTGTTACCCACATTTCAACGGCAGTACGTATAATCAAACGAAACTTATTTTTTCTTCAGATACCATTTATTTTAAAAACATGAATGGTGAAATGTAAAGCTTTCTGATATATTGTATATGTATCAGAATCATAACAGACAATATGATATTCTAAATGACAAGGCTGAAATATTATTAAGGCTGCTGTTCTCAAATCCAAAGGGGCGACTTTATGACACAAGTTTTAATTCATTTTTGTTCGGAAAGACGTGAAATTGGCACGTGTTGTCATTCAGAAACTATATAATTGAAAGGCGTTTTTCATTTTTTGGTAAACGTAAAAGATCTTTCAGAAAATGCTGCCAAAATGGGTGTTTTGAACCAAATTTCCGTTTGACATTAGAAAAACCAGCCAGAGAAAACATATTGTACCGTGACCAAAATTACTTGTAACTTGATAAGTAATTTATTTATTAAAAAACATAAAACTCATTTCGACAAATATCTTCAAAAGTCAGACCTGCCAAATTTGTGCTTTTACCTTTAAAAATGAGTTAGTAAATCAGTGTTCGTACGATTCAAGGACTTTCAAGGACCTTTTATCAGAGTTTTTTAAAGTAATATTTGTCTTTTTTTAATTTTTAAAGGTTCTATCTTTAGCAATCAGTACTTTACGATATTGTCGGTACTAAAACAACTAAAACCCACTGAATCCCATGTTGCGTACGAACCCTGTAAATGTGTCGGAAAGTTTCGCGCTTAAGGGTGTATTCGAAAAAACATTTTTCCACCCTCAACAGCTCGAAATTTTCTGAGACATTTTCAGACTCATTTTTAAAAGTAAAAACATGAAACTTGCTGGGGTGATTTCTGAAGATATGTTTAACATGCCGTGTGATTTCATTTTCAGCTCAGTTAATTAGAATTTGATTTTTAAACAATTATTTTCTCAGTATGACCATTTTTTTCATTCCCAGATCGCCCGCTTCGGAAAATTCGGTTCAAAACGCCAACTTTGACAGCGTTCGAGTATATTGAACTTCAGGACCATCTGAAGGCGGTTCACAAATCCAAAAGGGCAACTTTGTGACATAAGTTTTAATTTATTTTTGTTCTGAAATGCATGAAACTTGCAGGTGTTGTTGTTCAGAAACTATGTAATCAAACTCCTTTTTCCTTTTTTTTTTCTTTTTCTTTCTTTTTTTTTTTTTTTTTTTTTTTTGCAAACGCAATAGTTCTTTCAGAAAATAGTGTCAAAGTGGGCGTTTTGAATCGAATTTCCCGCCGAAAGAAGAATAACCACACAAGAAACGGAGAAAAATGTGTTTATCACGTGATCCAAATCGCTTATAACTCAATAGGTAATTTATTTATGTAAAAAAAAATGGAAAACACAGTTCTATTTCAAATCGCTTCCATGGTCAGGTCTTCCAATTTTATATCTTTCCGTTTAAAATGAATTTGTAGATGTGTCAAAATGTTTTGAGCTTGTTGAGCAGAACAGATGAGAACAGTCTTAACTCCTTGGGGACTAGCGACCGGTATACGTGCCACTTAAGGTGCTCAGAATCCTTCATTATTCCCACCAGTTATTTTTTATTGTAAAACTTACCTTATTTAACCCGGGATTACACGCACAGGGTATGACATACCCAGGCTGCACAAGATTATTACGTTTCTTCCCACTATTTTTCGAAAAGTAATCTTCGAATTATGTTATCACAGAATTTGTGAGAAACGTCAACGATTAAATAACATGAGAATTTTTATTTGAATTTATTGGGGGCAAATTATAATTCGTGCATATCATGGATATGCGGGAGCATTCCCGGGTTAATAAGAGCATTTTCGCGATTCAACTACAAAAAAGTTCTTCCGGCCAGTGCCGGGAGGAAGAGGTAGCTTTCATATGCCTTATTTTTTAAAAAGCCAGCTTATATTATTCAAACACACGAAGCTCAATTTAGTGGAAACCGATTATAGGAGATTCAGCACTAATTTTTATCAATACTAAATCATTATGAATGAGAATTTCGCGAAATTAGTCAGCTTCATCCAAGCTGCTTTTATTTAAAGTAACTTATATTTGGTTGCCAAATTCGGCGATATCTTGAAGTGCCTGCCATTTTAAGACAACATGGTGGATGAGGCTAACCAGTGAACTTGGTCGAGACCTTATAGTAACTCTTGTGCACATGCTCACTCTCATCGGAATCGGTTGATATATACGAGTGCTGTCGCAGATAAAAAATCAGATTTTTCAAAATTTGACGCACATTAGAAATTCAAACTGCTATAGCTGAGCCTTTTTTTAAAGATAAAGACAAAACAAAAAATGCTCCAGAATCCTTATATCAAGGTCAAATACTTAATTGAGAAAGCTTTTTCAATTTCTAATTTTTTTTGCACCTCACTTTAAATATATATTTTTTTAATTTAATGGCTGCCATTTTGATACAAGATGACTGATGAAGCTGGCCAGCAAACTTCGTCGACACATTGCTATATACTATCCACATGCATTCTTACATCGAAATAGGTTAATAAATATGCGTGTTATAGCGTGACAAAAATCAGGTCGTTTCAAAATGTCAGCCACGCTAGAAATTCAGAGGGCTATAACTCAGCCTATTTTTAAGATATAGACGAAACAAAAACTGCTCCAGAATCTTTGTATCAAGGTCAAACACATAAGAAAAAATATTTTTCAATTTTCAATTTTTTGGTACCACATTTCAAATTTTAATTTTTTTTTTTTAATTTAAATGGCCGCCATTTTGAAACAAGATGGCGGATGAAGCTGGCCAACTAACTCGGTCGAGACATTGGTATGTACTATGTATAAACCATGTTACATCCAAATCGGTTCATTAATACGCCTGTTATCGCGTAACAAAAATCAGGTCGTTTCAAAATGTCAGCCACAATAGAAATTCAAAGTGCTATAACTCAGCCATTTTTTAAGATATAGACAAAACAAAAACTGCTCCGGAATCTTTGTATCAAGGTCAAACACATAAAAAAAAATATTTTTCAATCTTCAATTTTTTGGTACCACATTTCAAATTTTAATTTTTTTTTAAATTTTTAAATGGCCGCCATTTTGAAACAAGATGGCGGTTGAAGCTGGCCAACGAACTCGGTCGAGATATTGGTACGTACTATATACACACGAAGTTACATCCAAATCGGTTCATAAATACGGGAGTTACAGTGTGACAAAGATCAAATATATATATATATATATATGTACATATATATATAACCATTAATTAAACAATACCGACCACCATCAAAAATCGCAATATTGTGAATGAAATGACAATAAAAATGGATACCATAAACCTATAATATACAACTGTATCAACTTTTGAACGGAGGGTGGTTTCGGGGTCTGGGGGATCATGATCGATGAAAATATACCAATTTTTTTTTAAATCGCTTTCCTCCGAACGACTGCAATAGGTAGCTTTTTGTAATGAAAGATACCTAAAACTTTCTGTTTTGAGAAACTTTGTGGTAAAAGTTTAAAAATTAAGCAAAGTGCTCTCGTCGCATAGGGGTTAAGAGGGAAATGTTTTTATGAATTTTCTATCGTTAAAATGAAATTTTATGAAAAATACGAGACAGGATATAATCGTATTTTGTATATTTCATAAATTTCGATCGTTAGCAATTATTGAAATAAACGAAACTTATATTTACTAACCGATTTTTTTCTGCTAAGTATATCATAACCGAATAAATGCTTTTATTTGATGTAGTTGCATGTTTTTACGCTATTTTCGTTAAATTCGTTTTTTTAGCAATTGTTAAAAGAAACTTCAATTTTCTGACAGAAAATTTTCCATTGTGGATAGTGCTAAATATATCATAACTGAGTAAATACTTTTATTTGATTTAGTTGCATTTTTATGGATTATATGCCTAATTTTGGTTCGCTAGCATTTATTAAAGAAATAAAACTTCTAACGACTGGAATTTTTTTATTCACTGGAATTCCTTTATCATGGCAATTTATACTTTCCCCCTTATAGCATAAGAGTAAAATAGAGGGTGTCTTAAAAATTAGTTGGGCAAAAAGAACGATTTATTGAATGGAATTGACAGGGGAAAATTAAAGTATACATATTTTTGTAAGATAGAAAAAATGTTCAAGTTTACCATTTTCACAAATGTTCGATGTGACTTCTTTTCGTGACTCTGCAAATGTCTCATCGGTAAATCATTTCTTGCCACAGATTTGTCAGCATGTTTCCGCCGATCAAATTAATTGCAGTGCAGATTCTTGATTTTAGTTCGGGAATGGAAGAAGGAAGTGGCGGCTTGTACACTTGATCCTTTACAAAATTTCCATACACCGAAATCAAGCAGTGAAAGATCTCGTGATTGTGGTGGCCATTGAATAACACCTCCCCTCGCTAAGCCATGGCGTCAGTTATGATACCTAACGCCATATATGAATAAACTTTGGTCATATTACTACTAACCTGACTTTCAACTAGTTAATTTCATTTAATATTTCAGAAGTTCTTAACTTACGAAATTGCTCAACTAATTTGCAGATTTAGTTTATCAGGACTGCCACTGGAGACTACTTTTAGGTAGCTTTCTTTACAAAAAGCTACCTATTGCAGCCGTTCGGAGGAAAGCGATTTCAAAAAATTTTGGTATATTTTCATCGATCATAACCCCCATACCCCGAAACCACCCTCCGTTCAAAATTTATATATATATATATATATATATATATATATATGACCTATGTCACACTCTAACTCTCATAATTATCAACCGATTTGGATGTAATTCGGTGTGTACATAGTACATACCAATGTCTCGACCGAGTTCGTTGGCCAGCTTCATCCACCATTTTGTTTCAAAATGGCGGCCATTTAAAAATTTTAAAAAAATTTAAAATTTGAAATGTGGTACCAAAAAATTGAAAATGGAAACATATTTTTTTCTTATGTATTTGACCTTTATACAAAGACTCCGTAGCAGTTTTTGTTTTGTCTATATCTTAAAAAATGGCTGAGTTATAGCATTTTGAATTTCTAGCGAAGCTGACATTTTGAAACGTCCTGAATTTTGTCACGCGATAAAAGGCGTATTTATGAACCGATTTGGATGTAACTTCGTTTATACATAGTACAGACCAATGTCTCGACCGAGTTCGTTGGCCAGCTTCATCCGCCATTTTGTTTAAAAATGGCGGTCATTTAAACTTTTAAGAAAAATTTAAATTTGAAATGTGGTACCAAAAAATTGAAAATTGAAAAAATATTTTTTTCTTATGTGTTTGACCTCGATAAAAAGATTCGGAGCAGTTTTTGTTTCGTCTATATCTTAAAAAATGGCTGAGTTATAGCATTTTGAATTTCTAGTGTGGCTGACATTTTGAAACGCCCTGATTTTTGCCACGTGATAACAGACGTATTTATGAACCGATTTGGATGTACCTTGGTGTGTACATAGTACATACAAATAACTCAACCGAGTTCGTTGGCCAGCTTCATCCGCCATCTTGTTTCAAAATGGCGGCCATTTAAAAAAATTAAAAAAAATTAAATTTAAAATGAGATGCCAAAAAATTGGAAAATGAAAAAGATTTTTTCGTATGTGTTTGACCTTAATACAAAGATTCCGTAACAGGTTTTGTTTCGTCTATATCTAAAAAAATGGCTGAGTTATAACATCTTGAATTTCTATTGTGGCTGACATTTTAAAACGACCTGATTTTTGTCACGAGATAACATGCGTATTTATGAACCGATTTGAATGTAACTTGGTATGTACATAGTACATACCAATGTCTCGACCGAGTTCGTTGGCCAGCTTCATTCGCCATCTTGTTTCAAAAGGGTTGCCATTTTTAAAAAAAAATGTAATTTAAAATTTAAAATGAGGTATTAAAAAATTGGAAAATGAAAAAGATTTTTTTTATGTGTTTGGCCTTGTTACAAAGATTTTGGAGCAGTTTTTGTTTCTGAAAATTTGTTCTTTTGTTTATATCTTAAAAAGTGGTTGAATTATAGCACTTTGAATTTCTATCATGGTTAGCACTTTGAAACGATCTTGTATTTGTCTAGCGATACCACACGTATTCGCCTATTTCGATGGAAGAAGGCATGTGAATAGTATACATCAATATCTTGACCAAGTTCGCTGGCCAGCTTCATCAGCCATCTTGTTTCAAAATGGCGGCCATTAAATTAAAAAATATATATATTTAAAGTGAGGTGCAAAAAAGTTAGAAATTGAAAAAGGTTTCTTTCTTAAGTATTTGACCTTGATATAAGGATTCAGGAGCATTTTTTGTTTGTCTTTATCTTAAAAAATGGCTCAGATATAGCAGTTTCAATTTCTAACGTGGGTGATATTTTGAAAAATCTGATTTTTTGCCTGCGACAGCACTCGTATATATCAACCGATTCCGATGTGAGTGAGCATGTGCACAGCAATTACTAAGGTCTCGACCAAGTTCACTGGTTAGCCTGATCCACCATGTTGTCTTAAAATGGCAGGCACTTTAAGAAATCGCCGAATTTGGCAGCCAAATATAAGTTACTTTAAATAAAAGCAGCTTGGATAAAGCTAACTAATTTCGCGAACTTCTCATTCATAATGATTTAGTATTGATAAAAATTAGTATTGAATCTCCTACATTCGGTTTCCACTTAATTGCGCTTCGTGTGTTTGAATAATATAAGTTGGCTTTTTTAAAATAAGGAATATGAAAGCTACCTCTTCCTCCCGGCACTGGCCGGAAGGACTTTTTAATTCCATCTCGCACCAGTTTTTCCAAATAAAAAATCATTCACATACACTTTGACGACATATGCAAGAGAAGTATACAACAAAATTTATTTTTAAAAAATAGTGGTGAGAGTATAATAAAAAAATATTCGCGAGTAGCAGCCATAAATTTTTAATCTTTAATTTATTCATTTATATAATTGAAATTAAAATTTTTACGTTTGCTGTTGATCCCATTACTGTAAATATGGTATAATAATAATAATAAAGAACATAGAAAGCTATTTATTTCTTCAATATCGAAATTAAGATACTTTTTTTCTTCTGAAACTTTATGTACATTGTAAAAAAAAAAAAAAAAAAAAAAAAAAAATTCTATAGTTCTACAGATGTAAAGTTAGATGCTCACTAAACTTTCATCTGTAAAAGTACAAAAAACGCTTTAAATCTACAAAACTAGTTTTTGTAAGGCTACAGAAATCTGTAGTTTTACAAATGAATCTGCTAAAATAACAATAATCTTATTAAAATTTTATCTTTAACCTTGGTTGCAGTTACATGAAAAGTTCTAGGCATCCCAGTTTCCTAAAAATTTTTTAGTAACCTTACAGATTTTTTGATTTTCGGTGCAAAAATGTGTCTGTTACACGAATTTTTGTTGTTGCCGTTACATAAAAAGTTCTAGGAATCCCAGTTTCCTAAAAAAAATTTAGTGACTTTACAAATTTTTTTTTACATTGTACTCAATTACGAATTCATGAAATTTTTATCTTCTGAAGAATTTTTCGTGAATTTTCGAAACTACATTAGAAGATTTACATAATAATTTAATACATTTTAGAAGGATTTTAGAAGGACTGAAAGACTTAGAAGGATTAATAAAATAAGAATTTATGGGGATTTTGTGCAATATTTATAACCCCAATCAAATCTTTCATTTTAAATATGTTTCTTAGTATTTTGTAGAATTAGGAAATGTACAAATATAATGTTCTTACAAAAGAAATATAGAAATATTTCCGAATTGAAAAATCCCCCCTCCCCCCTACAACCCCAAGAAAGCTGAAAAGACGCAAAGGCAAAAGAAATCATCCTTTTCAAAAGATTTTTGTTTTGTGTAGCCAATAATGCTTTTGGACAAGATAAGGTAATGCATCTGCTCATTCTAAACTGTTTTACTACTAATCGATGTATTAAATGAATTTTATAACAAGTTATTTCAATGGTACTTATAAGTACCGTCAATAGATAAAGGGGTAAAGGAAAATATAGGAAATGTTTCTTTTTTTTTTCGAGAATTTTTCAAAAACTATAATTTTCCGAAAATAAATTTCATTATAAAACTTTTATACTCAAAAATAGCATTGTTAAACAAGTATTATTTTCTTTGTAATAGCGCATTATTCATTCTTTTCGTTTTCAAAAGGACATTACTTAATATATTTTTTTAATATTATCTTTTATATCCTTTTCTATTATAAACGAAAATCAAAACTAGTAATGTTCCTATTTGTACGGAATTATATTTATAGAAACAGACTTGTTCATTTAATTCTATTTCATACTGCTATCTGTTCAAAAATAATCTTCGGTGATCGGCGTTTGTATTGTTTTTTCTGGGTTTATAAATATATTGGATTTGTAGGTAATAAAAATTTCTCGTTGGAGACTTGTACAGTAAATTCAGGTCATCTAATTGAAAAAAGCTAAACTGAAAGAGCTGAAATGCGTCGGAAGTATGGACTGATTGTGATTATGTTTGTAAATCTTGTTGGGTGGGGGGAGAGAAGAAATCAAACTATGTACTTCCTCTAAATAAATCTTTTTCTTAAAATAACTTATTACTTTATTTTTTCTGAAGAGGAAAGTGTTGTAATCGAGATTTTTTTTCGACTTCCGGTTTTCAACGGATTTATACGTTTTAGAAGTCAGAGATACCGAAAAACATATTTAAACAAAATGTCTGTCTGACCGTATATCCGTGTGTCCAGTTTGTACCTCGAAAAGTGCATGACGTTATGCAAAAAATTGAACCTTTTTTTTTGTTTGTTTGTTTACTTTTGACTATGGCCTGCAGATTCTCCTAGAATTTGGAAATATTCCGCTAAAAGGAGGTGCTGTAATAGCTATTTTTGTGCCATTTTCATTATTGTACCAACGAAAAGTGTATGAAATTATGCATAAAATTGAACCTTTTTTTTTTTTTTTTTTTTTTTTTTTTTTTTTTTTTTTTTTTTTGTATGCTTTTGACTATGGCCAGCAGGTCCTCCTTGAATTTGGAAATATTCCGCTAAAAGTGGGTAATGTAATAGCGAATTTTGTGCCATTTTCATTATTGTACCAACGAAAAATGTATGAAGTTATGCATACAATTGAACTAAATTTATTTTGTATGCTTTTGACTATGGGCAGCAGGTCTTGCTAGAATTTGGAAATATTCCGCTAAAAGTGGGTAATGTAATAGCGAATTTTGTGTCATTGTCTTTATTGTACCAACGGAAAGTGTATGAAATTATGCATAAAATTGAACCTTTTTTTTTTTTTTTTTTTTTTTTTTGTATGCTTTTGACTATGGCCAGCGGGTCCTCCTTGAATTTGGAAATATTCCGCTAAAAGTGGGTAATGTGATAGCGAATTCTGTGCCATTGTCATTATTGTACCAACGAAAAATGTATGAAGTTATGCATAGAATTAAACTAAATTTATTTTGTATGCTTTTGACTATGGCCAGCAGGTCTTACTAGAATTTGGAAATATTCCGCTAAAAGTGGGTAATATAATAGCGAATTTTGTGCCATTGTCATTCTTGTACCAACGAAAAATGTATGAAGTTATGCATAGAATTGAACTAAATTTATTTTGTATGCTTTTGACTATGGCCAGCAGGTCTTACTAGAGTTTGGAAATATTCCGCTAAAAGTGGGTAATGTAATAGCGAATTTTGTGCCATTGTCATTATTGTAACAACGAAAAGTGAGTGAAGTTATGCATAGAATTGAACCAAATTTCATATATATGTTTTTGGCTATGGCAAGCAGGTTCTTGAATTCGGAACTATTCCGCCCAAGGGGTCACTGTACACTGTAAAAAAAAACTGTAAAGTTACTAAAGTTTTTCTAGGAAACTGGGATTCCTAGAACTTTTTATGTAACGGCAACAACAAAAATTACTGTAACAGACGCTGTTACAGGAATTTTTGTTGTTGCGGCAGCAATACCTGCTAGTTTAATGCATTTCCGAACAAAAATAAATTAAAACTTATGTTATAAAGTTGCCCTTTTGGATTTGAGGACAGCCTTAATTCCATTTTATACTATTATCTGATCAAAAATTATCTTCGGTGATCGGCATTTTTATTGTTTTTTCTCTGCTTATAAATATATTGGATTTGTAGATAATAAAAACTTGTAGTTGAAGTCTTGTACAGTAAATTCAGGTCTATCTATTAAAAGAGTTGAAACGGATTGAAGTTGTGGATTTATTATTTTTGTAAATAGGAAAAGAGTATGTATGTACGTACTTTTGAGTAAATCTCTCATAGTAACATATTTATATATTAGTTTAGCGAAGCTCAACAAGAATTTATTTTTTAAGGAAATGAAATTTGAATATAACATTCCATATTTTTAGTTCATCTGAATTGTTTTATCAAGACAATTTATATTTTACCTCTGCGGAGTAAAAAAAAAAAAAAAAAAGAATGAAAAAATAACTCTAATCTTTTAAGGGGTTCTGAAAAAAGTAGAGGAAAAGGTTCAAATACTGGCTACCACTTTTGTTTTCAATCTAGATCATACAATTTTCAAAATTAATAAAATAAAAAGTGACAGCAGGGTACCTTGATATGTTGTACACCTGTTTAAAGAAAAAAAAATCAGTTTCAAAGGTGTTTTCTGTTTATAAAAAGCAAAATTCCGGAAGTCTTCAAATTTTCAGTTTTTAAAATGGGGTCTAAATACCGGCTACCTAAGTTTTTTCCCAAAAGATCACACAAATAGAGCTAATGACAATTATTAAGCAATAAGAATATTATTTTAATAAATTTTCTTGATTAATAACATTTCTTATGCACAGAAAAAATACGCAATTTTTAATAAACAAGTATTTTTGTCGATTTCATAAAATTCTTTACGACTATCTCTCACAGTCGTCTTCCCATTATGTTTCTAGTTTTGTTTTTTAACGTGTAAAGCAAACAAACAAACAAAAAAAAAAAAAAAAAAAAAAAAGCTTGCTGATTGAAATGAGAATTATTTTATCCGAAAAAAATCATAAACATTATATCACTCTCTGCGTCGGCGCAGTCCCTATCAGCCCATATATCGCATTCTTAACACTGAACTCAGAATCCCTTCCCCATTCTTGTCCAAAGTTAAAGCACCCATGCAGAAGACACAAATTGCGTCATCTTCCTCTTTTGGGTATTTTCCTTTTTCACTTTTTTAACCCTCTCGCTGCGTAATTGTTTTATCAAAATAGCTTCAAAATTGCGTATTTAACCCCTTCGCGATGAGCGTTTTTAAGAGTTTTTATTCTTTTGTTACCGTTTTTTCAAAACAAAACTTTTTGTATAATTTAAGGGTGTATTCGAAAAAATATTTTTCCACCCTCAACAGCTCGAAATTTTCTGAGACATTTTCAGGCTCATTTTTAAAAGTAAAAACATGAAACTTGCTGGGGTGATTTCTGAAGACATGTTTAACATGCCGTGTGATTTCATTTTCAACTCAATTAATTAGAATTTGATTTTTAAACAATTATTTTCTCAGTATGACCATTTTTTTCATTCCCAGATCGCCCGCTTCAGAAAATTCGGTTCAAAACGCCAACTTTGACAGCGTTTTTTACAGTATTTTCTGCATTTATCAAAAAATTAAGAAGCACGGCACATTATATAGTTTCTAAATAAGAGAATTTCCCAGTTTGATGCGTTTGAGGGCAAAAATGAATTTTAAAATGAATCAGAAAATAAGCAGTTTGGATCGGAATACACCCTTAATCGGGAAAATGTTCCGATTAAATAAGGCAACATTTACAGTAAAAAATAACTGGAGGGAATAATCAAGGAGGGTTAATTAGACGGAAAAAGCATCCCCGAAGAAATCTCAGGTTGCACAAATTTTGCTACTTTTGCGTTGCCCCAGGAAATCTCGGGTTGCGCAGCGAAAGGGTTAAAATCCAATTTCTGTCTCTTTCGTCTGGTTTACTCCGTCATGTTTTTCTTTCTTTTCACATTTATTACAGGCAATTTTGGAGTGTCCAACAGAGCTTTTCGGGGAAGTGATCCAGTAACCAGTATCGGTCCTGAAGAATTACGGCCACGGTTGCTTTTTTCATATTGCGAAATGGGACTGGAACTATTTCTGAACCATTTAAATTAATTTATTAATTATGGAACTATTTAAATTAATTTATTTTCCTCCCCTTCAAGCAGAGCAACCGAGAGAGGTCCAAATACCGGCAAGCCGGTATTTAGACCACTCTAGATAGCCGGTATTCGGACCACTGCTATGTTTA
The DNA here is from genome assembly GCA_963932465.1 of Maratus speciosus. Taxonomy (NCBI): domain Eukaryota; kingdom Metazoa; phylum Arthropoda; class Arachnida; order Araneae; family Salticidae; genus Maratus; species Maratus speciosus. The sequence continues at coordinate 86,672,449 of OZ010799.1, read as the reverse complement.
AGTTAAAACCGGTATTACTCATTCATATAATAAAATACCAATAATGTGCGCGTGGCAATTGAGAGCTAAATATGTCTAGAAAATAACTTAATCAACAATTCAAGCCAATATGCGATCAGTATATTAAAAAAAAAGAAAGAAACACACATCTGAAAAACTTTTGATGTACCAGATTACGTCGATTCGACACTTTTGCATTTACTATTTGTAAATGAGACAGACTTCAGCGACGTACTTTTCGTAACTTTCTTCTCTCAATTAAAGTTACAATCTCTGCCTATTACCGCTAGGCTACGCTGCGCTCAGTTCTCAGAACACCTACTAGCCGGTATTTAGACTCTAGCCGGTATTCGGACCTTCTCCTCTATTTTTTTTTCTCTTTTCTTGCTTAACAACGCGAAATTTTCTGACGCGTTTTCTGACTCATTTTTAAAAATAAAAGCATGGCAGGCATGAATTGATTTGTAATTGATCTCATTTTTATTTTTCAATAAATAAATCATGTTTTGAGAATAAGTGATTATTGTCTCATGACATGAAATCCTCCCTCCCCTCCCCCTTTCCCACGCCATCGTTTCTGAAAATTCAGTTCAAAACGCCAACTTTGACATCATTTTTTAACAGGTCTTAAACCTTTACTGAAAAAAGTAAAAACAGTTCGATTTTTTTTTTTCTTTTTACGTATGTAGGTAACTTATATTATTTCTAATTGCTAAAAAGGCGTATGATTAAAACTTTAAAAACATCAAAATAGTTTTAAAATGTTAAAGTTTTAATTTTACACCTTTTTAGCAATTAGAAATAATATAATTATTAGAGGGTATAACCTACTGAAACCAGGGTTGGCATTAATCAATTACTTTTTTAATCGATTGATTAGTCGATTAATGATTCAATCATACGAAATTGACGCCTAATTCAATTTATCATGATTGAAATTGAAAAAGTAATTGCTCTTTAAAAAAAATTTTTATGATTTTTTCAATCTGCATGAATTCAATCTTGATTAATTTAATCGTGATTAATTTAATCATTAATTACACAGATAAAAATTAAATATGACTGCCCTGTTTACTTTCTTAAATTCGCTCTCATTGCTACGAAATCCTTTTTAAGAGTCACTATACGATTTTCCTTATTGATTATACAGTGTCACACAAAATTATTCAAATAAACCAAGGTCAATATGTTTAAATTATTTAGGGGGAATTAGGGGCAATTGAAACACGCTTATTAAAACTGATATATTCTTTTATAAGTATTTTAGGCAAATAGGAGCAATATTATCATAATTTGATAGTCACAAATCGATGGCGATAGTCCCTGCTTCCTCATAGACTGTACTTCATGTCGGTGCCACTACCTTCAATGGATGCAGAAGGGAAAAAGTTTTGAAATTGCGATTTTTATTACATCGATGGGGAGAGAAACTTGAAATTTGCGTGATTGTAATTACTTGAAAGTTTTAAATGCTATGTAAGAATAGTTTCTAAAAAAATCGAAAATTAAAACGGTGAAATCAGCAAAAAGTGTTTTAAAAACGTCCTGAATTACGATTTCAATGGAATTGTTAAGGAATTTTTTTTTTTTAATTTGATGCGGGTGTTACTTTTAAGACTAGTCTCACAGAACAGTTAAAAAGTTTAGATGTTTAAAAGATTTAAATTAATGATGAAAAGCGTTAAAAAAAATTTTTAAATTACGATTTTTGTGGAAATGTTAAGGATACAAACTTGAAATTATACACAGTTGCTACTTTTAAGACAAAAATATATGCGCCTTACACTTTTTTTAAATTGAAATGTAAAAAGCTGTGGGAGAAAAAGCGCCTTTTAACGGGAAATATAAGAAAATTTCATAAAAATGTATTTTTTGTTCCTCCTTGAATGGCAGTAATTTTCAAATTAAAAATAGAAAAGATTCAACTCAACTTTTTTATAAGTTTCTAGTGTAGAAACTCCTAACGAAAAAAAAATGTATCTATATTTAACCATACTTAATGACCCCCCCCCCCCTTGGAGCGGTGACATGTCACCTCCCGGATCATTTGAGATTTTGTATTTACAATGGTCAAAAAGTGAAATCCCCCCCCCCCTCCTCCGGAGCCACAAAAATCTCTCCAGGAGAAAAGTGCCTGAATTAAACACTGTTAATGAATAAAATAAAATCTTAAGATTTGTGTACCAAGTGTATTTCCCTTAATTGCAACTCATTTAAACTTTGAAAAAAAAAAAAATATATATATATATATGTTTTTTGTTGGAATTTTAATCTAATTAAATATAAGAAAATTATCTATAAATATTATTTATTAAGCTTACAAATATTTTTACAGTGCACATTTACATATGTTTAGACAATTTTTAAACAGTTTAAAGAATTGAAAGAAAAAAAAAAGATTCTGTATCAGATAACTGATTTGCAGCTGCAAATTGCGTTTAATAAACGTACTAAATTACTCTAATCATACGACATTCCGGTAATATACAAAATTATGCTTATATCATAAAAATAAACTTGCAACAAACTGATGAAGAAAGTCTATCGTAAAAGCAAAATGAAACAGTTTGATGTCCGCTTCACATAATAAAAGTGTAAGAATAAATCAAAGGGAATGCTTTGCATCTTCCCCCATTTCTCGCCAAACTAATATTGAATTAACCTTTAACTGATGTCACATAAATTGTCACTTAACTACTGTGAAGTGATCTGTGAGACCGCTCTATCGAAAGATGAATAAAAGACGCGATTAAATTTCAGGATAGTGTTTTTGTACTAAAATTTTTGTGCAGTACTGTTACAATTAAAATTCCCTTATTCAAAAGTCTCTGGTGACAGTATTAAAGTTCCAAACGAAGCAAAATTTCGGTGATATTTGTAGTTAAACTGAAAGTTACAAGTTAAACTATAAAAAATGAAAAAAGCAGTGGTCTGTGAAACCGGTAACATGAGTTAAAGGTTAATATTTCCCTGTCCTTTTTCTGTTTTTTGTACTTCTTTGTGTACTCTTGGAATATAGAATGTTGGACAAGGTCAAAAACTTAAATTTAAGAAGTTTTTATTACTTATTATTTTTCTGTTTTTTAATCAATGCTTAGTATTTAATTATTAATCATCTAGTATTATTTAGATAACCTTTACAACAAGTTGTAGGTATCAACTGTTATAGAGCGAGTGTCGTGAATAAAAATGACTCAATCATAGAATTACGAGAAAAAAATTACGATGTAGGACAGCATTATTAAGACTAAATAAAATAATGAGTGGCCTGCCTTGGCTTAATTGTATTTATATACAGTTTTCTTCATTCAAAAAATATTCAGAACTTAAAAAAAAATCAAGTCATACCGATCCCGACCAGAAAGAGTCGAAAACTACTCGAAACCTACTCGAAACCGAAACAAATCCAAAATATTTAAAGAGAACCCTATCCAAGACAAGACCCGATGCATGACCTTAGCAGTGATCAAGGGTGATTAAACCAGAAGATGCTTGAAAAAAAGATAAAATAAAGGCCCCAAAGCCAGAACAATACATGAAGTTTTCAATCATAAATCCTTCATTAGATTGACTAATTAGATTGACTATTTAGATTAAGAATTGATTTAATCGTAAAAAAGCAAACGATTACAACCAAATAATCATTGGTCATTAGTCTATGAGTAGGATTGAATTGATTTAATCATAATTAAAGCATTGATTACATTAAAATAATCACTGATCGTTAGTCTATGAGTTGGATTGAAACTAAGCTTAATCGGTCAATCATTAATCATGATTAAAAAAATAATCGTTAACTTTCAATCGTTAATCTAATTAAAATTTTGCACAACACTGACTGAAACGTTAAATGTATCTTTTCTCCTAAACCCCTCATCTGATCACCATGCTTTTTTTTGTATAACTTTATTGAATCTATATTTATCAAATGAATTAAGGATTTTATTTAAAAATAAATATATTTATTGAGATTTTGTTTTTATTTAAATCACTTTTGTACTGTTTTTGAGTTTAAAAAAAAAAAAAAAAAAAAAGAGTAGAAAGAAAGAAAAATGCTTGTTTGAAATTTTCTCATTTCATGGGATGCCCAGTGAGACTAACTAATTGTTACGCTTTTTCTTTGTCAATACGATGATAATTATCACGCAAACTCCAGTCAACCGCTAGTAGAGACTTCGAATAACCGCTATTTTGTTGATAGGCTGCCACCACCAATATGTGCGTGACATCTGACACAATGTGAGAAAGATAATAATTAAATACTAACTTATTCTGTTAATATTAAAACATAATCTATTTACAAATTATTTACATAAAAAACATTATTTACAATTATAGGCTGTGATATAGCAGATCCTGCCCAATACTAAGCTATAAGTTGAAATAATGTCTACGTACTGGTTAGTATTATTAAACTACGCGCTATTTTCTTCTCACTTTATCGAACTCTACGAGGCTTACTGAAAAACCACTCGCTTCGTATACACGTTTCTCCCCGCAGGAGTCAATGTTTTCTCAGGAACACTTTCACTGGCAAATCCACGTCTCCAACCTCCAGCGTCTACCCACGAGACTTCATCCAAGACTACCCAACACTCTCCTTCAGCTTTTACCTCGAGAGAAAAACACATGGGGTCCTCCCCTGTACATTCAAGGAATCACCTTATCTCCCACTGCACTTCGCTTCCTCGCTCTACCATTCATTAGATATAACCAAGGGTTTCTTTTGTTCCTTTATCTAATTTCTTTGGTGATCCCATTAGCGTATACAAAAGAAATGCTGTTATGTCATTTACACAGTGGATTCTTTTATACAATACGATATGAATATAATTGCTCATTTCAGGCAGGAAAAAAAAAAAAATGTTTCTCTAACCCTAGTACGAAGAACGTGATTTACACATAAAATGCAATAAATAAAATAAAATTATATTAACAGTAAGCTTAATTAGTCACACGCTCATTAATGTCAGAAACCTGACACTAACAGAGGAAAAAAATTACCAAGATGGCTATTATGGTTTTGGAGCAAAAGTACAAGTTGTGATTTTTGAAAAAAGATACTTTTCAGGAAAACAAAAAGCCCTACATTAAAAAGAAACTTAGGGTACTTACAGAGCGCATATCGAGATATGAATTTTTGCATTTTGCACAGTACATAGTGTAGAATAATATAATGTAAGAAAATAAACACGGATTTTTTAAATTCATTTTTGAGTAGGCCACCCCCCTCCCCCCCTAGCAACGCGAAACTTTGTGGCGCATTTTCTGACTTATTTTTACTTTCTTCTATCTTCAATAGAAGAAAGTACTGTAATCGAAATTTTTTTCGACTTCCGGTTTTCGATGAATTTACGCGTTTTAGGGGTCAGAGATTCCAAAAAACATGTTTATAGAAAATGTCTGTCAGTCCGTGTGTGAGTGTGTCCGTATGTCCGTGTGTATCTCGCCATTTTACCATCAAAAAGTGCATGAAATTATGTATAGAATAACCGTTTTTTTTTTTTTTTTTTTTTTTTTTTTGACTATGGCAAGCAAGTCCCCTTTTAATTCGGAAAAATTCCGAGTGAGTAACAGCGATTTTTGTGCCATTTTCATTACTGTACCATCGAAAAGTGTGTGAAGTTAGGCATAGAATTGAACCAAATTTTTTGTGTATGTTTTTGGCTATGCCAAGCAGTTCCTCCTTGAATTTGGAAATATTCCACCAAAAGTGAGCACTGTAATAGCGATTTTTGTATAATTTTCTTGATATATCGTAGTTCCATTGTTCACAGGCGGCTCGTAAATCGACGGGAACTTCGCATCATGATAAGCCGGCAATTCGCGAACAGCTGATGTACAACAGAATAACGGAAAACTGTTGATTTTAATAAAAGTCATGATCCAGATTAACTCGTTTTTACTCCGATTAATTGACTGAAGCAAAAATTTAAGATGAAAGTCAAAGTTGGTATAGTATTGAACTAATAAAAATGAAATATTGACATTTGTAACAACATTTTGAAATATTAAGATGTATTAGAAGAAACTTTTGGGATTGGCAAATCCAACTAGTTAAGGGTGTATTCGAAAAAATATTTTTCCACCCTCAACAGACATTTTCAGACTCATTTTTAAAAGTAAAAACATGAAACTTGCTGGGGTGATTTCTGAAGACATGTTTAGCATGCCGTGTGATTTCATTTTCAGCTCAATTAATTAGAATTTGACTTTTAAACAATTATTTTCTCAGCATGACTATTTTTTTCATTCCCAGATCGCCCGCTTCGGAAAATTCGGTTCAAAACGCCAACTTTGACAGCGTTTTTTACAGTATTTTCTGCATTTATCAAAAAATTAAGAAGCACGGCACATTATGCAGTTTCTAAATAAAGAGAATTTTCCAGTTTGATGCGTTTGAGAGCAAAAATGAATTTTAAAATGAATCAGAAAATAAGCCGTTTGGATCGGAATACACCCTTAAAAATAAAAGTACGACAGGAATGAACATTGAAGTGATTTGTAATTGATCAGATATTTATTTTTCAATAAATGAATCATGTCTTGAGAATAAGTGATTATTGTCTAACGACATCAAATCTCCGCCCCCCACCTCATCCCTTTACCCCACTAACATGTCCAAAAATTCAGTTAAAAACACCAAATTTGACATCATATTCTGACATATTCTGACATATTTTATGCCCTTACCGAAAAGTGAAAAAGAAAACAAAAAACAGTTCGATTTAAACAACGCGAGATTTTCTGACGCGTTTTCTGATTTATTTAACTTTATTTTATTTTTTTAAAGCATAGCAGAGGCAATGAATTGACTTGTAATTGATCTGATTTTTATTCTTCAATAAATAAATCATGTTTTGAGAATAAGTTATTATTGTCCCACGACATCGCCCCCCCCCCCTTCCCACGCCATCATGTCTGGAAATTCAGTTGAAAACGCCAACTTTGACATCATTTTCTGACAGATCTTATACCTTTAATGAAAAGAGAAAAAAACAATTCGATTAAAAAGGTTCTGAATAACAGCACCTGTCAGTTTCATGCATTTGCGAACAAAAAAGAATTTTAAAAATGTGTCAGAAAGTAACCAGTTTGGATTTAGTACAGCCTTAATTAGTCAGCTATTTTAAATTTGTTAAAACAGCATTTACCGTTTTTATTTTATGTTCACTGTTAATCCCACTGAAGTAAATATGAGAAAATAAAATAAAACAAAATAAATAAATGAGGAATTAAAAAATATAGTAGTTTAATTATTGGTAACGAAATTAGGATATATATATATATTACATATTTAGTAATAATAGACATTCCGTAATTGAACAGCAAATCTACGAAAATCGTTTTCTGCTATAAAATGTTAAGTAATAAAACTAAATAGTACTTGGAATACTGCATTTATTCCATTGGAACTACAATTTTCCTAAAATAAATTTTATTGTAAAATATTTATCTACAAAATCGTAACATTATTTTTATATTATATTCATCTTAATCATATGTCAATATCAATATCATATATCATATATCAGTATAATATCATATCACACTTACTTATACCACTGTTTTCCTTTTCAAATATTATTCTTTTGTATGTATTTTTATTTTCAATATTTTATACACCTTTTCCAATCATAAAAGAAAATCAAAACAAGTAATGCTCCAATTTGTACAAAATTACATTTATAGAAACAGATTTGTTCGTTTAATTCGATTTCATACAAACATAATCTTCGACTATAAGGTGTTTTTATTGTTTTTACTGGGCTTGTAAATATATTGGATTTATAGATAATAAAAATTTTTACTTGAAGACTTCTACATCAAATTTAGGTCATCTAATTGAATAAAGATGGCTTCAAAGAGTTGAAAAGGATTAGAGGTACGGATTGATTATGTTTATAAATCGAAAAAAGGAGAAACAAACTATGCATTTACTGAGTATAAAATAACTTATTTATAATGGTTTCATGAAGCTAGTTCAATAACTAATTTTAAATAGAAACGAGATTTAAATAAATCATTCCACAGTTTCAGTTCGTCTAAATGGTTTTATCAAGTCAATTTGTGTTTTGCGTCCGAGAAGTAAAAATACATTTTTAAATCTTATAATTACGGTAGAACCTCTTTTATCCGAAACTCTCGGTTAACCGAAATACCTTTTTAAAAGTTTGCTTTTTCGTTCTCTCTCTCTCTCTCTCTATTTTTTTTTTTTTTTTTTTTTACAATCACATTGATCAAAGCGAAGAAGAGGTCAAAGATGTGGTCGAAGAAAACGAACAAATTTGCAATTCTGGAGCTTTTGAATGTTTTGCAAAAGGTTTGGCCTAGCTGGAGTAGCAGAAAGACTGCTACTGGTGAACTAATAGTATTAAAAAAACTTCACGACAGAGCTGCAAAACAAGGGCAATCGAAACTTCGACAAACAAAACTTTTTTCAAACCCTTGTGAAATATGTAAAAGGTACATAATTTCAAAATTAAACTTCAGGTAATGTAATCTTGTTTCTATTTTGCTATTGCTTTATTTTTATTAAGCACTTGTTACCATAATAAGAAATAGCGCATATATTTGTCGCTAATCTTAAAATTGAAGTATTCTCGACTATCTGAAAATTTCGATTTTCCGAAAGGTGGACGGTCCCAATTACTTCATATTATCGAGGTTCTGCTGTATTTACTTTAAATATATTGAAAATTTATTCACCGTTTATTTTTTATAGTCATTGTCAATCCCAATGAAATAAATATGAAAAAAATAGTAAAACAAATATGTGAACAAATAAATAAATGGACCTTTTTAGTCTTTGGTGACAAAATATATATAAGAAAATTTTATATATACAAAATGAAAGACATTACTTAGACTGTACTCAAATCTGAAAAGGCAACTTTATCACACATCTTTTAATTAATTTTTGTTCGGAATCGCATGAAATTGGCAGGTGTGAAAGATATGTAACCAAAAGATGATTTCCATTTTTTTGGTAAACGCAAGGGATCTTTCAGAAAATGCCATCAAAGTTGTCGTTTTAAACCAAATTTACGGATGAAAGAAGAAAAACAAGCCAGAGAGAGGACAAATACCTGTTGTCACGTGATCAAACTTGCTTATAACTCGATAAATAATTTATTTATTAAAAAAAAAAAAAAAAAAAAAAAAAAAAAAAAAAAAAAAAAAAAGAGCAAATCGCTTCAATAGTCAGCCCTGCCAATTTTGTGTCTTTACGTTTAAAAATGAGTTAGTAAATGTGTTAAAAAGTTACGCGCTTTTTGAGCAGTGCACTTGAGTACCACCTTAATGGTATAACAAATCTCCCAAAATCGTTTTCTACTATGATATGATTAATAATAATAATAATAATAATAATAAAGATAACATTTAACAACTTTTTAGCTCACAGGCTGTCAAAGCGTCAGAGCTAATGTGTCTGCAGGTTCTGTAGTTACGTAGATATGTATGTACGTATCGCGATAACTCTTGATAGAAATATCCGATTTGCTTCAATTTTTTTCTAGGTTCATTCTGATAAGGCGCTTCCCTGATTAGATTTGGAGGTTTATTGGTTAAGTATAAAGGGGGGAACGGGGGCTAATGCCCCCCCCCCTTAATTTAGACAAATTTGTTCTTATATCCGATTAGCTTCAAATTTGGTATACCGGTTTATTCTAATAAGGCGCTTCCCTGATGAGATTTGGAGGCTCATTGGTTAAGTATAAAGATGTGAAAGAGGAGGGGGGGGGGCTAATCCCCCACCTTAATTTATTTTTCGAGGGGCATTCTTTTTTGAAATAAGAGTAGTATACTATACAATTAGAGTGGATAGCCTGTGAGCTCAATGCCATCAGTTTAACTGGACACTTTTCTTTTTATTTTAATTACTTTATATTTAATAATTATTAAGAAATTGTTCGCTGGGTCATATCTGAAATTTTTTGTTTTATTTTATTTTTATTTTATTTATTTATTTATTTATTTATTTTACACTGGAGCTATAGTTTTCCTAAAATAAATTATTTTATAAAACATTTAGCTACAAAATGTAACTCTGTTATAGCAGCATATCGCACTACTTTTACAATATCATATTATACCACTGATTTCCTTTTCAAATCTCATTCTTTTGAACTTTTTTTTATTTTTACTTTCATTATTATGCATCTTTTTCTGTAGTAAACGAAAATCTCAGAAATAATGCTCCAATTTGTACAGAATTATATTGATAGAAACAGATTTGTCCTTTCTATTTGATACCTCTCTATGCTCAAAACATAATCTTTAGCTACAGGCGTTTTTATTGTTTTTTCTGAGCTTGTAAATATATTGGATTTGTAGATAATAAAAATTTCTTGTTGAAGACTTGTACATCCTGCTCAGGTCATTTAATTGAATAAAGATATATTAAAAGAGCTGAAAAGGAGTAGAGATATGCATTGATCATGTTTATACAGCGTGTCTACAAATTAGTTGGGCAAAAAAAAAAATGATTTATTGAATGCAATTGGCAGGAAAAAATAAAGTACATATTGTTGTAAGATAGAAAAATAATTCAAGTTTACCATTATCACAAATGTTCGATGTGACTTTCTTTCGTGACTCTGCAAATGTTCCATCGATAAATCATTTTTGGCCACAGATTTGTCAGCTTAATGAAATTAGTTGCAGTGCAGTATCTTGATTTTAGTTCAGGAATAAATGCAGGAAGTGGCAAATTGTACATTTGATACTTTAGAAAACCCCAAACACCGAAATTAAGGGGTGAAATATATTGTGATTGTGGTGGTCATTGAATAACACCTCCGCTCGCTAAGCGATAGCGTCAGTTATGACACCTAACGCCATCTATGCATAAACTTCGGCAATGTTACTACTAGTCTGACTTTCAACTAGTTATTTCACTTAATATTTCTTAGAAGTTCTTAACTTACGAAACTGCCCAACTAATTTGTAGATACCCTGTATTATAAATGGAGAAAAAGATAAAAACGAAATATACAGTGTGTCCGTAGCTAAACGACCCTATTTTAAAATTGTCTACAGGCGAAAATATTGTTCAGAATGTTGTAAAATTTTGTGGATGACATAATAAAAATATGGGAATTTGTTTAAGCAAAAAAAAAAAAAATAAAATAAAAAAAAATAAAAAAAAAATAAAAGTTTAAAATTTCCCCGCCAGAGGGCGTTTTTTAACGAGTTACATATTTAGCATACCTTTATGATAGTTTATAAATTTTATTTAAACCAAACATGTTACACATAGCGTTCATCATTTTCAGATACCATCTGAAATACACTGGTTATCAAAAATTAAGGAAAAGTCACAAAATGCTAATTTTAAAATACGCGAACACTCAAAAGGAAATAATATAATTCGAGTAATCACTATCTCTACAACACAGCTAGACCATATAACATCTCATTCATGTCACACATGGTCACAAGAGTCACAGTCACTACGGTAAAGCAAAAAAAATAGGAAATTCTATACATCTCATTATGAGTCTCAAATGATCACTCTATGTGACTCCACTGAGAAGTCAATGTGACTGCTGCTTTGTGACGAGTCACCAGGTGACTTTACAATGTAGTTAAATTGTGACTCTCATGTGACTGTCATTTATAGACTCAATTTCATAGTCATCATGAACGCTGCATTATGATAAGTCACCAAATAATATCATATTATAGTCACAGGAGACTTTTCCCAAAGGAGCACAATGCTGACTTCACAGTAGTCTCTCTGTCACCTGAAAGTCATCATATGACTTTCATGTGACATTGTTTGATAACTTATCACAATGCAGCGTTCACGATGACTTTGAAATTGAGTCTACAAATGACAGTCACATGAGAGTCACAATGTAACTACATTGTAAAGTCACATGGTGATTCGTCACAAAGCAGCAGTCACAGTGACGTCTCAGTGGAGTCACATATAGTGATCATTTGAGACTCATAATGAGATGTATGGAATTTCCTATTTTTTTTGCTTCACCGTAGTGACTGCGACACTTGTGACCATGTGTGATATGAATGAGATGTTATATGGACTAGCTGCGTTGTAGAGATAGTAATTACTCGAATTATACTATTTCCTTTTGAGTTTTCGCATATTTGAAAATTAGCATTTTGTGACTTTTCCTTAATTTTTGATAACCAGTGTAGTAAGATAACATGTTCCACAGTTGGCCGCAGTGGGAAATGCTAATCACATGTCGTGAAATGCTGTCTTTAAGATCAGGTACAATTAATAAATAACATTTCTAAACTATCGTAAATGTATGCTAAATGTGCAATTCATTAAAAAAACACCCTCTGGTGACGAAATGTTAAACTAATTTTTTTTTTTTTTTTTTTTTCGTTTAAGCAAATTCCCATTCATTTATTATGTCTTTCACAAAATTTTACATTTTTAGGAACAATGGTTTCGTCTGTAGACAACTTTAAAGTAGGGACACCCTGTATCTATTTCTGTAAAGTTCTAGTTCTTAAAAGTACTTTTTCTTTGAATTACTCATTTATGTACTCTTTTCACATATCTGTTTCAATACTATTTTTTTTTTAAATGATATATGAATACATTTCACATTTTTGTTGATTGTATTTGTAAATATTATACAAATTTATATTTTAAGTTTGATGAACTACGAGTAGAAAATTTTTTTAATCCCTTTAAATAATATTATTTATTTCCAATTTACTGAAATTGTGTTCAATGTTTACTTTTAAGTTAATTATTTACCCATTGAAAGAAATGTCAAATGTGAAATAATTAAAAAAATGAATAATTGAAGCAGAAATACAGTCGAGCCCCGATTCAACGAATCGCGATTTAGCGAATTTTTTTATGGTTCCGACGAAAATGGAACAAAAATACTTCGATTTAACGAATTTATAATCTCGATTTAACGAATAACTTTCTATGCAAAAAAAAAAGGTGAAAAATTGAAGAAATTTTCTAATATGTATAAAATATTTTCAGTGTTCCTGATTGTCGATTTTCTGAATATGTATCATATAACGCAAAAATATTACATGCGAAATTGTACATTATACCGAGGTTATTCATGCTGTAGTAATGGATCGGATGAAGAAGATGAAATAGAGATGAAGCATTCAACATTCAAAGAAGCAGTTAGCAGTTTAGATTCTTTGAAACTTGAAACGGAATCTAATGGCTTATAATGTTGATAATACTATTTTCACAGCTTCATGAAAAAATCGATAAAGAAATTTGGAATACAAAATTGAAATAACGCAAACAAACATCTCTAAAATATATCTTATAATTTATCTACAAAATTTGAATGAATGAGAATCTTTCTTAATTAAAATGATTGTGACTTATAGCGGTGCATAAAAAAAGAATGAATTTTTAAACAATGTATTTTCGTAAAGCAACAAATGTTTTAAATCGTTATTACACTGCAAATAGAAGCGTCTTAAATTTAGACACATATGTGACTGAAAAAGAATTTTAGACACTTAAGTGTCTTAATCTGAAAATTAAGACACTATAGATGTCTTAATTTAAGATACATAAGCGTCTTACTATGACCATGGTGTAAACGAACTGAGAATAATGTCTAAAATATCCGCAAACGTCTTATTTTAAGACACTTCATTGCTTTAAACGTGTCTTAATTTAAGACGTTTTGATTCTTCCGACGCAATAACCACCAGGGGGCAGTAGCACTCCCAGTTGCGCATGCGTTTTAGATGTCTTCGTTCGAAGTGGTATACGTTGTAATTCAAACGAAGTTTGTTTTTATGTACGCGTGTATTTTAATTCGTTTTTTGCGAAATGTGAAGTACTGTGATTTTAATTCGTATTAACTTGGATTATTTATTTATTGAATACATACATCTGACGTGTGTGCTCGACATCAAATGTCTCTTAGAAGCTGTCGTCGATACAAGGGCGGGATAGACACAGAACAGAAGTAGACGACGGTTGAAGATTACACCCGGAAATTCTACAAAGCGTGTGCAATGGGCTTAGTGTTAACTCGTATCAATTTATATCAATAATATTGTGTTATTCATCTTCGTCCTGTCGAAGCTGGCAAAAAAAAAAGAAACTTTTGTCTGGCGGGTCCTGTTTTTAGGATGAAACATCTCATTCTTTAAATATGGCTAGTCGGATGTATTATGGGATTACCTTTTAAACTGATGAAAGTCTTTCTCCCTCTCTGTGGTTGTGGTAGTTTTTAAAATTTCAAATCGAGGAATATTTCTTACCTCTTGCAGCAACTCAAGTAAGTTTCTTTATAGTAGTAAAATTAGTGTATTTTATGATTTTATTTATTGTACTAAACAAAATCCTGCATGAAATTTAATTAGTTTTGAATCTGTTCGCAAAAAACCCCACTAATTCTAGAAGTATATATTTTTAAACTTATGACGTTCTTTTTTATTACGAATTATATATTCAATGTCAGTTCTTAGTTTCAATGGATAATTTTTATCTCGCAGTAAATGACGGCCACAAGGAAGTAAAGAAAAAGAAAAACTTTGAAAGATGACCTAATGCTTTCTTACTTCCTGGCATAAAACCGCAGATTAAAAAAAGATAAATAAAGTAAATGAGACTGGTATATTATATGAAGCTGCCTGTAAAAATATACATATGTATTTGATTTGCAATCAACTCTAATACTGATTTTTTTATTATTTTTAATAAAAAAGTAATTTGAAATTTATAATGGGAAAAAGTAAAAACCTCTAACTAGATTTCGTATTTAAAATTGTGGTAACTTTATTTATATGCACTTATACGAAAAATACAAAAATGACAGATGTTACTGTATATATTTAAGACGAAAGAAGTTTGGAAATCATAAGTTATTTTTTCCTCATGTTTTTATATTTGTTTTTATTGATAGTTGAATAGCTTTTGTGAGTACCCTCTGATCTACATAAAAACTTGCCCATGTGGAAATATAAATTTTTTAAAAACATAATTTTTAAATAAGTATTTTCATTTTTTTTTGGGGGGTGGGGTGGGGGGGGGATTTTGCATGAATTTTTGTAAAGCTGATATCTTAAATCTTGCACTGATTATAATGAAAGTTTTGAACTTTTAGAGTAGGACAAGTTTAAAAACGCAAATATATTTAACAAAATACCAAAGTCATTTTTCCCCCAATGTTATTAAAGTAGAATATTTATTTATTTATTTTCATTATTCATAGTTAAATGGCTGTTGTGATTATCAAGTGATGTATATGTAAAATTGCCTATGTGGCAATATATTTTTTTATATTTTCATTTTTTTTTTTTTGGGGGGGGGGGGGGGGGGGATTTTTGCAATTTTCGTACATCTGATATTTTAAATCTTTTTCCACGTTCAACCGAGTATAATAAATATTTTGAACTTTTAGAGTAGGACAAGATTATAAAATATATATATATATATATATATTTATCTATGTACCTTAAAAGCCCTTAATTGCGAACACTTCGGGACCGCGGAATTTGTCCGATAATTGGAGATGTCTACTTTTTTGAGGTAAAAATATACAAATATGTATGTCTGCTGATTAAAAAAGTATTCGTTAAATAGAGGTGTTCGCTATTCGAGAATGTCCATTAACCTCCACAACGGATATTCCCGAATACCGGACATCTCAATTTAGACAACTATAATGCAGGGTTGCGTTTTTTGCAAAAGTACTTCTTGATTAAAGGAAGGGCAAACTGGGAAGTGCCCCGTCCCCCTACGACTGTAGTGCCCCCAAATTTGATGTGCAATATTTGTAAAGCTTATATTTTAAATCTGTTTCGAAATTGTACTGATTATAATCAATATTTTGAACTTTTAAAGTAAAATAAGGTTAAAAACAAAATAGATTTAAAAAAATCTAATATTTAGATAAATATTTTTTGTTTTTTAATCTTGTTCTACTCCTGAAGTTCAAGATATTGATTATAATCAGTACAATGTCGTAAAAGATTTAAATTATCAACGTAACGAAAATTGTATACCAAAACTGAGAGCACCAAAAAAATCAGGCTGTATTGGTGTGGGGGGGGGGGGGGGGGGGGCAGGACCACAGCCAAATATTTTTCCAGGATTCAACGTGGTCAAACATGGCTACGTATGATGCTTACAAAAAAATGGATGCGATTCAGACGTTTGAAGTGTCTGAAATTCAGACGCAAAAAGTGTCTGAAAAAATTCAGACATTTTAAAATGTCTGAAAATTGAACACTCCATTTCAGACACTTAAGTGTCTGAATTTCAGACATTTTAATTTAGAGTGTAAGGCAAGTGAGGAATATTCTTTTTATTTACAGGCATTTTTTAATTTGTGCTGTTGTACAAAAAAATTCCGTTGATTATCCCGATTAAACGAATAATCTCGATTTAACGAACAAAGTTGCTAGTCCCGTCGATTCGTTAAATCGAGGTTCGACTGTAAAAACAATAAAGCAGTTTAGTCCGTTGGTATGGAAATTGTGATATTATAAAATTTTACATTTTAACAAATAATAAAAGAAAAAATCCCCATTGTTATAGCAAATCTCCCAAAATTGTCTTCTTCTGTGATTTAATAAAAAATAATAACAAAAAATCATTTGAATACTTTAGTTATTTCACTGAAACTATTTTTTTTTTCTAAAATAATTTCCATTATAAAACATTTATATAGATGTAGGGCAATGTTATAATAACATATCCTTTTTATTTTCTTTACAGTAGCATTTTATACAATTGCTTCAATCTTCAAATCGCATATCTCCTATATTGCTTATTGTCTACATCGTATTATATAATAAACGAAAATCAAAACAAGTAATGCTCCAATTTGTACCGAATTATTTTTAAAGAAACAGATTTGTTGGTTTAATTCCATTCCGTATATTTCTCTGTTCCACATATAATCTTCAGTCATCGACGTTTTCAGTATTTTCTACTGGGATTATAAATATAATGGATTTCAAGATAGTAAAAATTTCTTCTTTGAAGACATATACTTCAAATTCAGATCATCTAATTGAATAAAAATGGGTTGAAAGAGTTTAGAAGGATTAGAGATATGGATTGATTATGTATGTAGATCGGAAAAGGGAGAAATGAAACCATTTACTTCTAAACTATTGAAAATTTTGTTCTGGGTTGAACTAACTTTTTGTGCTGTATTAGCCGCATAGAGCGCTGTGCCAATTCAACAAAATCAGAGGGGCTTTGTATTTTATTTATTTATTTATTTTTGAGGTAATTCATAATTTGTCATGTACTTCATGTTTGACTTGTACTTCAAATTCAGGTCATCTAATTGAATAAAAACGTGTTGAATGAGTTTAAAAGGATGAGAGAGATGGATTGATTCTGTAAGCAAATCAAAAAATGGAGAAATAAAATTATGTACTTCTAGACTTTTGAAATTTTTGTCCTGTGTTGAAATAACTTTTTGTACTGTATTAGCCGTATACAGGGTCGTAACCAGTCAACAAAGTCAGAAGGGGCTTTAAATTTTTTTTCGTGGCGTGGTAATTCATAGTTCGCATTTCTCCCTCTACTTTAATGATAAATATAGAAAGAAATACAGGCTAAGTCCCTCCACCCCAAGATTTGAAAAGGATTAGAGGTATGGATAGATTATGTATGAAAATCGGAAAAGGGAAAAATAAAATTATGTATTGCAAGACTTTTAAAATTTTTGTCCTGGATTGAGAAACCTTTTTGTGCTGTATTAGCAACATACAGGGCTATAACCAGTCAACAATATCACAGGAGCTTTGAATTTTTTTCTGTGACGTGGTAATTCATAGTTTGTATTTCCCCTTCTAATTTAATGATAACTATAGAAAGAAATAGAGGTTAAGGCCTCCCATCCCGAGATTTAAAAATGGTTGGAGATGGTATGGATTGATTACGTATGTAAATGGAAAAAGGGGGGAATATAAAATTACGTACTTCTAAACATTTAAAAATTCTGTCCTATGGGGTTGAACTAACTTTTTGTTCTGTATTAACAGCGTACAGTGCTGTAAACAGTCATCAAAGTCAGAGGAGGCTTTGAATTGTTTTTTCTTTTCTTTTCTTTTCTTTTTTGTTTCTGTTTTTGGTGGTGTAGTAGTTCATAGTTTGTATTTCCCCCTGTACTTTAGTGGTAAATATAGAAAGGAATAGAGGTTAAAGTCTCTCACCCGAGATTTGGAAAGGATTGAAAAAATCTAAAGAAATCAATTTTTTTCCTTAAAAATCAATATTTTGCATTGTTTTGCTGAATCATAATACTCGTTAAGGTGCTGATCAGGCAAAATTCAAATATATATGATTCACTTTTATCCTTTAAGTTGCTGTTCTTAACTTATAGTTTGAAAAATCTAAAGAAATCAGCTCTTTTCCTTAAAAGTCGATATGTTCCGTTGTTTTGTTTAATTAATAATACTCATTAAGGTATTGTTCATTCAAAATTCAAATGTATGTTTAACATCCCCCTTTTAAGTTGATATTCCGATCTTATAATTGAAAAAAAAATCTGAAAAATCAGCTTTTTTCCTTAAAAATTGTTAGTTTCCGCTGTTTTGCTTCATTAATAATACTCATTAAGATAAAGATAGTTCAAAATTCAAATTTAAATTTCATCTTCATCTTATAGTATGATAATCTAGCCGATCTAACGTTCACCCCTCATGTTCATGGAAATATATGATTAAATTTTCTGATAAATAAATTTCTATGAAAAAAATTAAATAAAATCATGGTGGATTAAGATTCAGCATAAAAATATAAAATAATATTAATTAATTAAAAATAATAAAGCAAAAATAATATTTTTAATAAAGGAATATAGAAAATTCTATTGCAAATATATATTTTAATAATTTCATTTATTTTTAATTTATATAACATTGAATCTAAATTGGAATGTATACATATTAAATATAATAAATAAATTAAAAAAAATATTTTAATATAAATATTGAAATAATCACTTGTCTATAAGATTTTAAGAATTCTATTGATGATATTTGAATAGAAGAAAATTAACTCATTTTTCCCGCCAGATGGCGGTGGGGTGTTTCCGGAGGGGGTGCAGTGTGGTGTGATAGGGTGTGGCACCAGCGGCAGGTCAGTCCCGCAGTCTCGCCGCCGACTGAGCCCGTACTGTCGTTTTCCTACTACTTATACAATACTACTTATTAACATTTACTATATACTACTTATTAACATTTAATTTGATTTTTCGTTTTTTTATACGACGCATTTTTCAGGAAATGCTCCCCACAGCATAACGTGTCCTCCGCCATACTTCATTATTGTAATAACATATCTCGAATCATATCGTTTGCTTTTAGGCCGTCGAACGTAGTGCCTGCCATCACTCCCGAAAAGGTTGAACTTCTTTTCATCTAAAAATAGTACTTTTTTCCAGTTTTCACTTTACCTGTCATTGTGCTTCTTAGCAAACGCCAGTTGGACCCTCTGATTTTTTTTTTTACTTATGAAAAGTTTTTTTTAACACCGACTCTTCCATAAAGTCTTACATCACCTGAGTGCCTTTACACGGTAGACAGACTTATTTCAGCAATATTGTCCCTCCGTAAATCGCGGGATATTGCAGCGCATTTTTATGCGGGTCATCAACTGATTTTCTACTGATAATGCTGCCTACGCGAATAGTCATTTTCCGGGCTCTCCCGAACCGTGCTAAGTCCTGAAGCACATGCCCATCGTTATATATATTTTTTAAATATCGTTCACAGTAGATTTTTCGACCGATAACTTTGCCGCAATCTCTCGAGACGATTGGCCCTTTAGCGACAAAAAAAACCTCGTTTTCGAACCATAATTGTTGAACTTTTCATTTTTGAATTTCAACTACGTTAATCAAGCTGATTAATTAACAAACACGGCCAAAAAAAAAAACGCTTTACCGATAACAAAAACTAACGATTGACGAATGGCCGGAAACTTTTGCACACGTGAATATCGAATTCCTCCCCCTTGCATAAAGTGTCTTGGGTGTCCAATCAAAATGATCATGTGGTAAGGAGTCATGGCATATACCTAACTTTTGGAGCAATTGCGCTTCTACTTCTTAGAAACGTTCTGGCAAATACATCAAAGTAACTAACTGACCGGAAACTTTTGACTGCCACTGTATGTACGATGCAACCATGATTGACCAGGTCAAACTGTTAAAAATTTGCAGCATTCTGGCAGGTCATTTGACCGTTTTTTCCGAAAACGGTTACACAATCGTAATGTTAACACTATTCTGACCATATTATTGGCTATTTTATGGTCAAAATATAGTTAAATTATGGTTATGAAACCGTTTTTTCAAAAAACGGTCGAATTTCCTGCCAGAATGCTGCAAAATTTTTAACAGTGCACACTGTTAAAAATTTGCAGCATTCTGGCAGGTCATTTGACCGTTTTTTTCTGAAAACGGTTACACAACCGTAATTTTAACACTATTCTGACCATATTATTGGCCATTTTATGGTCAGAATATAGTTAAATTATGGTTATGAAACCGTTTTTTCAAAAAACGGTTGAATGACCTGCCAGAACGCTGCAAAATTTTTAACAGTGCAGAATAAATTTAAATTACAGTTATATAACCGTTTTGCATAAAAACGGTTGAATGACTGGAAAGTTTGCTGAAATTTTTTTAC
The DNA here is from genome assembly GCA_963932465.1 of Maratus speciosus. NCBI lineage: Eukaryota > Metazoa > Arthropoda > Arachnida > Araneae > Salticidae > Maratus > Maratus speciosus. Next base: position 86,651,809 of record OZ010799.1, on the reverse strand, counting down.
AGTGTACTGCTACATCAATGAATTTTGTTTTGCGGTATTTTTAATAAATAAATATTAATAACACATACTCCATACAGCGCTATGTTAACTGTTCAAAAGTTAATGCTGCCAGCACACGAATTTTACCCCCGAACTCAAGTCACATGCGTGAAATTTATTGACTGAAACATGCGACCTAAGGTCCCCAAAACGATTTTCGTCAATCCCCAACCGGAAGTACACAATTCGAAACCAATCCAAATAAAGAATCCAGTAAATAAAGAAAAAAAAATAATAACATTTTTAAAATGCAATTAAGAGAAAAGTAGTCTTCAAACAATTATTTAAGAAAAGTTTTATCTGCTGTAAAGTAGATTTTATATTATATCTTATTTTATTCAAATTTCATCATCATATATTTTTTCAGATATTCAGTTATCTTAATTTTAAACATTATTCTGGAGTTTTTTATGAAAACATAAAATTTACAAACCAGATTCACTATAACCAAAATCTGACCCGAAACATGCTCTCAACAAAAATTTTTATATGAAAAATAATATTTGAACTAATCCTTCTTCAGAATTCTAAAGCATCAAAATAAAAAAGCCTATGAATATAAAAGAAAAGGCGTATAACTGAAATATCATAAAAGTACAACAATGATGGAAAATGCTATTACCAAAATAAGATTAAATCTGCTGTTAAAACAATGTTAAATTTTATTTTAGGAAAATTAAAATTCATTCAAGTGTTTTATAGAAATAAGTCTTTACTTTATTAGATTTTAAACAAATATTTCTACGAGTATCTTAAAAAGTAAGTTATAGACGTTGCTTGTTATAGAAAATCATATTTGCATAATTATCTAGATAAATGTTAGAAAATATAATTTTTGTTAAGTATAATTATATTAAAGGTTTATGATTTAGCTAATACTTAACAATAATCGAGGACATAAAGTTACACAACATAAAAGAAAATTTACCTGAGTAACTTTAAAATATCACTTATTCATTGTACGCTTTAAAAACGTTTTAAATAAAAGTACTGTTTGTTTTCGGAAAGCAAAACCCTCCGTGCTTTTGCGCATGCGCCAGGTCTGCTCCGATTTCATCAAAATAAGGACGAACGGAGTCCGTTTACCTGTGTTTGGCTGAGCGCCAGTCTTAGTGACAACGTACAAGTGAACGCCGAAGCAGAACTTCGGAAAATACCCATCTCAGCGTAACACCCCCTTTGGATAGTAGAATCGCCTCAGGTTGCTAAGCGCAGCTTTCGAAAACGAACAGTACTTTTACACTTGTTTGAATCAGAGTTTTCTACATAAAAACCCCATTTATATGTGATTTTTTTTTTTTTTTTTTTTTTTTTTTTTTTTTTTTAAGGCTGGTGAATGATATTGAGAAGAAGAAGAAGACAAGAATGATATGAAGAATATTAAATGAAATATGTTGATGAAAGAAAATATTGGAAAAGGCAGAAATAATAGTGGAAAGGTCTATTACTAAGTATAGCAATAAATCTTCTTTCATAATAATGTTTATTTTCATAATGCCATACTCATAACATGCCTCTTTGTTTGAAAAGAAATGTGTTTAACCAATGTGTTTTGCCTCCACTAACTTATGGAGCAGAAACATGGACACTAATAAAACGGTTGGTACAAAGATGACAAACAACACAGCGAAGTTTGGAAAGATGTATGCTAGGCATAACTAGAAGTGACAGGAAGAGAATAAATAGCCTGGATAAGAAGTCAGATGAAAGTTTTTGATAACATTGTGAGAATTAAACGTCTAAAATGGAAATGGGCTGGGCACATTGCAAGAAGACAAAACAGGTAGATTCATTACAAACACCCTACAGTGGTATCCCAGAAATGTTAAACGACCAAGAAAACAACCTCACGTAAGATGGAGGGATGAAAAGTCGCCGGTGTTAATTGGATGACTAAAGCACTAGACAGGAATCATGGAAAAATCTGGAGGAGACCTACATCCAGCAGTAAACTAATATCGGTTGTTGTTGATGATAATGTTGATTTTAATGCAAAATCGTTACTTTTTGTGAACGATTTTGCTATTAATTTAAAATGTTTACAGAATATTTATAGAAAACGTTTCTCATGTAAAGTATATTTTGCATTGTAAGGAGAATTATGCAAGTGTACGCGGTCAATACTGGTCATCACAAGAGGCGTTACCACGGACTCTGGACGTTTTGATAGGACCCAACTCAGCACATTTTAGAGGCCGGAACAGGTTCAGTTTTGTGCAACCGTCACATCATCGATTCCAAACGTGAAACCTCAGAGGAGAATCCCACTACTTGAGGACTAGTGAGTATTACCACAAACTTACTCTACCACCAACCAGAAATAAGGATCCCCTTATAACAGGCCACCTCTGTTGTTCCAGCTAGCGGTGAAACACAAAAATATAAACAAAGGAAACACAAATGCTAGTAAATAGAAGGATATAATTAAAAAAAAAATAGGAAAATTAGTCTTCCCGCGTTGTGCTTACACCACGACCAACCACCTCCCCAGATGCAGGACTACAGGGAAAGAAATAGATAGCAAACTCTTGGCTCGGCCGCACCCTGTAGTAGCCACCTGTTCATTCGTCTACTGCCATGATTCCAATTGCTTTTATTCACACAAGGAGAGGATCTTATCCCAAGACCTCACCCAAGCCACTGCCATCGAAACACTCAAGGCCGAAGCCCCGGAGTGGGATGCAAGTGGATGTCCACACGTTGATACCCCAGTGATAGACTATCCAGATGTACATTGCATGGAAACGGAGTCTCTGAGGTGGTCGTGGAGATCCATCGACGATTTACTACCATCAAGGACCCCGGTTTAGTCTTAAATCCGAAAGTGGAAGGGACCGCCACGGCTTCCTCTGCTGGGATCCCGGTCATCCTCCTGCGCCGAAGCCAGGTTCAATCGGAACCACCCGGAGATACACGCACCTTTTTTAACTAAAATAAATAATGAGCTGGATATAGATGAATTTATTACAACAGATTAAATACAAGTATTTAGTGTCTAATGAATATAATTTTAGTAATCAATTGATTAACAGAAAATAGGAAGAAAAATGATAACTCTAAATTCTGAAACATTCTTCAATAAAGCAAAATAAAAATAGAATAGATGAAATAGTTAGGGGGCTGGTTAAAAAGATTTTACGAAATTTGGCGTGTAAGCAAGTAAGAAACAGGAGTAACAAATAACCCTCATACAAAATTTGAAAATTTCACTAAATAAATTTTTTATATGTTCTATGAAAAATAATTCTGCATGAATATGAAGAAAAACATTAGTTGCATTTAACAAATTTATTTTAAATGTTCTTAAACTATTTGCATTTTTCCCCCCTTAAGTTCATCTAACAATTCAAAAATATAATGGGACATGTTCTTGAGCCACTAATTCAAGTTATCTCCTACATCTTTTTCTTTATTTCATTTCGTTAAACTATTTTCTATATTTTATTCCTCTTATTTTTTTTCTCTTTACAGTTATGTTTATCATTTATATTTTGTTAGCTTGGCCATATTTTATTAATTTAATCATTATTTTTTTTCACTCTTTGTGGATACATTCTTTTTATTTTCAGTCTTTTCTACTATATTTTATCGTTAGTCATTTTATTCCCATTTACAGATACGTTTTGTATTCTTTTAACAAAATATAATACAGCTACTTATTTTTCTTGGCAATACTGGTTTTAGTGTATTCCTCACATGTGTTTTTACATAACATATGGAATCTTCCTTTAACAGGGTTAAGATAATTAATTATTTTTCTATAATTATTTTCTTGCTCTTTTTCTTCTCTTCTCATATGGTTCCGGGGTTAAAAATCAGCGCATTTTAGTGTATTTTCTTGTTAATATGCAGAAACGCAGTGCACTGTTTTAAAAAAAAACAGGATTTTACCTACATTATGACAAGTAAAAATTAAATTTAAAAAATCAAAAAACCCGACTGCGTAAAAAGCGAACTAATTAATTATTTCTCATCAATGTGAAACTATTTTTTCTAGTACTGACTTATTTTTTGTTTATTGGCATTGATGATTTTTAAGTTGTGCTTAATTGTTAGTTCCTATCTATAAACACTGTTTTGATAAGGCCTATAGGTGCCTATGATGGTTAGAGTTGTAGTAAAGCTAAGGATCCTACTTACACAACTTCTAGGTTGTGTAATATTTAAACTGAACTTCTGACTGTAAAATAGTCAATGAAAAATCGCCTTCATTTTGAAAGACCTATCCAATGATATGCCATTCAATAGGGTGCGTAAAAAAAAAAAAAAAAAAAAAAAAAAAAATCGTCTACACCACCATTTTGTAATTTACGGGCGCCATTTTGAATTTATAAAAACTAAACCTAGCCTATAACCATCGGACGGTTAAGAAGAATCGATAGAGACCTCATTCATTTAAATCGATCCAGCTGTTGGGATGTTTCGAGGGTATAAAGAAATCCACGTACCCAGATACGCGTGAAACACATAACCCTTCTTGGCAGTATGGTAAAAAAACACTTCACATGAGTGTTGGGATGTTTCGAGGGTATAAAGAAATCCACATACCCACAGATACGCGTGAAACACATAACCCTTCTTGGCAGTCGGGTAATTAAGGATCGACCGAAACAGGTTTTTAAGACCGAAACCTTATTTTGATAGTCTTCCTATTTTCGGTCGAAAACGAAAACGAACAAGTCCAAAAAAAAATTTAAGTAATTAATGCATACATAAATATACCGAATTATTAATTATTAATTAATTATATAAGGGCTCTCTGTGCCTCTGACCAAAACATTTATTTTCATACCAAATAAAATGTAATTAATTTATCTACGACGCAGAATCATTTTCCAATTATACGAATTTCATTGAATTAAAAAATATTTTAGTATATATACCTCAATTTATCTGTTATAGTGATTTTTGTAGAGTATCATCTCTTATAACTAGAACTTTCTTAAAGAGTATTCGAAACACTTTGCGGTTTCAAAATAAATTTTTTCTGTTACTGTTAACTCTGCAGCTTTTAATGAGCACTGGAAAAGTATCTTCAAAGTTTAGATGTTCATTTCTTCCTTTACAATTTGCACTTACGTCTTAAGTCAGCCATGACAGATAATTATAAACAGTGAATTTCATTGCAATAAGTAAATAGTGTCTCATTTTATTCGATGCAGCTCATATCAATGAGTAATGGTGAAAATTCCCTAAGGAAGAAATGAGATTTTTGGAATTCGAGTTTTCGACAGCAGTTTCTCCGAAAACGAACGTTCGGCGAAACTCAGATTTTAGGCCGAAAACGAAAAGAAAACCGAATTTTCGGTCGATCTCTAATTATAATCAATACTACTTTTCATTCATCGAAAATTTCATATGATTATTTACAGCTCATTTTTTTCCCTCGAATAAATAGAATATAGCGAATATTAATTTCAAGAAATACATATTTTGAAATTAATTTTTGGAAAAAAAATATGAATTGTAATACATGAATTTTGCAACACATATCGATGTCAAGAAGCTTACAAATATTCGAATCGTTTACAGAAAAATAAACGTAAAGCATCATTCATAATGAAATACAGTAAAACCCGTTTAAGAAGTTCCCGCTTAAGAAGTTTTCCTGTTTAAAAAGTTTATATTTTCGATTCCCAATTTTCTCTTATTCTTACAACACTAAAATAACTCGTTTAAGAAGTTTTGTTCGAAACTCTTTCCCACTTAAAAAGTTTTATTTTTCCTTCCATTTTTACTTTCAAAGCGCGTTTACTTTGTCTTTTTGATTATTATTTTATTTTCTGTGCTGGAAATCTATTTCTTTATTATTCTTCGCAATTCAAAAAGGTCAATGTTTAGGACTAATAGCAGGTGTGGTCACCTCTATTTCACCTTAAAATCTGTTTAACGTGTTTGAGGGAAATGGAATGTGGGTAGAGGATGGGTCCCTCGTCACTGTAACAATAGTGACTGATAAAGAGAAAAGGGAATTGCTCCGCCCTACCGATGAGTGGTTCTTTCAGTTCAATAGCTACAACATATTCTTTCCCATCACCCTCTTCCAATGTACCAAAGCTGCGTTTGGTTTATTCATTTCACAGTTTATAAGTCAGTGTAAAGTGCATAACATCAAAGATTTCTCGTTAGAAAATACCCGAAAAGAAAATCTGTTTTTTTTTTTTTTTTCCAAAAAATGTCGGGCAAGGCAATTAAAAGGAAATACTTGTCAATTGAAGACAAAATCAAAATTTTGAAGAAAGTTGATAGTAACGCGAAAACAACAAGAGTTGAAATTCAAAAGAAGTTGAACATACCAGTGACTACTCTGAATGGAATTGCAACAAAACGAGACCTCATTTTAAACTCTTGTTAAAAATCTCGTAAAATTAAAAAGGTGAAAAGAGGAAAATATGAAGTTATGGAAGAAAAGTTATTGATTTGGATCAAACAAGCCAGATCCGCCAATATTCCTATAAGCGGACCTATTCTTAGAAAGAAGGCTGAAGAAATTGCCAAAAAAATGGAGATTGAATTTACTCCTTCAAATGGATGGATTGATAGGGTGAATAAAAGAGCTGGATTGACTTATAATTCTATACAAGGCGAGAGTGAAAGTGCCGATCCACAAGAAATCGAAGAATGGAAGAAAATCTTACCAGATTTGATGACCGGCTATCATCCTAAAGACATTTTCAATATGGATGAGAGTATTAGGAAAATGAGAGTTCTGGGACAGGAGGGGGACGGGGGGACCGTGTGCAGTCCGCAGGCCCCTCCTCCGATCCCTCCTCCCATCCCCCCTGCGGCCCCATCCCCCATCCCACATCATCATCCCCCCTCCTGTGCACCCTCCGACACCGCCCCCTTGTGGGAAAAATGGCGTTTTTAGAGTATTTTTCTGCTATAACATGAGAGTTGAACGTTAGATCGACTAGATTATCATACTATAAGATGAAGATTAAATTTGCATTTGAATTTTGAACAATCTTTTCCTTAATGAGTATTATTAATTAAGCAAAACAATGGAAAATAACAATTTTTAAGGGAAAAAGCTGATTTCTGTAGATTTTCTTTTAACTGTAAGATAAGAATATGGACTTAAATGGAGAAAGTTAAACATATATTTGAATTTTGAACAATCTTTACCTTAATGAGTATTATTAATTAAGCAAAACAGTGGAAAATATAAAGTTTCTTAGGAAAAAAGCTGATTTCTGTAGATTTTATTCAACTACAAGATCAGAATGTCAACTTAAATGGAGAAAGTTAAACATATATTTGCTTTTTGGGAGATTAACACCTTAATGAGCATTATTAATTAAGCAAAATAACAAAAATATCAATTTTTAATGGAAAAAAGAAGATTTCAGTACATTTTATTCAACTGCAAGATCAGTATATCAACCTAAATGGAGAAAGTTAAACATATATTTGAATTTTGAACAATCTTTACCTTAATGAGTATTATTAATTAAGCAAAACAGTGGAAAATATCAATTTCTTAGGAAAAAAGCTGATTTCTGTAGATTTTATTCAACTAGAAGATCAGAATATCAACTTAAATGGAGAAAGTTATACATATATTTGATTTTTGGGTGATTAACACCTTAATGAGTATTATTAATTAAGCAAAACAAAGGAAACTTATAATTTTTAAGGAAACAAGCTGATTTCTTTATTTATTTCTTTATTTCTTTTTTTTTTTTTTTTTTTTTTTTTGCCCAACTATAAGATGAGAATATCCACTTAAATGAGAAATGTTAAGCACACATTTAAGTTTTTGAGCGGCTATTAACCTTAATGAATTTTAATACTTAATTTTTTATACATAAACCATTACTTAATAAATTTAATGCTTTCTGATTCAATGAAATTCAGTGATTTCTTCCGTTTTTAAACCAATTCTTGCATATTTTGTATTTATTATTACTTAATTTCCCAACCTCTAAAAGCATTTGAAGAAAAACACGATACTCCGTTTAACATTTGAAAGAAATATTCGAAAAATGACCCCTTCGCTAACCCCAAATCTTCCCCTCAAGCAGGGAATGCGAACAATAGAATGTTATACCAGCTTATTGATGTATTTTCATATCACAAGAACGCAGATTTTGATATGGTCAGTAAACACATGATTGTAATCTGAGTTATTCTACCCATATTATTAATCAAATTATCATATGGTTCATCTTTAGTTTTGAACAATCATCACCTTAATGATTATTATTAATTAAGCAAAACAATAGAAAATTTTCAATTTGAAGGATAAAAGCTGATTTCTTACGAATTTTTCAACTGTAACACTAGATATCGACTTTTTAAGATGGGAAAGCGAAATAAATAAACACGTCGATAAGTGCAGATAAAAGAATATTTATTATAACAATTTAAGGAATACATTATAAATAATATCCAGATTCATGGTAGTTACGAGAATCATGGGTAACAAAAATTTCTTTACATCCACTGTGTGCCTTCGAAATTTCAATTTTGGGATATTGTGGTAACTCTTATGCAAATAGGTTGAGTACATAGTGCAAATCTCTTCCTTGATTGTTAAATTCTTCAAACGTCTGGTTATTTCTTGAATATCTTCACAAAGTTTACATACAGCTGGTGATAGACTATATGATGTAGTATGCATTTTTGATTCATATTTTCTTGAAAACGGCTTTTGGCAATCTTCACAAGTATAGGGTTTTTCATCTGTATGGATCTGTGTATGTTCTTTTAAATTCCATTTACTTAAAAATTCTTTGTAGCAAATAGAACACATCTGTGAGAGAAATAAATGTAAACAATTAGAATTCTCTTCAATTATATGGATAAAAAACATTTGTTAAAGTACAAACAATAAAATATTTGATTTTAAATTTACTCTAATTACGTTTCATATATGAATTATAGTATTTCATATCTAAGTACTTACATATTTATTATTCTTTAACTCTACGTGTGCTAAGAGGGAATCATTCAGATCATCCATTTCTGATAAAGAGGATTGCTGCTGTTTTGATTCATCTTGCTGCAACATCTGTACAATAAAAGAAATATATTTATATACTTATGAAAGGTTTAATATATAAATAATAATTTATTTATTTATTTTTATTAATACATATATGTTGTAATGATATACTAAAACTTACTTTATTCACTAACAAAGAAATCGATTCCTCACTTGAATTAAAATCTGGAAATTTATCAGAGTTGCACACTTAAAGTCACCTTCTCTCCCAAGTGTAACAGTTGAAATGAGAAATACTGCGCTGCTTTTCGAAAATTTATATTATTCTCAATCGTTTTGATCACGTGACAACTCACGCATGCGTACAAATCAGTAGTATGATATATGTTATCAAAAAATTATGTTATAAGAATCTGATAATTATTAGAAAAGTGTGAAGCATAAATCATTCTGTGATATTAATAAGTGATGCAGTAAAAATTCATATAGTTTAGTTTTGAAAATAGGTCATTTATAATATGAAATGTTAAAATTATTGATTATATTCATGTAGGCTATGTATCAATAGAACTATAAACACAGTATTAATATTTTAAGCAACTTGATGGATGATAATTCAGAAATCTTAGAAATGTAAGATGAAACATATGATAATTTGATTAATAATATAGACTGAATAACTCGGACTAATTTTAATATATCAAGTGATTGTAGCAATAAGAAATGTCATGTAGGACCAATTCATATAAGGTGAAAATTGAGTATAATCAATTTTTAACTCTATTGTTGTCCTAAATCTATATCTATCTTAATTGTGTAATGTAAAAATATACGAGGGAAGAATCAAGTCCAATGTCGATAAATATTGTGGTATTGGTTTAAAAAATGAAAAATCATCGAATTTCACTGAATCAGGAAGTATAAAAATTTGATTAAATAATGTTTTGAGTATAAAAATTAAGTTCAAATGTGATAAATTACGGAAATTAGTTTATAAACTCTTATTTTTATATGTACAATCATGAAAAAAGAAAAACATTAATGTGAAATTTCCAGTTAAATAGTAATGTTTGCTAATAAGAAGGGATTATAGAATTTAATTGGGTGTATAAAAGTTAGACGGAACATAATAAAATTATATGGAAAACGTTAGGTTTTTAATATGAAATTAATAAAAGATAGTTAACTCATGTTTCATTCGATAAGAAATTAAAAAAATTATAAACTTAAAAATATATACAATATTTATTTTAAAATTTTAGTAAAATCGTTTTGACTTGATGAGATAGAGTCAAGAAAAATCACAAGTTGATATGGCAAAAATAAACGACAAAAGCTTTTTCAGTTAAATAATATTTATTCATCATTTTCAACAGTTATAGGAGGACATATACATTTTTAAAATATACACATATTCAAATCAAGTTTATGACTTAACAAAGTTTGCATTTTTCATTTATGCATGTTGATCAGATGATGAATAAACTCCCTCTGGAGATAAAAGATAATTTTACAGTGTTTACAACTATATTTCTTAGGGTGAACTTTTTTATGATGTAAAAATTCAACTTCATCGTACAATTTAACGTTGCAGTATTTACATTCATATTCATTGGGATGAACTTTTTTATGTTTAGTTAAAGCAGACTTTGTTAAAAAAGAGTTGGAACATTTATCACAATCATAAAACTTCTTATGAGATCTCTTGTGAATTGTTAACAGAAACTTTTGTAAATAATCTTTCCCGCATTGATCGCATTTATATGTAGTAGATGTCCTGGAATGAGTTACACTATGTCGTTTTAAATCACTGCTTTGAATGAATGTCTTTGAGCATATTTCACATTCAAAGTTTTTTTCTCCAAATGGGATATTTGATGTCTGTTTAATGCATTCTTTTTTAAATAGGATTTCTCGCATTGATTGCAAGAAAAAGCTGGTTTTAGTTGTTCTGGTGAAGAGGGTAATATTTCAATGTTCGAAGCATGTGCTTCTTGACTGGGTATAGCTGAATTCATATCCTTTAAGTAAAATTGACTTGAATCTTCCTCTGCTAAAGACATTTCTTGCATATTACTCATTTTAGTTAAACTAGAGAATATAAGCTGACGTCTTCATATAACGAAAACAGCAAACAGTATAAAAAATTCGACTCGTTTCACTCAAAGCTATAAAATTATAGGGGGCGCTGTTGTTTTTTAAGTCATAGGATTGGTTTGAAAAGTGAAAAATCGCTGAATTTCGTTAAATCTGAAAGTACTGAATTTGATTAAATAATGCTTTGTGTATAAAAATTAAGTTCGAATATAGAAAAATCCAGTTAAATTTAATAAAACATGGATATTAGTTTGCAAACTCGTATCTTTTATGTACATTCATGAATATATTTTTAAAATGTGAAATTTTCAGTTATTGATTATATTAAAATTAATTTATTTTGTTTAGTAATGAGTATTTCTTGAAGTGTGCCTCTTTGAGAGATTAAAATTCTACATAGCTAGCATCTAAAAGAATGAAAAAATCTCAAACTAGTGTAAAAGTTAATCAAATTCGTTTAAATTTGTCTTTTTTCATTAAAAAATAACATCTTTCTTTGTTATTTGTTCAATTAATAAAATTCATTAAGGTAATGGTTTGTCAAAAGCTAAAATAAATGTTTAAATTTCCCTTTTAAGTTGAAATCCTCGTATCTTTCCTCTTTAAATTGATATTCTGATCTTTTTCCTTAAAAATTGATATTTTCCATTGTTTTGCTTAATTATTAATATTCATTAACGTGTTTTTCATTCAAAATCTGGATATATGTTCAAAATCTCGAATGTATCAATGATCAAATGATATGATAAAACAATTTTGTTCATTTCCATTTTCCATATAGAAAAGAAATTTATACTATTGGTTGTAAGATCTCAAATGTAGTCATGATGTGAATAGATATAAATATGAACACTATATAAAGACAATCAATCTTCTAAAGATAGCTAAAGTTTAACAATATAATTAGTATCTTGTAAAAATATATAAACAAGTGCATTTCAAAGTTGAAAATTTGCGTAAAAATTCATCTTTTCTTGAAAATCTATAATTTCTTTTGTTGTTGTTGTTGTTGTTTAATTAATGGTATTTATTAAGTTTTTGTTGTTAAAAACTAAAATATATGTATAACTCTTCTCTTAGAAGTCGATATTCCAGTGTTACAGTTGAAAAATTCGTAAGAAATCAGCCTTTATCCTTCAAATTGAAAATTTTCCATTGTTTTGTTTAATTAATAATAATCATTAAGGTGATCATTGTTCAAAACTAAAGATGAGCCATAGGATAATTTGATTAACAATATGGGTAGAATAACTCAGATTACAATCATGTGTTTACTGACCATATCAAAATCTGCGTTCTTGTGATATGAAAATACATCAATAAGCTGGTATAACATTCTATTGTTCGCATTCCCTGCTTGAGGGGAAGATTTGGGGTTAGCGAAGGGGTCATTTTTCGAATATTTCTTTCAAATGTTAAACGGAGTATCGTATTTTTCTTCAAATGCTTTTAGAGGTTGGGAAATTAAGTAATAATAAATACAAAATATGCAAGAATTGGTTTAAAAACGGAAGAAATCACTGAATTTCATTGAATCAGAAAGAATTAAATTTATTAAGTAATGGTTTATGTATAAAAAATTAAGTACTAAAATTCATTAAGGTTTATAGCCGTTCAAAAACTTAAATGTGTGCTTAACATTTCTCATTTAAGTGGATATTCTCATCTTATAGCTGGGGAAAAAAAAAAGAAACAAAGAAATAAATAAAGAAATCAGCTTGTTTCCTTAAAAATTATAATTTTCCTTTGTTTTGCTTAATTAATAATACTCATTAAGGAGTTAATCACCCAAAAATCAAATATATGTTTAACTTTCTCCATTTAAGTTGATATTCTGATCTTGTAGTTGAATAAAATCTACAGAAATCAGCTTTTTTCCTAAGAAATTGATATTTTCCACTGTTTTGCTTAATTAATAATACTCATTAAGGTAAAGATTGTTCAAAATTCAAATATATGTTTAACTTTCTCCATTTAGGTTGATATACTGATCTTGCAGTTGAATAAAATGTACTGAAATCTTCTTTTTTCCATTAAAAATTGATATTTTTGTTATTTTGCTTAATTAATAATGCTCATTAAGGTGTTAATCGCCCAAAAAGCAAATATATGTTTAACTTTCTCCATTTAAGTTGACATTCTGATCTTGTAGTTGAATAAAATCTACAGAAATCAGCTTTTTTCCTAAGAAACTTTATATTTTCCACTGTTTTGCTTAATTAATAATACTCATTAAGGTAAAGATTGTTCAAAATTCAAATATATGTTTAACTTTCTCCATTTAAGTCGATATTCTGATCTTACAGTTAAAAGAAAATCTACAGAAATCAGCTTTTTCCCTTAAAAATTGTTATTTTCCATTGTTTTGCTTAATTAATAATACTCATTAAGGAAAAGATTGTTCAAAATTCCAATGTAAATTTAATCTTCATCTTATAGTATGATAATCTAGTCGATCTAACGTTCAACTCTCATGTTATAGCAGAAAAATACTCTAAAAACTCCATTTTTCCCGCTAGGGGGCGGTGTCGGAGGGTGCACAGGAGGGGGGATGAGAATGTGGGATGGGGGATGGGGCCGCAGGGGGGATGGGAGGAGGGATCGGAGGAGGGACCTGCGGACTGCGCACGGTCCTCCCGTATCCCCTCCTGTTCCAGAACTCTCCTTTTCCTACTACTGATGAGTGTGGACTTTTCTACAATTTTTTACCGGATAAAACATCTGCATATAAAGGCGAAAAATGTCACGGTGGTAAAAGAAATAAGGAACGACTTACAATTTTATTGGGTGCCAACATGGATGGTTCTGAGAAGTTGCCAATTTTAGTTGATGGAAAATCGAAGAAACTCAGATGTTTTCAGAATGTGAAATCGCTGCCATGTGATTATGAAAGCAACAAGACTGCGTGGATGACAATTACAATTTATGAAGATTACTTCAAAAGATTGAATGACACAATGAGGAAAGCTAAGAGGAACATCATCATTTTCGTATACAACTGTGCTGCCCATTCCAAAGACACGAAAAACTTGAGCAACATAAAAGTCCATTTTCTACCACCGAACTCAACTTCCGTTTTACAACCTATGGATCAGGGAGTAATTAAAGTGTTTAAGCAGCATTATAGAAAACGACTAGTGAAATGGATGATTGAAAACTTGACAATACTGGAGAGTTAAAAAAAAGTGGACGTTTTGGAATCAATTCATTTTATTTTATCTGCATGGGAGTTAATAACCCCATCTGTCATTGCCAATTGTTTTCAAAAAGCGGGATTCTTGGATAGAGAATCAACAGAAGAATACAAATTTGATATTGAGAATGATTGGAAGACTCTTCAAAGAAAGATGGATTTCACTGCATCGTTCGAGGAGTACGTGTCGGTAGATGATGAAGTAGTACCATGTGAAATGCTTACAGTGGATGATATTTGTGAAATGACAGTAGATGAAGAAATGAGTGAAACTGAGGAAGAAGATGGTTCAATTCCTAGTTTTTCGGCAGCTGTAAAAGGACTAGAAACTTTTCGGCGTTTTATCGAAAGTGTCGAAAATGTGCCTGAAAAAGTTTTCAAAAGTTTAAGACAATTAGATTGTTATCAATTAAAAGTTGCCAAAAAAAACTGAAACAAAAAACTATAACCGATTTTTTTTGCAAAAACATATCAAATGACTCTTACAGCGAAATTTCTTCTCTTGGATTAAATAAAGAGTTTCCAAGGTAATTATGTATTTTTACTTTATTTGCTAAATTTTTTAAGTGTGCAAACTAATTTAAATTTCTTAAGAAAACTCAATTTTATAGAAAATACTCTTTGTATTATTGTACTAAGATAAAATAAACCCTCTTCTAAATATCAATATTTAAACTATTAATTTTTTCAAAAAATGCTAATTTCCCGTTTAAGAAGTTTTTCCCTTCCATTCTTTTGGGAAACTTCTTAAGCGGGTTTCACTGTATAGTTTTATGTTTCATACAGTATTCTAGACTTTGTTTTGAAAAATTTTGTTAAACCGAACTCAATCCATAAATATTAAAACTAGACCCGAAACACACTTGAACTCTACTCGCAATGACAAAAAGTAGCTCCAACCCGGCTCGAACGGAATCGCGAGTGGGGTCGTGTCAGGATAAATTCGGATTACTCGACCCGATGCAGGCTTCTGTAAGGAAATATGCTATCTTGTTATACAGGGTGATTAAAAAAAACGTTCACAAAATGACATGGCAAATCAGGCATGCAACAAGGATGCAAAATCACATAGAAGTATAGGGTCGCAAACCATTTATTGAGTCACAAATACAGGGTGTTTCATCCTGACTGATCCCAAGTCGACGGTCATTATTTCGAGAAAAAATAAAACATTGCAATGAAAATGCAACGATATGGATTTGTTTTGTGTGAAATGGGATAGCATTACGAAAAGTTCTGGAAAAACACGTTGATCAAGCAATCGATGATATCGTATGAATTGATCATCACAGTCCAAAATGTGGGGCGTCCAATGCATACTGATATTTCAAACATCTACCACTTTTGTTTGGTGTTATCATATTTACAACAAAGGTAAGAATGTGTGTTAAATGTTTTATTATAATATATTTCAGTTTTCTGACAGTTATGACCGCCAACCGAAATTGAGTTAGTATGAAACACCCTGTATTTGTGACTCAGTAAGTAGTTTACGACCCTATGTCCCTATGTGATTTTTCACCCTTATTGTATGCCTGATTTGCCATGTCATTTTGTAAACATTTTTTTTTTAATCACCCTGTATATATAAGAGAATTTTATATATGCAGAATGAAAGGCATAAGAGTGTTCTCAAATCTGAAAGGACAACTTTATCACACATGTTTTATTTCATTTTTGTTCGGAATCGCATGAAATTGGCAGGTGTTGTTATTCAGAAACTATGCAACCCAAACATGTTTTCCATTTTTTGGTAAACGTAAAGGATCTTTCAGAAAATTCCGTCGAATTTGGCGTTTTGAACCGAATTTTCGGACGAAAGGAGAAAAACCAGCCTGAGAAAGCAAAAATACCGGTTGTCACGCGATCAAACTTCCTTATAACTCGATAAATAATTTATTTATAATAAAAAAAAAAAACCCGGATCAAATCGCTTCAATAGTCAGCCCTGCCAATTTTGTGCCTTTGCGTTTAAAAATGAGTTAGTAAACGTGTCAAAAATTTACTCGCTTGTTGAGCAGTGCACTTGAGTACCGCCTTAATAGTATAACAAATCTCCCAAAATTGTTTTCTACTATGATATGGGTAGTAATAATAATAATAATTAAATTTGATACCTTTTATATTTTATTTATTTATTTTACACTGGAGCTATAGTTTCCCTAATTTAAAGTCTTTTTGAGTCACCCTGTAAAGGTTATATGCTCCAATTGAACAAATTCTCATAAAATATTAAAATACCCAGAATTTAACATTTGTGTCAAATTTATTATGTTCTTTCCTGTTCAAAATCGATGATATTTTCTTTTTCCAACAGTTTTTCACCTAAATAACATCTAAATTATCTTGAGGAAGGCCGCTCTTAAAAATTCTTTTAGACACTGTAGGCGTTTTTATGAATTTAAAAGGAAATATTCAGTCTTGTAATATACATGTTATATGAGACATTTGCATAACATTCTCATAAAATATTATAAAACCTGGCATGGCAGCAACATCAATGTCAAATTTGTTATTTTACTTCCTGTTCAATATCACCGATTTATTTTTTTCCTTAACAGTTTTTCTCCAACATCTGTTACGTTTAAGTGCTATGAGTAAAAATGCTTTTGGAGCTTTGCCCAGCCGGGACTGTTCAGTACTGAAAAATCGGAATCTTATCAACGGGAAAATCTAGCAGGGTGGAGGCAGATCTTAAGATCGTCTCCTGAGATAGTGCCTGGGTGTTGTCAAATTTCGCTGCAAATAAATCCTATCTTGTTTGCAGTGGTATCAAGCAGGTGTTTGTTCTAAAACTTTAAAAGGGAAATATATTCGTGGAATAGGTTTGGATAGAAGTGCATTTTTGAATCCTGCTTTTAAAAATGCACAGGAGAATATACAGAATAATTTAGTATCACTTTTTGTAAATTCTAGATTTTCTTCAATTCTAAAATAGTAAAATAAATATTGTTTCTTTTTTTAGATACCACAAAAGAATAATTTTAGATCTTATAAAAATAAATCATTCCTATTTGAATTCAAGGTGTAATTTAATATTAAAGATTAAATCGAAATACACTAAACTCTGTCTAAGGCGGAATCGATCGGAACCGATGAAATTTTCCGTAGTAGACAATATTCCGCCTTAGACAAATTTTACTCTATGTCTATGGATTCGCAAGGACTTGAAAATCTTTCTGAGTTAGACAGATTTCCGTCTTACACTGAATCCACCTTACAAAGGGTTTACAGGTAAGTTAAAAACTTCTAAGGCGGTATCACAATGGATAGTAAAAAAAAAAAATCCGCTATAAACCGGTTTCTGTGTTGCATTGTATTCATTTCACCTGAACCTTGAAGTTTTTACCTTTAATGCAGGATTTCGTTATACACAGATTATGTTTTCACAGATCTTAGTGTGCAATCTTTTGCTATTTTAAAGACAAATGTGAAACAAGTTTAAATCATATACACTGGAAAGATTTAAATGACTACAATAATAATACCAATAATGATAAATATAATTTATTATAAACACAGGGAAGGAAAAGAAAAGGAAAAAAATAGCACAATTCTCATCATTGGTGTCTATTATAAAACATACATAATTATATTAGGTACTACTTAGTTATCCCGTCGACCAATTTCGCCTATTTATATAAATCGTCAAACCACTCGCCAAATTATACAAATTGACATAGTTTTTATTTTAAATAACGAAAGAACAAATAAATTAGTATAACATTAATATAATTACAAATAAAACGTCGAAATAAAAATCACTTGATGACGTAAACACATGTAACTTGCTTAAAGCCACGTGAATGTGACATTTATGATCAACCATTATTCGCATTTAATCTTATAATTTGGCGATAGATTTTTGGTCGATCGGATAACCAAGTAGTACCTTATATTATATGAAAAGTATTAATTTTTTTTTATATGTAACAGTAATTATAGTCATTACTTCTGTTCAATACTACAAAATTTTTATCCGTAGTAAAATCTAGAATGTAGAGGCAGATTGTATCCTGAGTTAGTGCCTGGGTGTTGTCGAATTTCGCTGCAAATAAATCCTACCTTTTTTGCATGCAATGGTATCAAGCAGGTGTTTGTTCTAAAACTTTAAAAGGGAAATATATTCGTGAAATATGTTTAGATAGAAGAGAAGTGTATTTTTGAATCCTGCTTTTGAAAATGCGCAGGAAAATATACAGAATAATTTAATATCACTATTTGTAAATTCTGGAATTTTTTCAATTCTAAAATAGTAGAAGAAATGTTGTTTCTTTTTTTAGATACCACAAATTTTAGATAATATAAAAATAATTTTAGATAATATAAAAATAAATCATTCCTATTTGAATTCAAGGTGTAATTTAATAGTAAAGATTAAATCAAAATATAGTAAAACCTTCTAAGGCGGAATCACAATGGATAGTAAATAAAATCCGTTATAAACAGGTTTCTGTCTTGAATTGTATTCATTTCACCTGAACCTTGAAGTTTTTACCTTTAATGCAGGATTTCGTTAAACACAAGTTCTGTTTTCACAGATCTTATTGTATTGTGCAATCTTTCACTCAAGTTCTCATTCAGAACAAGTTCTCATTCTTCAGAGCCACCAGAAAATGGTAACACACATCAAGACTTTAGAACTGGTTCAGAAATTTAAACTATCCTATTATTAAAAAAAAACTATAACCAAAATCGAAAAAGAAAAAACTAGCTCGGTTGTAGATCATCCTGAGCTATCCTATGTAAACGAAATCATTCAAAAATATTAAAATTTGAGCGAGAAATTTGAAAATAACGCTAACATATGCTTACCATTAGCGTTCGAGTTCTTCCGAGTAACTAGTGTGGGCTCTTAAGCCACTCAAATGACCAGAATCAAAAAGGCTGACTGTAAAAAGTGATTTTTGCGATTTCTTTGGCTGTTAACTCTTGGCACGAGGCGAATGCGAAAGTATTGGTTTTAATAAATTACAAAACTTTATTTGAACGAATTACTGCTATATTCCATATAAATATGATTATCCGTATTATTAATCTAGGCAATCTAATATATATATATATATATATATATATATATATTCAGGGTGAGTACAAATGATGAACCCGATTTTTAAAAATCATATTTTCGAAACTACTGCACATATTACAATAAGTGATGCATGAATTTAAAGAGAAATATACCAAGTTTTTTTTTCGTTACAAATGTCCGATGTGTGATCCTCTTCCTCTTGTTACAGGGCATACGTTCAATCTGTAACTCAGTTCGTTCCAAACCCGCACGCCCCATCCACCGTTGTGGAAACTCCTCTTTTAAGTAACTACGTTCCTGCAAAGACCAATGATGTGGAGCTCCATCCTGCTAAAATACGAAATCTAAGCTGTCCTCTGGGTAAATCAAAATATGCGCCGCCTGGGTTTGGGTTTATTTTTCCGTTTCCCCAAAACAACTTAAGGCTGTTCTTAACTGCTCTGCTCAACAAACGCAAAACGTTTTTACACATTTACAAATTCATTTTGTAACGGAAAAATATAAAATTGGAAAGCCTGGACATGGAAGCGATTTGGAATTGAACTGTTTTTTTTTCCATTTTTTGATCACACTACCTATTGAGTTAGAAGCGTTTTGAATCACGTAACAAACCCGTTTTTCGCCCGCTCTTGAATTCTCTTTCTTCCTTCGCGAGGAAATTCACTTCAAAACGCCCATTTTGACACTATTTTCTGAAAGATCTATTGCGTTTGCAAAAAAAAAAAAAAAAATGGATAAAACAGCTCAATTACATAGTTTCTGATCACAACACCAGCTAGTTTCATGCATTTTCGAACAAAAATAAATTAAAACTTATGTCAGAAAGTTGCCCTTTTTGATTTGAGAACAGCCTTAAATCTTTTGCAGAAAAAATAGTTTAAACATAATTGTATTTTAAAATGTAACATCAAATACAGGGGCATGAAGTATATTTTAGATAGAAAGAGGGGAAAATTTACATTACGATTATTTTTATAAGTATTTTTATGAAAATGCAGGAAAGCCCTCAAGGCGCTCGGACGGTTAATCATATGGCCACCAAGATTTCCAGACCTAACACCATGTGATTTCTTTTTATGGGGTTACGTCAAAGACATTGTTTATGTACCACCAATGCCAAAACCACTACCAGAACGCACTTGTGCAGCATTCAAAACCATTGACCACTGAGCTCAACATATAACGTTGTATGTAGAGCTCAGTGCCATCGACAGAGTGATGCTAAAAAATGTTTGGAACGAACTGAATTACAGATTCGACGTATGCCGTGTGATAAGAGGGTCACACATCGAACATTAATAACTGAAAAAAACTTAGTGTATTTCTCTGTAAATTCGTGTATCACTTATTGTAATAAGCGCAGTATTTTCGAAAATATTATTTTTTAAAATCAGGTCCATCATTTGTACTCACTCTGTATTACATGTAAAATCTATATTGGAGTTATATTTAAAAAAATATATATATATTAAAAATGGCTTTCAACTATATCCTGTTACCCGTGAAGCCGTGGTTTATCACCTTATTACTAATAAAAATAAAACAAATATTTGTTTTAATACTTTAAAATAAGAACATACAGTAGTACCTCGACTTACATCCCCCCGCATTTACGTTGTCTGGCACGGAAAAAAAAATTCTTAATTAAGACGGACTTGGAACTTTTTGGATGACTTTGGGTTCTATGAAGGGAAACTTTCTCGGGACAGTCACGTAATATTGACAAAGAAATAAGAAAAGTCGCTAGAAAAAGCTTAGAAAACTCACTCTGCTGTTGCAAAGAATTTTTAAGAGAAAAAAATATGAAAAAATTGTTGGCTCAAACTTCATTGCAAAATCATTTTACGTCTTCAAAGACTCGAACCGGCAATTAGAATATTTCAAAAATATATATTCTAAAAACACTCAAAATATATATTAAACATTTAATTGCTAAAAAGGACGTCAAACGTTAATAAAATACATTAAAAGATCTTAATAATTTGACATGTTTCGATTGAATTTACTCAATCATCATCAGAAAAACAAATAAACACAAAGATGGAAAATGACAATAAACTATTACAAATGAAATTTAAAAATAAATAAATAAAAATCACGCGCGTAATATTTTAACATGTTTCACGTTGCCCTATTTTATTTTCAAATTATCTAACAATTCAATCCAAATATTTGGGATTTGAAATGACAAGGAATCATTGCAGACCATTGAGTTTCTGACGTAAATTTCAATAGATTCTCTAATAAAAAGTTGCAAATAAAAATCTGACCTATAAATTAATCTACTTTCATTAAACAAAATATTTACTGATAAGATGGGATGTATAGCAGTAAAACATAATCCACTAAATAAAATATGCGCGAAAACGAAAGAAATAATAGAGAAAGGTAAATGGCCAGATTTTATGAAAGTTAACCTCAAGTTAAATAAAGTTGCAGTTATTCCAAGATTAGTTGGTAGATTGAAGGACCATAAACAAGATTATCCTCTTCGCCCGATTGTCACTAAATGTCAAGGCCCAACATATTACTTAGAGCGTGCATTCGTTCCGTTACTGAAACAGTTATTGCCTCCCTCCACTTTCACGGTTGATTCCAGTATTGACTTCATCGGAAGATTAGAGAAAATCGACATTACAGATGATTGCATTTTAGCAAGCTTGGACATTGTGTCATTATATCCATCCATAGATACTTCAGAGGTAGCTCAAACCATCGAACAATTCATTGACAATAGAGAAGATTTTGACATACCAATGAAAAACACTTTAAAAAGTGGCCTAAACCTAATAATTAATAGTAATTATTTTATTTTTAACAATATAATTTATCAACAATCAGACGGTGCCCCAATGGGATCTCCAATTTCAGGCCTCCTAGCAGAATTCAAATTACGCCCCCTTGAATCAAAAATTTTCAGTACTTTTAAATTATTACCTTTAGTATGGCTACGTTATGTAGATGATATTTTTATTGTTTGGCAGGGAGAAGTTGATAAATTGTTAGTTTTTATTCAACAGTTAAATGATTTAGATAATAAGATTAAATTTACTTTTGAACTTGAAACCGATAAGAAATTACCTTTTTTAGATGTTGAATTAAAAAGAGAAAATAATAAACTAATTCGTTCAATATATCGTAAGCCAATAAATAACTTAAATGTTATACCTTTTGATGCTTGCACTCCATATTCTTATAAATTATCTACCTTTAGATTCCTTATTAACAGAGCTTTTAGAATTTGTTCCTCTGAATATTTAAATGATGAATTAGATAAAATTAAAACAATAGCTATTAACAACGGATATCATGTTACAATAGTTAATAAATTAATTAAAAAGTTTATTAACAAAAGGAGCGATGCAGTTTTTGAGAATAAAACCGACAGAGAAAATAACATGAAAAGGGTGGTTATAAATTATTATCCAAATTTCTTCGAATCCGCTAAAACTCAACTTAAAAAGTTTGATGTAAATTTAATTGCTAGACCCCCTCCTAAATTAAAATCAATTTTAACCACTAGAATTGACCCTATTGATAAATTTGACCTTTCCGGTGTTTATATCATTCCTTTTCTTAAAGAAGGTGGTTATAGAAATTATTATATTGGCATGACTCAGAGAAAATTCCAAGTGAGATGTAAAGAGCACATTGCAGACATAAAATTTAATAGAGGTAAAACCGCATTATCTAGGCTAAATAAAACAGAAAACATAAATATTTTGTTTAATGAAAGTAGATTAATTTATAGGTCAGATTTTTATTTGCAACTTTTTATTAGAGAATCTATTGAAATTTACGTCAGAAACTCAATGGTCTGCAATGATTCCTTGTCATTTCAAATCCCAAATATTTGGATTGAATTGTTAGATAATTTGAAAATAAAATAGGGCAACGTGAAACATGTTAAAATATTACGCGCGTGATTTTTATTTATTTATTTTTAAATTTCATTTGTAATAGTTTATTGTCATTTTCCATCTTTGTGTTTATTTGTTTTTCTGATGATGATTGAGTAAATTCAATCGAAACATGTCAAATTATTAAGATCTTTTAATGTATTTTATTAACGTTTGACGTCCTTTTTAGCAATTAAATGTTTAATATATATTTTGAGTGTTTTTAGAATATATATTTTTGAAATATTTTTAATGGACGTATAAGAGAACTTCTGCTTATTATTTAATATTTAACGGCAATTAGAAGTTAACAACTTATCAGTTTATTCCAAATTCATGTTTTGGAAACGCATTTTGCTAATGTTAAATGTATGTAGCAATACAATAAAACATGTATGTAGCAATACAATAAAACATGCATGTAACAACAGCTAAATACAATAGAATATGTTTATTCGATTTTGGAGAATTTTTATTATTTATCCCTTTTTTGCTTACCTGAATGTACCTCGACTTACGTCGTTCTTGACTTACGTCACTAGTCTTGGAACGAATTGGTAACGTAAGTCGAGGTATTACTGTTTTAAGTTGGTTGGTTGATTTTTGACGGCCAATTATCTGCACGAGGGGGCACATAGGCCCAGGGGGGAGTCCCTTCGTGGGGGTCTTTCTAAGGGAACCTAACCCGTATTTACGCATGGAAATCCATGGCTATTTCTGTTTTAGTATATATTCTTGATATTAGTTTATATATTCTTGAAATACACTTAAATTTACATAGGCAATGTCACATTTTTAAAGGTTAAAACCAAAAGAAGATCCATAGAGACATAGTTTAATAGTATGAGTGTTTATCGATGCTGGATTTTATTTTATTCTCTAAAGTTGGATGATTGTAAATCCTTTAAAAAGAAAACAGTATGAATCAGATTGTACAATTTGATTAAATCAAAGTATTTGCTGCTTAACTTCACTTTTTATCTCCGATAAAAGGATATATACATTTGTAAACTCAGGTAAATTTCTACTTTGTATACTGATAAGATTATAAAATAATTCAATCATAACTATAAAATAAATAAATTCATTGTTACAGTAATAATAAAAATACAATAATAAAAGTTACAATAGTAACAAAACACAAAACATAAACTAACAATATTTTCTCATTTCAAAATTTTATTTCAGAGATTATATATTCAAAAAAGATATTTATTCTATTTTTTGCTTTCGGTTGCAGTAAAGTTTAACGGGATTTAAGGCGGTAGTTTTAAATTCTTTAAATAAAAAATTATAGGAATCCGGTTCTAAAAATGGACTTAAAAATTAAACGTTAAATCAAATTATTGGTTGCTTACATTCAGAAATTATCTCCGATAAAGGATTTATATAGTTCTAAACTAATTTAAAATTTAAATTTGTATTTTAATAAGATTATAAATGAAGCAAACATAAATATAATGTGTATTTGGAAATTAATCATAGAAATTCAGTAATGGTCATATATACATAACTGAATTTAACTGAAAAATAAATATATATATATATAAATAAATATAGGGAGAGTGTGAACTAATAGTAGAAATTGAATAACAATGATCAAATAACTGAAAATAGTTCGTAGTGTTCATGTGATAAATTTAAATGTTAGTTTAATGCGTGAAATACGAAGATGTATCAATAAGTTTTTGCCCTCACATATAAATAATTGAGTGAAAATTTATGAAATTGCTACATTGTATGAGTCCTTTTCTATATAGTCACTGTGCAAAGTAACACATTTCTGTAAATGGTATTTCAAAGAGAGGGGGGGGGATGTATTCCAGGAGGCGCGATAGTAGAACCAAAGGGGGGCATTTTTCTAAACTTTACCGACCCCCACATGTGGCATATTGTTGGAAAGACCTGTGACCACTTATTCATGCTATGCATTTCCCAATTCCCTTCTCCAAATTTCCCCCCAGAGGTGCATGAATAATGTCCGCAAAATTTAGAAAATTGGCCCCCGAAGGGCAAATTTGGGGGTAGGGGCTCGGGATATGCATAGCATGAATAAGTGGTCACAGGCCTTTTCAGCAATATGTCTCATATGTGGGTCGGTAAAGGTTAGAAAAATGCCCCCTTTGGGTCTACTATCACGCCTTCGGGAATACATCCTCCCCCCTCTCTTTGAAATACCGGTTGCACATATGTGTTACTGTGCACACTGACTACATAGAAAAATACTCATACAATGTAGAAATTTCATAAATTTCACTTTAGAAGATTTGAAAATTCCATTTCGAGAAGAAATTGTTAAAGAAGACATTTATTCCATGTTTCACTTTCTTGTTGCTATAAAGTTTAAGGCTGTTCTTAACTGATATGCTCAACAACCGCAAAACGTTTTGACATATTTACAAATTCATTTTTTAACGGAAAGATATAAAATTGGAAAGCCTGGCCATGGAAGCGATTTGGAATTGAACTGTTTTTTCCATTTTTTAATCAATCAATTACCTATTGAGTTATAAGCGAGTTCGATCACGTGACAAACACGTTTTTCGCCCGCTCTTGAGTGCTCTTTCTCCCTTCGCACGGAAATTCGGTTCAAAACGCCTATTTTGACACTCTTTTCTGAAAGATCTATTGCGTTTGCAAAAAAAAAAAAAAAAAAAAAAAAAAAAAAAAAAATAGAAAAAACAGTTCAGTTACATAGTTTCTGAACAACAACACTAGCTAGTTTCACGCATTTTCGAATAAAAATAAATTAAAACTTATGTCAGAAAGTTGCCCTTTTGGATTTGAGAACACCCTTAAATAGGTTTAAAATGAGGATGTTTAAATCTTTTATAAAGAAAGTGATACGGATAAGATTGTAAAATTTGATTAAAAAATTAAATAGTACATCAGAGAATTTGTTGCTTAAGTTCAATTTTGAATTCTGATAAAAAGATTTCCTCATTTGTAAACTAAGATAAATATTTAACTTTGTATTTTGATAAGATAATAAACTAAAATATACTTATTTTACATGAAAACACAATTTGAATTGTGTATCTATTTATAAATAAATTACAAAATTATAACATAATTTTTAAATCTGCTTCTCCCACATTTCCGACATATCATACGTGGCTTCAACACATAAAATATAATAAAATTCAACGAAGTTAATGCGACAATAAAAACTTGATTTGAAATGAGATTTAAAAGTTTTATTTCATAAAGAAATAGTAAAAAAAGACTTATTTTAAATTTCTGTTTTTCGTTACTGTAAATTTTAAATGGATTTCTAAGAACGCAGTTTTAAAATGGTTTAAATATAATGATACGAATCAGATTTTAAAATATGATTTAGAAATTAAAGATCAAATCAAAGTATTTGCTGCTCAGCTTCAGTTTTTATCTCCGATAAAAGAATTTGCACATTAGTAAACTGAGGTAAATTTCAACATTGTATTTTGATAACATTTCAAAGAATCTAATCCTGACTACAATGCATGCAAATTCGTTTATAAATTTCTGTTTTCGGTTGCTGTAAATTTTAAATGGATTTCTGAGAACGAAGTTTTAAAATGGTTTAAATATAATGATACGAATCAGATTTTAAAATGAGATTTAGAAATTAAAAATTAAATCAAAGTATTTGCTGCTCAGCTTCAGTTTTTATCTCCCATAAAAGAAGTTGCACATTAGTAAACTGATGTAAATTTCAACATTGTATTTTGATAATATTACAAAAGAATCTAGTCAAGTCTGCAATATATGCAAATTCGTTTTTAAATTTCTGTTTTCGGTTGCTGTAAATTTTAAATGGATTTCTAAGAACGAAGTTTTAAAATGGTTTAAATATAATGATACGAATCAGATTTATTTTCAAATGTGATATAGAAATTAAAGATTAAATCAAAGTATTTGCTGCTCAGCTTCAGTTTTTATTTCCGATAAAAGAAGTTGCACACTAGTAAACTGAGATAGATTTCAACATTGTATTTGATAATATTACAAAAGAATCTAATCATGTCTACAATATATGCAAATTCATACTATTGTAACAAGACCTGGTTAACATTTTATCACTTCAAAATTTCAATTCAGAAAAGAATAGTTTCTGGTTTCAGAAAAGAATAGTTTCTGGTTTCAGAAAAGGTTAAAAGGATTTTTAAGCGGGAAGTTTTAAATTTTTTAAATGGAAAATTATATGAATCAGATTGTAAAATTTGATTTAAAAATCGAAGATTAAAGCAAAGTATTTGTTGCTTACCTCCAGTTTTTATATCCGAGAAAAGGATTTATACATTTGTAAACTATAATATTTAAACTTTTATTTTTATAAAGAAGAAAACATAAATATAATGTAACAACGTCTCAGCGAAGTAGCATTTTTCACAAATAAGGAAATTCCTACTTTTGAGGCAGAACAAAAGGGTCTGATTCCACCTCCAAGGAAATAAGCCATGGAATGTCCGAGGGGGAAAACGAGTTTGGTCAATGCCACGCTACAGTGAAATGTAAAGAGGAGAATCAGTAGGGGTTTGGAATAGCTATGCGAAGGCCGTCCTCTGAGGAGCTCCGTGCTAGACAAAGTTAGTTTTTTTTTTTTTGCTGTAAGCACGTGGCAAATGCTATAATAGGAAAAAGCCAAGAATTTGGCTTGTAGACTTCTCGTTTAGAGAACTGGCGTGATAACATTCATTTTACATGAACAACTTCTTGTTACTTATCCATCATACGTAGTATAGGGTAAGTCTTGTAATCGTTTTAAAAGTCTAAAAGAAGATTTTGACAGATTTACACGTTTCAGACACTGGAGATTAAGAAAAACACATTTTTAGAAAAAAAAATTGCCACCCGTCTGTCTGTGTGTGTGTGTGTGTGGGTGTGTGTGTGTGGGTGTGTATCTGTAAACGCTCTATCTCCCAAACAAATTGAGAGAGAGGCTTAAAATTTGGTATGTACTTATTATGTAAGAATGAGAAGAAGCCTGTTGAATTTCATTAACCTCGATTATCCGTAACTATTTGTTTCGGACTCTCGAAATATTCGTTCTGATAAAAGATATATAAAAATTTTCGAATTTGGTTATTTTCAGGTGTGAGTATAAAAGACTATAAAAAAACATAAATTTTGCATAAAGAATGAAGTCGATTGGATAATTAGTTGTCGAGATATTTGTAATCATATTTTTCACACTCTTCGATTTTTCATGACACTGTATTTCATTCAAATTTCAATTCAAAGATATATTTTAATTGGAAACGAGACGTTTAATCCGACGCAGTAAAGTGTTAGTTAATATGATTATCATTTTTGGAGTTATAAGGATGTACTAAGTTATGTTTACGTCTCCGGTCATTTTAAATTTAAATTGAAAATTTTAATTTTTAAATAAATTTTTATTGTATTTTTCTAAAATATCGTTATAATTGATATTTATTTGAAAAATTGAAAAACATAGAACTCAAATGAGCCCAGAGTGGAATGACAAATTCACCTTGCGTTAAAATAACTAAAAATAAACTGTTTACTAAAAAGATGCATAAAAATTTATTAAATTATACTGTTACAAAATGAACTGGTCTTTAAAAACTTAAAAACCATTGATGTTAAAATCATAATGAAACAGAAAAAGATGATTCCTGAGATCTTTCGATCGCTAACGCGATCATTTTCAAAGGATACTTTCACTGGAATGTCGCATTCACTGAGCTATTTATACACCAGTCTGGGAAAAAAGGGTCAGTCTATTATTTGTTGGGGGTGTCTATGAAGTTGTTTCGTTCCAATGCTGAAGTGTTAGATATTTTCAAAATGTTAAACCAGATTTGAGGTATATCATAAGATAAAACATCGTTACATACATTATTTTCTTTACTTAAAATTTCCAATGATTCCCTAATTCTCAAAGTATAATGATCAGATGTAGGTAAAATAACTCTTGCGTTTTCGAAAACTATTTTTAAATTTTGGCGTTGATTTAATCTGGGAAGTGCTGTAGACGGTTGGTTAAACTTGATATCTCTCATGTGCTCCCCCAATCTTTCTTTAAATTTTCGAGTGGTCATACCTATGTAGCTTAACTCCTGATTTTCCGTTTGAAATGGGATAGAATAAACACCTGCAATTTCTCTATTAGGTATGGGATCAATTTTCCTTTCAATTAGAACTTTTAGTTTTGTAGGAGGTTTGACTATTAAATTGATATCAAATTTCCTTAAAGCGTATTTTAATCTTTCATATAATCTTGGTACTTAATCGAAGGTACAGATTCTAAGTTCTCTCTTGTTTATTCTTTCTTTTTGATTTTTCTGCTTTATTTCATAAATTAATTTATTTATGTGCTGAGGGAAAAATCCGTTTTCTACTGCAATGTGTTTAATTGTATTTAATTCATTTTGTAGGTACTTTTCACTGCAAATATCAAAGGCTCGTTTTACGTAAAATCTGTAAGCCGCAATTTTATATTTGAAAGGGGAGTTACAGTCATAAGAGATGGAGTTATTCGAACGGCAATGCTTCCTGTATACTCTTCTTTCTATTTTCCCCTCATCCATATTTCTTATTAGTTCTGTATCCAGGTATGGTAAAACCCCCTCATTTTCTACTTCCAAGGTGAATTTAATGTTCGTGTCTATATTTCATTAACTTTCACTAAAAACTCATCTAAGGTTTGTATGGCATGATCCCAAATTATAAACACATCGTCTACATAACGGATCCATAGCGTTGGTTTTACTTCAAAATTTTCCATTATTTGATTTTCTATAGGTCTAAGCTTCAGCTCCGCCATTAAATCTGAAATGGGTGATCCAATTGGAGCTCCCTCAGTTTGTCTGTAAAATTTATCATTAAAAATAAATACATTATTTTGCGTCACTAAACTGATTGCTTTTAGTAAGGACACACAGATTACACTTAAATCAGCAATATAATTATTTTTATTTTATAATTTAGTATTTTGATAAGATTACAAACGAATTACATAAGCACAGTATAAATAAATCTATTGTGTGAATAATAATAGAAATAAAAATAAAAATAGTAACAAAACATAACTAACTACATTTTAGCGTTTAGAGAGAAATAGTTAAAAGATAATAGTTATCCCAAATTTATTTTTTCCGGTTGCAGAAAGTTTAAATGGATTTGTAATTGAAAAGTTTTCAATCGTTTAAAATTATGCAAATCGGATTATAAAATTTGATTTAAAGATTAAAGATTAAATAAAAGTATTTGTTGCTTAGCTTCAGTTTTTATCTCCGATTTATGTTAAAAAGATTTATACATTTGTAAAGCAAAGTAAAATTTAAATTTGTATTTTGATAAGATTATAAAAAATGCAAATATAAATGAAAGATAACTAAAATTTACTCTGACAATAAGGATAGAAATGCAATAAACATAATTCCATAAATGTAACATTTTCTGTGAAGTCATCAAATAATTGAAAATTTTCCGTTCTGTCAGAATAATAAAATAAAAATCGCATTTTAATACATGAAAAATAATGTAAAACATTGGATATAATACGACAATATTTACTTACTTTAGGATATTTGAAATTTTTATTTCAGGAGAAATAGTTAAAGAAGACGTTTATTCTACGTTTCCCTTTCTTGTTACCGTATAAAGTTTAAATGGATTTCAAAGGAGAATGTTTAAATATTTTATAAAGAAAGTGATACGAATAAGATTGTAAAATTTAAATAGTACATCAAAGAATTCGTAGCTTAGATTCAATTTTGAATTCTGATAAAAAGATTTCCTCATTTGTAAACTGAGATAAAAACTTAACTTTGTATTTTGATAAGATAATAAACAAAATATTCTTATTTTACAAGTAAACACAATTTGAATTGCATATCTATTAAAAATTAAATTACAAAATCATTATAAACATCTTTTTAAAATCTGCTTCTTTCTAATTTTCAACATATCATATGTTCCTTTAATACATAAAACAGAATATAATGCAATGAATTTAATACGACGAGACAATAAAAATTTACCTTATGAGATTAACAAAAATTATTTCATAAAGAAATAGTAAAAAAAAAAAAAAAAGACATTAATTTAAATTTCTGTTTTCGGTTGCTGTAAATTTTAAATGGATTTCTAAGAATTAAGTTTTATAATGTTTTAAATATAATGATATCAATAAGAGGATGAAATATGATTTCAAATTAAAGATTAAATCAATGTATTGGCTATTGAGATTCAGTTTTTATCACCGAAAAAAGGATTTAGACATCTGTAATCTATGGTAAAATTCAACTTAGTATTTTTGATACGATTACAAACGAATCCAAGCATAACTACAATATAAATAAATCCATTGTGTGAATAGTAATTGAAATGCAAAACCAAAAACAACAATAGTAACAAAACACAACTAACAACATTTTCGCAATTCAAAATTTCATTTCGGAAAGGAATTAGTTAAAATAATATATTTATCCTAAGCTTGTTTTTGCGGTCGCAGTAAAGTTTAAATGGATTTTTATTCCGAAGTTTTCAATCGTTTAAAATTATACGAATGAGATTGTAAAATTTGACTTAAAAATTAAAGATTGAATAAATGCATTTGTTGCTTAGGTTCAGTTTATATGTCCGATTTATACTAAAAGTATTTATTTACATTTGTAAAGTAAAATTTTAATTTGTATTTTGATAAGAATATAAAAGAAACAAATATAAATATAAGATAAATAAAATTTACTCAGAAAATAATGATAGAAATTTAATAATAGTCCAATAAATGTACATTTTTGTTGAAGTCATCAAATAACTGAAAATAGTCCATTCTGTCAGAATGATAAAATAAAATTACATTTTAATACATGAAATATACTATAAAACATTGAATGTAATACGAAAATAATAACTTACTTTAGAGGATTTGAAAGCTTTATTTTAGGAGAAATAGTTAAAGAGGTCATTCATTCTATGTTTCTCTTTCATATCACCCTAAAGTTTAAATGAGTTTCAAAGGAGAATGTTTAAATCTTTTACAAAGAATGTGATATGAATAATATTGTAAAATTTGATTTAAAAATTAAATAGGACCTCAAAGAATTCGTTTCTTAGCTTCAATTTTGAATTCTAATAAATAGATTTTCTCATTTGTGAACTAAGATACAAATTAACTTTGTATTTTCATAAGATAATAAACAAAATATTCTTATTTTGCGTGAAAACACAATCTGAATTGTATATCAGTTAAAAAATAAATTATAAAGTTATAAACTTCATTTTAAAATCTGCTTCTTTCACTTTCAACATATCATATCTTTTTTAATACATAAAACAGAATATAATGCAACGAATTTCATACAACAGGATAATAAAAATTTACCTTATGAGATTTAAAAATTTTATTTCATTAAGAAATAGTAAAAAATGGCATTAATTTTAAATTTCTGTTTTCGGTTACTGTAAAGTTTAAATGGATTTCTAAGAATGAAGTTTTATGATGCTTTAAATATAATGATATCGATAAAATTATGAAATATGATTTAAAATTAAAGATTAAATCAATGTATTGCCTATTTAGCTTCAGTGTTTATCGCCGAAGAAATGATTTATGCATCTGTAAGCCAATGTAAATTTCAAGTTAGTATTTTTGATACGATTACAAGCGAATCCAATCATAATTACAATGTAAATAAATCCACTGTGGGAAAAATAATAGAAATGCAATAACGAAAATAACAATAATAACAAAACATAACTAACAACATTTTCGCATTTCAAAATTTTATTTCAGAGAGGAATAGTTGAAATAAAACATTTGTTCAAAGTTTGTTTTTCCGGTCGCAGTAAAGTTTAAATGGATTTTAATTCGGGAAGTTTTCATTCGTTTAAAATTATACGAATGAGATTATAAAATTTGACTTAAAAATTAAAGATTAAATAAAAGCATTTGTTGCTTAGCTCCAGTTTATATGTCCGATTTATACTGAAAGTATTTATATACATTTGTAAAGTAAAATTTGAATTTGTATTTTGATAAGAATATAAAAGAAACAAATATAAATATAAGATAAATAAAATTTACTGAGAAAATAATGATAGAAATGTAATAGGTCCCATAAATGTAACATTTTTATTGAAGCCATCAAATAAGTTAGTTAGTCATCATAGTCCGTCCTGTCAGAATGATAAAATAAAATTGCATTTTAATGCATAAAACGTAATATAAAACATTGAATGTGACACGAAAATATTAACTTACTTTAGGAGATTTGAAAATTCTATTTCAGGAGAAATAGTTAAATAAGAGATTTATTTTAAGTTTCTCTTTCTTGTTACCCTAAAGTTTAAATGGATTTCAAAGGAGAATGTTTATATATTTTATAAAGAAAGTGATACGAATAAGATTGTAAAATTTGATTTAAAATTTAAATAGTACATCAAAGATTTCGTTGCTTTGATTCAATTTTGAATTCTTATAAAAAGATTTCCTCATTTGTAAACTAAGATAAAAATTTAACTTTGTATTTTGATAAGATAATATTTGAATAGTATATCTATTAAAAAATGAATTACAAAATTGAAACATCATTTTAAAATCTCCTTCTTTTACACTTTCAACATATCATATGTTTCTTTAATACATAAAACAGAATATAATGCAAGGAATTTAACACGATAGTACACTAAAAAATTACCTTATGAGGGTTAAAAAATTTCTTTCATAAACAAATAGTAAAAAAAGACATTAATTTTAAATTTCCGTTTTCGGTTGCTGTAAAGCTTAAATGGATTTCTACACTCTAAAAAATAAATGCGTAAATTTGGTAATTTTACACATATATATGAGTAATTTTCTAAGATTACACACTTGTCTTAAAATTTACACATTTATTTCAAAAATTTACCTGTTTTTATGTGCATTTAGTCTCTGAAACTAAGTGTCTAATTTGTTATCACTTGAAAAACACAAATAAATATGTAAATGTAAAAAATTGCCTAAATTTACACAAATATATATGTTATTGTAATTTCCACATAATTATATATACACAGATAAGTGTGTAAATTTCTAAAATCACACACTTGTCATAAAAATTACACATGTTGTACAAAAAATTACCTGTTTTAATGTGTATTTAGTTTGACATTAAATCTGTCAGTTGTTATCAGTTGATAAACTCACATAAGTGTGTAAATATAGAAAAATCGTCTGCTCTGGCCGGAACTACTGGCGAACAATGAAAAAAAAAAACATCTGCTTGTCACAAAAACAGGCAGCCATGTTTTTATAGGCGATAAAGGAAGACAAGTGCAAAATCTGCTTTATCAGCCGAAATTCTAAAAAAATTATATATTAAGGTAATAATAATAATAAAAGCTGGATAATCATGAAGTATTTTTATAATAGTGTAGTGCTAATCGTCATTGTCTCATTACGTTCTTAATTGGATTATTACATTCTTTGCCGTTTATCGGCAGGAAAAAAGTGGATAACCATTACAAAGGTATGCAGATATTTGGATCTAATGAAAAAAAATGGCGTTAAGTATTAATATTGTTATTATTATTTAAAATTAATAAGATATAATTCATAGTTTTATAAAACTGCACTGTTAAAAATTTGCAGCATTCTGGCAGGTCATTTGACCGTTTTTTTTCCGAAAATGGCTACACAACCGTAAATTTAACACTATTCTGACCATATTATTGGCCATTTTATGGTCAGAATATAGTTAAATTATGGTTATGAAACCGTTTTTTCAAAAAACGGTCGAATGACCTGCCAGAATGCTGCAAAACTTTTAACAGTGTGGGTGCTTTTTCTCTGTGAATATATAGGATAGAAGTTCCAGTAATGGACGTTCTTCAAAGTTTTTTTGTTTATAAAAAATAAACAAAAAAAATTTAGCAGGGGTCGTACTTGTCCTGAGATTTCAAGACCAGGAAATTCTTCGGTACTAATATTTTATGGAAAATATCAGCGGGTCCGGGGCTCAAAATTCTATTTTTTTTTTTATTTATAGAGATTTTGTTATGACATTTTTCTCTGAAATATCTTTCATTATAATAAGAATATTGCATGTAAAAAAAAAATCTGAAAATTTTAAAATATTTTTTTTATTTAAATTGTAAAATTTTAAACATATTTAATTTTTGATATAACTCTGGAAATACTTACTCGATTTACAAAATTTTTACACTTTTGTGTACAGAAAATGTGTCATTTTAATTTGTCTTCAGAATTTCTTAAAATATTGATTGGGAATTTAATAAAAAACTATTAAGTAAAAAAAAAAGTTTTTTTTTTTTTTATGAATGAGTTTTGCATTCATTAGCATATTTTCACAATTATCATTCAAAATTAAAAATCCTGAAGATTATTTGTTGTAAATATAGCATAAAATCTCTGTTAAAAATTTCATACATATATTTTGCAAGGAACTTCAGATATATTCTTTTAAAGTTGACAAATCGTGAAAAAAATTCATTCTGAGATAAACGGAGCTAAAGTTCTCGTCAGCGGGCAACTGGTGCATCGCTTCTAAGGGTAAAAGGTGTTTGGATCTAATGAAGATAAAAGTTTGCTGTATTTAACGCTAAAAAAGCAGTATTTTTTTAAGCCAATAAAAAAATGCATTTTTTTTTTTTTTTTTTTTTTTTTTTTTTTGAGAATTTTTAGCCCTGGACCCACTTAAATAAGGCGAAATGTTGCGTATTGCGCGTTTAACTTAGATTTATTTTTCTTTTGAGATCTTAATTGTTAAATTTATTTGAAAATAATCTTTGAAAATCTATTTTGTTTCTTTAATATGCTTTCATTAATTTCTTGTTCAAAATACAATCAAAATAAACTATATATCTATTCTTTTGAGTGAGGGAAATTGTTTTTATAATTTTAATTTAAAGACAGTCTCCACTTTATATATGAAATTGAAATTATGCAGAATCTGCGCATAATTTGTGACGATACGATTTTAGAATTACAAACAAACCATAAAAGAAAGATTGTTCTGGTAGCTAAAATTTCAGATTATCATGTTTTATGTAAAAACGGGTATATCGATGATAAGAAAATTATTTGTCTATGTATTTAGATTTGTTTGTAAATTGCCAAAATACATTATGGGTATACTGTTTTCTGGTCATCAAAAAAAGCTACCAGAAAATATAATCTGATTCAGTATATGAAATTGTTCTTTATTCATTTTTTTGTTCCATCATAAAAACAATTAATTCACAATTTAAACACTAAAACATACTGTTAAAACTCAATACACAAAGATATGTTTAGTTAGAATATTACACAAAAATCTATGTAATTTGATTATTACACAAATCTGTGTTAACAAAGCTACCAGAAAATATAATCTGATTCAGTATATGAGATTGTTCTTTATTCAATTTTTTTTTTTCATCATAAAAGGAATTAATTCACAATTTAAACATACTAAAACATACTGTTAAAACTCAATACACAAAAATATGTTTAGTTAGAATATTACACAAAAATCTATGCAATTTGATTATTACACAAATCTGTGTTTTGCATATTATGCAGAAATATTTGTAAGAATAGAATGTTACACAAAAATCTGTGTATTTTACATAAAACACAAAAATATGTGTTTTTTGCATGATACACAAAAATATGTGTAATCACAGAAGATTACACAGATAAATGTGTAAGAATATTACACATAAATATGTGTATTCTTCTGCAATTTATACATTAAAGAGTGTATTTTAAGAGTGATCAGATAACATTTACACACTTATTGTTATCATCAAATTACACATTAAAATGTGTATTTTCAAATTTACACATTAGGCGATTATTTTGGCAATTTACACACCAATTTACACATATAGACAAATCGTTTTTGTATCATCGATATACCTGTTTTTTGTGTAAATTTACACATTTTTTTTTTTTTTTTTTTTTTTTTTTTTTTTTAGAGTGTAAGAATGAAATTTTATAATGCTTTAAATATAATGATATCAATAAAATGATAAAATATTATTTAAAATTAAAGATTAAATCAATGTATTGGCTATTTAGCTTCAAAT
The DNA here is from genome assembly GCA_963932465.1 of Maratus speciosus. Lineage (NCBI taxonomy): Eukaryota > Metazoa > Arthropoda > Arachnida > Araneae > Salticidae > Maratus > Maratus speciosus. Next base: position 86,614,574 of record OZ010799.1, on the reverse strand, counting down.
GTAAGTAAGTATGAGTAATAAGCCTTAATTACGTCCACTAATAACCATATCTACCCTATATATATAAAATCCTAATGAAACGAATTTATGAAACGAATATATGAAACGCCTCAAATGTATCGATTCTTTGAATCGACCGATTAAACAACTGATTTTGTTTCACGGCGATTTATCCTAAAATATGGAATATTTTGCGATGAAATTAATACCAAAAATCCGTGTTGATCCACAGATCTCAAAACTGGTATTAGAATTTTTAAATTCGAATTAGTTTTCGAAATATTATTTTTTTTCTAAATTTAAATACATTTTTTCTAATGATGGCAACTAAAATTTTAATCATAACAGAATTTTTTTTTCAGAATTCAGAAAAGGTTACTATTTTAAATTAATTTGGCGACAGTTGGGCGTCCTTTAAATCTATGCTAAGTACAATGCTTTTTTTGTATTTCGTTATCATTTTATTAAATACAAAACTTTCATTTAAAAATGAAACATTTAAATTGATGGCTTTCACTTCTTAAAAAAAAAAAAAAAAAGAAAAAAGAAAAAAACGAAAAGAAAAATATTAGACACAGATGTCATATACGCACCGGGGTACCTAATTGGCGCACAAATGGCAATATTTTGATAGACATGGTAACCCGGCTATTGTTGTTTATTTAATAATAAATGTATATTTACTTTTATTTCTTTTTTAAATTTATATAAATTATTTTGTTCTATAGTAATTAATTATTTTTTTTGATAATTCCTTTTGAAAATAATAGAAAATAATTAAAAAATACGGTACAATGTAGTAGTTATTCCGTCACCCAATTTCGCAAATTATATAAATCGCCAAACCACTCGCCAAATTGTACAGATTGACAAAATTTTTATTTTAAATAACGAAAGAACAAATAAATGAGTATAACATTAATAAATAAAAAATAAAACGTCGAAATAAAAATCACTTGATGACGTAAACACGTGTAACTTGCTAAAAGTCAAGTGAATGTGACATTTACGATCAAGCATTATTGATATTTAATCTTATAGTTCGCGATAGATTTTTGTCGACGGGATAACTAAGTGGTACCAAAAATACATATGTAACTGATATTCGAAAACGAGGCTTTCGCCAAATTTTCGTAAAAAAAAAAAAAATCATGCCAAACATGCGGTGCGTATATGACATCTGGCGAAATATTAAATTATGTAACAAACCATGACATTTAATTTCAACTTCAAATCAATGTTTTAATTTACCACTCGAACAATAAAAAAAATGCTAACCGGCGAGTTGAAAAAAAGATATTGGCGAGATTTGCACCCGGCCTTTTTTTCTTTCGGCACAGATGTCATATACGGCCCCATATTGGCGCGATTTTTTTTCTGACGCTAATGTCATATACGCAACGGGTACTTAATTGGCGCCAAAGTATCGTTATTTTGCTTGATATGGTAAGCCGGATGTTGTTGTTTATGCTGTTTATGCGTTCCCCAAATTGGCGTTGGGAAAAAATTGCGCCAATATGGGGGCGTATATGACATTTGTTCCAAACTTTCATATGAAAGGCGAAGGGATCAGATCGTATTTGTTTATGGCATTTGATGACTTGAACTATTATAATATAGATGAAATGATGGGGATAGATTAATATTTGGCGACTTATCACCTGTGCCTGGATAACATTAAAGTATCAAAATGGCACCTAGAGTATAAAAAGCAAAGTGTTCCGCCCCGGAACTGTTGATGATAGTCACATGATTTAGGCTATTGTTATAGAGATTGTTTTAAAATATCGGTTGACAAAGACTCTGAATTCTTAATTCATTTTATTTTAGCTTCTTTTCAAATGTTTAACTGATCCTCTTTAATCAAAAACGAAAACAACCATTGGATGTTTTAACAGCAACTGATTCTCCGTTAATTTTTTACAATCAAAGGGAATTGAATGGAAACCCGTTTACAGGGAGATCTGCACAGCTTTATCAGTATAATTTAATCTTCTCTAATATTTTTAAAACCCATTAGATTTTTAGATTTTCAGATTCTGCGGTGTCTGAACGGGGGTTGGTGAGCGTAGCTTGCAGGGGGCAGAGCCCCCTAGTTACAATATATATTCCAAACGGAAAAGTCAAAACATATATTAAAATATTTTTTTCTTAAAAGACGTTACTAAAAACACATTAAAAGTAAATTAAAAACCTATATTGGCATGTTTCAACTCCTTCACTGAGTCGTCATCAGAATGTATAACAGATATTACAAATACAAAGCATATTAAAAACCTATATTGACATGTTTCAACTCCTTCACTGAGTCGTCATCAGAATGTATAACAGATATTACAAATACAAAGCATACTAAAAACCTGTATTGACATGTTTCAAGTCCTTCACTGAGTCGTCATCAGAATGTATAACAGATATTACAAATACAAAGCATACTAAAAACCTGTATTGACATGTTTCAAGTCCTTCACTGAGTCGTCATCAGAATGTATAACAGAAATTACAAATACAATGCATATTAAAAACCTGTATTGACATGTTTCAACTCCTTCACTGAGTCGTCATCAGAATGTATAACAGATATTACAAATACAAAGCATACTAAAAACCTGTATTGACATGTTTCAAGTCCTTCACTGAGTCGTCATCAGAATGTATAACAGAAATTACAAATACAATGCATATTAAAAACCTGTATTGACATGTTTCAACTCCTTCACTGAGTCGTCATCAGAATGTATAACAGATATTACAAATACAAAGCATACTAAAAACCTGTATTGACATGTTTCAAGTCCTTCACTGAGTCGTCATCAGAATGTATAACAGATATTACAAATACAAAGCATACTAAAAACCTGTATTGACATGTTTCAAGTCCTTCACTGAGTCGTCATCAGAATGTATAACAGATATTACAAATACAAAGCATACTAAAAACCTGTATTGACATGTTTCAAGTCCTTCACTGAGTCGTCATCAGAATGTATAACAGAAATTACAAATACAATGCATATTAAAAACCTGTATTGACATGTTTCAACTCCTTCACTGAGTCGTCATCAGAATGTATAACAGATATTACAAATACAAAGCATACTAAAAACCTGTATTGACATGTTTCAAGTCCTTCACTGAGTCGTCATCAGAATGTATAACAGAAATTACAAATACAATGCATATTAAAAACCTGTATTGACATGTTTCAACTCCTTCACTGAGTCGTCATCAGAATGTATAACAGATATTACAAATACAAAGCATACTAAAAACCTGTATTGACATGTTTCAAGTCCTTCACTGAGTCGTCATCAGAATGTATAACAGATATTACAAATACAAAGCATACTAAAAACCTGTATTGACATGTTTCAAGTCCTTCACTGAGTCGTCATCAGAATGTATAACAGAAATTACAAATACAATGCATATTAAAAACCTGTATTGACATGTTTCAACTCCTTCACTGAGTCGTCATCAGAATGTATAACAGAAATTACAAATACAATGCATATTAAAAACCTATATTGACATGTTTCAACTCCTTCACTGAGTCGTCATCAGAATGTATAACAGAAATTACAAATACAATGCATATTAAAAACCTATATTGACATGTTTCAACTCCTTCACTGAGTCGTCATCAGAATGTATAACAGAAATTACAAATACAATGCATATTAAAAACCTATATTGACATGTTTCAACTCCTTCACTGAGTCGTCATCAGAATGTATAACAGAAATTACAAATACAATGCATATTAAAAACCTATATTGACATGTTTCAACTCCTTCACTGAGTCGTCATCAGAATGTATAACAGAAATTACAAATACAATGCATATTAAAAACCTATATTGACATGTTTCAACTCCTTCACTGAGTCGTCATCAGAATGTATAACAGAAATTACAAATACAATGCATATTAAAAACCTATATTGACATGTTTCAACTCCTTCACTGAGTCGTCATCAGAATGTATAACAGAAATTACAAATACAATGCATACTAAAAACCTGTATTGACATGTTTCAACTCCTTCACTGAGTCGTCATCAGAATGTATAACAGATATTACAAATACAAAGCATACTAAAAACCTGTATTGACATGTTTCCAGTCCTTCACTGAGTCGTCATCAGAATGTATAACAGATATTACAAATACAAAGCATACTAAAAACCTGTATTGACATGTTTCAAGTCCTTCACTGAGTCGTCATCAGAATGTATAACAGAAATTACAAATACAATGCATATTAAAAACCTATATTGACATGTTTGAACTCCTTCACTGAGTCGTCATCAGAATGTATAACAGATATTACAAATACTATGCATATTAAAAACCTATATTGACATGTTTCAACTCCTTCACTGAGTCGTCATCAGAATGTATAACAGAAATTACAAATGCAAGAACATATGGCGGATTTAAAATATAATAGAGGTAATACTGCTTTATCCCGACTGAATCAAATGGAGAGCATTAACATACTTTTTAAGGAGTGTAGATTAATCTACAGGTCTAATTTTTATTTACAATTATTTATAAGAGAGTCCGTTGAAATTTATTTAAGAGGTTCAGGAGTTTGGTAACAATACGTTATCTTTTCACATCCCGAATATATGGATTGAATGGTTGGACAACTTGCAGAGTCGCGGCACAGAGGGAACACGTGAGATAGCAAAAATGTAGGGCGCGTTACATGTTTACTTGTTTGTATTCGATGATTTATTTTTTTCCATTTTTCATATGCATTGTATCTGTAATTTCTGTTATACGTTCTGATGACGACTCTGTGAAGGAGTTGAAACATGTCAATATAGGTTTTTAATTTACTTTTAATGTTTTCAGTAACGTCTTTTAAGCAAATAAATATATTAATATATGTTTTGACTTTTCCGTTTGGAATATATATTGTGATATTTAGCTTCAATTTTTATTGCCGATAAAAGGATTTTTGCATCTGTGAACTAAGGTAAATTTCAACTTAGTATTTTTGATACGATTACAAACGAATCCAATCATAACTACAACATAAATAAATCCATTGCGTGAATAATAATAGAAATGGAAAACCAAAAATAACAATAGTAACAAAACATAACTAACAACATTTTCGCATTTCAAAATTTCATTTCAAAGAGGAATAGTTAAAAAAAATATTTTCATAAGTTTGTTTTTCCGGTCACAGTAAATTTTAAATGGATTTTTATTCGGGAAGTTTCCAATCGTTTAACATTATACGAATGAGATTATAAAATTTTACTTAAATTAAAGATTAAATAAAAAAATTTGTTGCTTGTTCAGTTTATATGTTCGATTTATACTAAAAGTATTCATGTACATTTGTAAAATAAAATTGAAATTTGTATTTTGATAAGAATATAAAAGAAACAAATATAAATATAAGATAAGTAAAATTTGCTCTGAAAATAATGATAGAAATGTAATAAACATAATCCCATAAATGTAACATTTTTGTTGGAGTCATCAAACAACTGAAAATAGTCCGTTCTGTCAGAATAGTAAAATAAAATTGCATTTTAATATATGAAACATAATATAAAACATTAAATGTAATACGAAAATAATAACTTACTTTAGAGGATTTGAAATTTTTATTTCATGAGAAATAGTTAAAGAGGACATTTGTTCTATGTTTCTCTTTCTTGTTACTCTAAAGTTTAAATGGATTCAAAGGAGAATGATTAAATATTTTATAAAGAAAGTTATACGAATGCTATTGTAAAATTTGATTTCAAAATTAAATAGTACATCAAAGAATTCATTGCTTAGGTTCAATTTTGAATTCTAATAAATAGATTTCCTCATTTGTAAACTAAGTTGCAAATTTAATTTTGTATTTTGATACGATAATAAACAAAATATTCTTATTTTACATGAAAACACAATTTGAATTGTATATCTATTAAAAAATAAATTACAAATTTAAAAACATCATTTTAAAATCTTCTTCTGCTTATTTCACACTTTCAACATTACATATCATACGTTCCTTTAATACATAAAATAGAATATAATGCAATGAATTTAATACGGCAGGAAAATAAAAATTTACCTTATGAGATTTAAAAAAATTATTTCTTAAAGAAATAGTAAAAAAATGGCATTAATTTTAAATTTCTGTTTTCGGTTGTTGTAAAGTTTAAATGGATTTTTAAGAATGAAGTTTATAATGCTATAAATATAATGATATCAATAAAATTATAAAATATGATTTAAAATTAAAGATTAAATCAATGTATTGGATATTTAGCTTCAGATTTTATCGCCGAAAAGAGGATTTTTGCATCTGTGAACTAAGGTAAATTTCAACTTAGTATTTTTAATACGATTACAAAACGAATGCAATCATTTCTGCAATGTAAATAAATCCATTGTGTGAATAATAATAGAAATGCAATAACAAAAATAACAATAGTAATAAAATATAATTAACAACATTTTCGCATTTCAAAATTTCAAAATTTCATTTCAAAGAGGAATTAGTTTAAAAAAATATATTTATCCTAAGTTTGTTTTTCCGATCGCAGCAAAGTTTAAATGGATTTTTATTATGAAAGTTTTCAATCGCTTAAAATTATACGTATGAGATTATAAAATTTGACTTAAAAATTAAAGATTAAATAATAAAAGCATTTGTTGCTTAGCTTCAGTTTATATGTCCGATTTATACTAAAAGTATTTATATACATTTGTAAAGTAAAACTTAAATTTGTATTTTGATAAGAATATAAAAGAAACAAATATAAATATAAGATAAATAAAATTTACTCAGAAAATAATGATAGAAATGGAATAGCAGTCCCACAAATGTAACATTTTTATTGAAGTCATCAAAATAACTGAAAATAGTCCGTTCTGTCAGAACAATAAAATAAAAATTGCATTTTAATACATGAAACATAATATAAAACATTGAATATAATACGAAAATAATAATTTACTTTAGAAGATTTGAAAATTTTATTTCAGGATAAATAGTTAAAGAGGGCATTTATTCTATGTTTCTGTTTCTTGTTACCCTAAAGTTTAAATGGATTTCAAAGGAGAATGTTTAAATATTTTATAAAGAAAGTTATGCAGACAATATTGTAAAATTTGATTTAAAAATTAAATAGTACATCAAAAAATTCGTTGCTTAGCTTCAATTTTGAATTCTAATAAGTAGATTTCCTCATTTGTGAACTAAGATACAAATTTAACTTTGTACTTTGATAAGATAATAAACAAAAATATACTTATTTTACATGAAAACACAATTTGAATTGTATATCTATTTATAAATAAACTAGAAGTTAGTCCGTCAGAATGCGTGTTTGCATTTTTAAAAGGATTGAAAAATCAAATCTAAACAGTAAACATTCAGTCGTGATGCCACTTGAAAGAATATATTTTTTAGGAATAACAATGAAGTAATTCTCAAGAGTCATTCACGACGGTGAACAAAAAATTAAAACAGCCTGAATATAAAAATTCTAAGAATATTGCATTTAATATACACCTTCGCTTGCCTTAAATTGTCATTTTTTCAGAAAGTTTTAATGCGCGGAGTTCGGTCAGTTCGCTAAATTGCCAATGAGCTCCATTGTCTATATTTTAATGAATCTCAAAGGAATGAATCAGAAACATGCATCATTAAACATTGTTTTTGAAATCGTGGAATGATTGCAAAAAGCAGTAAGATGTTTTTAGTTTTGTATGTTTTATAGTGCCATTGAGCAGAATTATTGCATCCATGGTCCATATTTTAATGAATCTCAAAGGAATGAATCGCATATTGTTTAACATCGCTGATTGCTGAGTGATTGCAATTTTCAATGCAAGATGTACCGAAAAACGTGCATATTTCGATGTACTTCATCACTCAAGTTGTTTTTTTTTTCACAATATTTCTAAAAAAGTTAATCTTATGCAGCTTTATTGAAAAAAATTATAGCTCTGGAAATTAAAATAAAATGGCGGATTCTGATGAAAGATTATCGGGATGCGGATGAGTTCAGTCCGGAAGTTTTATACACTTAGCGCTATTATATATATAATTACTATATTTATAAATAAATTACAAAATTATAAACATCATTTTAAAATAAGCTTCTTACATATAATATAAGGCAATGAATTTAATACGGTAATAAAAATTTACCTTATGAGGTTAAACATTTTTATTTCATAAAGAAACTGTCAAAAAAGACATTAATTTTAAATTTCTGTTTTCGGTTGCATTAAAGTTTAAATGGGTTTCTAAGAACGAAATTTTAAACTCCTTTAAAAATAATGATGTCAATAAAATTATGAAACGTGATTTAAAATTAAAGATTAAATCAAAGTAATTGCTGTTTAGATTCAGTTTTTATCTCTTAAAAAAAGGATATATGCGTCTGTAAACTAAGGTGAATTTCAACTTAATATTTTGGATAAGATCACAAACGAATCCAATCAAAACTACAATATAAATAATTATATTTGTACTTCGTATTCTGATCAGATAGTAAACAAATATATATATTATTTACATGAAAACAATTTAACTTATTTATAAGCAAATTACAAAATGATAAACATGATACTAAATCTGCTTTATTCACACTTCTGAACTACCGTATGTGTAACTGAGCTGCTGCAAATTTTAAATGGATTGCTAAGGAGGACGTTTTTAAATCCTTTAAATATAATAATATAATAATATTAAATATAATAATATAAAGTTTAAACGATATTTAGTTCTATACAACAATGTATTCGCTAAACTTTTTAATGTCTCTATGATCTTATTTAAAGCATGTATAAAAAATTTATTAGTAAAATTTTTCTCCCTTGACTTTAAACTCTTAAATTATTCCGAATATGAATCCGTCCTATTTTGTTTTTAAATCAGAAAGGACAAAATTTAAAAACCATCATGTAAAGAATAACATTTGGAAATTAATTACAACACTTCAAATAAAAGGACTAATACTTACAGAGTTTTTAATTGATAAAGGAGGCATTTAAAAATAAACGCAAATGGATATTTGGAAATTTACAGCTTATTTTCTCAAAATGATGATTGTGGAAGTTAGCAACTTTATCATTTGAGCTCTTCATTTAATTTCGGTTAGTTGAAAGGGGCCACAAGGGGTTCATATATAGACAAAGTTTCTTTATAACACCTTGTGTGCGTATATGATAAAAATAAACGTAAAATACAAATTGGACTAATTGAACAAAAGTAAATCAACAAAATAAAAAAGTTATATCGGCTACTATGTACTTTCTTATCTTTGTCATATCCACAACAGTTATAGACTCTCAAAATAAGTCAGAAATTTTATAATCAGAAATATGATGGAGACAGAGATATAATCAATGAGCAGCAAATGGAAAAGGTAACATGGCTAATACCGCCGACAAAAAATGAAAAATTAATCTTTACTCAATACATCATCACTTTAGTAAATAATTTACCCATTACATAAAACAAAAAGAAATGAACGTTTTTATCTTGTATTACAAGGACCACATAATTACACTATTAATTCCTTTCTTATCACAGTACTCGTTGTGCGGCAAAGAAATCAAAAAGTTTTGTGGGTAGATTTTACATTAGAACTAAATATCGTTCCAAGTTTCTCTTATTTTCTAAGTTATTATTATTATTATTTTTTTTTTTACAATGTAGCTCATCCACTTTCTTTTTTAACTTATTTTTCTATCTTTATCTGCCCTCGTTTTAGCCGTGCTCGTATTAAACGAATTTGACTGTATACATACCTGTATGCTATGTTTTGCTCATCTTTACATATCCTCAGCTATTACTGCACCTCAGCATCATAAATAAAACAAAAATTTTATAATCAGAAATATAGGGGAGGCAGAGTTATAAACAATAAGAAACAAACGTAACAGGTAACATAGCTAATAATGCCGACAAAAAATGCAAAATTAATCTTTACTCAATACATCATCACTGTAGTAAATCAACAACCCGTTAAATAAAAGAAAAAGAAAAAAAATTTTGATCTTGTATTATAATAGCCACATAATTACACTATTAATTCCTTTTTTATCACAGTAGGGGAGACCGGGTCTAGTAGGCGCAGTTTTTAGTTGTTGATTTTTATTAATTTTTTGTTTAAGTTTTTTATGAAACTATAATTGTACTTTTAAAGAACAGGCATTTGGTTGTAAATACCCGGAGTTTTGAGTTTGTAGCTTTTGTAGTTTATGTTTAGCGGAAGCCTAAAATAAAAGGAAAATTGTGCGCCAACTTACCCCGTCACGGGGCGTATAAAGAATAGTTCAGAATAAAGAATAGTTCAGACTAGTAATAAAGAATACCTAAGATGAAATATACATTATGAGGTTAAGGGTGTATTCGAAAAAATATTTTTCCACCCCCAACAGCTCGAAATTTTCTGAGACATTTTCAGACTCATTTTTAAAAGTAAAAATATGAAACTTGCTGGGGTGATTTCTGAAGACAAATCAGCTCAATTAATTAGAATTATATTTTTAAACAATTATTTTCTCAGTATGACCATTTTTTTCATTCCCAGATCGCCCGCTTCGGAAAATTCAGTTCAAAACGCCAACTTTGACAGCGTTTTTTACAGTATTTTCTGAATTTATCAAAAAATTAAGAAGCACGGCACATTATATAGTTTCTAAATAAGAGAATTTCCCGGTTTGATGCGTTTGAGGGCAAAAATGAATTTTAAAATGAATCAGAAAATAAGCAGTTTGGATCGGAATACACCCTTAATATCTAAGCTTTAAACAAAATTTTACCATCACAGTTTTCTCCAATATGACGGCGGTCATAATTACCCCCTGGTCATAATTACCCCACCTGTCCCTACTTTGTGACTGGTTGCACAATCTATCCTCAAACAGGCGATTTATGGGAACTGCGCCTACTTACCCTTATAGCCAACTGGCCCTGGTCTCCCCTACTCGTTGTGCTGCAAAGAAATAATAAAAAAAAAATTGTGGGTAGATTTTATATTAGAGCTAAATATTGTTCAAAGTTTCTTGTATTTTCTAAGTTATTAATTTTTTTTACAATGCAGCTCCTTCACTTTATTTTCTAGCTTCTTATATATTTTTTTTATCTTTATATAATTTAAATGAAGAATCATTCTTAATGTGAAAATTGCTCGTTTCAACCATGTTCTCGTTTTTGCCGTGCTCATATTAAACGAGTTTGACTGTATAATACCTGTATGCTATGTTTTACTCATCTTGGACATATCCACAACTGTTACCGGCATCTCGGCATCACAAATGAAACAGAAATTTTATAATCAGAAATATGAGGGTGGCAGAGTTTTAAACAATAAGAAACAAACGGAACAGGTAACATAGCTAATAATACCGACAAAAACTGAAAAATTAATCGTTACTCTATACTTCATCACTTTAGTAAATCATTTACCCGTTTAAAAAAAAGAAAAAGAAATTGACGTTTTCATCTTGCATTATATAAGAGCCACAGAATTACACTATTAATTCAATTCTTATCACAGTACTCGTTGTGCGGCAAAGAAATCAAAAAAGTTTTGTGCGTAGATTTTATATTAGAACTAAATATCGTTCAAAGTTTCTTGTATTTTCTAAGTTATTAATTTTTTTACAACGTAGCTCCTTCACTTTCTTTTCTAGCTTCTTATCCTTTTTTTTTTATCTTTATATAATTTAAAGGACGAATCATTCGTAACGTGAAAATTGCTCATTTTAACCGGGTCCTCGTTTTAGCCGTTCTCGTATTAAACAAGTTTGACTGTATACATACCTGTATGCTATGTTTGGCTCATCTTTGACATATCTATAACTGTTACCGGCATCTCAGATGAAACAGAAATTTTATAATCAGAAAGATGATGGAGACAGAGTTATAAACATCAAGAAACAAATGAAACAGGTAACATAGCTAATAATGCCGACAAAAAATGAAAAATTAATCCTTACTCAATACATCATCACTGTAGTAAATCATTTACCCGTCAAGGGTGTATTCCGATCCAAACTGCTCATTTTCTGATTCATTTTAAAATTCATTTTAAAATTCATTTTTGCTCTCAAACGCATCAAACTTGGAAATTCTCTTATTTAAAAATTATATAATGTGCCGTGCTTCTTAATTTTTTGATAAATGCAGAAAATACTGTAAAAAACGCAGTCAAAGTTGGCGTTTTGAACAGAATTTTCCGAAACGGGCGATCTGGGAATGAAAAAATGACATACTGAGAAAATAATTGTTTAAAAATCAAATTCTAATTAATTGAGCTGAAAATGAAATCACACGCCATATTAACCATGCCTTCAGAAATCACCCCAGCAAGTTTCATGTTTTTACTTTTAAAAATGAGTCTGAAAATGTCTCAGAAAATTTCGAGCTGTTGAGGGTGGAAAAATATTTTTTCGAATACACCCTTAAAATGCATTGAGTCTGGCCGTAACTGAAGAAACACCTTCGTCAAATATTTGAGAGCTTACGTTTCGTTAAAAGTCACGTGATTTTGATACGAAATGATCGTCAAAAACAACGAAATATAGCTCAAGGATTGCTGAATAGTCAAAACTGAGAGTTTTATTTCTGAGAGTGATCTTATATATATATATATATTTTTTTATCTTTATAGAATTTAAATGAAGAATCATTCTTAATGTGAAAATTGCTCGTTTCAACCGTGTTCTCGTTTTAGCCGTGTTCGTATTAAACGAGTTTGACTGTATAATACCTGTATGCTATGTTTTTATCATCTTAGACATATCCACAACTGTTACCCGCATCTCGGCATCACAAATGAAACAGAAAGTTTATAATGCGAAATATGGGGGTGGCAGGGTTATAAACAATAAGTAACAAACGGAACAGGTAACATCGCTAATAATACCGACAAAAAATGAAAAATTAATCGTTACTCAATACTTCATCACTTTAGTAAATGATTTACCCGTTTAAAAAAAGAAAAAGAAATTGACGTTTTTATATTGCATTATAAGAGCCAAAGAATTACACTATTAATTCATTTCTTATCACAATACTCGTTGTGCGGCAAAGAAGTCAAAAAAGTTTTGTGCGTAGATTTTATATTAGAACTAAATATCGTTCAAAGTTTCTTGTATTTTCTAAGTTATTAATTTTTTACAATGTAGCTCCTTCACTTTCTATTCTAGCTTCTTATCTTTTTTTTTTTTTTTTTTTTTATCTTTATATAATTTAAAGGACGAATCATTCGTAACGTGAAAATTACTCATTTAAACCGTGTCCTCGTTTTAGCCGTTCTCGTATTAAACAAGTTTAATTGTATACATACCTGTATGCTATGTTTTGCTGGTCTTTGACATATCCATAACTGTTACCGGCATCTCAGATGAAACAGAAATTTTATAATCAGAAATATGACGGAGACAGAGTTATAAACATTAAGAAACAAATGGAACAGATAACATAGCTAATATAATGCCGACAAAAAATGAAAAATTAATCCTTACTCAATACATCATCACTGTAGTAAATCATTTACCCGTTAAATAAAACAAAAAGAAATGAACGTTTTATCTTGTATTATAAGAGCCACATAATTACACTATTAATTCATTTCTTATCATAGTACTCTTTGTGCGGCAACGAAATCAAAAAAGTTTTGTGGGTAGATTTTATATTAGAACTAAATATCGTTCAAACTTTCTCGTATTTTCTAAGTTATTAATTTTTTTACAATGTAGCTTTTTCACTTCCTTTTTTAATTTACTTATCTTCTTTTATTCTTTTCCAGTGTGTTTAAATGGAAGTTTGATTTATCAGAAACAGCTTGCCTGACATGATAACTTCGCCTACGCTAACGTGATAAATAAGAAATACTTTATCATAATTTAACAAGCTTCATAAATTTTTCGTTTTTGCGTGTGGAAATCTGGTTCTGCTAAAATATGAAGTATTTACAAGATGGTGAAATTTGCTTCTTGAAATTATTTTTTCCTTTTATTTGAAGTGTTGTTATAATTTTTCAAATTTTATTACTGTTTATATATGGTCTTTTTAGATGTTATGCTTTCCGCTTTAAAATAAAATGTGGCGGTGCGGTAGTCAAAATTATTTAATAGTTTAAAGTCAAAGAAGATAAAGTTTACTTATTTATTTTTTATAGTTATTTTAAATAAGAAGATGATAAAGAAATCAAAAAGTTCTGTGGGTAGATTTTATATTAGAACTAAACCTTGTTCAAACTTTCACTTATTTTCCAAGTTATTAATTTTTTTCGATGCAGCTCTTTCACTTTCATTTTTAACTTATCTTTTTTTTTTCTTCTCAATGTGTTTAAGGCTATTCTCAACTGCTCTGCTCAACAAACGCAAAATGTTTTGACACATTTACAAATTCATTTTTTAAAGGAAAGATATAAAATTGGAAAGGCCGACCATAGAAGCGATTTGGAATCGAACTGCGTTTTCCATTTTTGACCAATAAATTACATATTGAGTTATAAGTGTTTTTATCAAGTGACAAACACGTGTTTCACCCTTTCTTGAGTTGGTTATTCTTCTTTCGCGCGGAAATTCGGTTCAAAACGCCCAGTTTGACACTGTTTTCTAATAGATCTATTGCGTTAGAAAAAAAAAAAAAAAAAAAAAAAAAAACGGAAAAAACAGCTTGATTACATAGTTTCTGAACAGCAACACCTGCCAGTTTCATGCATTTCCGAATAAAAATAAATTTAAACTTATGTCGTAAAGTTGCCCTTTTGGATTTGAGAACAGCCTTAAATGGTAAATTTGATTTATCAGAAAGAGTTTGCCTGACATGATAACTTCGCCTACGTTAACGTGATAAATAAGATCATAATTTAACAAACTTCATAAATTTTTCATTTTTGCATGTGGAAATCTGGTTCTGATAAAATATGAACAATTTATGCGATGTCGAAATTTTCTTCCTGAAATTATTTTCCATTTTATTTTAAGTATTTTTATTATTTTTATTATTTTATTATTATTTAGATGACGACATTATAAATGTTTTATATTATTTATATTTTATATCATTTATATTTGAGGACGTGGGTTTAAAAAATCGCCTTATCCAAAATTTTAAAAATAGAGTTTTTTCTACCAATCTATTCTTTTGGTGAACCTACATCGAAAAAACACTACAATCAGCAAAAAAAAAAAAAGAAAAGAAAATTGGTTTTACCGTGTATTTCTGGCATAGTAAAAAACCGCGATTTCCCAACATTTGATTCTCTGGATAAGACGAGTTTTACAACTCACGTCCTCATTTTATCCTTTTTATTAACACTTTCCAACAAAGTTGAAAAGCGTTTATGCATTCGGCTTGTCTGTCCGTCTGTCCACGCTCTAACTCCCGTAAATATACTCGGATTTTCCTGAAATTAATAAAGATTATTTAGGGTCATCAAAGCATGTTTGGTATTGTATATGAAGTATGTAGGATTAAGAGGCTACTTCAGTCAGGTGAAAAAACCCGTTCACTAATGCTAATCCTATGGAAGAAATTTATAAAGATATCTCGGTTGCATTTCAATATTTTTAAATGATTTCTTTTGCATTCGACAGCTGAGGTCGATCTGTACAAAGGTTGTTTTTACTTTTTCGATTTTGTTTACAGATATTTTTTTATGGGGACACTTTCATTTTCGGAACCGGTTTCGAAAGTGAAAACATCCTCATAAAAAAAATCTGTAATGAAAATCCAAAAAGTAAAAACCGGCCTGAATACAGATCGATCTCAGCTATCGAATGGAAAAGAATTCATTTAAAAATATTGAAATGCAACCGAGATATCTTTATAAATTTCTTCCATAGGATTAGCATTAGCGAACGGGTCTTTTCGCCTGACTGAAGTAGCCTCTTAAGGGTGTATTCCGATCCAAACTGCTTATTTTCTGATTCATTTTAAAATTCATTATTGCCCTCAAACGCATCAAACTGGGAAATTCTCTTATTTAGAAACTATATAATGTGCGGTGCTTCTTAATTTTTTGATAAATGCAGAAAATACAGTAAAAAACGCTGTTAAAGTTGGCGTTTTGAACCGAATTTTCTGAAGCGGGCGATCTGGGAATGAAAAAAAGGGTCATACTGAGAAAATATTTGTTTAAAAATCAAATTCTAATTAATTGAGCTGAAAATGAAATCACACGGCATGTTAAACACGTCTTCAGAAATCACCCCAGCAAGTTTCATGTTTTTACTTTTAAAAATGAGTCTGAAAATGTCTCAGAAAATTTCGAGCTGTTGAGGGTGGAAAAGTATTTTTTCGAATACACCCTTAATCGTTCATTTACAGAGGCACTCAGTATTCCATTACATTATGGTATATGGGGAATAACTCCCGTAAATATACTCGAATTTTCATGAAATTGATAAAGGTTATTTAGGGTCACCAAAGCCTATTTGGTATTGTATATGAAGTATGTAGGATTAATCGGTCATTTACAGTGGCACTCAAAAGTATTCCATTACATTATGGTATATGGGGAAAAATCGTTTGCAATGACATTATGCTATTTCAAATGTATTGAAGCTGATATAAATCACTGAATTTCGTTACGATCACGTTATAACAGGACATTCATAGCATTTTCTATTCATTTACAGGGACACGTTAAAGAAATCGGTTACAGTACAGTACTGTCTTTGTGTAATAATTGCTGGAGCGCACGGTTTAAAATTCGGTATGCGCTTTTAAATTTAATAAATTTTTTGCATCTTACCCGTTATATATAAATTCTATACCTCAAATACAGGGCTGCACAAAAGTATTCACGTACCGTTCTCTTTATTAGAGGAAGTTGCTGAAGGTGAAATTTTCAACTGAAGTATATGTAGCTCTTAAGTGAACTAAATTTTGGCTTGTATGTAGCTAATAGATTCATATCTATAAATCATATACAGGGCTGCAATTCGCATAATTTTCCTATTGTGGATGGGAACGGCTGAAATTGGGTTCTGAAATGTATTATGCGTTTCCATATGGTTGAATTAGACGTAATATTTTAACTTTTTAAACAGTGCAGTTTTGTTGCATTATTCTGAATGTGTTGGAAAGTGTTTCATAATCTATGCTTGACGCATGATTTTTTTCTTATTTGTTTATTTAAAAACTAGCTGATAAGCCCGGCGATGTCCGGGCCCGCGATGAATGACCCTTTAATGAACTTCAAATTTGTATGATTTTATATGTTTAACTCCATTTTAATGATTTCATGTCTTTTCAATTCAAAAATATTGAATTGAAAGTATATGCAGTTTTTCTCCGCGAAGGATTTCTATTGCTCCGGGGAGGGGGGGGGGGCATTTTTTTACCATTGAAAACGCAAAATCTCAAATCTTCCGAGGGGTACATGTCATTGATCTGGGGGGGGGGGGGAATGAATGACCCCTACATTCAACACTGTTTTTAGCGCGAAGCACCTCCGTTTCGAAGAAATTTCACACGGTTTTCCAGTGCTGCTATCTACATAGGTAAAATAAAATACTTTTCCATATTTTTACAACTTTAGGATTATTTTTATTTATTTATTTTCTTATTTATACATATGAATGTAATCCTTAAATTTTCAGAAAAAAAAAATTCTTTTATTTATAAACAGAAAATTTAATAAAATAATATATTTCTTTCAGCAATTTGATAAATATTTTTTCTGAGATATTCCGATCGAAACTGCTCATTTTCTGATTCATTTTAAAATTCATTTTTACTCTCAAACCCATCAAACTCGGAAATTCTCTTATTTAGAAACTATATAATGTGCCGTGCTTCTTAATTTTTTGATAAATGCAGAAAATGCTGTAAAAAAAACGCTGTCAAAGTTGGCGTTTTGAACCGAATTTTCTGAAACGGGCGATCTCGGAATGAAAAAAAATGGTCATACTGAGAAAATAATTGTTTAAAAATCAAATTCTATTTAATTGAGCTGAAAATGAAATCACACGGCATGTTAAACATGTCTTCAGAAATCACCCAGCAAGTTTCATGTTTTTACTTTCAAAAATGAGCCTGAAAATGTATCAGAAAATTTCGAGCTGTTGAGGGTGGAAAAACATTTTTTCAAATACACCCTTAAGAGAATTTTAGATCTATATTTTCTGACTCTCTGAAGTTGAAGATTGCAAGGCTGCTGCAGGCTACTATTTTTATGTTCCGTTCGCACCACTACTTAAAAAAAAAAAAAATACATTTTGTAGTGTATTATTTCTTTCACTAATTTGATAAAAATGAATGACACAATTCGTCTGCATATATTTAGAAATTGAAAATTTATTTTTACTTTCTTATATATAAAAATGAGCTTGCATATAAATGAAACACACAAAATTTCAGAAAAAAAAAAAGAAATTTCTTTTAATTATAAACAGAAAATTTCATCTTTGGTCCTACCGAGTATCGACCCAGTTACCTTCAGTTTAGCAGGCTGCCGCTTTAACCAACGGACTATGATGAGGTGTGAAAAGGTTCGAAATTTATATTCATTTTCATAGGGATGCGTGCTGGGCATGCGCGTTGATGACTGGAGATGAGATAGCTACTTTTTTATGAGAGTGAGTTACGGTTGTTAATTCATAACTCAGCTGTTAATTGGAATTTTGAAATTCTGAGAACCAGGTACATCAGGAGAGACTTTGGGCTATTCTCACAAAAATTTTGAGCCTCGTACGTGCCGTAGATTTCGTTAGCCATCGCCGACAGACATCCACACACACACAGACTGATCTGTTCTTTTATTAAGATAAAATATAGCGAACTGCTTTTCGGAATTATTTAAGAGTTTCAAGTCATGGGAGGTAATTTTACTTTTTTTTTTTTTTTTTTTTTTTTTTTAGTTATTTTAAATAAGAAGATCATAAAGAAATCGAAAAGTTTAGTGGGTAGATTTTATATTAGAACTAAATAAAACTTTCTCTTATTTTCTAAGCTATCATTTTTTGCCCGACTGCCAAGAAGGTTTGTGTGTTAGACACGTATCTGGGTATGTATGTGGATTTCTTCATATCCTCGAAACATCCCAACGGCTGGATGGATTTTAATGAATGAGGTCTCTATCAATTCGTCTTAACCGTCCAGTGGTTATGGGCTAGGTTTTGTTTTTATAAATTCAAAATGACGGCCGTAAAATTCAAAATGGCAGAAGAGACGAAAAAAAATTTCCGCACCATATTGAGCGGCATTTCTTTGGATAGGTCTTTCAAAATGAAGACGATATTTCCTAGACTATTTTACAATCACAAGCTCTAACTTTCATGGACATCTATAGGCCTCGTCGAAACAGTGTTTATAGATAGGAATTAACACAACTTGAAAGTCATCAATACAAGTAAATAAAAAAAAAGATATAGGTAAGTAATATAAACTAAAAATTCGTCAATAAAAAATCAAATTTAAAAAATCAAAAAACCCGACTGCGTAAGAAGCGAACTAAAAAGAGGGAAACAAGATGACGTAGGAAAATAGTAGAGTGTGTAATGGAAATCCTTTTTACTTAAGTAATTGCCGTCGGAGGCATCACATTTATGTTTAGGTATGTACTGCGGCTCCTGCAACCTATATGGTTGCCTCCGACTGCAATTACTTAAGCAAAGAAGGATTTCCATTACACACTCTACTATTTTCCTACGTCATCTTGTTTCCCTCTTTTTAGTTCGCTTTTTACGCAGTCGTTTTTTTTTTTTTTTTTTTTTTTTTTTTTATTATTCAATTTTTTATTTACAATGTAGCTCTTTCACTTCCTTTTTTAATTTATTTATCTTTTTTTTTTTTTTCGGTGTGCTTAAATGGTAAATTTGGTTTATCAGAAACAGCTTGCCTGACATGATAATTTCGCCTACGCAAGTGCGATAAATGGAAATGTTTTATCATAATTTTACAAGATATGCCCACCGGTTGTCAGGCCTCATAACTCAAACGATAGAGAATTGACAATGTAAGTTGAAGGTTCTGCACTGTAAAACATTTGTGTAAGTTTACTCTAGATTCTCTGTGTAACGTTACACAGATTCTGGTGTAAGCTGTTCTGATATTTTAAAAACTCACAATATTGGAGAATTTTTTCACAGAGGTTGTGTAACCTCTTATCTCAGGCGTAACACTCGACATCTGCGGGGTGAAAACTGGTTTTAACTTAGTCGCATACGTCACGAGAGATCCATTGAACATTGAAGGGGATTTCAATCTCTATTGCACGTTGTGATCTGATGTTCAAGCACATGATAGAGCAAGAATAGCACGTGTTTGTTGTGATATTAAAGTTATTTTTCTTATTAAAAAAATTATCAAAAGTACACATATACCACCATTTTGTATGATATTTAGATGCCATTGTAATTACAAGAATGGACGGAAACACAAGGCGTATTGTTTTATGTCTCACATAACTAATGCGAAAAATGGTTATCATCATCCACTGCAATAATTATAAACTCACAAAAGTACAGTACGGTAAGAAAACATATTGTTATTTATTTTTCAAAGTATTATATATATTCAAGTTTTTCATTTATTAGTTTTATCGCATTATTTCTTTAAAAATTAAATATGAAAAACGTTATATTTTAGTATACTAAGTACTTTTTTTTAATATAAAATCCATATTTACACAGAATATATAAAGTCTGAAAAATAATGAATATATAACTCTGTGTGTGAATTATATTTATTGTTGTAGATTATTCTGTAGAAATTACTGTATATTTTTATTTGAACAAGAAAAAGGATAAATTAATTACTATTATTTAATATGTAAATATTTTAATAAATAGGAGTGACTATTTTAATTATTATTTCTTATTATTTTAAGTGTTATATATTCAATTTTTCATTTTAATCGCTTTATTTCATTACGGTTTAAATGAAGCAACATTTAAAGAATGTTGTTGTTTTTTTCTTTTTTGAAAACACATTTTATTTTAGTAGAGCAATGTAGTACAGTAATAGTATATAACTCTTTATAAAATCCATGTTTACAAAGAATATGTAAGGTATAAGAAAATTATATATACGAATTATACTTTGTAATAGTATATGTTGCAGAATTTTTTTTAAATATTAGTAATAATAATCAAGTGAAACTATTTTGTTTATTATTTTTTGTTAATATTATATAGTCGAGTGTTTTAGTTATTCCTTTTTATTACAACATTTCATTACAAATTAAATGAAGGTTATTTTAAAAAATCATTTTTTAAGAATACATTTTGTTTTAGTATGGTAAATTAAATAAACTTTTATAAAATTCATATTTACATAGAAAATATAAAGTAAGAAATAATATATATATAATACGCATGGCAATTATATATTGTTGTAGAATATTCTGTAAAAATTATAGCATATTTCTATTTCTGAAAAAAGAAAGGATACAGTATTTATTTTCATTATTAGTGTATTAATATTTAAGATTTTATACTTATTAATATTGATAACTAAGTAAGATTTTTAAATTATTATTTCTTATTAATTGAGATAGCAATATAAGTGTTTAAGCTTTTAAAATTTTACCTTTCTGTAAACATAACAAAATAAGTATAAAAAGGGAAACATGTAATACTTTTAATTAAAGTGAATATATATAATGCTTTAAATAATTAATAATATGTTTTCTTATCGTATTGTACTTTGTGAGTTTATAATTTGTATACAATGAGTGGCATTCATCCACTTTTGGTAATGATAAAAAAAAAAGAAAGAAAGAGAGAGATGGCTGGGGCAGGGGGGGGGGGGGGGAGATTTACTGTAGAAGATTTTAATTCTAGATGTTTATAAGTGTACTTTAGTACTTATTTCTCATTTTTATTGCTAAATGTTTCGTGTACCTATTAATGATCATCTGGTATTACAATATTATTTACCTAAAATAATTTTTTTGCAAAATAGTAGCAGTTTTTAAAAACAAAAACAAAAAAAATTATTAAGAACACATTTTACTAAAAATTAGTGTCTATTAATAAACAAGTTTTTAAAAGCACACTTTCTTTATATTTTGCTTCAATAAATATATATATTTTTTTAATTTTGAAATAACAATTTAGTATTTTTTTACTAAGTAAATTTATAGAAAGAAACATTGTAAAATTGTAAATTTAACAAAGTTTTTAGGCAGTATCAACAAATGAATAATGGATGTTGAAAACGTACATGCAATAATGTATAACATTCCAGGAAAGCTTACCCCTACTGACGTGTAACATTACACACAATTACTGTGTAAGGTTAAATTTGAAATACATATATATTTATTGCAGCAAAATAAATAAAAAGTGTGCTTTTAAAGGCTTGTTTATTAATATATACTAATTTTTAGTAAAATGCGTTTTTAATAATTTTTTTGCATTTAAAAGCTGTTACTATTTTGTAAAAAAATATTTTAGGTAAATTATATTTCAATACCAGATGATTATTAGTGGGTGCAGGAAAAATTTAGCCATTCCATCAAAGCTTACCCCTACTTATGTGTAACCTAACACACAATTACTGTGTAAGATTACAGACAAATGTGGTGAAAACTTACACCTAATAATGGGTAACGTTCCAGAAAAGTTAGGTGAAAGCTTACTCCTACTGATGTGGAACCTTACACACAATTACTGTGAAAGCTTGCAGGCAATTCTAGTGTAACTTTACACAGAAACTTGTGAAAGATTTCACAATATTATGGTGAAACCTTACACAAGAGCTGTGTAATGTTACACCAGTTATATCAGTTAAATACCACCGTAAGTTTGGAGGCAGCAATGCTGCCTCCAGTTTTATGGGGTAACGTTACACCAAATGTTTTACAGTGTGGATTCGATTCCTGGCTTGTGCATTTTTTTCGCTCAGTTGGAAAAATTGAATCCGTATGATAAATTTACCAATCATTAAGATTGAGTTTAAAATAATAGTGCATAATAAATTTAATATTTATGTGTTTAAAGGTTTCATAAAAGAGCATTTCCTCAAATGTTCAGAAAAAAGTAGTGAAAAATGAAGAGAGAGAGAAAGACTTGTAGCAATAAAATACGTTTGCTGCTGATTTTTCCAAATTCTTTCTTTCATTAATTTTGTGTTGAAATAATATTTTGTGTTGTTGGGCTCCTATAGTGAAGACTTGAAACTTTGAACGAAAACAAATTATGCTTTTTATGTTTTTCTTTAAATTGATTTTTGCACATCATAATTTTGCCTTAAAAGAAGGTGTTTTATAAACATCTTATTATTTTTTAAATCAGGGTGGCAAGAGAACAGAGAAAAAAACAGTAAAAAAATAAAAGAATAAAAGAAAAAATACCAGTACTGTCTTAAGAAAAATTCGTCTTATTTAACAGCGCGTTTAAATAACACGATTTTTTTTTATAAGAAAATACTGATATTTTTCATTCTTTTAACTGTTACTGCTACTTCCTGATCTGCCGTCAACCTATCCTATAAATACTTTGGGAATAGTTTTAATCCCAAAATCTCCACCACACTTCGGCTGCGCCTGTAGCACAGGAAATTTTGCTTTATCTAATCACCAAATTTCAACGATTAAGGGTGTATTCGAAAAAATATTTTCCATCCTCAACAGCTCAAAATTTTCTGAGACATTTTCAGACTCATTTTTAAAAGTGAAAACATGAAACTTGCTGGGGTGATTTCTGAAAACATGTTTAACATGCCGTGTGATTTCATTTTCAGCTCAATTAATTAGAATTTGATTTTTAAACAATTATTTTCTCAGTATGACCATTTTTTTCATTCCCAGATCGCCCGCTTCGGAAAATTCGGTTCAAAACGCCAACTTTGACAGCGTTTTTTACAGTATTTTCTGCATTTATCAAAAAATTAAGAAGCACGGCACATTATATAGTTTCTAAATAAGAGAATTTCCCAGTTTGATGCGTTTGAGAGCAAAAATGAATTTTAAAATGAATCAGAAAATAAGCAGTTTGGATCGGAATACACCCTTCAGTAAGATGATTTCCTTTCTTAAAAGGTTGTGCCAATGACGCTAATCGCGAAAGGTTTAAGGACATTATGTGCTTTAATATACAGGGTGTCCACTTTCAACGGTGTCCAATGATTAATTTCTAAAACGTTACTCATAGATATAGAGTTCCAATTATGAAAATGTTTTATATGAGATAAATTTTTTTTAAGAGTATATTGAATCAATAAAAACATCTTTTTTTTTTGTTGTTGTTTAAGTTACGAAATTTAATTTTTAATATGGTCCCCCGGTCCTATGAGGGATATTTAGTAAAAATTTCCTATTACACGAACAAGTAGGACGAAAAAGTCCCATTCATCTGGCACTAAAATTGACTGAGTTACAAAACAGTTAATGAAATCACTTATACCGTACCCGTCATAAGCGCCGCACTCCCCAAATTGGCTTCAATAAGCGAAAAAATATCGTAAATGCCGCACTCGTTGTAAACTCTGCAACCATGGGCACGCTACTTTTGTCGACGCCGTCATATTGACCTAACTTTAATCAAAGTTTTCTGGACAGTGTAGGGTGCCTCATTTTTACTAAGTTAAGATGTCTAAAATTTTATTTAAAATATTTAAATCAGATTTTAAATAATTTTATGTAATTTTTAAATTAAGCAGACGACCAGTCAAATCATGTAATCGAAAGGCTTTATCCATTGTTTTTCTTTTTTTTTTTCTTCTTTTTTTTTTTTTTTTTTTTTTTTTTTTGTGTGTGTGTGTGGTAAAGACAGAAGATCTTTCAGAAAATACTGTCAAAGTGGACGTTTTGAACCAAATTTCCGCTTCAGTAGGCCGAAAAAGGCGAAAAAGTTGTCGTCACGTGACCAGAATCGGTTATAACTCGATAAATGATTTATTTATCAAAAATGGTGCAATTTAAGGTTGCTTCAATAGTCAGACCTTCCAAATTTATGCCGTTATGTTTAAAAATGAATCAGAAAATGTGCAGAAAGTTCCTCGTTGTTGAGCAGGGCGTTTTGAGAACAGTCTTAAGGAATTTTTATTTTATCCTGATTTTAAGTGCGCAAACAAAAATAATCGTAAACGCCGCACTTGAAAAAATAATTAACTTTCAAACTCGTAAACGCCGCGGCGTTTCTTCCATAAAATACTTTATCTGTTTCCTGCATCTGAACACAGGTGAGTTGGGCCATGCTTCGAGGGATCGTACACAAAGTGCTTAAAGTATTTGAAGAATTTATTTCGTGTAAATCTTGCACTTTAACTGAAAGTAGTCACATCGTACATGTATTACGATATCGTTCATTTTATGTTAATTAAGTTTAAGATTAGATAATCTAATAGCTTTTTATATGTATCATTTTGTAAAGAATTGATACTGTTGATTTTCACCATTTCATTTAACAAAAATTCTGCTATTTTTTAACTTACAAGTTGTATATTTTGCTTTAATATGCCAGAATGAAAATAGATTTCAAATTTACATTGTAATGTTAATTTCACTCTCAACTATTATTTTATATATATGAATATCTGACGATTATTTATATTCCTAGTAACTTTTTGAATGACCCCAATTTGGCAGCAAAAAAGATGCTTCAACAATAAATAGGCATTACTCGGACAGTGTTAATCGTAGAAATATAGGACTTTTTTTTGTCTTACTACTTTATGTGTAATAGGGTATTTTTACTAAATATCACTTATAGGACCGGGGGACCGTATAAAAAATTAAATTTCGTTATTTTTTACGAAATGTTTTTATTGGTCCAAATCGCTTTTAAAATACTTCTTTACATCATTTAACCGTTTGAGCTCTGATGGTTGAATTTTCTACCACTTAACCCATATTGGACCACACCGATTAAATATTTTTGAAAAATTTTAAAACTTCGATTATATCATTAGTATGGTGTAATTAAGTAGATAATAGCAAATTTTTGAAAAAAAGCTTTTATTTTTTTAAGTAACTAGCTGTCCTGTAAACAGGACATATTAGTAAGACACATAGTAAGGACATATAAAATGCATACATAAACTAATTTTATGAGCAAATATTTTATTTTACTTTAAAAATACTGTTTTTGTTGTACAAAAATACTCTATCCAATAAAAAGATAATAATAATGGTAAAATTCTAGATTATAAGATCACAATTTATAAAGGATTTTTTTAAATAGATTTTTTTCAATTAAATTTTAATTGGTTACTTGGTTTTTTTTTTTTTGTTTATATGTTATACTTTTATGTATTTAAAAGACGTCATAACAAAATGCATCCAGAAAATCCTTACCAATTTTATTTAAAAAAATGTTTTATTATCTGTCCTATTTATAGGACAGTGGTCCAATATGGGTTAATTTTAATTCTGAAATGTCACAATGGCACCGGAATATTCGACCAAATTTATTTGAAAAAGGTTTAATGCATTTGTTCGTTTCTATCGTAAACCGAATTATTTCATTGCAAGATTCGGGTGCCAATGTGACATTTGGAATTTTGAAGAAATTTACCCACCAGAGCTAAAAGGGTTAACACATTTTTTAAATTGGAACTATGACTGTCTCTGTGACTGACGGTGTAGGAATTAGCCATTGGACATCGTTGAGACTGGACACCCTGTGTACTATAATACTTCTTGAAAGATATTATATCGAGATTCACCCATATGCGATATGTTGCGTCGATAGATTTATTAAATAAAATAAATTAAAGGACATTTAAATGAATTTTAAACAATATTTATTTATTTATTTATTTATTTATTTATTTATTTATTTATTTTTTGTAACATAAAAATTTAACTAAACAATACAAATACAGAAAATAAGAATAAAGATTACAATAAAAGTATATTTCTCCTTTGAAATGAATTCGGCTGAATCATAATAAAAATTTTACTTTTTCTGCATGAGAATGTTATAACAGAATTTTCACTCCAGCGAAATTTAATTTTCGAAAAGCACGTTTTTATTTTTTGTCAACGCCTACATGTCAAAATTTTGTTTTTCTGTTTGTAATTTTTTTAAAAAGAGGCATTCTTTCTTTGGAATATATTTGATTCTTGAAAGTTATGAAAAAAAAAAAAATAAGCATATATATTTATAGTAAATTTTGTATAAATGAAATGTAATGAAACATTTTTTAATTAAATCTCTTGAGGATTATAATCTAAAAAAAGAAAAGAAAAACGGCCGAGAATATTAAGTAAATGTCATATTTTATCTCGATAACTATGTTGTTATGTAGAAAGAACAATGCATATCAAATGTCGAAATTTGTAAAATGTCGAAAACGTACAAACGTTATTGTTATTAGTAGTAGTAATGGTGGTATTTGTGATGAAGCGGCCGATGCCTTCACTCTTCTTAGCTTGTACAGTCGTGAGAAAAAAAAACACCCCTTACTAACTCTGCAAAAAATTATCGCAGAAGAAAGTTACTGGTACCAAACGATTGGTAATAAAGTCTACTTTTAAATGTTGTATATAAAATTTGCTTAGGGGGATACATATTAAAACGAACAATAACTTTGATTTTTTTCAATAGCAGTACACAATTCTGACAGCATAAATGAACTCTACACCTCTCAATTAACCTAAAAACAAATTTTTATGCAATTCGTACGTTAAGTTTCCGAGAAATTAAATGTTTTAAAACAAGTGTATTTTAGGGACTGTATCCATATTGAAGTTCGGTACAGGATTGTTGACCGAGAAAGCCCCCTTCTTGATCAAGACACTCAAGTAGTCATTGAAGATTGCTTACAGGATTAGCATAAGAAATTTCAAAATATCCAGTCACTTCTATCATAAACGGCCCCCTTAAACCAGCCTTTTGCCGTTTCTTAAACTTAATTAGAAAACTACTTTGAACAAAAATGTGAAATTTTGGATTTTTATAAAGCAGGACTTAATAAATCTAAATCCATCAAAAAATTGCAGGTTGAAATTCATAATTTATTTTTATATTAATTTCATAATTCATATCATAAAAATTTAAAAATAACGCAAAATCAACGTATTTATGTTTGGATACTTTAGTATTACTGCTACAAAAAAATTAGCACATTACGAGTGTAATTTCAGGAGATATTAATGAAAATAGGAAAATGTAATTTAACATTAGAAGCACTAAATTTTGAATGTTTATAACTCAAAAACTTATCATTCAAATGACTGGAAATTTGGTGTCTAGGCATAGTTTGAACAGAACCCTCATAGCATGCATGGTCACGGTGACGTCGTTGTGACGTCTCTGTGGTCACGTCACATCTGTGACCAAAATGCCACCACTCAGTGATCTCACATTGTGACTGAGATGTGAACTTCTTACAAAACTTTTAAAAAATACGAAAATTCTTTAAAACATATTATTTACTGTAAAATTATATTTTTCTAGCAATTAAAAAAAAAATTGTAACGTCATTGTTATGTCATTGCATGTAACGTACGTCACGTCACATATGTGACAAAAAAACCACCATATTGTAAGTCGCAGTGTGACAAAAATATGAACTTTTAAAATCTTTGAAAATGAAGAGAAATATTTTAAACAGTCCCGAATTACAGCGGCATAAGGAATGAAAATATATTAGTGCATAGAAAATGGTAAATTCTGTCACGAAAGAGGGGGGGGGGGGGGGGAGACATAATATATAAAGTGCACGATACAAACATTAATAAACTAAATTTTCATGCTATATTTTTCAATTTGATATCTAAGACAGTGAAAGTATACTTTTTTCATGATTTCAATTTTATCTAGCCGTGCAATTTAATATAATAATCCTTCACTGATTGTTATTATTATAAAAGTGTTTCTCGGAAAAAATGGTACGTGCTGGAGCAATTTGGATAACATATTTAGAATTAGGAGTATTAAATCTGTACAATTTATATATTTAGTTTGCAGGGAGGAATTTTTTTTTTTTTTTTTGCCAACCAGTAGTATTTGAAACACTTTTGTGGTTTCAAACTAAAAATTTTCTATTACAGTAAGTTTGCAGCTTTTAATGAACACGTAGGCAGAGTCTTCAGAGTTTAGTCATATATGCATTTCTTGCTTTATAATTTGCATTCAAGTCATATTTTTTCCTGTTAGTGTACCTATTATTTGTAACTACTCACTACTAACTTGCGCATTTAAGTTCGAAATCTATTGTATACAAAAACAAATAAGCAGTAAAGAACCATCTGCTGAAATCGTCTGCGTTTGATATAACCACAGAAAAATAAATAAGGGAAGACGCGGGAAGCCGGGAAGTTTCTTCACTATTTAGAACATCGCCACTTCTACAAGTTTTTTTAAGATGACGGCCGGCATTTTAGGATACACGGAAATAATTAATAGAACATAAACGTAAGTCTTATTTAATTTATATATTTTATTCCTGATTTGTATATTATGAGTTAAATAGTTTTATGTTATATTAATAAGAGACTGATCTGGAATTGTTTTCAGAAGCAAAAATTTCCTATTCGATAAGGTGAAGGAAAATATCTTAATCTGTCATCGCTTGAAGAAGAAAAAAAAAAAAAGCTGCGTAGAGACTGATTCATGATTACATTCGTAGGGAAATTACTGAAAACATTAATTTTCAGTTACTTGAGATTGAAAATGTGTTGAGACAATGATTTGGAGTTTTTTTCGGCATCTTACTGTTTTCTGATTACTAATACTTATAGGTTATATAGATATTCGATTATTATGGTATTACTAAATTGTTTCAGAATAGAAATTAGCATTATACTGGGAAAATGTACTTTTACATATTACAGAAGTGAAACTTTTGAAAGAGTTTTCTTTTAGTGCTAATAATATTTTAAATTATATTTAAAATCCTAATCAATGTTTTCAGATTTAACATTTGTCAAAATTATAAAATAATAGGAATTCCTTATAACATATGGAAATTTTTTTGAAATATTGTTAAATCTAATAATGCACTTAATTCATCTATTGTAGTTTGTTAGTACAACTATAAATACTAATTATTATTTTTAGTGTTTTTCAAATTCGTATATTTATTTTTTTTAATTGTATGTAAGCATTTTTTTTCTTTTTGTGAGTATAATCAAACATTTAATTATAGACATTTTGTATCGATTATTAAATTTTCTTCTATTATAAACTCATTTTCTAAGTTTATGATACACGTAATTATTAGCACTAAAAAGTAAAATATGATATTTAAGCATTGAAATAAAGTGTTTTTCATGCCTGATAGGAAGTTATAGATTAAACTGCTTTAGAATATATTTTTTTAAAGTTCATATAATACAGGATACATAATATAGGACACAAAGTTGAAAAGTGCTTTATGACTTCGGTTTGTCTCTCCGTCTATCAGTCTGGCAGCGCTCTAACTCTGGTAAATATACTCGGATTGCCTTGAAATTTTTGGATGTTATTGACGTTTACCATAGCATGGTCCCTATTTGTAATGAAGTTTGTAGAATGTTTAGTTCATTTACAACGGCAGCCAAAAGTATTCCGTTACATTACGGCCTTTGGGAAAAAATAGTTTCAAATGATTTTTAATGATTTTACGCACTCTTTCAAACAGAATAAAATTGATATGCATTTATGAAACGCACTAAAATATGCATTATGTTGACTATGCGATGCAAATAATAGTTATTGTTCATTTACAGGGCGAAAAAAGGAATTCCAATACATAATGATATAGAGGTAGAGGGAATTGTTTGCTGCGTACTTTAATTATGTTAATCTATTTCAAATATAATGAAATTGATATACGTCGCTGAGGTTTACATACTATAAATTATTTCATGTATAATACGAATAATATGTATATAGCATTTACAGAGACACATTATATAAAATATTTCAGATACTATATAGTATCCGAAGTACTGTACATTAGCGATAACGGCTGGAAATGCATTTTTAATTATGGTAAGCGCTTTTATGATTCACTATATTTATGCATTAGTATATGGTGTATATAAATGTTATAATTCCTATATAGGGCTACACCAAAGTATTCGTAAGGGTATGGGCGCAAATTGCTTAAAGGTGGTTTTTAAATGAGTTATGTTTTTTTTTTTTTTTTTTCGCTGAACTGCATTTACCGTGTTTACTCGCGTAATAGTCGCCCTCGTGTAAAACTCGCACCCTCATTTTGAAGCAGAAAATATCGTCAAAATATTTTCTTCGCATAAATTGGATGGATGAAAAAATGATGAAAGATTGGGCTCGTAATTTTTTGAAGAAAAGTTCTGGAGCATTATTGCTCAAAAAACAAGCCATGCTGGTACTCGGTAGCTTCCGAGGACATCTTGTTGATGATGTGAAGAAGGAACTTTCAGAAGGCAAAAGAGATTTTAATGACAAGCAATATAATTTCAAAAAGTTTTAAGAAGACAGGTATCTCCAATGCTTTGGACGGAAGTAAAGATGACATTTTATGGAATGGCGGAGATTCTTCATACACTGATTCACATTACAATAGTGATACGGATACCTCCAGTGAATGTGATTTATTATGAGTATTTTATGTCAAAATTTTCACAAAGATTATATGTAAATTTTATGTCTATAAAACTATTACGATAAAAAGAAAAAAGGTATTCAATAAACAGCACACAATCTGGCAATATTTGGTAAGTAACTAATTGTATTATAATGTGTTTTTTTTAAGCCAGTAATGTTTTTGCATTAGAGTGTACAATATTGCGTAGTAGACTTCTTCGCATAATAGTCGCACCTAGACTTTCACGATAAAAAATTGGCAAAGAAAAGTGCGACTATTACGCGAGTAAACACGGTAATTTACTAAGAAATGTTTGTAGAATATAGATAAAATGATATACAGGGTCACGTAAAGAATTGGATACATGGCCGTCTATAAATTATAATTTCTGGAAATGTGATTTCAGCGGTTTTAAGAGTGTCCTAGTTTGAATTAAATTTTAACTAAATAGTGGCGTGTAATAAAGATTCTAGGTAAACTACAGGGTTGTACAAAAGTATTCAAGTATGTTTCCATAATTAGTATAAATTGCTGAAAAACAATTTCAACCTGTTAGACGTTTTCTTGCTAAACTAAATTTTCCTATTATGTAGTATATATACACTGAAAAAAATAGGTACTCAAAATTGAGTAAAAAGTATACAATTTTAAATGCGTCACATACTCAAAATAGCTCCGATCCAAATGTACTTAAAGTTGAGAAACACATGTACTCATTTTTTTATTCCATGGTTGTGATCAAATATGAATTGTTATGTACTCCCCACCCCCCCAAAAACCCCCTAAAAATTAAAGTAAAAATGTACTGACATTTATTTCCCGTTCAAAGTTATTAGCAAGAAACGTTTAATTGATTATTTATTAAGAAAAATAGCAAAATTCTTAACAAGATACTCAAATCGAATATTTTTATGAGAAGAGCATTATTTCCAAGCACTTTTAAATTATTTTAAAATACTGTGCATAATTTAATATTTACATTAATAAACATTATTTATGCCGCAAAAATGAAATGAACCATTACAGGGTACAAAATTATTCGTTTGCTTGGGTTTGATAACATGTGATATTGCAAAATAGAGAAAGCATAGGTTCATTTTTTATCCAAAAATATTCAATTCGATATGAGTACGTCGGTTTACTCATTCTTGAGTACTTGATTTTTTTCAGTGTATCAACCTACAGATCAAATACAGGGCTGTTCAAAAGGAAAACATATTTGGCTATGGACGGTAACTGCTGAAATCAGTTTTTCAAATGTTTTATGCGTTTTCTAAAATGTTTACTTAGTTATCTTATTTACGTTATTTCCCTAAATTACGATGTCTTGTTAAAGCATTCAGGAAGTGTTGGAAAGTATTTTATAATCTATGCTTAACGCATGATTTTTCTTACTTGTTTTTCCTATTTCCCAGATCAGTCTTTTCCTATAAAACATACCAAATCTATTTAGCTCATATTCACAAAATACAATGTACACGGGAATAAAAAATTTAAATAAATATTGCTTATCATACCGTTCTATAAATAATAGTTGCATTAATATCCATTAGACTCCATGTTCGTATTTAATAAAGCAATGAAAAAACACAACGCATAAAAAACTTACACATTCCAAATATCAAGCTTTAACTCAATATCAAGCTTAGAACTTAATAAAAAAATATGTCAGTTGATAAGCATTGTTTTTTAAGGGTGTATTCCGATCCAAATTGCTTATTTTCTGATTCATTTTAAAATTCATTTTTGCTCTCAAACGCATTAAACTGGGAAATTCTCTTATTTAGAAACTATATAATGTGCCATGCTTCTTAATGTTTTGATAAATGCAGAAAATACTGTAAAAAACGCTGTCAAAGTTGGCGTTTTGAACCGAATTTTCCGAAGCTGGCGATCTGGGGATGAAAAAAATGGTCTTACTGAGAAAATAATCATTTAAAAATCAAATTCTAATTAATTGAGCTGAAAATGAAATCACACGGCATGTTAAACAAGTCTTCAGAAATCACCCCAGCAAGTTTCATGTTTTTACTTTTAAAAATGAGTCTGAAAATGGTCTCAGAAAATTTCGAGCACTTGAGGGTGGAAAAATATTTTTTCGATTAGAAGAATAGGGCTCCAAAATAGCGATATTTTGCTAAAAAGTACGGTAAAAAGATAAGATTTTATATTAACAACAAAAGTTTTTTTTTTTTTAATTCATCGCAGTATTAAGGGTGTATTCGAAAAAATATTTTTCCACCCTCAACTGCTCGAAATTTTCTGAGACATTTTCAGACTCATTTTTAAAAGTAAAAACATGAAACTTGCTGGGGTGATTTCTGAAGACATGTTTAACATGCCGTGTGATTTCATTTTCAGCTCAATTAATTAGAATTTGATTTTTAAACAAGTATTTTCTCAGTAAGACCATTTTTTTCATCCCCAGATCGCCCGCTTCGGAAAATTCGGTTCAAAACGCCAACTTTGACAGTGTTTTTTACAGTATTTTCTGCATTTATCAAAAAATTAAGAAGCACGGCACATTATATAGTTTCTAAATAAGAGAATTTCCTAGTTTAATGCGTTTGAGAGCAAAAATGAATTTTAAAATGAATCAGAAAATAAGCAGTTTGGATCGGAATACACCCTTAATACTTAGAAATTTTTCCAGAGAGAAACATTCGCCTTATATACAATATTTCAAATGAAAATAAAATTTCAAATTAATTCCTTAAAGGGTGCAAAGGCCAACATAGTGAAAAAGATTCCATGCCGGGACTCGAACCCGGGCCACCAGTATAGCACACTGACATTCTATCGACTAAACCACATGGAACGACACCCAGCCTGTAAAGTTTCTCACTATTACATGTTGGTAAGGCAACAAACGCAGCACAAGCGGGAATATTTAACGTGAGCCACCGACATTGGTTAAACACGAAACTTAATTAAATCCAGCATCGATTGAAACTATATTAATATTTGGAAATTTTTCCTGGGAGAAACATTCGCCTTTCATACAATATATCAAATTAAAATTGCCTTTTAAGCAATTAATTTGAAATTTGATTTTCATTTGAAATATTGTATGCAAGGCGAATGCTTCTCCCTGGAAAAATTTCCAAGTATTAATATAGTTTATACTCTTATACTTTCTTTGCCCCAGCCATCCGCCCGAAGCATTTAATTCCTATTCGTCAGTTATGACATAACCCTTGTTTCCATGCAAGCCCCGTAATTTCTCCAAGATGCAAGATGTAGAAATTTACACATTCACACAGCCTTGGACATTTCTCAAGGTGAAAGTTAAACTTTGACTTTGTTATCCTCTCCCTGGATTTCTTTCAACAAAAGGCTATGGTATTACCCGGAAATATTTACTGATTGCCTTTTTTTTTATTCTTGTCAACAACTGGCACTTTACTTTCCATGTTTCTGCGTAAGCTCACGCTGTTTACTGAAAAAAAAAAAAAAAAAAAAAAAAAAAAATGGAAAAAAACATTTATTTCCCTATTCATTAAACAATTTTAAGCAAAATTAACAATATTTTATTAATTAGAAAGAATTTTCAAGCAAAATAAATTTTGTTAAAAGCATATTAAAATTGTATTTTGTTCCTTAATTAGAATGATCAGAGAGGTTAATCTTATTTCGCCTTTAAAGTCGGGTCTAAACTGTAAAAGCATATTAAAAAGGCATCTTCTTCTCCAGTTTGCATGATCGGGACCGAGTGAACGGTGGGTGGGTAGGGGTGTCTATGTTAAACACCTTGCTATTTTTTTAAACTAAAAAATAATGTTTACTCCCCCCCCCCCCTCCGAAAAAAAGCAAAAAAAGCAAAAAAAAAAAAAAAGCATGCTTTTTGAAACAAACTACTCTTTTTTTTTTTTTTTTTTTTTCATTCAAAAATGATTTATACATATTCTATATATGGAAGGAACCTTTAAAAGCAGTATGTTTTGCCAGGCATATTTCCAGTTTGCTTTCCTTTAAAAAAGGTGCAGTCTAGCAAAAGTAGCAACAAAACTCATAATATTGTTTATACAGCTTCCAAACGATTTCTTCTTTTATTCTGGCCTACAAACTGTGTTGACTCACGCTGTTTACTGTAACAAACTCCATTCATTTCTCGACTCCCCTAGACACTGCACCCCCACAGGGGGGTCATTAGGCGCCTGTGGCTTACTTATTTGTCTAAATGATTGATCACACGCCAGCAAAGGCGGCTAGCGTGGCAAACCGCGAACCCATAAACACTTCCCCAAAATCTCACCCAAAAATAAAATATAGAAAAATATATAATCTAGCTGCTCACCCACAATTTTGGTTCATTTAACCCGGCACTAGAACATCCCTGTGACCTTGAGATAGTGGAAGACATCCCCTTTTTTTTTCTTCGAAGCTTGATCCTGAGGAGGGGGGAGATCAAGCAAAGGGGAGGGATTAGGAATTTTTTCACGCCTGAACACCCCAGACGATCATCGCTGGACGAGAACTAACTAGGCAGAGGAAGCACAGGTGACCGCACTTTTTAACTATGACCCGTAACTTTTAGCACGAAAAACGATCGTGAACGAACTAGATAAGGTGAAAGGGAGGTGAGATATTTTATGTATAATACCTAAGCGGTGATAAGTAGATTTGATATGCTACAAGGCAGCGAGGGAGAGTTTCTGCAAGAAATCAGGTTCTTTATTCTTTCATTTTTTTTGCGTCCCACCCCTTGATAACTGCTCATCATCAACGATATCTTGGAAGAAGTGAAGGCATGATCAACAAGTGCTTATGCAGACAAGGAGTGGTCTAATCTAATACTAAGGTTTATTTATTATTTTTTTTATTCGTTATTATTTTTTTAAAGAGAGTTCAGAAGTTATGTGAGGATAAATCAGGATTTCAGCTGATTTTGTCTACTCGTGTTATGACAAGAAGATTTACAGTGGAAACATGCCACTTAGTGGAAGATAAAAAAATGAAATAAATTACGTTTTTTTTGCCCTTTCGGCGTTTTTCGCATGCAGCGTCTTTCGTAAACAGAGCATGAGAAAAATTCCCTTACAGTAGCATCCTTACATAAATATGCTTAACCCAGGATTCCCATCCTTGGACTCCGATCTCTTATTACCAACCACAAGGGCCTAAACTAGCCTTTTTTGCACCCGGGGAAATATGGATTATGATCCCCCCCCCCCCACACACACACACACAACACGCACAATAAAAGTTATCGACCACAAATAACCTATGCAAAATAAATAAATAAATCCTTAAAAAAAATAAAAACCATTTAAGGGTGTATTCCGATCCAAACTGGTCATTTTCTGATTCATTTTAAAATTCATTTTTGCTCTCAAACGCATCAAACTGGGAAATTCTCTTATTTAGAAACTATATAATGTGTCGTGCTTCTTAATTTTTTGATAAATGCAGAAAATACTGTAAAAAACGCTGTCAAAGTTGGCGTTTTGAACTGAATTTTCCGAAGAGGGCGATCTGGGAATGAAAAAAATGGTCATACGGAGAAAATAATTGTTTAAAAATCAAATTCTAATTAATTGAGCTGAAAATGAAATCACACGGCATGTTAAACATGTCTTCAGAAATCACCCCAGCAAGTTTCATGTTTTTACTTGTAAAAATGAGTCTGAAAATGTCTCAGAAAATTTCGAGCTGTTGAGGGTGGAAAAATATTTTTTCGAATACACCCTTAATAATAATTAAAATGCTGGCAAGAAATATTATGTAAACAACGCTCCCATAGAATTAACATTAGCTTGAGCGTTAAGAGCCTGCACTAGTCACGCGAAGAAATTTGAACGCTAATGTTAAACCTCAGGGAGCGTTCCTTTTAAAATTTCTCACTTGCATATTAATAGTTTTAAATAATTATTTTCCTGCTTAGGATAGCTCAGATTGTGTTCTAACTGGGCTAGTGTTTACTTTTTCGATTTTGGTTGAAGATTTTTTGTTTTTTTTTTATAAAGTTACTTTCACTTTCACAATTTTGAAAAGAACGTTCCCATTGGTTTAACATTAGCTTGCGAGTTTCTTTGTATTTCATATATATATACATTTTTGTATGAAACGAAAAACAAAATCTTAATTTGGCGCCCCCATTTGCCTTTCGTTCTGGCCCCCCTGGCATATGCTCTCTCTGCACCCCTGTAGTTTCGGCCCTGCCAGCCACACGTCAAATCGACGTATACTCCTAAAAAATTGCTATTGCTAAGAGAATATTCAAAGGAGTTAAGGGTGTATTCGAAAAAATATTTTTCCACCCTCAACAGCTCGAAATTTTCTGAGACATTTTCAGACTCATTTTTAAAAGTAAAAACATGAAACTTGCTGGGGTGATTTCTGAATACATGTTTAACATGCCGTGTGATTTCATTTTCAGCTCAATTAATTAGAATTTGATTTTTAAACAATTATTTTCTCAGTATGACCATATTTTTCATTCCCAGATCGCCCGCTTCGGAAAATTCGGTTCAAAACGCCAACTTTGACAGCGTTTTTTACAGTATTTTCTGCATTTATCAAAAAATTAAGAAGCACGGCACATTATATAGTTTCTAAATAAAAGAATTTCCCAGTTTGATGCGCTTGAGAGCAAAAATGGATTTTAAAATGAATCAGAAAATAAGCAGTTTGGATCGGAATACACCCTTAAGAGAAAAATTGAATATTACAGTCCTCCCCACTTAATCGGGTTACGGATAAACGAGTAATTCCTAATTTTTGCTCGTTGGAACGTTATTTTAAAACTTCAAGCTTTTTTATCGAAGCCATTTTTTTTATAAACTGGGCGATCATTTTTCTCAAGACTATTCCACAGATTTCACTTCATTTTTTATTTAAAAAAAAGTAACCGTTGTTAATTTAGGTAGATTTCTTATGAAATACTACCTATTGCGATCTCCAATAATTTGGAATTTCTGAAATTTTTTTGCAAATCTACACCGATCATGACTCCTAGGATCCAAAACCACCCTCAGTAAAAAACTTTATATATATAATGTACATATATATATATATATATATATATATATATATATATATAAATTTTGTCTTTTAATGATTCTATTAGAGTAATAATTTTTAATTTTTTACACCAGGTGGTATTGAACGCTGTTTATTGGCAATATTGTAAAATAGAAAGTAAACAATTTAAAAGTGTTTTTTTAGTTATTTTAATAATGTAATTATGTTATATTTATATTATCTCAATTGAATTTATCACGGTATTTCAAAATGATTTAACTGAATCCATAGGTTTTAATTTCTGTGTGAACTTAACTGTTTAATTCACCTTAATCTTGTCGTGCTTTTGGATACCATGTGCAGAAGGATATTTTGAAAACAACTGGGATTTTATTCGGTATGTTGTGTAATATTTCTATTTTTATGCTATAAATTAAATATTTAAAAGGTTGTATTGTTTTTCCATTTCATGCCATTTGATATTATTCTGTTTTCATCTTGAAACTATTCTCTTGGTCATATCGGTTGTTTGAGTACAGAAGAAAAAAAAAATTTCAGCTTTAAGCTTTTTTTCTCACAGAAAACCTCTTATTTGCTTACATCATTGAGTTCTGTACTCTTGAAAACGTAATTCAATATATAAGTTTTTTTAATTATTTTCTTTCGGTATCCATATTCTTTTTTTTTTCTTTCATATTAATTCTTGTAATTAAGTATAAGGCACTTTATTTTTTACATGCAGTTGTATATTATAGGTTTGTGGTACTCATTCATAAAATTGCGGTTTTTGAAGATGGTTTGTAATGTTTAATTAATGGTTATATATATATATATACATATGTATATCTGTATTTTGTATACTGTTACAGTTATAATTTGCTGCTAAATTTATTAAATTAATTATTGTAATAAGAATAGATGATGATTTGTAATTATATTATGGCTATATATGTATATACATATATATACCCAAAATCAGCAATGATACATGAATTTTATTAAGGGATTAATATAAACAAAATTTTATATTATTAATAAAAGTATCATTTATTTGCTTAATTTTAATGTAATTAATAAAAATAATTATAACCAATTATAAAACATTATATTAAAGGTGTTAATTGATTATTATCAATATTTTGATGCGCTGTTTTAGAATGATATAGTTGTGCGCTCTAAAACTGATATTATAGGTTAAAATATTAACAATTCTAAAAAATGTAATTTTTCAACTGTTATATTCGGTAATCTACAATAGATGGCAGCACTAAACATTATAACTTATGATTTTAGTCCTGAATTTATTCATATATAGACTATCTTAATTTTAATTTCATGTAGTACAGCTAGATGGCAGCAATAAATAATTATTCATTTTGTTCTAATATAATAAGGTTGCTATGGACTATTATGTTAGATATTGTCTCTTAATTATTAATTGTTTAATTTTAAACAAATACTTCTTATTGTATTTTTAGTATTAATTTATTCCAGGATCATTATAATAGCATGTAATAATAATTGTTATATGGACTATATGTTAATTTTAATTGTTATATTTTAAGCTTGTGAATATTTCCTGCGCAATCGTGGGATATGCTTTTAACTGTGCAAGTTATAAGGGCGGGATTTCTGCTATGCCAAAATCCGTTAAATGTTTGTATGTCATGGTCAATATGTCATGGCTGTTCTCTCGCTGGTTATGTCTTTGATATAATTTGTTTCATTTTTTAATGTTGTTCATTGTTGCAGATATTACATTGATTAATATTTTTTTAAATTCAATTTATTTTACATGGTGGTTTTATAATTTCTGACGATTAGTCGATTGGGTGCACAATGGAATTCAATTTTTACTTATTGCTGGATTCCATTACAGAAATCGACTATGTTTTTTGCTTTTTAAATAATTATTTATTTTGTTCTAATATGCTATGGACTATTATATTAGATATTGTCTCTTAATTATTAATTGTTTAATTTTAAGCAAATACTTCTTATTGTATTTTTAGTATTAATTTATTCCAGGATCATTATAATAGCATGTAATAATAATTATTATATGGACTATATGTTAATTTTAATTGTTATATTTTAAGCTTGTGAATATTTCCTGCGGCAACCGTGGGATATGCTTTTAACTGTGCAAGTTATAAGGGCGGGATGTATTTTATGTACCCCTGAAAAAGTGAAATACTTTATAAGCTTCCGGTATCAGTCATCCATTTGATCTATTGTATGTTTATGATACGGCTTTTTCCGGTTCAATATTATTTAGCTGGATATTGTATCTTTTGTCTTTAATAGGATTTTATAAAAATATGGAGGTTTTATCATATGTTTTATATGGATTTATCTCCCGCAATGTGCTAGTGAATTAGTGGAATTTAGCATGATTCTGTATTACTAGTTACAGGTTCCATCTTTATTTTGTATAATGTCAGTGTTATGCATTGTAGCTAATTTATTAATTTAATTTTAGTAATTGGATATCGATGATGATTTGTAATTATATAATGGTTATATATATATATATATATATATATAATAAATTTGAAATCACAAATATATGAAGAAATTGATAAAGTTCTAAAGATGATTTAGAAATGAACATAATATATGTATGTATATAATCACATTTTTATGAACACGATAACAAATCTCTTCCCAACTGATACATAAAATCAAGGGGTAGAAAATCTCCGGCAAGTTCTTGGCAAAATCGGACCAAGGGGGTGGAAATAGTGAGGGGTTTTATGAAAACCGTAAAAACCCCATAATTTCTTAATTTTTATACATATCAAATCAGTGTAAAGTAGAGTTGGCCAACTTTGTAATCTCAATTATCCGCAATGAAATTACACGTTAATTGCATGTTAATTGATTACAGTTAGACACATTCAAATTCAGAAATTTCGTCACATAATGGAATGGGGGCAGTTCCGACTACAGTGCTGCAAGAATTTTTTACAGCATGTAATTTTAACTATGATTAATGATAATGCAATTAAATTGTATTTTCATTGAAGATAATTGCAATTACGAATTTGCCCAACTCTGGCTTAAAGTTATTATTACTTCTAGGAAAAGGACCAAAAATTTATGTATCACAGATTTTTGATAAAATTAAAAATGGGCTCAAGAGGCTCAAAAAATAGGGTTTTAGGGAGAAACAAAATTCATAACTTCGTCAATTCTTAAGATATCAAATTCACTTACTTAAACTTATTATAAATCTTCTTAATATTATTTACAACTTTTATACTGACAAGTTTTCGATAGGACCAACTCTTAGTGAGGGAAAAAAAAATTCAAAATGAAAAAAAAAAGGGGATTGAAAAAAAAAAAAAATTCATAACTTCGTCAATTCACAAGATACACAATCCGTTTAAATTTGTTATACACATCGTATCAATATTATCTACAACTTTGATATGGACAAGGTTTTAGTAGGATCAACTCTTACAGCAGAAAAAAAAAAAAAAAAAAAAAAAATAGGGGTTGGCGAAAAAAATACCGTAAATAAAGGTGTACTCAAATCCAAAGGGCTTATTTTCTGACTCATTTTTAAATTCATTTTCGCTCTCAAACGAATCTAACTGGCAGGTTTTCTAATTCAGAAACTATATAATGTGCTGTATTGGTCTATTTTTTGATAAAGGCAGAATATATTACAAAAAATGCTGTCAAAGTGGGCATTTTGAACTGAATTTCCAGAAGCGATAATGCTGGAAACGAAAAAAATGGTCGTACTGAGAAAATAATTGTAAATCAAGCTCTAATTAATTGAACGAAAACATAAAAACACAAGTCACACATAAATCTCATCAAAAAATCATGTCAGCAAGTTTCATGTTTTTACTTTTAACAATGAGAATGAAAATGTGTCAGAAAATTTCGAGTTGTTGAGCAGGGAAAAATATTTTTTTTAGTACCGACTTAATATGATTTTGATTAAACGAGCTCTTACAGAAAAATGAAATTAAAAATTCGTCAAAAGCGGCCAGATAGAATTGTTAAACTGCGTTTATCTCTAATCTTGATTTAGTTTATGTTGGTGAAATTAGTACTTTCGAGTAACTTCGAAATCTACCTCCGCCCGTAGGCCAAGCCGGCAGGGATTTTTTTTTTCTTTGGAGCTTATAGAACTGAAAAGAATAATTTTCATCGATTAAAAAGCTTACAAAGGGTAAAAAAAAAGCAAAAAAAATTATTCTTTTTTTTTCTTTTTTTAAAAATTCAAGACCGTTATGACCGTTCAAAAATGAACTTCCTACTTACGTAAAATTCAAGTTACGTAAAACTTACGGAAAGCATTACTTACGTAAGTCAGGGGATGCCTGTATTGTTAATCACAGTCTAAGGAT
Organism: Maratus speciosus; assembly: GCA_963932465.1. Classification (NCBI taxonomy): domain Eukaryota; kingdom Metazoa; phylum Arthropoda; class Arachnida; order Araneae; family Salticidae; genus Maratus; species Maratus speciosus. The sequence goes on along the minus strand of OZ010799.1, from coordinate 86,571,797 downwards.
GATATTTTAAAGGTTAATATTTAGATTTTTGGTTAGCTTCTTTCGCCTGATCAACCACTGGGAAAATGACAATTTAAAAACTATATATTTATAATTTTGTTGCTATTTAAATTCAGCAGATTTCATTTTTGTACATTATAGGACATTCATTAAGGGTTGTAAGCAATCATGTTAGTTTACTTCTAAAACATAAAAGGAAAGAAATATAATAAAAACCCCGTAGCACTGATTTTATTTCATCAACTACTGGCGGGATCATCCTATAAGTAAGTAGAACAGAATGCGTAAAATTACAGAAAAAAAATCTGCAAATAAATAAGGATTTCACCTTATTTTATCTGTCCAGTGTTATGAGATAAAATATTGACATGGAAACACAAACACGCTATTTTGTGTAAGATAAAAAATGAAATAAATTGTTTTTCTGTTTTCCCAGCATTTTTTGGAGTGAAGTGTAAACAGAGCGTAAAGATAAGTTCCATTGTAGTAGCATCTTTATATAAATGTGCTTAGATGCTATGCATTTATGCTTTTTTATTAGCACTCTCAAAAAAGAAAGAAAACACGAAAAAAAGACATTATTTTAACTGGCGTGTTATAAAAATAATAAAACAGTGCAGGGTTTTTTCTTTTTCTTTCTCCCCCCCCCCCCCCTTCTAATTAAATACGTTATTATGTGTTATATTTATTTTTTTCTTTTTTTTTAAATATTTAAACCATTGTTTGGTTTTAAAAGTTTATAACGCAATCTAACTGTAGATTAGACAGTAATTAGTTGTTGGTAATATTCCCAGTAGCAATTAGAAGAGAAAAACAACAACAACAAAAAACCAAGAAAATGTCAGCACTAACGTAAAATAAAAACAAATTTTGAGAAGAGAAAAAAACTTTCTAAAGCAAACAAAATTGGATAGTTTGGGGGGCTTACATAGGGGCTATAGACAGATACGTATGCGGGGGTTTCAAGTTTCAAATGTCTTTAGACAAAGATTTCTTTTTCAATCTTGCATATAGGGGACCTTGTCAAGGTCTTTCCCGGAGACCCCGCGTAATATATTTCTATATATATTCCTTGAATAAAAGCGTCAAAGCACCTTCACATTGGAATTCAGAAACTTCATAAATAGCTTTGAATTTACTGTGCTGTCATTAGTTTCTTGCATATCGCCATTGCAATTAACTAAAGCTAAGTCTATTTTGTCTGTCTTTTCGTTTGGGCCACGAAATAAGATACCCGTTGTACAATCTAATAGTGTCAGTCACTGATCACTGACGCGGCATAAATGGAAAGTTTAGTGTCAGTCACCAGTGACACGTAGCAGTCAACGTATTTAGGCTGTTCTCAAATCCAAGAGGGAAATTTTATGACATAAGTTTTCATTTATTTTTGTTCAGAAATGCATGAAACTAGCAGGTCTTGTTGTTCATAAACTATGTAATCGAGCTGTTTTTTACGTTTTTTTGCAAATGCAATGAATCTTTCGGAAAATAGTGTCAAAGTGGGCGTTAATTTCCGCGGAAATTCAGAATAACCACTCAAGAAAAAGAGAAACACTTGTTTGTCACGTGATCAAAAGCGCTTATAACTCAATAGGTAATTTATTGATCAAAAAATGGAAAACACAGTTCGAATCGAAATCGTTTCCATGGTCAAACTTTCCAATTTTGTATATTTCCGTTAAAAAATGAATTTGTAAATGTGTCAAAACGTTTTGCGCGTTTTGAGCAGAGCAGTTGAGAATAGCCTTAAAACGAGAGATAAATGTTTAGTACACTACTCATTTTATTACAAATTTAATAAATGGTTTTAAGTTTACATTTTTTTTTTTTTTTAAAGATTTATACACTTGTCAATAAAAATAAACATTACTGGCAAATATGCACTGTCAATGTCGCTATTTCATCGCTAATTTTATGAATGGCTTTGAAGTCATTGAGTTGTTATTAGCTTTATGTATATCATCAGTAAATTAAACGATAATTAATTTCAAAGGTCAATGAGTAAAGAAAGCTTGTTTGGTGAAGTCTGAAAAAAATGTCTATAGCAATAAGCTTATTGCAATATCTTATTGCTATAGCTGTCCAAACTATTCACTAGTGAATTTGGGAGCATAAGGAGACATAGACAATACATATGCGGGGGTTCAAAATTAAAAATGTCTTTAGACAAAGACTTTTTTTTTTTTGCATCTTACGTGTAGGAGGCTTTATCAAAGTCTTTCCCAAACACTCCACGTTTTATATTTCTAGACTTACACCTTGAATAAAAGCATCAAAGCATCTTCACAATAGGAATTCACAAACTTCATAAATAGCTGTGAATTTACTGTGCTGTTTTTAGTTTCCTATATTAACCATTAAAATTAATTAAAGCTAATTAAAAACAATGTTTAACACAATTCATTTTAGTGCAAATTTCATGAATGGCTTCGAGTTTTCCATATTGTTTCAAGATTTATACATTTTACTACATTATACATAGAGTTACTAGATGTTATTCTAGATTTATATACAATAAAATTAAACATTAATGGCAAACATGCCCCTTTAATGTAGTTATTTCATCGTTAATTTCATGAATGGCTTGTAAGTCATTGAGCTGTTATTAGTTTTATGTATATCATCAGTAAATTAAACGCTAATTAATTTCAGACATCAATAAATCTAGAAAACTAGCTTTATGAAGGCTGAAAAAATTCCTATATTAATCAAAAATAATAATTCGGGAGCATAGACAGATAGACAATTATTGTGCGGGAGTTCCAAATTTCAAACGTCTTTAGACAAAGACTGTTTTTTTTTTTTTTTTTTTTATGTTACGTGTGGCAGGCCTTATCAAGGTCTTTCCCAAAGACTTCACGTATTATATTTCTATATATACAACTTGAATAATTAGCATTAAATGTATTGTGCTATTTATTATTATTTATTATTAGTTTCTTACACATCACCATTAAAATTAACTAAAGCTAATTAAAAAGAAAGGTAAATGTTTAGTGGTAAATTCATTTGAATGCAAATTTCATGAATGGTTTTGGATTTGCCATACTGTTTCTAGCTTATACATATTATCAAGAAAATCAAACATTTGTCATTAGCTTTATGTATACATAAATGAATGAGCGGGTTTGAAAAAAATTCATATTTTCAAAACTATTACACATATGCAATCAAAAAAAAAAAAAAAAAAAAAAAATTAAAAATTTTTGTTGGCCGTTGCTCAACGATGGGTTGCACGTGCGAGTAAGGATGATTTACTCTTATTCATATGGCCACCAAACTACCCAGATCTTTCGCCATGTGAATTCTTTTTGTAAGGTTACATAAAATATCTTGTTTATGAACCACCACACCCGAAAACACACAAAGAACTTTAAGAACGCATCAGTGTCGCATTAAAAACCGTTGACAGTGTAAAACTGCAAAACATGTGGAATGAACTTGTACAGATTTGTCGTGTCATGAAAGTTTTACACGTCAAACATGTGTAGCTGAAAAAAAAAAATCTTTGGAATGTTTTTCTTTATTTTCGTATATACCTTATTACAATATGTGAATGCTATGTGTGAGTTTTGAAAACATAAAGTTTTGAAATATGGTCATTCATTGCCGAAACGTCAGTGAAGGCTTACTGTGGAGACACGAAAAGTTTTGATTTCCGTTTGTCTGTCTGTCTGTCCGTCTGTTCCGCGATAACTGCCGCAAAAAGCACCCGATCAGCTTGAAATTAATTGGGCATATTCGTGAGATACCCGGACGTAGCTGTATAGTTTTTGGTTAAATTTGGTTCATTCGTTCGGAAAATATGGAAGATTTTATTTTTCTTTATAATGCTTTTCTACGGCAAGTCAGACAATTTTCAAATTTCGATTTGTTGAAAGAAAATGGCACGTTTGATTAATGGATTTAAATGTCAAATTATGGATACTAAAATTCCAAATAAAGGTTTTAAATTATTCCTATTATATTGAAGTTTTATCAATATATCTATAAGATTTTTTTATTTACGTGTATAATGTTTTGAGGACATTTATACGTGTATTCCAATAATATAAAGAATTTTTAAATTAATTTTCTTGTTTTACATGATACATATTTCTTTTTTTTTTCCTTTTCTTCGTTGCCTAGCGACTGTTATTAGTAGCCTATCATTGCGTCAAATATGAATGAAGTTAGTAAATTACGTTAATTTTGTTGCAGGTACTATTAAAAGGCTATCACAAAAAATATTTTATCGCGCCAAATCGATGCAATTTATGCAATTAACAGTGGGCACGATAATGAATTATTTTCCAGTAGATTTATAATACATCTCCAGATATGCCTATTTTGGGGGGCTTTTAATATGTTATTGCTATCGCATGGATTAGGATGTTTAAACTAATGTTTAACCATGCTATAAGTGAAAAAAAAATACAGTTAAAGGCATGTAAATCCTTTTTAGCACTTTCCAACATGGATGAAAAGTATTTACGACTTCAGTTTTTCTATCTGTCGCCTGCCGTGTTTCTCTACGTGCTCTAACTCGCGTAAATATAGTCGGGATTACATGTAATTGATATACGTTATTGAGGTTTGCCAAAGTATGTTTGGTATTAAAAATGAAGAGTGTAGCATTCATAGCTTAATTACAGGGGCACTCAAAACTATTCCGTTACATTATAGTCTTTGGGAAAAATCGTCTGCGGTGTATTTTAATAATGTTACACAATTTTAAACGTAATGAAATTTATATACTTTATTAAGGTGCACTAGAACCTGGTTACTATAAAATATGTTATGTGTAGCACTTACAGCATGCGTACAGGTAACTCAAAAGTATTCATAATATTACAATCTTTGAAGAAAATCCTTTTGTGGCGTTTTTTAATGATGTTACTCTGTTACAAAATAATAAAATTGATATGTATTTTTGAAACATTTTTGTAGTATATGGGGTGCAAAGCATATGTTTTTTTCAGGGTCACACAAAAGTGGTCGATTAAAATGTGGTCTACGGGGGAAAAAAACTCTTCACAGCTTATTTTAACACATTAGCGACGGGAAACGAAAATTCTCGTTTTTATTCAGAATACATCATTGGCTAAGGGAGTGACTTCTACCTTACAGAAAAGACATTTATATTGTGTTGTCCATATTTTTTATAGATTGTAAGACATTATATATTACATCCGTACATTGAAAGATATTTACTGCTGCATAAACATGAAAAACATATCTCAGCAACCAATTTCCGAGACACTTTCAGAAGAGGGAGGAGCTTCTACTGTTTTTAAACCCAGATTTAATTAAATTGCCTGTCGTCAGTGTGTTAATTGTGTTGCACTAATTCAAACATTATGAAATTAAATTACATTACTGTGGTTGACTACAAGAAGCTTGAATATGATTTGTATCGTATTTATCGTTCATTTATAGGGTCACATAAAATATTTCGGATACAGTTCTGGTCTATTAGGGATGATTGCTGAAGAGCATTTTCGATTATGGTGTGCGTTTTAACGTTAAGTAAATTTGTGCTTAATAAGTAGTGCTTAAATATTGTATAGACCATGTACAGGGATACACAAATGAATTCGTAAGTATAAATGAAAATGAGCGCGAATTGCTTCAGTGTTTTTTTTTTTTTTTTTTTTTTTTTTTTTTTGAGTTATGTATTTCCCAGCCCAATTACATTTAGTATACTAACAAATGTTTGCAGAATTTAAATAGAACCATATACAGGACTCCGCAGAAACTGGATATATGGATACTATGCATACTAATCCCCGGAAATGTGATATGAGCAGTTTTAAGAGGGTTTTTTGTCTGCATTAAATTTAAATGTTATAGACGACGCGTAAAAATCTTCACGTAATATACAGGGCTGTAGAAAAGAATTCATGTACGTTTCCGTCTATTGGTAGAATTTACTAAAGGACATTAACACAATTAATTGATAATTACAAATGTAAATTAAATTACACTACGAAGGGGTTCAGGGGGGCTCTGCCCCCCTGAAGAAATCTACTTTATTATCTAAAAATTACCAGAATAAGTATCTCATGAGATTTTCAGAATACCATTACATAACAAGGGGTTTAATTTAACGCTTCTAATGTCAGAAACCTTCGAAATATTTTTTCGTTTTATAAATGTTTATGTAATTTCAAAACTTTAAATTTCGTTTTTTGTAGAAAGATTAATATTACTCAAAGGATGCTAAACACAATGAATTGTAGAGCTGACGTTGAGGCTCCTGATCTGCAGATTTACTAGTTTATGTTACCATACTGATTACCGAATAGGCACGAGAAGCACGTGATTCCCTTAGAAAATTTTGAAGTGTCCGAAAAATAGAAAACAGGGGCCCCCAAATTTCATATTGAATCAGTTCTATTCCAAAATCCTAATTTCTTTTGAAATTATTTACTCACTTATGTATACATTTATTTTAAAAAGTGTTTCATAAAAATATCTTTCATATCAAATTATTTTTTCAGACAACAGATCCGTTTCAACCACATTAGAATTCCACAGTTTGACCAACCAACCAAAGTTCAAAGTTGTCAATTTACCAGGTAGTATTATCGTCCAACCAATCAAAATCGAGAAAATCCAATAATATAATATTTGTAGTAATTTCAATAATATTTGTACACTACACAAAAAAAAATCCGTAATTTTTACAGAAAAAAACTGATTTAAAGTAAAACAGGTTTTTTTCGTATAAAAATGTGGATTTTGTAACTTTTACTGAAAAAATCTACATTTTTTACAGAAAAAAACTGTTTTAAGGAAAAATATCAGATGTTTTCTGTAAATGAAACAGATTTCCAATGACGCCAATATTGACAGTTTTTTCCTCTCAATTTGAAAGATTTTTTTTTTTTTTTTTTTTTTTTTTTTTTTTTTTTTTTTTTTTTTTTTTTTACAATGTAGCATTGGTGAGTTTCCGGGTATGTCAAATTTATGAAATACTTTTTCAATAAAAGAGGCCCCCGAAATGACAGTTTGCTTCCCATAGCTTCGGAGGTTAATCGAGCCCTGCTGTAAATTAAACGTTAATTAATGTCAGACATCAATAAATTGAGAAAACTAGTTTTATGAAGGCTAAAAAAAAAATATTTAAAGCAATTAAAAGTGAATAGTTCGAAAGCAGGAGGCATAGACAATACCTGTACGGCAGTTCCAAAAATTTCAGACATCTTTAGACAAAGATTCTTTTTTTATGCTGCTTGTAGGGGGCCATGTCAAGGTTTTATTTCGGAGACCGCACAGATCAAATTTCTATTCATTAGGGACAAGGGACTTTCAAAGTCATTTATTTTTTTATATTGCACTTTAAATACTTTTCAAGGGCACACTATATGAATTATGGCATATATTTATCACACAAGAAAAAAAAAATATGGAAAAAAATGAGAAATTTTCCTGAATATTTTAAGCGTTATGAACAACTTTTCAAAATGCCCCATGCGCATTCCATATCAATTTAAATCACCAGTATTTTTTATGCCAGTTTGGGTTACATATGCAAATAAAACTGTGCATCGAATTTTATATATTTGAATATAAAGGTAAGAAAAAATATATTTTCTTAATTTTATGAAATTTTCAGTATTTTTGTATCCTATTTCTGCACTTAACTATCTTTAACTTTTCAAATTATATTTAGTTTAAAAAAACAATGCACGGTTTTATTTGTATATGTATACCAAGCTGGCATAAAAAATATTGGGGATTTAAATTGATATGGAATACGCGTGGGGTATTTTGAAAAGTTCTTCATAACGTTAAAATATTGAGGAAAATTGCTTATTTTTCTCAAAAAAAAAAAAAAAAAAAATATTTTTTTTAAATTTCATCTGTGATAAATATATGCCATAATTCATCTAGTGCACCTTTGAATAGTATTTAAAGTTAAATTTTATAAATATAAAAAAGTGAGTTTAAAGGACCCTTTTCCCCTATTTTTTGATTCATTTTAAAATTCATTTTTGCTCTCAAACGCATCAAACTGGGAAATTCTCTTATTTAGAAACTACATAATGTGCCGTGCTTCTCGATTTTTTGATAAATTCAGAAAATACTCTATTAAACGCTGTCAAAATTGGCGTTTTGAACCGAATTTTCCAAAGCGGGCGATCTGGGAATGAAAAAAATGGTCATACTGAGAAAATAATTGTTTAAAAATCAAATTCTAATTAATTGATCTGAAAATGAAATCACACGGCATATTAAACATGTCTTACACCCTTAAGGGTGTATTCGAAAAAATATTTTTCCACCCTCAACTGCTCGAAATTTTCTGAGACATTTTCAGACTCATTTTTAACAGTAAAAACATGAAACTGGGGTGATTTCTGAAGACATGTTTAACATGCCGTGTGATTTCATTTTCAGCTCAATTAATTAGAATTTGATTTTTAAACAATTATTTTCTCAGTAAGAACATTTTTTTCATCCCCAGATCGCCCGCTTCGGAAAATTCGGTTCAAAACGCCAACTCTGACAGCGTTTTTTACAGTATTTTCTGCATTTATCAAAAAATTAAGAAGCACGGCACATTATATAGTTTCTAAATAAGAGAATTTTCCAGTTTAATGCGTTTGAGAGCAAAAATGAATTTTAAAATGAATCAGAAAATAAGCAGTTTGGATCGGAATACACCCTTAAGCTTCGAAGAAAGCATTTAAGGCGGTTGTCAAGTTCTCTGCTCAACAGACGAGAAACTTTCTAACACATTTTCGGACTCATTTTTAAACATAATGGCACAAAATTGGTAGACTATTGAAGTGATTTAGAATCGAAATGGATTCTCCAATTTTTTTAATAAATAAATTACTTATCAAGTTATAAACGATTTTGGTTACGTCACAGCATGTTTTTCCTCTTCCTTTGGCCGTTTTTTTCCCTTTCGTCCGGATATTCAGTTAAAAACGTCAATTTTGACAGTATTTTCTGAAAGATCTTTTGCATTTACCAAAAACATGGTAAATGTTTTTTCGAATAACAGCACCTGCAAATTTCATGCGTTTCCGAACAAAAATATGTCATGAAGCTGCCTCTTTGGATCGGAAGAACATGGTAAACTTCATATTAGTCTACGCATGTTACCAATAAAATTCGAATTAATTAATAAGAAAAAACAATTTTTAAAGCAAAATTTTTAACACAATTGTATTGCTGATTTCGTGAATAGCCTTGCATTTGTCATATACATATTTTAAGAATGTTTTCAATAAAATTAAACATGCACGACAAAAACATCAACTTTTACTGTCTCTGCTTCATTGCCAATTATACCAATGGCTTTGAATTTACCATATTGTTTCAAGTTTTATATGTAAATTATCCATAAAATTAAGCCTACACTTTTGCAGCGATGTATGTATAAATCAATTAAAATTTGACATTTAATAAATAAATTTAGGCCCACGCTACCACTATATTTAAAGAAAACTTTTAGACAAGTAATCACAGAAATCTACTATAAATTAAGCTTTTAGATTTATGTCTGTTACTAACAAATTAAACGACTATGAATCTTTTTCACATACTAATAAATCAAACAGATTAGTTTTGTGAAGGCTAAAACAAAATTTAAGTAAGCAAAAATGCACGAACCGAGAGGCTTCAATAGGGGGCATAGACAATACCTATGCAGCAGTTCCAAGTTTTAAACATCTTTAGACAAAGATTTCTTTTTTATACTGAATGCAGGGGGCCCTGACAAAGCATTTCTCTGAGACCCCACAGATTAAATTTCCATTATCCACCTTAAATGAAAGCTTTTAAAGATTTTTTTTTTCACAATGAAACTGAATTGCAGATTTCATGAAAGATATTTACTGTTTTGAACTTTATTAAATACTAGATTCATTCTTCCTGAGATATTGCCGACAAATCGGCATTTAGAACGTTTTTCGAACGCTTTTCGCGCATTTTCTCCTGCATCTCCTCTGGGGTAGTGGAAACAGATATAAAATATAGCCTATCTTGGAGCAAGATCTGTCACCATTATTTTTACACCATTATATTTGAAATCGGTTCAGTACTTCCTGAGATTGCATAGAAATCGCAATTTAGAAAGTTTTTTACAACGCTTTTTGCGCATTTTGACCCCCTTTTAAATTTCGATTTTTTTAGGAAATGTCCTTAGAGATCACTGATATCTTATAACTAACTACCATTCCAAATTTCACGATTCTAGTCCCATCCGTAACGCAAAAGCCGCAATTTATAACGTTTTTCTCCTGCACCCCCTTTGGGGTAGTGGCAACGACATAAAACATCGCCTATGTTGGAGCAAGGGTGTTCACCATCATTTTGACCCCATTATTTTTTAGATCGGTTGGGTATTTCCTGAGATTGTGTAGAAACCACCATTAGAACGTTTTTTAGAACGCTTTTCGCGCATTTTCTCCCCTTTTAAATTTCGAATTGTTTAAGAACTGTTCTTAGAAATCTTTTATATCTAATAAGTAGCTAATATTTCAAATATCATATTTCTAGGCCCTTCGGTAACTCAAAAATCACATTTTTAGAACGTTTTTTGCTCCTGCACCCGCTTTCGGGTAGTGGCACCGACATAAAACATAGCCTATCTTCAGTGGCGTGGCGTCCGGTCATCGCTGGATGCGGCGATGACCAAGCAATATTTTAAAACTCTTAATAAGCTTTTAAAACTCTACGATCCAGTTTTAGCAGAACATTTGGCGTTCATGTATAAGTGAAGGTAAGATTTAAAGTTTCTTTTTTGAACATTCAACCATTGAATTTTAGAGTTAATAATTTTTCACCACAAACTTAAATAATTGCGATGACCACCGAAAATTTTCACGCCACGCCACTGCCTATCTTGGAGCAAGCGTTGTCACCATCATTTTGACACAAATATTTTTTAAATCGGTTTGGTATTTCCTGAGATTGTGTAGAAACTACCATTTAGAACGTTTTTTAGAACGCTTTTTGTGCATTTTCACCCTTTTTAAATTTCGTATTTTTTAAGAACTGTTCTTAGACATCATTTATATCTTATAAATAACTAATATTCAAAATTTCACATTTCTAGACCTTTAGTAACGCTAAAATCGCATTTTTAGAACGTTTTTTGCTCCTACACCCCCTTTGGTGTAGTGGCACCGACATAAAACTTAGCCTATCTTGGACCAAGCGTTGTCACCATCATTTTGACACCAATATTTTTTAAATCGGTTTGTATTTCCTGAGACTGTGTTGAAACTACCATTTAGAACGTTTTTTAGAACGCTTTTTGTGCCTTTTCACCCCTTTTAAATTTCGAATTGTTTAAGATCTGTTCTTAGACATCAATCATATCTTATAAGTAACTAATATTCAAAATTTCATATTTCTAGGCCCTTCAGTAACGCTAAAATCGCATTTTTAGAACGTTTTTTGCGCCTACACCCCCTTTGGGGTAGTGGCACCGACATAAGATATAGCCTATGTTCTAAGTTGGACTAACACCATCATTTTGATACCATTGCTTTTGGAATCGGTTCGGTAGTTCCAGAGCTTACCTCCTACAAATAAACAATTTTTTCCTCTTTATAATAGGAGTATAGATGTGTCACCCAGTAAAATTACATATAAAATATCAATATTTAACTTCATTGTTACACTGCAAATATCATACATGTGTTTGAAGTTGTCATAATTTCATTAACTTTATCCAACATAATAAATTAAATTAAACGTTGACTAATGATAAATATTAATATTTAGTGCTATTGTTTCATTGCAGAGTTCAAGAATGACATTGAAGCTGTTTTGTCATTATTAATTTTATGTATTATTACAATTGCTTAAGTTTATCTAATGTTAAATGTCATGGTTATTGGAAATTATATCCTTTCTTTTTAAAAAATCACCAACTTCCAATATGCATAAAAGTTGCATGTATTGTACTGATTTAAGCATGATAAATATTATTAGCTTTTATTTAGCTTTATTACAATTAGCTTTTAATGATACATATAATTTATCGACTTTATGCATCGACTTTTACATTACTTATATTGATTCTAGTCCCTATTTATAAAATTGCATGTTCAATATTATTATACTGATCGTGAATTATCAATATTCATTTCACAGTTTAAAATATAACTATTTAATCATGCAAATGGATTAGGCTTACCTAAGTTCATCTTATCGGGGGATAACAGGCTAATTTAAATTTCTTCGGTATAAAAGTTCATTCTGCATATGGAATAATTACAGAGACAAAATTGTAGACAAACACAATATATTTTAACACCACAAAAACAAAAAACAAAAAACACATAACTTTTCGCGAACATACTTTCGTTTCGATAAATCTTACATCATAAAAAATCGTAGCTACAGTTCAGTTTATAAAGTTCTTTAAACATTCTGTTTGTCAACAAAAAAAAATATATCGTCTGCGCGAGGCGCTAAATAAAAACGATTAAATTAAGACCATGGTAGCAGCGATAAAACGCAACACACTCCCACCTTTGAGTTTCGAATTCAATGAAACTCAAACTTTACTTTGGGTTTATATACACGACCATATCTGGATCGTTTTTCAGGTACAGTCACCGCAGGAGAGTCACCAAGACCTTTTTGAGAAATAGTTTCCGTAGATTCAGTATCTAAAAAGCAGTCTTTAACAGAATGTCGGATCATCGGCTAACTCGTAGCAGGGTCTGAAGAACAGTTTTTACCAGTCAGCTTTATCATAGGTTTAGCAGAAGAAGGATCTAAAGGACACTCTTTTCCATTCGGTTGAACAGTCTGTTCGGAAGATATTGAGTTTTGAGCTATAGAATGCAGTTCAGTACCTCTTTCATGAGTTACTTCTAGAGGTATCAATCTGAGGACAGGACGTAAAAATTCGCCACCTTTCATTTTTACCTTTACTAATCGTACATTTCCATCTTTAGAAGGATAAAGTTCAATAACTTTGGCAAGTGGCCATTCAAGTTTCTTAACATTCTCACTAGATACTAGAACAACATCACCAATGTGAACAGGTCTCTGATTTTTGTCAAATTTCGAAGATTGTCTTAAATATCCCAAATATTCAGTGCGGAATCTTTTCCTCAAATCTTGTTTTAGTCGCTGTCTATAGCCATGTCTCTTACTAATAGACGATGAATCCAAAATGTCAAGATCAGGAACACCAGGTTCCCTAATGTCTTGTAAAAACATAGAAGGAGTAAGTGGTATCAAATCATCAATTTCCTCTGAAACATAGGTCAAAGGCCGCTGATTAACAATGCTTTCAGTATCGCAAATAACAGTTTGCATTTCTTCTAAGTTCAAAGAGCTTCGTCCTAAAACTTTTCGAAGGATCCCTTTGATTATGCTTATCAAACGTTCCCACCATCCACCCCACCACGGTGCAGATGGAGGATTAAATTTCCAAGTGATCTTCTTAGCTTCGCTATACTGAGAAACGACATCCAAATCAATTTTCTTAACCTTCAGACTACCAAAAAAAAGTATATGCAAGAACTACCATTCGGGTCCATTGGACCCATATGTAAAATATATAGGATTTCAAAATATACAAAACACCCATTTATCTACAATGAATATATTTGTTATTAATGCACCTTATACAATACATAAAAGTGATATATATAGTAATAGAGTAAGAAAGTAACACATACAGTAAGAAAGTAATATATATAGTATATTATAATGACTACAAAACGTTTTTCATCATAATAAAATTATTCTGTACATGAAGTACAAATAACGACGGAATGTTCTCCGCAAACATTTTTCGTACACTTCTTGCATAATGTTCGTGTTTTTCGATCTTTTTTAGAGGGACAAATATGACATCTTGATTTTTTTCGTGGCGGTTCAAAACTATTTGCGTAAAGTTGTTCTGAAGTAGATGTTGAGACGGCGATACCTCCTTCACCTACTAATTCTTCTGCAGGTTGAATAATGAAATTCCGCCTTTTTTTCATTTTCGGATCACATTCAGCATTCAGTGACAACCATATTATGTATGCATTCATCGCACTTATATCGATCATATTATAAAATACAATCAAAGGCCACCGACGTGTCATGCGTTTCACACTATATGCTCTTACCATTTTGTCCATCGTATCTACTCCGCCTTTGGTTTTATTATAATCTAGGATTATTTGTGGCTTTTTTTCTAAGCTGTTGTCAATATCATAAGTGTTATGCATTGTGCTTAGCAAAGTAACAATTCTACCTTTTCTGGGACAGTAAGAGATGATGGTCGCCTTCTCTTGAAACCCAAATAAAGTAGAATATACAGAACGATGTTTTGGATTTGTGAACACAGCGGGTAATTCAGGTTTATTTTTTCGAATTGTTCCAATAAGAGATAATTTTTTTGAAGTAAGATGTGTTGCTAATGCATATGACGTAAAAAAGTTATCACATGTAATATTACGACCAGAATTTTCAATTTCCTTCGTCAATCTTTTAACTACATTTTCTCCCTGATGAGATTCTCTTACTTCATTTTTGCCTGTATATAGTTCCAGTTTCCAAGCATACGATGTTACGCTGTCACAAATAACCCAGAACTTAAATCCATACTTTCCAGGTTTAGATGGCATATACTGACGGAAAGGACATTTTCCACGAAAAGAAACTAATTGCTCATCGACAGTCATAGACCAATTAGGAATATAAGGGTCTTGTAAATAGCTATTCCACAATTCAAAGCATTCTCTTATTGGCTCTAATTTATCAGTTGATCTTCTTTTACGCCTCTCAGCAGCATCATCAAATCTTATGACACGTAATATACTTGTGAATCTATTGCGACTCATAATGTCCCGAAATATTTGTCTTCCATTTTTTATGCTCCAAAGTTCGCTTACTGTTTCATTTTTCGATTTATATACTCCAATAAGTAATAAAAGTCCGATGAATTTTTTAAGTTCTATAATATCTATAGGTTTCCACTCTTTATCGAATACTCTATTGCCTTCCGCGTTTGTCCATTTTACTATAATTTCCAAAAGTCTTTTTCGGAAATAGATAAGAAATGAGGATGATATGGAATCCACTTCACGATTTGCAAATCTTGAAGGTCCAGATTTTTCACGTAAAATATTGATTTCAGTACGTCTTCCTTGTGGTCTGGCAACTTCATTCTTATACCAGATCTGTGAATTATTTTTGGAAACAAAAGTAGAATTTGAAGTACTTGTGGTTGCTACATTTACTTCATTGGAATCATTATCAGATTCTGAGTAGGAATCAGAAATTTCATTATGTATTTCAACATAATCTACTTCACCTTCATCAGACGACAGATTTTCATCATCGGTGTCGAATTCTATATCGTCCGGATTTTCCATAATTTTTTGAATTTCCTCTTGAGTCAATACTTTTTTTCTGTTCATCTTCAATTCAGTTTTTAACAAAAAATAAGTTAGGAAATAAGAAAATGATGAATATTTGTAAAATAACAAAGCACGTACAAACTACACTTATTACTTGTCTTCAAATATCAAGTCCTATTTTCAATGAAAAGACTCAAAAACATCAATAGACACCATTCGCTCACTAACTGTGTCTGTTGATAAATGACTCTCTGAACCAGAAGTAACCTTTTATATATAGAGCACGAAGTTTACTAGATCAGTCTCAAAACTTAAACAATGTTCTCAAAACTTCATTATAAAGTCGCCAAATTTGGCGAGATTGGCGCTAAAAATCCATCGCCAAATGGGCGATAAACAGCCAATTATGGTAACCCTGTTCCTCCTCATGATTTATGGCAACCCTAGAAAAAGAAAGCAACAGTATATTACGTTTGTTTTAATGTTGGGTCCAATGGACCCGCGTGGTAAACAATGAAACAAATTAAAAATAGGTAAAAAATTTCGAACAAAATTTTAATCGCAATTGCATATACATAGAGGAGACAATTGCAGGAAAAGTCATGTAATCGCGAAACTTTGAATGCTATTTTTCATGAGAAAAATTTACATTAAATATTGCTGTCGGGTCCAATGGACCCGTCTGGTAGACGGAAGGTTAAGCAAATTTTCAGCACCCGTAAAATTTTCCCCATTGTCACTATATACTATTGCAGGTCTACCTCTTCGTGCTATAAATCTTCTAAAAGCTTGCAAAAAGTTGTCAGTCGATAAAGATGTGGCTATCTCTAAATGTATGGCTCTGTAGACAGCGCATGTGAAAATAACTATCCAAGCTTTCTGACCTCCTCGAAGAAGTAAAGGACCGGCGTAGTCAGTTCCTACAACTTCGAACACTGCAGCTTCTTTTATACGATCTTCCGGAAGTGGTGCTTCTATAATCGGTTTAGGTCTTGAATTAAATCTTTTACAACGTACACAGTTTTTAACTACCTTTCTAACAGTCTTCCTGCATTTCAAAATCCAAAAGTCTTCTCCTAAATTACTCATCAATATCTGGGTACCAGCATGATTTAAACTACGATGTCTTGTCTGAATAAGTATTTCCACAACTGGATGGCTACTGGGTAACAGTATCGGAAATCAGAAATTTCTTTTATCTTCTCTCATCAGAATACGAGTCTTCACTTTCAGTAGTCCATTCGATTCTACATAACACTGAAGTGATTTTAAGCGTTTATCTTCAGTTCCTAAAAATGATTCTTTTTGTACTATTTTTAATAAAGCTATTTCAGCTCTATTTATTTCTTCTAGAGTTAAGAATCCAGAAATCAGATTGGCACGTTCCACTTTACAGTTAGTAAAAAATCTAGAAATCCAAGCAATAATTCTGATCAGTTTGTCGTACGACGAAAATCTGTTATAATTTTTTTCAGTTGATTCTTCATGATTCGTTGTGCTAATAACAGTTTTTCTCTTTTCGGAATATACTATGTTGAAATCAGGAACAACGTTGGATTTCGGCCATTCTTCTTCCGGTCTTCGCAGCCATTCCGGACCCTCCCACCATTTAGATTTCGCTAAAGTTTCTGCATTACAACCACGAGAAGGGAGGTCTATTGCATTTAATGATCCAGGGATGTGATACCAATTTTCAGGTTCTGTCAATGATCGGATTTCCTTAACTCTATTGAAAACAAAAGGAGCCCAATTTTCAGTTCCCTTGGTCCAATATAGAGCATTTGCTGAATCAGACCAGAAAAATTTGGGGATATGTTTCAACTGAAGATCGAGTATCACAGTCTGTGCTAGTCTAGCTCCTATATTACAGGAAAGTAGTTCCAATCGAGGAATAGAAATGGTTTTCATTGGAGCAACTCTGCACCTAGCTTGTACAAGCTGACAAGATATTGTATTTTCAGTCACACATCTTAAAAATATACATGCAGAATAGGCATTCTTGCTTGCATCGCAGAATATGTGCAAAGACAGATTTTCTGGTGCTTCATTATTGGAAATAATACAACGAGGGATTTCTATTTCCTTTAATTTAGAAACATCCTTTCGCCATTTTTAAAATTTTTTCGCAATAGATTCAGGCAATTCAGCATCCCATGAAACTTGCAATTTCCAGCATTCTTGAAGGAGAATCTTTGGCCCCAAGGTGACAGGAGACATGAATCCGATGGGATCGAAAATTCTATGAACAGCACTCAGAATTGTTCTTTTCGTTACAATAGTACAGTCTTCAAAATTTTTTCGTAGATCTATTTTCAAAGTATCAGATTTCAAATTCCACATCAGTCAAAAACTGGAACCTTCTTGTCTTCTAATAGCGGAAGGTTTTCTGTTTCTTTTTTATGGAGATTATACTCCCACCCTCGAAGATCAAATTTAGCATTTTGGAAAATAACTTTGGATTCTTCAATAAATTTTTCAAGCTCTTCATGGTTTTCTACACTAGTGACGCAGTTATCTATGTAAAAAGACTTTAACAACTTATCTGCTGTTTCTTTAAATCTCGAAGGTACGTTCTTCAAATGATATCGGATAGTTGCACCAAGCAAATAAGGCGAACATGTAAGACCAAAAACAACCCTTTTATGCTGGAAAATTTTCAACTTTTCGGGGTCACCTTCCTCCCACCATAAAAATTTCAGAAATGGTCTATCTTGCTCATTCAGACCAATTTGTAGAAAGGCTCTTCGAATATCCGCAATCACGCCAATTTTCTTCAATCGAAATTTATTTAAAATAGTCGGAATGAGTTCTACAATGTTAGGACCTTTCTCTAAACAATCATTGATTGAAGGTGAATCTTTTTGTCTTGCTGAACCATCAAAGATTGGTCTAACTCTTGTAGTAGAATCTTCTTTAATAACAGCTCTGTGTGGCAAGTAATGCTCACTTTCGTTGTTACAGGAGTCCTTAACTTCTTCAATAACGCCTTCTTGTATCCATTCTTTTAATACATCTTCATACTCTTGTAACGTTCCCGATTTCTTTAATGATTCAACACAACTTCTTAATCGTTGTTCAGCGATTTTTCGACCAGTTGGCAATGGAGGGTGGTTTTCAATCCATGGGAGGCTCACTTCATACCTTCCTTCTGCATCTATTTTTATATTTCTATTAAAATGCTCTTCGGTTGCTTTTTCGATTTCTTGTTTATTTTCACTTTCACCAGGATCGAGAATTCCAAGTGTGTCTAGCAGCCATAAATCTGAAATTTTTGCATCATTTACATGTAGTGACATAACGCTGTTCGTGCTATCGGATACGGATACATTAAACATGCCAGTTTTTCCCATCATAGTCCAACCAAGACGTGTTTCCATTAATACTAAACCAGAAATCAGTTGTTTTATTTTTCCGGTGTACAACTTTCCTGCTACATCAGCCCCTATAAGCCCATGAATTTCGTTAGGTGAAAATTGATATAGCAATTCAACCTGGTTATTCAAATCAGAGAGAAAGATTTTTTGTTTCTTAATTTCACTTATAAATGAGCCACGAGGAATTTTAGGAATGTCCGAACAAATTTTTTCTTGATCTAAAACTTCGACACGACAGCGATAATTATCAAAGAAGTCGCTCAGACAGATCAAATACTTCTTATGCGAGGATACAGTCTCTGTGCCACCGAATAAACTATGTGTCAATTTATCTTTCCCTATGCATTCATATCCCATCTCGGCCAGTGCAAAAGCTGATAAATAGAATTTACTGCTGCCTGAGTCAATTAATATTCTTATATATTTCATCTTATTATTACATCTAAGACGTACAATAAGCGTTTGTAAAAGTACGTGGTGAGTACTTGTTTTATTGGACAAAACAGTGTCTTTTTTAATTTTGGTATCTGACTTTTCCATAATCGGGTCTTCATTATTATTTTTTGCTGGACACATTATTTTGAAATGAAATCTAACGCAATCACAGGGTGGTATTTTCGTTTTACAAAACCGAGATAAGTGTTTTCTTATCTCTAAACATTTAAAACAAGCCCCCTTTTTCATTAATATTTGTTTTTTCTCTTCATGGGATAAGCCATTAGCATGTCTACATTTGGTACTTAAATGTAACTTGTTACAAAAAACACACGTTTCCCTTTTCATTTTCGATGAATTATATAATTCCGTAGTCGTTGGAATGTCTCTTTCTCGCCTAGTTGACGCCGGGATAGATATTTTTGTTTACATTTTCTAGATTAAACCCACTTCTCGACAAACGGACTTTTTCTTAGCTTTCGATTTCGTGCCGTAAGAATTTCATCAAGCAATCTAACTTATTATTACTTTCATCTTTTGAATTTAAAGTAATGAAATTTAAATTTTCCCCCCAAATTCTCAATATTTCAACAGGCAAGCACGATTCAATCAATGGATAAAGAATTGCAGAATAATGTTCACTTGAAACACCTAACATTTTTAATGATCTTAAATATGTTTCAATT